>VDFB02271358.1:509302966-509536319 GCA_007258455.2 Sequoia sempervirens
AACTACTCCGTGCGAATCATGGATTCACGCCCACTTTCTCCGCACCAGTGCAGCCTACCAATTGCAATCCTATATGAATGGGACATTTTGATCCAGCCGGGTATTTACCTTCTCATGACGCGTGCAAAGATAAGGTTCGCCCTATTAAGATTAATAAGTAATTAATTAACGTTCTAAGACACTCTTAAAGTGGAAACTAATCGCCGCCCTGCACTATAAATTTGAGTGAAGAGCAGGGTGATTCAAAACGCACAAGAAGTAGTTCTCGATTACATTTGAGTTAGTTTGCGATGGCTTCCAGTAGCTCTGCATTTTTTCTTTTTTTGTTGACTGCAATTCCATTTCTATCCCATGCTGAAATTCCAGAGGAGGTGGCTGGAAAGATCAAGCTTATCAATGCCAAGGGCGAGCATTACGGTCTCGTTGTTTCCGGCGAGGCAGAACTCAAAGTTGTTCTGGCTCAGGGATGGTTCCGTCCTGACAAGGACTTGCCTGTTTTAGATATCTCTGGTTGTCACAAACCCCTTTCTTTCCTCTTTCTCATTTTTTATTAAAATCAGTAGATGTATGTTAATCAGTGTCGGTTAATCTGCTATAGCTCGAAGGTTCCGTGTGGGAGAAGTTCAAGGGTGCAGGACTATTCTGGCCATGAGCGGAAGTGGATCGGTATAGAGCTAATCTATGTGTTTTCTTTACTCAGATGCTATTCAGATCAGTTTAGTATGACTGAAGGTGTGAGTGATAATGGCACAGGTTAATGCAGCTCAGACGGCACAGTTGCTGCTCACTCACTTTCGTGTGAAGGCAGTAATTCACTATGGAAGAGCGGCCAGTGCAAGACCCAACGACCTGAGCATTGGTGACATTGCTATTCCCCGCCAATTCGCACACACTGGCGTCTGGTATTGGGAGGTATACCCCCAAACATTCTTCCTTATTTTCTTCTCTTGCTCTCTGTTCTCCCTAATAAATGATAACTAATAGCTATTGGATTTGGAATGATTTCAGAGATTTGGAGGTGATGAGGGAAGTTTCACTCGCGAGATTGCGAACCTCACGTTTTCGAAATATAATGTTGGAGAAAAGAGTGTTAACAATAGACTGCAGAGCGTATATTTCCAGCCAGAAACTGTTTATTCAGTGAAAGAAAAGCCTGAGGTGGGAAACGTCAAATTTTGGTTTCGTGTGGATGACAAATTGTTTGCTACCGCACAGGAGATTGAGGTATCGCTACGTTAGTCTCCGCAAATCAAATTCCGACCGTTGTTTGAAGTAATTTGTCTTAAATTTTGTGTTAGTGAACAGAGTTTGCTAAATTGAATGGACTTGCAGGATACAAATTTGGACAGGTGCGTGGGGAAATCGCTTATATGCTTGGACCAACAGCCAAAGATTAAGAGGGTTGAGATGTTAGATTTAATGAAGATAAACAAAAAAAAAACAAATACATAGAAAACAATAACTTGCTCAACACATCAATTCAGATAAACACAATAATTTGCACAATATACTGCTACACACAAAATATATTTTATTACTTCATCAGATTTGATTATATCTCAAAATCAATTACATCATGCCTCTTTTATAGAGAATTTCACAACTTACAGAAAAGATCTAGAACATGCAAACTATAGAAAAATTTAACTAAATTTTAGCTTATTTCTAATTACAATAGATATTGCTCATGCAAAACTGCAGTTTCTATTTACACAACCAATGTTTCTATTTCCACAACCAATGGGAGAAATTACTTTTTAACACTCCCCCTTAATTTCGACCACTTGCTTCAGCAATTTTATTCTTTAAATTTTTGTCTTCCAAATCTTCTGACTCACTCAATCTTCAATCTTCATAATACCTTCAAATTATCTTCAACTCTTACTCAATCTTCAATCTTCATGATACCTTCAAATTATCTTCAACTCTTCACCAACTGTTGTGGCAATCCTTCAAACTCTGTTTGAAAAACAACATTGTTTTTACTATGCCAATATTTAGGCTTATACATCCTTTTAAACATATCTGTAACTTTTCTCCAATTGGATCCATCAATCCATTCATAATCGATCTTCATACAATCTTTCATAGATTGTTATTCCATTCTCTGTTCCAACAAGTTTTTTCTGAGTGATTTTTCAACCCACAAATTTTGCAAGGATTAAGATCCCAACATTTCTCTTTTTTATGTCCTCCCCTGTGACAATGAGAACATTGCATAAACTCCATGCTTTTAGTTGATTTACATGAACCTGTAACACTTACATTATCATTTTTTATCTTTCTCACCATATCCAAGACCTTCATTTCTTGGCCTCACAATTGGTTGTATGGGATCTCTTATCCCTTGCCCATGTTTTTCCAAACCTTTACCTTTATAACCCATTTTTTGCATAATTTTAAAACCAACACCATTCTTATTACAATTAACATAATTTTCAGATCCAAACACATCATCATCTTTACATTCTTCATCTATACATTTTTCATCATAAACAATATTAGTTATATCACACAAACCACTTGATTTATCAACTAAACAATACAAATCTTCTGTACCACAAGCAACATCACTTACCACTGGCTTTGTCCTTAAACATTTATTTTCTTCTTTCAACTTACATATTTCTTCCTTCTGAAAACAACTTTCTTCTTCTAACAATTTCAATTTTTCTTCAAAAACTTCTTTCATTTTCTTAACCTCATCAAACAATTTTATTTTTTCTTCTAATTCTTCATTATTTCTTTTAACATCACCCAATTCTTTTCCACGATTCTCAATTTCACATTAACACTCATATTTCTCGTTTATCAACTCCTTTATTTTTCTTGCTAATTCCAAATTATCTTTTTTAACTTTCATCAATTCTTCCTCTAAAATTTCATTTTTTTTCATAGCACGTTTACCAACTTTTCCCATTGAAATAAATGATTAACTACACCTTACCTTTGCACTTGACTATGATTTTGCTACCAAGTTACCTTTCAACTAACTTTAAACAATTTCTTTTTCCTTCACTTAAACTATGATTTTCAATTTAAACAACTAGATCTCCTCCTTAACAACAACAAAATAAAACACTGCAACTTACTTTTTATCTTACCCTTTCAGTGACTTTAAAGGGTTCTCTCTTTGGCTGGTGGCTTCTATGCCTTTTTTTCAATAGCTATCAACTCTTCACATAATCTCCTTAAATCTTCCATACATTAAATAATGATCTTCCAACATTTCTTATGACAATGAACCTTCATTGAACAATTTTGACCTCTTGCAAACATTTTTTTCTTTTGGACAACACTTTTCTCCTTCAAGCAGCTTCACATCAACAACTTCCTCTATAGCTGAGATTAACAACAAACAATCTCCTTTAAAAAATTTTGGTGCTCAGATATAATCTGCAATAAAATAAAACACAACCCTTTTTTTTTATATATAATTAGCAACACATGCATATCTCATTTTTTTCACCTCTTACAATCCTTTTTGCATCATCTTTTGCTGCTACAAATTTTCAAACCCACATAATTTTTTCAAACCGGCTCTGATACCACATGTTAGATTTAATGAAGATAAACAAAAAAAACAAAATAGAAAACAATAACTTGCTCAACACATCAATTCAGATAAACACAATAATTTGCACAATGTGCTGCTACACACAAAATATATTTTATTACTTCATCAGATTTGATTACATCTTAAAATCAATTACATCATGCCTATTTTATAGAGGATTTCACAACTTACAGGAAAAATCTAGAGCATGCAAACTGTAAAAAAACTTAACTAAATTTTAGCTTATTTCTAATTACAATAGATATTGCTCATACAAGACTGCAGTTTCTATTTCCATAACCAATGGGAGAAATTACTTTTTAACATGAGAAGGGCGGCAGTGCCAACTTCTATGTGAATAACGAGGCTTACAAAGACTTCCTCCGTAACAAGTTGAATATCGCCTCCATTGACACTGAGAGCGCAGCAATCGCAATGGTATGACTACCAAATCTTCTAGTATAATAATATATTTATTACTTATATAGCTGATATTTGCACTGACTAATTGTAATTGGTGGCATGTGCAGGTGTGCGAGAGTGAGAGGAGAGCATTCCTAGCAATGAGATCGATAACGAATTATGCAGGAGGATCTTCTGCAGGAAACGATGCATCTGTGATACAGCAGTTATGGTATTTCCATGCTCGTGCGTCAATGGTTGCACTGTTCAAGAAACTGGCAGCAGGGGATTCCAACCTTCAATCAGTTACCGGTGCTGAAATTTGGTAAATGGAATTCAAAGTTGTATATCTGTGTATGTGCGTGCTTTAAGCTACTGCTTCAGCTACAGAATCAGTCTTACTACTACCTATGTATTTTGTTAGTCACAGAAGCAGCACTGTCTAAATAAATCACAGTTTTTTGTATTAAACTTTGTGCAATGGTAACCCTCTAAGATGCGTTCTCTTTTGAATCCTCAAATAAAACAGGAGAAAACTAAATTAAATTTAAACAGTATTATTATTAAGATTAAGAGGGCAATAACACACTACTTTCTCATCTCAGTTCACTCGACAATGTCCACTAGGGTTTTGGAACTGAAAAAGGATATGCCTTTGAATAAATTTTCTATATTCTGTTACATCATCGCATATGCACAGAATGTGTGCACTCTATTCCAGGAAACTTGCATTGATGTGGACCATCCGTACACAGGATTGGTGGACAATGACAAAATAGATTAAAAATATCGTACAATATCAGTGTGAATCAAAATCTGATTTACTTTCCAAACAGGCCGCTATCGTGCTCTCTTTCTAAATATACACTGATATTGATGGATGGCCCTCCACAAGTGATGAAAGCCCAAAAATTAATGTCACATAAATTTGGCATGGTGTTTTTTATTTATATAGGAAATGTTCTCGAATGTATGTATGCAATTTATTAAATTGATTGTCACTAGGATGAGAATTAAGGTTTATTTTTTCAAAAAATAATTAAAATAAAATAAATATTATATAATTGAATATAAAAATAATTGTGTTTAATATTATGAATTGTGAAAATCTGACATCTTTAAATAATATTATATCTATTGAAAAGGAGTGACATGATATTTTATATTTATATTATAAAAAAGTTATCAACAAGGAGATGTACTCTTTACTACATAAGAACTATAATAATAGTAGAATGTCACAATTGATTTCATGTTAACTGATAGCAAATGTATTAATATTCCTTGCCTCATTTACTTCTAAGCTCCTCTCCAAAAGTTATTTAGTAATATTTATCATCCAAACACAAAACAATGTGATTGTACATTTTATTAGAGTAGGCTTTTGGATTCAACTGTGTATGTTCCTTTGTCGATGTTTCAAATCATTTTCATCTTCTTGATGATGGATCACTGAGTGTGATATGAAACATTGATAAAAAAACATACATAGTTGAATCCAAAAGTTTTCTCTAATCAACTTCATGGACTATGGAAAACTCACACCAACTATTGTGATTGTATTTGTTAGAATAATATGTAGCTATTAGGATATAGATGTGAACAAGTACCACAAGAACAACATAAGTTTAAGGACCTTGTGTCATACAAAGTGAATCCATTCTTTTGCAACTAGTTCATATTTAGCATACATATACATAGCAGAAGGTTCATACCTTGAGTACAAAACCTTCATTTTTTGACTTTATGTTTCAATTACACCATTCCTCTATGCTTCATTAATAATAAATCTTTCAATACTAGTTGCTAATTATTCTATATTGTGTACTTGGTATGTTATTTTCTTCGTTGTTAGACATAGATGTTCATCTTTGTAGATTGAATCATCAACCTAAACAATACAAATATTATTTTATGATTAAGAAAAAGTTGTCCTACAAATTTCTTTAGCAAAAAATTGAGCATTAAAATATTGCTCAAGGTAATAAGAATGATACTTTGTAGAGTTAAGAATCAAGAATATAAAAAAGTTATTAAATGACATCAAACTTAAAATACATGGACTCTATATTGAAATTTTCATATGATACAAGCTTCAACATATTGCCCCAATAATTAGTCTTAAAGAATTTCAAGCCCAACACTAGGATTCTACTCTGGCTATAGTTTGTCCCACCCAAAAATTATTAGAACATTACCCATGAAACTAAATCTTAACTTGCATGGAATTTTGATGGAATTGATACCACTAGACCAACCCAAGGATGCACATCATAAGAAGCTTTGTGATACCTAAAGTGATCAACAATCAAACTAAAGGATAACAATGTATAATTTAATAGAATAGTAGTTCTTAAAATAAAATATTAAACATGTAATAAAAATAATTGAAAAAAATACAAATGAAAAGTAGATTTGAGTTTGATTCAAGATCTAACAATAGAAACGAAAAAAAAAAAAAAAACTAAAGTTGTATATGATTACAGCGTAAAGAAACAACAAACCTAGACCTATTTAAAGAAACTTAAATCATATAGCTTAAACATAAGCATAAATTGTTGCGATCCAAGATTTTAAAACATAGATGCCCCTCCCTTGTTTATAAAATTTGATACAATAAAACAATAGTTAAAATACAAAATCTCTAAAGAAAGTCACAAAAAGTACAAATTAACAAAAGACCTAGGAAAAAATTACAAAACAACAAAAATGAGAAACTATACAATAAGTACTTGGCACGGCTTAACCAGCACACTCTAAGCGTTGACTGCTTAGAGTGGCTGCTGTGGGGTCCACCCAACTTTTCTTTTCCGTTTTGTTTGCCGTTGTGCTTTTCGTTCTTCTCTGACTCCCTACGGTGACAGTCACTATCACGGTTAAGTTTGAATTTCAATTATGAATTTGCATCTCCCGCTCGCAACAAGGTTCTTGTACTTCTGCCCGCGCATTTTCGTGTCCTACCTACAAACCAAGGCAAGGAGAGAATATGGAACGAAAAACGTAGCTGTCTGGAGTGACTGGATACACAAACTGCGTCCTCCGTGGTGTATGTTTCAGCAGTACCTAGCGGTGATGTTAGAGGATGATCTGATGGAGTTCGCCTGGGGTTTTGAGGTGAGCAAGCATCCCTTCCTGTGGGCTATTCGCTTGGATCTGCATCGCATGACTTTCTACAGGAAGCAAAGGAGCAGAGTTTGTTTCGTAAGCTGGATGCTACAGAGGAAATTGTTGGCTCACCATGATCTGGGAGGGTTTTTAACCTAGGGTGGGTGGAACTCGACGCTGGAAAGCATAGCGGAGGGCGTTGGTATGATATGCTACCCCTTTCATGCCGATGAGGTCACCAATTGGAGATTTGTAACTGCCACTTGGAAGATCTGATTGGAGATGACAGAAAAGCCTATCTCTCGAGCAGATGTGGAAGCACCCGTGTGGAGGCTCATGATGCCCGATGGTCAAGCAAAGAAATAAGGAAACAAGCACACTGTTTCAAGGAGTGTGCAAGGAGTGCCTTCACGTCAGGGGGCTCATCTTATAACAATCTCCATAGGTTTCTCACTTCATTGGTTCAAACTTCATATGCTTCGCCTTCTCACTAATATCATTTGTCCATCGCAACCAAATAAAATCATTCCCAGGGACCTACCTCCACTTTTATCTCACGTAAAGTAAAACGGCCTGTCTGCTGTGCTCAAGTACTCTTTCGAGCTATTAAATTTGTGATCCTCCTTACCATCTCTGGTTTTCTTTTCATCTTTAACTTGTCCTTCCATTTCAGTTTTGAGAACTAATTATTTCATTATTTTTTCGTTTGTATCTAAATGTCTTTATTTTCATATTTCACTCTTTTATTTTTTACTATTAAATTTTACAATTGATTTATGATCGAAATTGTTTTATATTTTAATATTAATTTTTTATTATTTGTTAAAAAAAAATCTAATAAAAATTAATCAGTTTCCCTTTTATACTTAATTGTTTTTTCTCTATATTATTTTTTTCATTATTTTTAATAATAAAAATAAATTGTTTAATTTTTACATTCAATTTTTTTATATTAATTTTTATTATCAAATTCATTGTAAGTAAAATAATAATAAAATATTTCAATGAACCTAATAATATTAAAGTAAACATTGAAATGATAAAAGAGAATCCAATAAAATATAATTTTAATAATACAAAAGAAAAAGTTTGAAAAAAATAAAAAAAATAAAACTTTGATAAAAAGTGAATTAAAAAATGAAAAAAGATTACTTATAAAATAAAACATACATATTCTTTTTTAATAATGCAATATAATGTAAAATGAAAAAAATATAATTATTAAAAAAGTTAATTCAAGATGATATTATCAAATTTATTGTAAGTAAAATAATAATAAAATACTTCAATGAACCTAATAATTTTAGAGTAAGTAAACATTGAAATGATAAAAAAATAATCCAATAAAATATAATTTTAATAATACAAAAGAAAAAGTTTGAAAAAATGAATAAAATGAAACTTAGATAAAAAGTGAATTAAAAGATGAAAAAGGATTAATTATAAAATAAAACATACATATTCTTTTTTATGCAATATAATGTAAAATGAAAAAAATATAATTATTAAAAAAATTAATTCAAGATGATATTATCAAATTTATTGTAAGTAAAATAATAATAAAATACTTCAATGAACCTAATAATATTAGAGTAAGTAAACATTGAAATGATAAAAAAAAAATCAATAAAATACAATTTTAATAATACAAAGGAATTTTTTTTGAAAAAATAAATAAAATGAAACTAATAAATGAAAATTTAAATCATAATACAATGGATTCTTTTATAATTATAATTATAATTTTTTATTTCTTCTTTATTAATTTGTTTTTTTCTAGGTTTAATACTTTTTTTTATATAGTTAGGGCTATGTTTTCTTATATTATTTCAAGTTACTTTAAATTTATTGGGCTCATAAGTTGAATAATATAGCTCTCTTTTTATTTTTTTTGTAATTTATTTATTTTCTTTTTTGTATTTTATTAAAATATGATTACATTTATATTTATGTTTTACTTTGTAGCTAATCATGTTCACTTCTCTTATTCTTTCTTTATCTATTATTTAACTTCTCTATCTATTTGTTGACTGATTTGTACAATCTTATCATAAGTTTTATTTCTATAATAGATTAAATAGATTATGGTCCAAAATATTAATATAAAAATACTCACAATTTTACCAAAATTATTTTCTTATATTTTTCTCTTCTTTTTAATTTACTAAAGAAAAAATAATTTAAATATATAAATTTGAAAATATATGACATTCTTGATTTTTATAAAATATAATACTAAATAAAAAATATAAACTATATTTTAATCTCATAATTAATATGTACTTTAAAAACATGTATCTCTATCCCAAACTTAGATTAAAGGTGTGGACTTGCTAAGTCTATATCTCGAATTGTTTAGTACTTTTGTAATTTATTCTTGATAGCTTTGTTGCATCTTTACTATGGACATGTTGTAAATAGTAAGACAAAGGGGCTCTCATAATAAAATCTACGAGAGTATAAAGGAGAGGAGAGAGCATCTAAAGTTGATTCATAATGATCTATTGACCAAACTATTGAGAGAGAAAACTTTTTCAAATGGAACTATTGTAGATATAGTACTTTTAATGCTCTTTATTGGAATTGAGACCATAGATATAGCTATGGCATTTTCTATAAAGTAACTCATCACTTAGAATCCAAGAATATTGAAGGAGTTGAGGGTGAGTGCAATGATCTAATTTGAAATGTAATTGAAATCAGTTTTGTGATCTACAAAATGATTCATTGTTTTATTATATGCATGAATGAATCTATCAAGTTGAGCATTTGTATATCAGTTTCAAGTTGAATAGTGTGTCAAGCCATAGTGAGGTGTTTCTTTGGCTATCAAGGTGTTCTTAGGATGATTGTTATCTTAGTTTAAATTTTGATAGTGTTTCTTTGGTATAGCAAGGTGTTATATTGTGGTCAAGGCACTTCCTTGTTGACATGTGCTAGGTCCCATTGAAGTGGTTGTAGGCCCCTAAACTATGTTGAATTTAGTACTTATTTTATTGTCCATTTTGTTGGGTTCTATCTACTCAAAAAACTTTGAATGAACATACACCTCAAAAACACCTCTATGAAGTTGAATACCTCATTGCAATGGTCAATAGGAGGAAAATTAAAGGCATGAAACTTGGATGGGCCTCCAAGAAAAGTACTGTACACTTTAATAATAAATTGGTAACGCATGTTCATATATTATAAGAATTAATGAATTAATTTAGTTGCGATAACAATGAAAACATATTATATTTGTATTCATGAATCTAACTACAACTGTGTTTGATTGTTGTAACTAACTTTGTAATCTTTATTTACCCAATATGTCTATATGATAAAGGGTTAAGATAGGAATTGAATACTTTTATACTAGTTGCATAACTAGAAAATTCTAGTTAAGACTAAATTACATATGCCACATCTAATGCTTGTTTACAATCCTTAATCATAACTAAATTAAGAATCTAGAGTTCTTGTAATTGATTCATGTCAAAAATTTATAGTGGGTGATTCATTTCATGATGTCCAAAGACTTATGAGTCATGGATAATAATTTGATTTAGTTGATTTTTTTAAATTGAATGTTTTGATTAAATTAAAATCGGAAGGGCCAATACCCATTACAAATAGTGTTTGTATGCAATGAAGGTAAGAAAAATAGTGTTTTGGAAAGAATCTAGAATGATGAACTCTAAGAGATAGATTTGTTCTTAACAATTTATTTAGATGGATTCTTCCTTAGAATTTATTACATCCCATCCCACTTTTATGTTCCTTTTTAACTCATTCCAATGCTATCCAACTATAAAATTTGTTTATTTCCTTGGAAACATTTAGTCTCTTATTTCATGTTGAATGAGGATTATCTATTTTCCAATTGATTTTAGTACTTATTTTATTTTCCATTTTGTTGGGTTCTATCTACTCCCAACACCTTTTCTCTTTTTCCTCCATCTTAGAGGTCAGTAACTCATATATGAACCACTCTTATCCTTCTATCATATTCTCTCTACTTCCTCATGGTTGAAGTTAAACCTATTAAAGAACAATGATAAATAAGTATTGTCTATTGATACACTACAAAAGACTAACTTTTGAACTTCAGCTTTCTAACTACTCACATGAATAGAGTAATTCCATGTTCAATCCCAAATCAATATTGAAATTAAACCTAAAATTTTATCCTTAGTGACCCATTAGGCCCTTAGTTTAAACTATTCTTTGATGTTATATATGATATAGCTTAATGGACTTGGAAAAAATTAGACTATTTATTTAATTAGACTTCTTGTGCTTTTTCCCACATTATATAAATGAATGTAGTCTTACAAAATCAATAAATCCCTATGAAATTTCATCCAAAAACTCACTTGGAAAGACATACTTGGCTTCTTGGGTTTGATAACAACATTGAGCTCAAGTATTCATGCCTAGGTCTAAAAAAGTCCTTATTTTATCTTATCATAGGGTGGCATATGAGAGATTGGCCTTAAAAAAAGATTTAGTTTGGGTTTAACCATCAAATTTCATTAGAATCAATCTAGGAACACTTGGCCAACTCCAATTGGTACATTCTCACATTCATGAGATCCCAAGCATATTTGGTATACTTTAATTATACTTATGGATGTGAAAGCATCTTATATGACCTAGTTTAATCAAGTGTTTAGGTCTTAAAATTTAATGGCCTTAGATTTTGGGCTCAACAGATGCAAGAGTTTTATAAATTATTCCATAATTTTAAGTCAATTCTAGAATCCTAAGGTTGTATTTTTAAAGTATTCCAAAGAGGACATCTATTTTCTTAGGGTTAAGTTTAGTATGAGCACATGAAATGCACCCAATTGTTAGGTTTCTTGATTTTGGGACTTATAAGATTTATCTCTAGAGTTACACATACCTAAGTCACCTAATAACTTTGACTAATTATATAATATATTATGTATAATATATAGCATTACCTTATTATTATATTATATAATAGAATTTATATAATAATATATTATATAGTACAATAATATATAGTATAATATATTTATATAATATAATATATGATAAGATATAATGTAATATAATATTATAATATATATAATAGATAATATAACATAAGATATATAATATATAATATAAATATATAATATGATATATAAATATATATAATATAATACATATACATAAAGCTACTAGATACTTGAGCTTGAGATAGGTTTTTGAAACCTTTCAAAAGAAAATATTTGAGCTATTAACAATTATGTACATCCTTGGAAAGGTTATTGTAGCCTTATAAACTAACAAAGATGTATAGTGGGAAACATCAAATGAAAAAAATAGGAATATGGAATCAAATAGGAGGGTTCCACATGAGCCATACTAAGAATTTATATGTTTGGCCACAAACTCACAATCTTCCATCCTGAGGGTGTATAGCTTCTTTATCAATAAAATATAATATTCACCAAGGATTTAGCCTAATAAAATTCTCCAAGCTTCTTCTAAAGACTCATTGTGGCAGTATTTACATGCAAATTTAGTGCAAAAAATAATAACTTTCCTATACGAGATTGAAAATGACAATATGTAAGAATTGGCTATGAAGGTAGCCACCCAAGATCTAGAGGCCTAATAGAAAGCACAAAAGAGAGATAGAATATGACAAGAATAAACTGTATTCAATGTCAATAATATGAGATGATAGAATGGTCAAATGTACATAGGAGACCCCTTGGTTATATAGCCAAGGTGAAAACATAGAAGGGCATAAGATTATGACAAGTGTTGTAATCTTATGACATGAGACAACTAGGAAAAGTTATCACTCCACCTAAAGTGGAAAGGGATAATGTGATAATCTCCACAAAAGGTGGAGGGATATCACATGATGTGTCCACAAAAGGTGGAAGTGATGAGGTAATGACATGTCAAGTCCACCAAAAGTGGAAAATCTCCAACAACCTCCTATGTGGTCCCTAATTAAACTTAACTAAGGTGTAATTATGACCTAGGACAAGGTACAAGACATTTAATTACACCAACACCCCCCTTAAGTGCAACTTAGGGAGAATGTACACAAATGCAAATAATGCAAGATGGGTCCCAGCTACTAGGCCATGTTAGGTACCCATGTACAAATGCAATGAAATCTCTCACAAGTGGAGTAAAGATAGAAAAACCCAATGGGAAAAAACTACCCGCCAAAAGAGAGATGAGATACAAAAGTCTATGAACATAGCATGAGAAGGAAAAAAACCCCATGTGAGGAAAAAGTCCCCCCCATACAAGAGAAGAAGAGAGACAAGGTAGCCCCCCCTCAATGTACAATGATCACCCATGGAAGATGCTCGAGAAGGAATGAAGAAGCTGCTCCAAAACTGTCGAACAAGGTTCCTCCCCTTGGGAAGAAACAATACCAAAGGTGGATGAATGAAGTCTCCCCAATCCACAAGTGAAGAAGGAAGAACCCTCAAAATGTAAGAAGTCTCAAAAATCTACTCAAAGTTCCCTGTGTTGATGCTGAAAGATGCCTTCCCCAAACCATGTGAAGCTGCAATGGTGTAGTCACTTCCTGGAACCTATGAGAAACCCTTTGTAACAACACTATGATCCGCTAAAAAAGACAACTCAAGATCTAGCAAGGATGTAGGTAGAACATACTCCAAAGATGATGTCTCCTCAAGAGAGAAAGTGGCCTCCTCCAACTGTTGTAAAGATGCATCCACAATCACATCAACCTTGAAAGACTGATCATGTAGAGGAGGGTCAGAGTGTTCCCTCGCAACAACTGAAGAAGAATCACCTTCATCAAAGAGAAGATGTAAGTAATCAAATGTGTCTCCCAAATCTGCAATGTAGGATTCCACAAACAAACTACCAATGTCTATCAAGTAGTCATCCCATGAAGCTACTACTGGAAGAGAAGGTATACACTGTTGCATTGAATCACAAGGCACTGAAACTATCAGAACACAAGTATCATCAGGTACATCAATCAATGTAGGAGATGGAGTATCAACAATAGGTTCAAGAACCTTAGGACTAGTGAGCACTCCAAGATTCAAGTAACCATACTCAATCTCCTCAAGTGTGTCCACACTAGGGTGAACTGAATCATCAATAGGAGAAAAATATGAGAAGGTGTAGAACCGAGAATGATTATCAACCTCCCCAATTGCAACAAGAGCCTTGCTATGCAAATCCTGAATAATGACAGAATCTGGTGTGAACTCTACACTCTTTCCTGAACCACTATGTGTAATCTAATAGATGGAAAGGATGTTCCTTGACAAAGTAGGCACACATAGAACATCATTGAATGCTCCACCTTCAATGTCAATAGACCCCTTCCCACAAACTGCCAAAGAAGTGTTGTTGGCCATCAAAATGGGTGGTGATGAACAAGAATCAAATGAAGAGTACATATCCTTGGACAAAGTCATATGATGTGAAGCTCCTAAATCAAGGATCCACCTATCTGAATTGGAATCTGCAAAAGCAAGAAATGCTTTCCCCTTATGTTTCTCATGTTGAGATGATGTAGAAGAAGGAGAAGAGCTTGATGTTGTTGCCATGAGAGTTGTTCCTTTTCCCTTAGAAGAAGTGGAAGGAGATGAGTCCTTCTCTTGATATGCAGCTGGAAAGTTGATATTATTCTTCTTAAGGATGTGTTTCAACTCATCAATTTTCTTAACATGACAAAGATGCTCCTCATGACCAAACTTTTTGCAATATGCACATGTTGGTTGCTCCCTCTTGCTTGAATAGTTGTACTTCTTTGAAGAAGATGAAGTTGAGCTTTGTTGTGGAGGAGTTGATTGTTGGTTCTCTCCTTGTGGCTTTGGTGAAGATTGCTTCTGCTTCTTATTGGAACCCTTTCCTTGAGTCCCTTGATTCCCTTGATTAGCCACCAAAGCCTTGGACTTTGAAGACTTGAGAATCCCCATGCTTACCAATTTTTCTTGCTCTAACATCAAAATTTCTGTAAAAGCATCAAATGATGGCATAGTGAAAGAACTACCAACTGTCAAGCGATGGGTTTGGAAGCTAGAAAAAAATGCTACATATTTTGATGGAAGTTTTCCCAACAAATTGTAGACCAACTGTGCATCCTTTTTATGAATGCCACAATCCTTAAGTTGTGCTCTTAGCTCATTTTCCTTAGTGACATAGTCTTGGATTGTATCAAAATTCTTGGGATCTAACATTGTGAGATCATTGTTAAGCTGATAACCTCTAATCTCATCAAATTGGCCATACAATTGACCAAACTTTTCCCAAGCCTCTTTAATTGTTTTACACTTTTCAATTTGAAAGATTAGATCTTTTGATACATATTTCCTTAATGTTCCAAGAGCCATAGTATTTTTAGTGAGCCAATCCATATGAGCAACAAGATTAGTTTGAGGATCAGATGGTGCAACAACAGTTCCATCAATATAATGAGTTAATCCTTTTTCCATTAACTTACTCCAAGCATCAATTTTCCAAGAAGCATAGTTATGTGGAGTTAACAAGGGAAACTTAGGAGAACCCATAGTAGCAAAATGAAAGAGAACAAGATACAGAGAGATGAAAAATCACTCAAGACACCCCCCAAATTCACTCAATCAAAGAACCCCCACCAAAAAAGATGATTTGGCACTATAATTGGTGCGTGTACAATGGCCACTTGCAAGCCAAGCAAAGTGGGCTTCTGATTTTCAATGTTTTACAATAGCCTTAAGTAGGCTACAACATACTCAAATGATTGATACAAAAGATCAAACTGAGATCTTATCTTTAAAAATGCCAAAATAGGCCAAAAATGACCAAGTGTTGAAAGTATAATTTTTTATCACAATTACTACAAATTGATAGCACCACTATGAAGTTCAGAAAAAAATCATGCACTTTCAAAACAAAACAGCACCTGAAAAGGAGTTCGTATGAGCCTGAACGGAGCCCCAGAAGTTAAAAAAAAGGTGACAATCAAGCAATACTTGAGAAAAATCCAATTTTCTGGAAACTCCATGCACCAAAATCAGAAAATAATTGCACCACTGTGAATTACATGAAAAATTAGCCCAAATCAAAAAAAAAATCACCAAAAAAGGCCTCAAAACGACCAAGATATGAGCCTCTGAAGATGAACTGCAAAATCAAAAAGCTCAATGGAGAGGGGGTCTAAAATTTACAAAAGGTGCTGACACAGTGCTAATGTCAGCAAATCATGATATTAAATTTGACGGCTATATGCTCGTCATTGGACTCACGATGTTAAATTTGATGGCCGTATGAATGTCACCGTCGCCATCACACTCAGTCGGAAATCTCTCGTCAGAATATTCTATTTCAATAGAATTTGCTTAAAAATGCCGAAATATTCTTTACATTCGCTGGAATCTTCTAGTCGCTGTCGGTGAGGCCAAATTTAAAAAAATAGACACCGGTTTTTGAATTTCCCGGCTGCCTGCCGGTGAGAGAGAGAGGCCCGCGAGGGTGTGGCCCACAGTAGTGGTGCCATGTGGCATTCGCCGACGATATATGTACCCTATGGGCTGCGGGTACCTGCAGTTGTAGGTACAGTTTGCAGCTGCAAACTTATATATTTTTTTGATTTTAAATTTTTTTTAACAAAACTTTTACAATATTAAAAAATATCTGCGAATAAATAAAATTTTTGATTTTTTTTGAATTTTTTTTTGTAGAAAATGAAAATTTAATATTTTTTTTGAAATAAAATCATACCGCCTGCGCAGGTTGGCCGTACGGCCGGCCTGCTAAATTTTTTTTGCCTCGACAGACAACTTGCTCCGATTTGGACGAATTGGCAGTTGATCTTAGGGTTTTTGGCCCTTCTGAGCATGATAACGAGGTCCTTTTTGGCTGAAAATGCTCCGAAGTTGTAGCTAGGTCTTGGATCCAGTAACCACCTCCAGTCTTCAACCCTTTGTAGATTTGGCCTCCGATGTCCAACTGAGATGAAACAAAAGGAAAATCTGACTATCTCAGACACTCCAGACATAATGGTGAGCTCAGATCTAATGCAACAAGCTCCCAAAATGCACCTACAACACAAGGCCAAAAATGGAACCCTTCAAGAATCTCTCCAAAAGACTAACTAAAGGCACTCCAATAGCTCTGATACCATGTAAGAATTGGCTATGAAGGTAGCCACCTAAGATCTAGAGGCCTAATAGAAAGCACAAAAGAGAGAGATAGAATATGACAAGAATAAACTGTATTCAATGTCAATAATATGAGATGATAGAATGGTACAAATGTACATAGGATACCCCTTGGTTATATAGCCAAGGTGAGAACATAGAAGGGTATAAGATTATGACAAGTGTCATAATCTTATGACATGAGACAACTAGGAATTTAAGTTATCACTCCACCTAAAGTGGAAAGGGATAATGTGATAATCTCCACAAAAGGTGGATCACCCACAAAAGGTGGAGGGATATCACATGCTGTGTCCACAAAAGGTGGAAGTGATGAGGTAATGACATGTCAAGTCCACCAAAAGTGGAAAATCTCCAACAACCTCCTATGTGGTCCCTAAGTAAACTTAACTAAGGTGTAATTATGACCTAGGACAAGGTACAAGACATTTAATTACACCAACACAATAAATACCCCATAATGCAATCTTGAAGTGGGTTGCTATAGTTTTTGTTGTGAAATAATTGCATGTGTATGATTGATGTTGTTAAGACTCGATCTAATAATGAAAAATTGCTTGACTCACAACTTCTTTGTGCATTTAGACCTCATTTTTCCAATCATATATAATCAATCTAAGAAGTCTTTGTATGGGTCTAGATTTCTTTGATATTTCCTAAATGTTTTCTTTTGTCACCCCCATGTGCCTATCACATGGTAGAAGTTACAAAGGTCTAAAAAATTCTCTAGGTGTTGAGATTTTATGTTTAAATGTATATGAATTATATTTAATGTCACAATTTCCCTCTCCATCAACACCCTACTCATTAAATATTCTAAAAATCCATTCTATTTCAGGGGTGTACAGAGTTGTCTTATGTCATTCTATCCCATGGTCCTTATAGAATCTATCAAAATTTGTTTATTGCCATTATGAGTCCTCAAAATATTAATATTCCTAGCATTTTAATTTTCTAGAAGAGCCCTAAACTATTTTAAATGACCAAAGATTTTAGATTTAATTCTAACAAAATATACGGATGTCCTACTATAATCATGAATAAAAGAAACATAATATACATATTTAGAAGTTGAAGGAATGTGAATAGGACCTAATACATTAGAATGGATTAAATCTAACACCACAGAAGATTTATGAGACAGAATAAAACTATACATAATTTTTGTTTCCATATTTGTAATGCTCACAAAAATTAAATTCAAGATTATAATCAATTAACCCCTCAATAATATTTTATTTTTCAAGGTCCTTAAAACCTTCTATCCTATGTGACCAATCCTTTGGTGCCATAACATTATTTTCTCCATTGGTAGCTTAGTCTCAAAGATAGAAGCACCCTTAGTTACCCAAAAGGTGTGACCATTTGAAATAGAAACAATACATGGTCTCCTTTTTGTTGATTCCAATGGTGAAGGTGAAGATTCTACAAATCACTTCACTATAAGAATTGAAAACTATTACATTGAATTGTGTATGCATCTAGCTAAAACATAGTGTCAACCTAAATACCTTTAGAAATAATCATAGTTGCTCTAACCATCTACTACCCTCCACTCAAGAAAATAACCTGCACACCTGCATCATTTATTTTGCTTATAGAAAGTAAGTTTCATTCCAAACTAGGAATATGCTATACACCATTGATCCCCTTCACTCATCCATCAAGGAATGAAATCAAGAATCTACCATAGCCAACACTATTTAGATGAGAATAATCTCTAAGGTATACATTTCCACCATCATTTTATTCATATTTTATAAAATAGCCTTAATGTGAGGTCATATGGAAAGAGGCACAAAATTCTATCAACCACACATCTTCTAAAGCATGAGTATCCAAGGTAGAAACAAAACCATCACCTTCATCCTAAGAAGATCTGTCAAACTCATCATCAAACTCTCTTTTTCTTTTTCTTCTCCTCTCCCTTACAGTCTCTTCTTAGATTTCCAATTTTACTATAGTTCCAACATTTCTCCTTGAACTTACCATGATATTTAGATCTCCCATAGGGTTAGATCTAGACTTATCTGGATTATTTTCCATCTTGAATTTTACTTTGGGTCTTTCATGAACCACTAGGGCCTCCTTAGTTAACTAGTTTAATTTAAGTTTAAATATTACTAAAACTTTAGCGATACTTCTCTATATTTCATGAAATGTATGTGTACTAGTAATACCCTATGTTTTGATTCATTTAAATGGTTCATCTAAAGTAAAACTAGCTTCTCTCATAAATCCCACCTATTAGTATGTTTTCAAATGAGTGATCTAAACAATTCAAAACCTAAAGTGTGTTGTTTAAGCTAAAATGTTTAGATTTGCTTACACAGTAAATTAAAATATAGACAAACAGTTTTTTCAAGTCATCTTTCTATTGTTGTTGTCTTTGGACTTCAAGATATTGTCATGCTCAGCTTGATAGATTCATTCTTTTATATAATAAAAAATAAAATGAATTATTTTTGTAGATCTTAGAATTGATTTCAACTACATTTAGAATTAGATCATTGCACTCACCCTTAACTCCTTCAATACTTTTGGATTCTTAGTGATGAATTTTATAGAAAATGCCATAGTCATGTCTATAGTCTCAAAACTAGTAAAGAACATTAAAATTGCTATATCTACAATAATTTTATTTGAAAAAGTTTTCTCTCTCAATAGTTTGGTCAAGAGATCATTATGAATCAACTTCAAATGCTCTCTCCTCTCCTTTATACTCTTGTAGATTTTTATTATGAGAACCCTTTTGTCTTGCAATTCAAAACCAATCAATAGTAAAAATGCAAAAAAGCTATCAAGAATAAATTACAAAAGGACTAAACAAAATTCCAAATATAGACTTAGCAAGTCTACACCTTTAATCTAAGTTTGGGATAGAGATACAAATTTTGAAAGTATGTATTAATTATGAGATTATTAAAGTATAGTTTATATTTTTTTATTTTAGTATTATATGTTATAAAAATCAAGAATATTTATATATTTTCAAATTCATATTATTTAAATTATTTTTTATTTAATAAATTAAAAAGAAGAAAAAAATATAACCTATTTTTGATAAAAATTGTGAGTATTTTTATATTAATATTTTGGACCATAATCTATTTAATATATCATAGAAAAAATAATTATGATAAGGTTGTACAATTCACTCAACAAATAGATAGAGAAGTTAAGTAATAGGTAAGGAGAAAAAAGAGCTCGGTAAGGAGAGAACAAGAGAAGTCAACATGCTTAGCTACAAAGTAAAATATAGATAAAAATGTAATCATATTTTAATAAAATATAAAAAAAGAAAATAAATCAATTACAAAAGAATTAAAAAGAGAACTATATTATCTAAGTTATGAACCTAATCAATTTAAAGTAACTTGAAATACTATAATAAAACATAGCCTAACTATATAAAAAAATATTAAACCTAGAAAAAAAAAATTAATAAAGAAGTAATAAAAATAAAAAATAAAATTATAAAAGAATCCATTGTATTATGATTTAAATTTTCATAGGTCCTCATGCGGCTTCTTAGCTTATTTTGGCTAGTAGCCACTGCTCAACTTATTTAGGAATTATTTGTGGAGCTAGTGACCCCATCAATATTAGACTTTTTTGCTTATATTTAAGAAGTCATCTTATATTTGTTTTTATAGTATTAATAATGATTTGTGTATTTAGGAATTATTTGTGGAGTTGGTGACCCTCATCAATATTATATTTTTTTGCTTATATTTAAGAGGTCATCTTAAATTTGTTTTTATAGAATTAATAATGATTTGTTGGTTATTTATTTATTACATATAGTCTATAATTTTACTATAAGGTTGAGGGTTCAGATATAAGTATAATATGGTGTGGTTGTGAGATAAAAGGAAAATGGACAAGTTGGAGAAGAAATGCATCAATTATCTTAAAATTTTAATTAGTTATTTTATGTTGAGGATTCCAAGTGGGGTTAGAAGTAGTTTGGATAGGAGGATGTGTGGTGCTTATGAAGTTAAGGAGCTTTGCTAAGTCGAGCTATAGAAGTTGATAGAAGTAGATCATCTAATACTATTCATTGATCTAATACTATGATGGTTTCTAATATAAAGAAAAGAGAATGAGCATCCATTACCCACAAGATTGTTCCATTCAATGATATGTAATTGGATTAAGCTAATCCATCAAATGAGATCAAACTAAATAGGAATTAGAATGGGCACCAAAATTTTACCATTACACTATTATTTAAATAATTTTATTTAAGACTATTTAAAGTTTTATAAATAATTTTTATTTTATTTTTTCATAATTGAATGTACAATCTTTGAATATGAAATTGACTTTAAAATATAAAGAAAGTAGAAGAGAGATAAAATATGGTTCCAATTACTATAAATTTTAGTTTAAATGATATGAAATAAAATAATTTGAAAGGATAGTTAAACATGGAAACCAATTTTTTTACTCATTAAAAGATATTTTTTAATAACTAATATTAAAAACTAATATGAAAGAATGAATTGAAAATACAAATAAAGTTATGAATCTTTTGTTGTTAAAAATAATCAATAATAAAAATTAACATAAAAAAAATGAATGTAAAAACTAAACAATTTATTTTTATTATTAAGAATAATGAAAAAAATAATATAGAGAAAAAACAATTAAGTATAAAAGGGAAACTGATTAATTTTTATTAGATTTTTTTTTAACAAATAATAAAAATTAATATTAAAATATAAAACAATTTCAATCATAAATCAATTGTAAAATTTAATAGTAAAAAATAAAAGAGTGAAATATCAAAATAAAGACATTTAGATACAAACGAAAAAATAATGAAATAATTAGTTCTCAAAACTGAAATGGAAGGACAAGTTAAAGATGAAAAGAAAACCAGAGATGGTAAGGAGGATCACAAATTTAATAGCTCGAAAGAGTACATCGAGCACAGCAGATAGGCTGTTTTACTTTACGTGAGATAAAAGTGGAGGTAGGTCCCTGGGAATGATTTTATTTGGTTGCGATGGACAAATGATATTAGTGAGAAGGCGAAGCATATGAAGTTTGAACCAATGAAGTGAGAAACCTATGGAGATTGTTATAAGATGAGCCCCCTGACGTGAAGGCACTCCTTGCACACTCCTTGAAACAGTGTGCTTGTTTCCCTTATTTCTTTGCTTGACCATCGACCATCATGAGCCTCCACACGGGTGCTTCCACATCTGCTCGAGAGATAGGCTTTTCTGTCATCTCCAATCAGATCTTCCAAGTGGCAGTTACAAATCTCCAATTGGTGACCTCATCGGCATGCAAGGGGTAGCATATCATACCAACGCCCTCCGCTATGCTTTCCAGCGTCGAGTTCCACCCACCCTGGGTTAAAAACCCTCCCAGATCATGGTGAGCCAACAGTTTCCTCTGTAGCATCCAGCTTACGAAACAAACTCTGCTCCTTTGCTTCCTGTAGAAAGTCATGCGATGCAGATCCAAGCGAATAGCCCACAGGAAGGGATGCTTGCTCACCTCAAAACCCCAGGCGAACTCCATCAGATCATCCTCTAACATCACCGCTAGGTACTACTGAAACATACACCACGGAGGACGCAGTTTGTGTATTTTTGTTTGGTAACCAATTGCTTGGCTCAATACCTGGGTGCTCATAACAATCTCATATGAATAAACTCATGAGAACAATACCTCTAACACTTCACTCCTAAGGACAACTAGAGCTTATACCCATAAGGGGCAATCAATTGGAAGCCCACATCTCTGTGGATATTGGGAAATGATCAACCTTGAGGCGATTGATTTTGAGCCACAATAGTTTATCTAACTTCATCCCTTTCAATTCCTTGGTTTCCAATCCTAACATTGACCACTTGGAAATGAAGGACAATAAGTTGAAAGGAATAATACCATTGAGCCTTAGGTTTTGCATAACGTTGAGCTTTATAGATCTCTCCATGAATGATTTAGTGGTACTATTCCATGGTACTATTCCGACATGACCAATGTCTATTACTTTTGTAAAATTTGATATGATTTTTTATTGTTGTAAAATTTGATGTGGAATAGTAACTAAAGAAATAACAATTGAAAATGATTTAGCAATGCGAGACAAATTCAATAATACTTGATGGACTTGCAAGTCCAGTTAAGAAACCTATCGACTAATAATATAAAACGTTTTCTTATGAATTTTAAAAATAAAATCTACAACTATAAAAATACATCTATGCATAGAATCTCATATAGAGACTTTAATAACTGATGCCTAAGACGGTGTCCATGAACTCATTTCTGTAACAAATCTGCGACTTACAATGTCGGTTTATGCATTAGCCTGCACATACGGTTTATACGCAACGATGTGACGCGAGATAGAAATATGAATCGAAGGCATATTCTCTTTCCTGATCAAATATGCTTTTAAAAAATATGCTCATGCTTTTGAGTCCAGTCTGCACAAGTTCATAATCACTTCCAATTTTTACGTAATTCCTTCCAAATAAATTCACTTCCAAACTTTCCTCTGTGTGAAATTATTTGTTTGTCACATCAATGAACAGTTTAATATTGGGCACTGCCTATCTAGGGGAGAGGGCCCAATAGTCGTGCGGGGTTCAATAGTCGTGCACCCAATCGTACATATAATACCCAATAGTCGTTTATATAATGTCCAATAGTTGTGATTTGACTACCCATAATTAAACAAAATGTATGCTTTTGATCTAAAAAGCAACCAATCATGTGATACCACATCAGCGCTCAACTACTCATGATGTAATGCACGAGAATTGGTCTCACTATTTTTTGGGGCCTTTTTCGACACCTTGACAAAAATGCATGCTGATGTGGCATCATATTTGATGATGTGGCCCTGAAACCTTAGTTATAAGCAGAGAACTTCCCAAGTAAGCCGCTGTAAAAAATTGGGAGTGATTTAAAATTTCGACGTAGGATAATTAGAAGCGCGAAGTTAGGGACCACTGGGCCCTCTCCCCTAGCCATCAGGATGCACCATGTGCATCCGATGGCCTGCTAGTAACGGTCTGTCCGTGCACTGCTACCATCATCTGTACATCGTACAAATATTATATCATGTATACTGTAGGAAGAAAAACATTAATTTGGTTGGAGATTTATCACCGTCTTCATTTGGCACGTTTATTTTTGGTTGGATGGAGATAAATAAATGTTGTGTACGAGCAGATGGCGTACGGTGTACAGATGACAGTGGCAGTGCATGGACAAACCGTTACTGGCAGGCCATCGGATGCACATGGTGTATCTTGATGGCTGGATAGCCAATGCCAAACATTGAAATGCTAATTCAATATATTTAATCGAACCTGTTTGTGCGTACTCTCCCAAACGTTTCTCTGCACCATTGGAATCTACCGATTGCAATCTTATGCGGGTGACACACATTTTGACCAAACCGAAGTTTTTGTTTCTTATGACTTGCTTAAACAACATCGGATCATATTTTTCTGCCACGTTTTCCCATCGCTCTGTTCTTCATAGCTATATTTTTGTTGCCAACTGTTATCTTTTTGTTGTCTTATTCTGTACACTTGTAAGCTGTATTAACATTTGTTACAAATATATTGTTCTATCCACTCGCCACTATATTTGCTGCACTACTACATAGAGGAGGATTTAAGACAAATTTTGAGACAATTTTTAAGTAAATTGTTTTCACTTGAGACAAAAAAAAAATTGTGTATTGTCTTAAATATCATCTTTAAGCGTCTCAAATTGTTGTCTTAAAAATTGTCTATGTAAAGACAATATGAAACATAAGTATTTTTGTCTCTTTAGAGACAATTTTCCTTTTGTTTTTTTAGAAACAATAGTTTGGATTAGAGACAATATGAAAAAATGTATTAAAAAAAAAATAATTTGTTTTAAATAATTTTTTAGTGTGGTTTTCAACATTCAATGTTTTCATATTCTTGTGTTTGCTGGAATATTTTATGTTTATTTTTCCAAACGTAGTGGAAAAATTATGACAAAAATTATCAATGATTTTGAAACTAGGAGCAATGAACAGTTGTTGAATATGCAAAGCATAATGTTCATAAAAAAATAAAAAAAAATGTATTGTAATCCGAATTTAGAAAGTTAATTCCAATAAGTATTTTTTTATTTATAGTTTATAAAACTATTCGTACAATCATGAGCAACACATATATCATAAGATGGAGCAAGTTGAACGATTATTATGACCAACCATATCCCTAAAAAGCAGTGGAATATACCCAACTACCAGCGTAACTCTTTCGAGCATGGAAAGGTAGTTTGACAATGAGTTGACTCAATTGTCTGGACTGGACAATTCTACTCTAGAGTGGGAACTTTTCTTCTTCTTGTGTGTCTGTGTCTGTGTCTGGTCCTCTCAAAGGCTAATAATCTTTCATTGTAATAGTCCACTAAATATTGTACTTTGTTATTGATGAATGAAATGAATTCCAAATTGTCTTGAGCATAGAACAGTCTTTTGAGATTTTGATACGATTCTAGAGAGAGATGAATTCTTCCTCTAAGATAACCAACAGGGTGAAAGAAAAATTTTTCTATAGGAAAACAATATTAGATTTAACAAGTAAATTCATTTACATTATTATATAACAAAAGCAGTCATTCCAATAACTTGAGAGAGGAATCATATATTGCATAAACTATACATGTAACTAAATGGCTTTGTAAGCATTCCAATCTTGTTGGTGCTTGCAATCACTACCCTAAGAAATTGATGAACACTTCCAAATAAAAGAAATAATTGTTGAACTTGAAGGTTTATTAAAACAAGCCATTATATTAAAAAATACTATCAAAAAATGAGCAAGGTAATATGTTGAAAACAACAACCCAACAATTGGTCCCATACAATGTTGGACAAAGATAGCCTTGTAAAAGACAATTTGTTAAGATATTCATCAATACCCTATACAATTAAAAGAAAAGTGGCTACAAAAACATTAATTGTATTCATGTTTAAATAAGATAGATATTCAATCAAACTTCTCCTGTCTTCCCATACTTTCCACACATTTTGCTAGGAAAAATTGACAATGGTTTGAAATAATTACATATGATAATAAACCATCCTAGATAATTCTTTATACTTGACTTGGATCAGCTATTCAAATAATTTTGACTGTTTGCACTTTGTGGATGTAAAAAAATCTGGTCCATGTTTGTTTCAAAAAAATTGGTTTAAATACCATTTAGTGTTGAGCAGTCTAAAAGTGCAATTATGAATTAAATGAACATATATATATATATGCATCTCTAGTTTCTAAGTAGTTTAGCATAATAAACTAGAACTACTTATGTTCATAGTTTGGGCATATGGGTTGATTGCGGTTTTTACTAACTGTTATCTTGATGCTCATTTTGATAGATTCAATAAGCTGAACATTGTAACATATGTGATGTAATTTCTGAAATTGCTGTGTAAGTGTTAGTTCAAATTTTTTCCTTTCGAGAATAGTTCTAAAAATGACTCACTAATGCCCGAGATGAAAGACAAAAATAAACCAACAGTTGATTCAGGTGTTAGAATTAGGGGAAGAATGGAAGAAACTGAAGAATATGGGTCAATCACTTTCTCTTTAGCTATATACACTTATTTAATGTGGGGAGGCATGACAGGATGTGTTTCATTTTCTCTTAGTCATTTAAACGATGTCAGAGAAGTGTTAAAGGGTGGTTGTTCAGGAGGTTGTATGGTTTGTTCAATGGCAGACTCAAGTTGAAGCATGGTTTCATCTAGGATAGGAGCAAAAGTTGATGGAGACATGTTACGAAGAGACAACTCGGTGATTCGTTTGGCTTTGAAATTTTGGTAGGCAATGAAAAATAAATCCTTACAGGGAGTGATGGGTTCCATAGGTTCAGGCCAATAGGCTTCTAAGGAAAAATTTCCTTTAGAGGATAACAGATTAAAGCCACTAGGTGTATGGTAAATATTTCATATCCATGTGGAAACTTCAAACACTTGTGAACAACTGAAGGGACCACTTTCATTGAGTGAAGCCAAGGGTGGCCTAGCTGCAAACAAAATTGATCTGAATGTGGAATAATAGAAAATTTTACATCCAAAGTTTGAGGTCTTGTTTGTAAGGGGAGTACGATCGATTTGATCATAGGGCACACAAAACCAGTATGCATTTTAATCCATGCAGTTGGTTTGTTATAGTCATCTTGATATAAATCATGTAATACTAGAAATTCTTCTGTGATCACATTCTTGCCATAGGCGAGATCTATTAATATCCCATTGGTGGGCTTATCATAGATTTTGTTGGCTATGTAAAGAGGACCATCAAGAAGTTTTTGAAGTGTATCTTTAGAAGAAAAAGTGCTATCAAGATTTTTGTTGGTTAGGCCCTTACAAGGGATAACATCTATCTCAACCATAAGTTCATCCATAGGATTAACTTGGGTAACATTTCAAGTTATATCATGTTTTTCACTATTTGTATCAATGTTCATGACTTGAAGGTTTGAAGGTTCACTAGCCTTGACAAATGAAACATTATGTTTAGGCATGGGGTTGGTAAATATTTGTAAATTATAGTTAGGGGGTGCAACAAGCTTATTACCTTGATCATTAACACCCGCAATGGACAAACAAATTAGATCAATGAGGTCTTGAACCAAGTGTTTGAGATGCTTACATTGTTTAGTGTCAAGGCCATTTTAGCGATGAAAATGGCAAAAAACTTTTGGTTTAAAGGTGGGTGGTAAAGGTTTGGTGGTATCAAGCGGTTTGACGGTAGGCAAGGTGATCATTTGTTGCTGGAGCAATTGGCTCATTGTATTATGGAGAGTATTGGGTAAGGGGATGAATTGTCTCTTAGGGTCCCCATAGGTATAAGGCATCATTGCTTTAACAACTGCCACTTGATTTTGAATAGGTTGGGTTGGTGGCTGCAGTTGAGGAGGTGGATTAAATTGTAAAAAGCCTCTATTTGGTTTGTGAAATCTTTGTGTGTTGTTTTCATTGTTGTGCTCAGGTTTCTCAGGTCGGTTAGAAGTGGATTTTGAATCACAACTTGAAATGGAGTTATGATATTCACATAGGGTTGTGCATAAGTGCATGAACAAAGGGAATTTCATCATAGTTAACTTATCCTAACGGTTTGTGTGTAAGTTTTCGATAAACATCTTCTATAGATGTGAATCAAGAATTTTGACATCCACTTAAGCATGCAATGACTGATAACGTGAAATAAAATCAATGACTTTCTCATCGACATTTTGTCTACAACGCATTAGGTCAGCCATTGTCTTTTTAGGGGTCATATGAACTTGGAAGTGACTTATGAAGTCATCCATAAGTTCATTAAATGATTGGATGGAATGATTGGGAAGGTTTGAAAACCACTCTAATACAGTGTCTTTTAGGGTCCTAGGAAAACTTTTGGCTAAAAGTTTATCATCAAAGACAAAATCACTGCATAAAGTTGTATAAGCATTAACATGGTTAATAGGGTATCCTTTACCTCTGTATTTCTCAAATTGAGGCATTTCTATCCCTTGTGGCATCAGGGTTCTTAGGATTTCTATAGATAAAAGGATACTATGAACATGATATGTGGGTGGAGTAGTTTGACCTTGGCTAATCATGGAAATTTGTTGTTGCATGGATGAAACAGTATTAAGGAGTTGTGTAATGATGGGATCGGGGTAAGTGATTTGAGGTGGTAGGGAAAATGGCAATGGAGTGTATGTAATGTGAGGGGAAGTGATAGGGACATTATGAGGGGTGAAGGTGGAAGATGAAATATGTGATGCCACAAAAGAAATAGGAATGCTAGTTGGAGTTGCGAAAGAAGGAGCCACATGACTAACCTTTTGCATAGTTGTTGTAACATGAGGAGTGGTATAAGTTGGTATGGATGCTATGGTTGAAGGAGGAGGATTGTGAGGTCCTCATTGGCTTGCAACTATGTTTGCTGATTGGGAAGTATTAGGGTGATCCCACAATAGTGGTTTACAATTTTTGGCCAAATTGGACACTAAAATTATTATTTTTAACTAAATATTCACATTCGGGCACCTATAGAAGCTAAACCGTAAGCAATTTGAAGATGATGCAAGCTAGAATTCTTGTGAAATTTTATCTATATATTCTAAAAATATTTTTTTCAAAATTTTTGGAATCAGATTACACTTCTTTTTCCATCTCCCACGAAAATTGTTTTTTTTTTAGAAAACAACATTTTTAAAAAGTGACGCATACCGTATAACGCATTACTTTTTTTTCATGAAGGATAAAATTCTAGTTCTTTCAAATTTAGATTTATGACTCTGATATCTAGTGCTTTCACTTGGTTAGATATTTTTTATTAAATATTTTTTCTTTAATCAAGTTTCAAAGTCAAACCAATTACAATTCAAACATAGTGCGATCGTATAATGTGTAACTCTTTTTGTATATATCAAAATTCAATTTATTTACTTTTGTTGGATCAAGGGCTTTAATATTTGGTGCGCTCACATTTTTTAATTTTTTTTTGATAATTTGCTATTTTTCCACATGTGCAAAATAAAGACCTTGATTTTTGATGAAAAACCTATGTTTAATAAAACTAAAAAAAACAAATACATAATAAAACCAAAACATATTAAAATTATATTCGTTGAATAGCTCGTTCTAAAGACTACCTGATTCTAGTTGGGTTTGTGAAGATTCCTCCATTTTCATCCTCAACTTGACCTCCGAAGTGCCAAAATTTAGGTTTTTTTGTCTCAGGGGGGATGAGGAATAAGGGGGGTTCGAGTGAACCTATAGGGGTTCACTCAAACTAGGGTTCGGTCAAACCTTGGTTTGAGTGAACCACCCTTCCATAAGGGATTTTGTTGGGTTTTTGGGTAGGAAAGAATTAAAAGGGTTCACTTGAACCCTGGTTCAAGCAAACCCCTTATGGGTTTGCTCAAACCAGTAGGTTCGTACGAACCCCTAAAATCAAGTTTTTTGCCATGTATTCATTTTTTGTGAGTTTTCCTTCCTCACTTGAATTGTAAAAAACTATTGTGGCTTCACCCATTAGTAGTATGTTTACTGTATATTTCAACAATTATTTTCATGACTTGTAAACCATCATCACTTTCAAACAAACGATGAAGGTTTTCTATGGCCGGTATGACAGTGGTGGAAATGTTTTCAAGGGATAAGTCTTGTTGTAAGTATACCAATCATCAAGTCAAAGATTGCATTCTTCATGTTTGTTATTGTACTAACATTTGTGATGTAGAGTTCATGATCCAAGCAAGCATTTCAAGCAAGATCCATCTCCTTCAAGATAGAGTCAAGAACAACATCCATTGCAACCATTTCAAGCATCATTGCAGTACCTTATTGCTAGGGTTTGGTGAGTTGCAATATTATATTTTGTTCATTCATCACTCTCCTTTTATATTTTCTTTCATTTTAAAGTTTAAATACCAACAAGGGATTTGTCCAAGGAAAAACCCTATTCACTAACCTGGGCCACAACATTTTCCCCTCTTATTGTGTGTGATTTATAGGGTTGGGTTGTAGATTTGCCAAGAAGCAAAGGTGGAGAAAGTTGTCAAGTCCTCAAAATTCCCAAAGTTATCATCAAGCCTTGGAGAAGGTCTACAAGTGGCATTTTGTAGTTTCAGATCTAAAATCTAGTAAAAAAGAGCAGAGCAAATTAAGAGGCACAAAATCCAATTCAAAAATTCTAGAAAAGAAGAAGTGGATTGATTCGCCACTATTGGCGAATGAGTCCCACAGTACAGGGCCAAAAAATATTTTTTATAGATCTGGATACCCTTTTGGCTAAAATCTATTCTTGCACATTTTCCCAAAAATTGGACTGTTTTTCCCAGCTTGGCGAATGAGTCCTAGTCAGCACTAACAATTTTTTTTTTAGTGAGCCAGACCTCCATTCTGCCTTCTTTAGTCTTCCAGGTGCACACTTCTAGTTTCATATCTTTCTATTACATTTTGTTCACTTTCTTAGGTCATTTAGAATTAGTTTTCATATCACACTATTTTTTCCATTCCATTGTCTTTTCCAAGTTTACACTTGGTGGTGAACCCCTCATTAGCTACCATTTAGTCTCTAGGACATCACTATTGCAATATTTCAATCTCCTTTGCATTGAGATCTCTAGGGTTATCATTGAGCGGAATCTCTTGGAAAGTGGGTGTGAATACATTATATCCTAATCCATCATTCCACATCACACACACTCCATTTTTATAGGTTCCACCATCATGGATATATGCTTTGGTAAGCTTGGGATGTCCTTGAAGTCCCTAGTGGATGTGTTGAGTTGTGATTTTGGCAATGATCCTAATGAAATTGAACTTACCCATGCTCATTTAACTCATAATGCATGTCCTCCTCATGATGTTGACATCATTGGAGAAGATGATGACAACATGAATAAATTCCTAAATGATTTCCTTAACAACCTTGAAGCTAATGCATCCTTTTATCCATCAATGAAACAACCAACACCCCTTATAATACCCCCACCTGAGATGTTTAGTTACCTACATCTTGAAACTCAAACGCAAAATGAACCTAAGTTCCCTAAAATAGGCGAACCTAGTTCCTCTAGGAAAGAAAACATTCAACCATTCTATGTTAACAAAGTAACCAACACTCCCATCAACCTTGAAGAGACATATGGAAAAGGATTTACAATCTTGAGTAAATAAGGATGTTATACAACAAGTGAACATGAAATTCATCAACTCCTATAGTAAATACCAATTGAAAATACAAAAGGGTTAGTATATCAAGATCCTCTTGATATGAATGTCCTCCTTCCTAAAGAACAATGACCTATGATTCGTAACAATGATAAGGATGAGAGGATCTTCTTAGGTCCTCCTCAACATTCAACTTGAGAAATTGTTGAATCTAGCAAGCGCAAAAGACCTTACAAACTAAATAAATTACAATTCCCTTACCCACTAATTGATATTGAAAGGAATTTGTAGATACTTGTGCACCAAGGAGTGATTACATTACCTCCCATAAGAGAAGACCAAAAACCAAAACCTAAGAATAGAAGCACATCACATTGTCGATATCATATAGTTCTTGGACATAGTATTGATGAGTGTCGTGCTTTACAACAAATATTTGAAAATCTTGATATCATAGGAATAGTCCCTTAAAGTAGGACCCTTTCATTCCTTGCCATGTAATGGTTGTAGAATCATCATATTCTCACTATTACATGCTTTACATTTATTGAAAATCATTTCAAAATGTAAGGAGCTCTTTCTCATCACCTATATCTCGACTCATTCTTGTCTTACATTCAATGGGGGCAAGAATCATATAACCTTGTCCTAGTAATGCATTTTTCATTGTCCCTTTAGCTAGTTCTCCACCTTTGGTATACAATGAACATGATTGGGATGTGGACGACCTACTTTCAGTTGAATTGTATGTAGCTTACAAGTCTTTTGTGTTATTTCATTTTCTTTTGTGTGATTGCATGCGTGTAATGTGATCCCTCATGATGTTTTGTGTGATGTATCTCTCTCTTTGTCACATTCCTCTATTTGTACCTGCATTCTTCTCTATGTCATAAATATTTTATGTTTTCCTTTTATTTTTTCTTGTGTTTTCCTTTTGGGGATGATGTACAAGGTGTCGAGACATTCATGTCTCTGCAATGTTGACCCGAAAGTTTTTTCGTTGTTTTCAGTCTTTTCGTGTCATTCTTCCTCTTCTATGAGTATTTGGGGAATGATGACAATTCTAAGCTCTCTAAAAAAATTGTAGCAAGAACATACTTACCCCAAATCCATAGATCCCTTATGTGTTTGAAATTTTATTTTTTGGGGAAACCCCTTCCTTTGCATGACGTAGCTTTATTTGGAAACATATGACTTGGCATAGGGATTTCCAAATTAGCTCTCTTCATCTTTTGTAGGAGATAGGAAAATAATCTATCTTAGGTTGGTCTTGGTTATTTAGAAGGTCTTTTGGTTCAATCATGGTTTCATCAAGGATAGGAGGCTCAATCATGGCTTAAGGAATGTTTAGAAGTGATAGTTCTCCTATGCATTTTGCCTTAAAATTTTGATAGGATTTGAAAAATAAGTCCTCATGAGGTTTAATAGGTTCCATAGGCTTGGGCCAAAAGAAATCCAATGAAAGGTTCCCATGGGAAGACATGGGATTAAAGCCACTATGATGCATAATAATGATCGCATTGTCAAAGGGAAACTTTAAAGATTTATGCACAATCGACGAGATGGCTTCCATGGAGCATAGTCATGGATAACCAAGCTTCACATGGAATTGATCTGACATCAAGATGATGGAGAATGGGAAATCTAATTGTTTCAGTCTAACTTTTAAAGGAAGGGTGATCGATCCCATCATAGGGAAAGAAAAACCATTATAAATTTTTATCCATGCTTTTGGTTTATCATATGTTTCTTGATAGATTTCATGCATAAGTAAGAATTATTTAGTGATCACATTCTCTCCACATATGGGATCAATTAATATCCCATTAGCGGGCTTGTCATTGATTTGGATAGCTATGTAAAGAGGACCATTAGTTGCATTTCTAATTATATATTTGGATGAGAAAGCAATGTGAAGAGGCATTATAGTTTGGTCCTTATGAGGTTGATTTTTTACCAATCCAACTATATCATTCATATGACTTTGTTCATTAGTAACCATGTTTTCATCATTTGTGTCAACTTTCATCACATCATTCTTCTTAGCTTCACTAGCTTTGACAAATAAAATATTATGATTTGGAATAGGGTTGGTAAATATTTGCAGGTTTTGGTTGGGAAGGTCAATTGACTTATTACCTTGATCATTAACACCTCCAATTTGAAGTCAATTAGAATCAATGAGTTCTTGCACAAGATGTTTAAGATGCTTACAATGTTCTACATCATGTCCTCGATGATAAGGACAATAGGAATTTGATCTAAAGTTTGGGAGTAAAGGCTTATTAGGATTGGGAGTTTTAACGAGAGGTAAGGAGATCATTTTATATTCTAGAAGTTGTAACATTGTGTCATGGAGGGTATTGGGTAAGGGAGTAAATTTTCTAGCCAGATCCCTAAATGTAAAAGGATTTGTCTTCTTCATAGCAACCACTTGGGTATCAACATGTTGATTGGTTGAGGGGGATTTAGTTTAAGAAAGCCTTTATTCTGCTTCTTGAAAGGTTGATAACTTTTTTTATTTATAGATTCATACTTTTTATAATGACTAGAGGTGGAATTTTTTTCACAACTACTAACTGCATTTTGATAACCATGAAGGACAGTACACAAGTGTAAAAAGGAAGGAAATTTCATCATTCCAAGCTTATCTTGTATCTTAGTTTGAAATTTCTCAATGAACACTCATTAAAGGTGAGGATCAAGAATCTTTATGTTGATTTGGGAATAAAGAATTTGGTAGAGTAAAATAAAGTCAGTAACCTTTTCATCATCCTTTCGCTTACATCTCATCAAATCAGCTAAGTTCATCTTAGGAGTCATGTGCACTTGGAAATGCTTAATAAAGGCTTCAACAATTTCATTAAATGAATGGATTGAATTATTCAGTAACTAGGAAAACCATTCTAAGGTGGTATCATTCAAGGACCTAGAAAAAATCTTAGCCAAGGGCTTATCCTCAAGGATAAAATCATTGTATAAGGTGGTGTAAGTAGAAACATGGTTAGAAGGGTCTCTTTTTCCTCCATATTTCTCAAACCTAGGAATCTCTATACCTTGTGGTATCAGCTTTCTTAATATCTCCAAGGATAAGGGATTTCTTTTGACATAGTAGGGTGAACCCACAATATTGGGTTACAATTTGTTGGATGAACGAAAATTAAAAACTCCCACTAAAAAATCATTGAAGGGCTTGGGGCTTCGACTAAAAGGGGCTCGATTGAAGTACCCCACCTTCTATCGAAGCATGTGTTTGAATGAACCCCCATGGGTTAATGAATGTTTCAAAGATGATTTATTTTACAAGGTAATAACCCTTCGAATGAACCAACCCTTTGATCAAAGGCATTTTCCCCCCATTTTTTCCCTCTCTAAATTTAGAGACAAGGTAACTTGTTGTTTTAGGTTAACTTGTCATTTTAGGTTAACTTATCATCTTGAGCGAGGTATTTTTCATGAGCAGGATGAATGGTGAGGTCGATTTGGAATTTCCAGTGAGCTTTCATGAACAAGGAAAATATATTTTTATAGGGTGAGGTTAAATTGCATATCTATTAAATTGTTAAATTGTTCTATCCTTTACTGTAACACCCCACCATTTTTGGCTCTTTTGATCGGCAGTGTTCTTCTTTGCATGTTGTTTCTATTTATGCTTTGACTTTGGAACTTGGTTACTATTTGATCGCAAACTATAGAGCAATGTGAATGTTATATTTTAATGTGATGTTATTTTATTCTAATGTTATCTTTGTGGCATGTTTTGGATTAACTTAGCAGATATTTGAATTAATGATGTTTTATGCTTTTGATCATATTATTGATGTTAGATTCATTAGTTAGTAAGTTTGTATTGGTGAAGGGGATGGGATTGTATCACTCACTTGCAAGCGCCCTACGATTCTAAGATTTCTTCTTCATGGTGTGTTTGATCATATTATGTATATATGCATGTTCGATATATTCTTTTTTCACAGGTTGACAGGTAAATGACATCGACTCCACCTGGTTCACAGGTTTGAGCATGTCCATTGGAAAACGGTATTCAGTTGGGAGATAATAGTTAGGTTTTCCATGCCAAGTCATCACCTTAGTCATAGTGTGTCATCGGGTTTTAGTCAGGTTAAGTTGCTTCTTGTTGTGCATCTCTTCTTGATTTCATTTAATTGCAAGTTGAAAAAAAGTTATTAAATGGCTTGTGTAGTTAAAATGATGATTAAATATATTGGTTGCAACGTTGAAATGTTAGTTATTTTATTGATTAATTTAATTTAATTAATAAAATAATCTAATCTTGGGTTAGATTTATTTTATTGACTAATTAAATTAATTGTGTGGAATTGAATTAAGCTATTCTTTTTGGAAAATTTAAAATGTTTAATTCTATGAAACAAAATTATTAAAAGTTTTGAATTCATTTTGAAATAGAAATTTTATAATAAAGTGAATGATTTAAATCTATTTTGAAATTTAAATTGTGTTTTAAAGTATTAAAATGCAAATATCTTGTAAATGCATAAATTAAAAGAATTAAATTTATTTGAAAAAGAATTTTGTTTTTTAAATTATTAAAAGTGGGATATTTGTAAATGCATGAAAAAAATCTACATTGTTGAAAGATATTTATAATTGGGAAAACGAAAAAATATCTTCGATATTTTTTTAGGATATTTGACCAAATTTGGGGAAGATGTTAAGGGAGGATTCCAATTTCATTTTGGTGATGAAATTTCAATTTGAGAACAAAAGAAGAAAATTGTTGTAAATAGAAAGAGGAAGTAGGTTTTGTTCTGGTGGGATTCAATCTTGGTTTGGCAAGGGGAGGCTTGGAAGGAGATCTGGATTTTTGATTTGGCAAGAAGCTCCACATCAAATTGTTTCTCCAAACTTCAAGATCACAAGTTCTTTATTACTCTAAATGCTTTGAATTTTTTGTTTTGCAATTTGAAAACTTACTTGTAGATCTTTGTTTGAAACTCTATTTGAATCTGGAAGAAAATTTGAATGTTAGTTGAAAATAAAACTTGCAATAAGAAATCTTCAATTTTAGCAATAGAAATTTGAAAGAAACAAAAAGAAATCAGAAAACCTTGTGTTGAATCTAAGAATTTTTCATTATGTTCTTTATGAAATTTAAATTTGGTTGTGTAAATTTCTGTGGATAATTTTCCCAATTTGGGCTGTGAAATAGAATTTAGTTATATATATTATATGCTCATATATTTGGCATATAAATCTATATGCTTTAAAAAATAAAATTTTCCTGTTGAATTTCATGTGTTCTGGTATTACCAGAATAGGGTTTGTGTTTTTTTTTTTTAAATTATATAAAAAAAGATTTTTGTGTTTTTTTTGGGGGGTGGGGGCTGCTCCACAACTGCCCCCATATAGAGGTGCTGGTTGTGGAGGTAGCGCCCAACGCTGCCCCCATAGGCAGCAACCCCATGAGGGGGAGGCTATTGCACAACCACCCCTGCATGGGAGCTTCTGAGCCCAGCAAGGGATGCGTCCCCTGTTTGGGCTGCACAGCTCATAAGTTAGGTTAGGTTTTTTTTAAAAAAAAATTGTTTATTATATAAACTTTTATATATATTATTATAATATATATAATATTATATATATATAAATATAATATTTATTTTCTTAATTATTTTATTATTATATATATGTATATATGTATATTATATATATCATTATGTATAATATTTGAATATTATATATACGATATATATATATATATATGTGTGTGTGTATATATACATTAAATAATTAGAAATATTTGTGAATGGAAGTTAAATAGTTGGTTTTTTCAAAAATAAATAATTTTATATTAAATATAAATTTATATATATAGTTATATATTCATTAAAATATATATAGTTCTATATATATATATATGTTTAATTTATATTTAATTACAATGTTTCTTTAATGATTTTTATATTTAATGTAAAGATTAATTTCATAAGTGAATGATGTTATAATTTTTTTAATCAAATGTTTTGATTGATTTAAAATTTAGTTTTGATTATTATGGATAATTGGGGCAAATAGACTTAAATGGTTAGATTTAAATTCCTCAATGTTACTCATGTAATCTATTTATTCTTGAGTGTTTGCAATAATGTTAATTTTTTTTATGATTACGTGCAATATGCCATTGATGTGCTTGAATTTAGGAGATCCTAAAATAGGGTATTAAACTGTCAAATTGTCTTTTCATTAAGTAATATCTCTCTTTCTTGATGTTGGGAAAATGGGGTTATGTGTCTATGTAAGTCTTCCAGATGGGGTTTTTAATTATTTGGGGTTGTAATATGTTAGTCAACCTCTATTTTTCCTTGGATAGTGTGTATAGTGGTTTCTTGTTATTTCACTCGATTTTCATGAACGGGGATGTTTTGTGCCCTCCTTGGATTAGGAGTGGCTTATGTGGTTTGTGCCTCCTTTGGAAGGAGTGGATTATGTGCTTTGTAGCCTCCAAGTGTTTGGAGTGGGTTTTTTTATGTGTTTCCTCCTTGGATTGGAGAGGTTTTCTTATCTAGATCACCCATTAAATTGTGGTTTTGTACCGTATATGTGTTGTTGATAGGAGAGTGGCTCTTTGTTGGGGTTCGGCACACAAAGGGGTGCCAGGGTAACTCACCTAGGGTTTAAGTAAGTGATAAATTAAAAATAATTAATGAAAAAATCTCAGAATAATTAAGATAATTAATTCTTCTCTCATGACTCATTCACTTTTAAGGCTTGAGATGAGACGAGAAGCACAGTTTGTATGAGGGTCCAGCGACTGGTAGAGTTGAGTCAGGGTAACCCAAGATGGCGGCCTGGTAGCCTAGGACAACTGAGCCTGGGTAACTCATAGAAAATGTCATGTGACAATCTCTTTATGTCAACCTGAAGTCAATTAGTAGTACTGCATTGATGATAATTGTTCTTTGGAAGCATTGTAACCTTTATGTTAAGTGATGTTGTGTTTGTAATCAATTTAGATCTGTTATGTTTTAGCCTGTGTCTAGGGGTGGATGGTCTTGTGTAGAAATTTCTAGTTACTATCTCCTAGCATGGGGGGTGAGCATTCGGGTATCACATGGTTGGGTGGAACGTGCACCTTTACCCGTTGGGTTTTCTTCTTGTTCGTGTGGATGATATTTCTAGTTGGAGAGCTTGTGGGATCCAGTTGATTTTCTTGTTTTATTCATTTCAGTTGAAATTGTAATTTATTACCCCTCTTTGTATCAAGGTGGAATTGTGTAATATGTAATCATGCTTATTAGATTTACCTCATTCGAGGAATGAGAGTTGTAAGCATGTTGTAAATTATATTATTGTAATCAAGTGGTATCTCATATTCTTTGATGTAAATTATCATGTATGGAATGTATGTGAACTTAATTTGTTAAGTAGTTAAATGTGATGTTTTCAATTCATGTTTCTTGTTTGGGTTTTTAAGTAATCTTCGTCTCGTAACCTTAGAGGTTGTTGGCAATGGATATTGATCTTACATGTTATTTGTACTTAAACAAAAAAAAAATTAGTACATTTGAGTAGTTAATTGCAACTTCCTCTAGGGTTGCATGGAAGGGCATTACATTTACACTTATGTAGATATTCTTAGACTATTTCAATATTCCCATTTTAGGCATAGGTTTAGTCACATGAACAAATTTATGTCATTTTCAGGCACAAGTGAAGGCAAGATGACGAGGTGAACAGGGATAAATTTTGTAAAGCATTTCTTAAACGTTTTAAATCTCAAACATGTTGTACTAATAGTTTGTTTGTTATTTCTTTTCGTGAATGAATTTTTTCATTTTTCTCTATGGATAGTAAGCTTTTGTGTTTGGGGTCTTCATTAGAGTTTTTGGTAAAAACCAAAGGAATTTATGCTTAAGCCTTGAAAATACATCTGCTTGAGTATATTTACATTCCTACAATATTATGCAATCAGATAGGGTCTATTGATAGAGTTTCACATTTTAAATTCTCTTTTCTTTTCATGCATTATTTTAAATTAAATAGGTATTTAGATGACTTTGTCTTTAGGCTTCTAGATTTGTTCATATTTGTTCTTGTCTTTAGGCTTAGTGTTATGGTTTTCCTTAAAGAATAGAGTTATATGCATCTGTTAAGAGAAATATATAACAAACTTACAATCTTTTTTAAATGCATGTGCATCCATTTAATTTCATATATCTAAGCCTTAATAGCCCTTAAAGTGGTGAAAAATTTGTTCTAAGCTCAGATAGTTGTCTTAGCCATGTAAAGATTTATAAGTCACAAGTGAGACACAACAACATGCTATTAGGATTTAGACATTGTAATGAATAGTTGTGATTAGTATCTGAGTTCTCTATTGGTCAGATATATGTGAAATAGTGAACACTATGAATAGGTGATGAAGGCTAATTTGATTCATCTTCGGCTAGTCATTATTTTAATTTATGGATGTATTGTTTCAATTTTCTTTGATCTACATGAAGGATACTTTTCTTTTCAAATAGAGTGATTAGTAGAGATTAGACCATTTTCATATTATAAACTTATTACAACATTCTTCATAAATCTTATACATTATGTAGCATATTTCTTCATAGTTTTGTATCATTATATTGGTTCTTATACTTTAAAGACCAAATGCCACAAGACAAGGGATTGGCATGATACAAAATGACTAAAATTATAAAATATTATGCACAAATAACTTGGTTTTTCAGATGGGTACATTCTCTCACATGGGTGGTTGTGTGTAGGACTCAGTGGCACAATTAGGTGCCAACATACTTCCAATATTATTACTTTATTTTTTCTGAAATTGCATTAGTCCATCTTCAATCTCTCCAAATAGGCCCCAAAATTTTTATTTACATTTTAGAAACACTTTAGGAAAATAACCCTATGAGGAGTAGGTAAATCGACTCATCCACTAGACCATATATCCTTGGATATGATGGGCTATCCTCAAATTTTAAAGCATTTTTCTTTTTTTCTCAAGAACCTGGGAAAGAACCATTTTCTTAACAAATGCTTCTATTTTAGTTTGGTGAGAAAACACAATGGTTATTATATGTTGGAAACTTGAGGAGTAGGTTGTTTTTCTTTTAGTTGAAAATAATGCTCAGTGCACTACAAAATTCATGCAGAATCATAAAAATGAAATCTATACGAACCATACATTGTAGATTTGCTTCAAGTTCCAGCTATATTCATCAGAAGCTTGCATTGTAGTAAATATATCTGAAAAACATCCCATCTCCTCACAAATGGTGACAACTCCAAAGCACATTTAAAACACTAATATCCTTTGTGCTAATAATGGTTTTTGCCTTCTCATTTGATCATTAAAACAAATAGTAGAAAATAATAAACACATGCATAGGTAAAGAATTTTTCTCACTAATTTTCTCATCCTCAATATTGATTTAAGGACTGATCAACAACTATGTCATGCACTGAATTGTGGTTTGTATTATGAAATACCCGAGTCATGCTTTCCTGCAAGTAATTACACCCGTTAGAAGCTCAGATCTACTTTTCTAGGGGAACAAATAGGGTATTTCACATTGACAATGGGATCCAGGTGGAGGTGCCTCAGTCTACCAGTCATTTTTGACCTTATCCAATATATTAGAAAAAGCTAGTCTACATCTCCTAGAATTTTTCAGCCAAAATTGGAAAAAATAGGGATCCTTATGTGTTTTAGGACTTTAAGGATAGCCTCACCTTTCTGGAAAAGTAGCAACATGCCACCACTTTCCCTAGAGTATCAATACAATTACTCTATTCTTCTATAGCTTTGACAACTTTATTGCTAATATCTTTTATTAACTTTGGAAAATACACTGTCAATATTTATACATAATGGTAATGGTGAGCAAACAAGCACCACTTTAGGTAATATTAATGAAAGGAAGATGATTTCTTTAAAAAAAAGGACACCCATCGAAGGATTCAAAATTCAATGCCCAATGTAATACCCCATATAGGATCATACACAAGAACAACTCCGATATGACTTCCATATTTTCAATAATCTTTACATAAATTTAATTTATTTAAGGTCCATTCACTCCATTAGAGAATGCAATTTTTGTGCAATATGTGATTTCACATTACATGTGTATTGATTTTATATTAAAATTTTCATTTTACACTTTTCAAATTATATAGATCAACATATGAGAAATTAACTTCTAGAGTATACTTGGAGCCAACAAACTACATCAATCGAAAAGTATCATAACTGAGACATACCTAGCAAATATATATTAATTTATAAATAATATATATAATTTATGTTATAAAGCCGAGAGATATCCTTTTTGAAGTGTCTATTTTTAACAATTTGTCACAATTTAGCAATTCCTTGTGCAGAGTAGATATTATAATTTTACATCCTACATTCAGCTTGAACACTACCCAATATCCATGCACATGGCTTTTGAATGTAAAAAATTCAACTTAAATGCCTTATCATTTTTTAGTGCACACAAAAACCTCCATTTTGTTGTCATTTTGTGAACTAGTTCTAAAAGTCTCCCAAGTTTCAATCCAAACAATGTAAAATACACAATCATCTTACTAATTTATGCCATAGAGAAAAGTAAGGTACTATTTTCCATGTTTTTAGAAGATTCAAAGAGTGTATAATTAAATATTGAGCGAAAGCCACATGTTGAATGTCCATTAAATAGTTTCAAAAGAATAGAAAATGGTTGTCTGTTTAGCCCAAAATTTAACAATGGCTCTTGTGTAGTGCAATAAGAAATTGATGTCTAATAAAAAACTTCACCAAGGAGAAACTTTTCTTCCATAGGAAGGAGGCAGTATGAATTTCAGATAAGCTTGTCAAGCAAAACCAATCATGATTACATCATTGAACCAATTGAAGGAACTGACAACACTTATAGAAAATAATAATGTGGAAGAGAACAAGGCATTGCCAACCTAGATTTAAAATCATATCATGATAGGAAGTTATCAAATCAGTGTATTTCACCTAGAACATATCTCTTCTACCTACAAATGCAAAAGTTAGTTCACCATGTAGGAATCATGATCATATGTTTTCCAACACTTTCATAAAAGCATTGTTAACAAAAAATAAAATTTTGCCAGGTTAAAAGATTAAAAAAATACATTTGTTGATAAAGTTTGCCAAAAATGCAATACAAAGGTATTTCTAAACAACATATATCTTCAAAAGTATATAGGTCTTACATAAAAAAGTTTTCAATGTGGTCTACCTCTTTCCTTTGCATATGAGGAACATTTGAAATTGATATAAAATGAAGACAAGAAGCATATTTCTAGTAATATTTTTTTCTTTTATTGGTTGGTTAACCTTCAACTTCAATGCCAAAACTGAGAGGTTTGTGTCTTCCATCAAATTCACCCATGACTTGCACCAAGTGTCATCTACTTGGGTACACCAAGCCTAGAGTGTTAGATGTGGTATTTTACCAATTTCAACACTATCATGACTCCTTGAGAATTGAATCTTAGACTCATTTTTGGAGAGTCAAATATGGTATTTTTTTGAATTTCAACACTATCATGACTCCTCAGGATTTGAATCTTAGGCTCATTTTTGGAAGTTCTGTGATTTTATCATTTGACCTCATCTCATCAGACATATTTTCTTGTTAATGTAGATTGTTTCATTTGGAAGTGTTGTGCTTTTGTCATTTGAGCTCATCCCATTAGACATATTTTCTTGTTAATGTAAATTGTTTCTTTTGAAATACATATTGTGATTGAAAATTGTTCATATTTTTTAAAACAATATTTTATGTGCTATTGTTCTCAAAATAATTTACCAAAAACTCACAACGAGGAAAATCTAAACTTGTTTCCTTGAACAAAATTTTCTTTATGTAATAATGCTATTTATTATGTTCTCATTCATAGCTAACATTTGAGGTCCATTTGAACCACTTGTATCATAGGGAGTCAAGATTACGGTCACTTAGAAATGTGAGGGTCAATTTAGAGAATAACAACTATGAAGACCTATTCTCAAAAGCATTGTTGTGGAGACAATGATCCACACTTCATTGTATAGATAGTGAGAAAATTTATGGTGGGATGATATTTTATAGATGCAGAATTTCATCCAACAATGCCATGAAGGCTAATCTTGGAAAGACTATCATGGACACATTTTCATCCATCACTTTCCAATGTCTTCCAAACAACAAAGCCATCCACTCACCTCTAGAAAAAATAGTCATGAGCTTTTGAATTCCTGATAACCAATCCTTAACTAAAGTTGAGCTCCATGACACTATCTAATAACACAAAGAGTCCTCAGACAATTCAAATAATGCAATATTGCTCCCAATAACAAAAATAATATCCTTCTTTAGCCTAAAAAATATGACAAAGCTGCACTATTTAAGAAGTAGTTATGAGGAAAGGAAGATGCTTGAAGCAAATCCAAAACACTTAAAATTGTACAAGAATGAAAAAAAAATCTTAAAGAATGTCCTCAACCCTAATACCTTAACCTATGTAAATTGCACCACTTAGAATTCATACATAAGAAAAATAAAGCCATAAAGAAAAGAGAAACAAATATTCCATATAAATTATTTAGAGAACATATTATAGAAATTTTGCCTAAAGATTCCTTTCAAACTCTAATAGCACAATTTCTAGCAACCCGGTTAACAATTGACACCCTTCTTTGAAGTCAAAGATGCAACTTGTTGTATTCAAGATGGTTGGAATTTTAGAAAGCTTTCTAATTTTATATGCACCAAGTAATATATACAAAAATAGTGGATTTTTTCCTCCACTACAAAAAAATTGTTTCTATTTAATGATTTTTATCCTAAAGCTGTACATTGTTTACTTCTTCCAACTTTTAGACCATGGATATTCTTATGTTAAGCATAGGGAAAATGTAACACCATAATGAATGGGCATAAAACCAAAATTGAATTCTTGATGCCCAACATGCACCTACACAAGCTTGTATGAGTTTCAAAATTCTTCTTTGCCAAAATTAAACAAGGAAATATGTATGGATTGACTGATTTCCATTATAACCAAATTTTATACCAATGCAACATACCTTGCCTTATGCCTTACATTTTTTCTACACCAATGGAGCATGCCCTATCTTATGCCTTACATTCATTGAGGAATATCTACTCACGTTCCAATGGTTACACTTGTTTATCTTATGTGTAAAACATCTTCCAATTATTGGATTGTTTCCTACATTTTAGTGATTTTCCTTACATTTGAATTTCATTATCCTCAATCCACTTTCAATATTGTTCTACTCTATTTTATATCATGCGCCCTTAAGACATATATTCCATCTCCTCCATGCCAATAGAAAATTGAAAGGCCACTACTTCCCTCTTTTCTAATGCATCCAAAATTTAATCATTCATCTACCTTAAGCTTGATGATACAAAGGAGCTAGAACTTGGGAAGATGCACACTCACCCAAACTACTCAAATTCCTTTAGATTTCATATCTCCATTCTTTTACCCTTCCTTTGAAATTCTTGACATCAGCCCTTGGTTATCACTTGTGTCCCTGATAGAAGCCATGGTGTGCATCTTTGACAGCAACCCTTGGATCTAACTTGCATTCTTGACAACAACACTAATTGGCGTTACCTCCTTTGAGATCAACCATTGGCTATGACCTAAATCCTTGAATTTCTTCTTTGACAGTAGCCCCATAAAGCTTGCATATTTTGACAAAATCCATATAAAGCTTGCATACTTTAAGAGGAGCCCTATTTTTCCTTCTAACTCCTATGAAATTCTATTTGTGTGATGGTAATCATGACTCTATTTTCTAATAACTAAGTTATAAATATTTATTTAAAGAGGTGAGAATAAAGAATGTAGGGGAATTTCCAATAAAACCCAATATAAGAAGATCTAGTCTTCTTCTTTTATTGGTGCTACCTGAGGAAGATGTAACATTGTGATCTATTCAATAGGTAAGTCTCATGGATGGAATTCTAATCATTTCATTGCATTACTCAACTTGAAGTACACATGAGTGGCTTGGCAGTGAAGAGCTTGCTCTTGTGTAGAGTGGCATAGATTTGAATCTTGAGGGTGTTGGCATATGTGCCCCCTATAGTCTAAGCAAGGTAAGTAATGCAGGGTCATGAGGTGTAAGCTACTTGCAACCTAAGGATAGTTAGGTGGATAGGACATCAGCTACATAGTACATCAACTACTGTGGACATCCATGTGCATGTAGAACTAGATGAAGGGACATGGCAGTAGCAATTACCAGGTGGCTATATTGATATACCTTGTTCTCAAGTTGATAATCAATGAAATGAATCCCATTTTGAACAATTTTGATTTGCTTGAGATATGTGCCTTGCACTACAGCTGAACCTGAAGGAACCAACATTTGAAGATAAGATATAACATTTACAAGGTCAAAGAAGTAAAAAAATATTCAAAATATACAATCAATAAATAAATCATGTAAGAGAATCTATTTATTTAGTCATACCTATGGGGAACGACATTCCATCACTTGTTTTTGATTCTGCTAGCTTTTTCCTCTCTCTTGTGCAATGCAATAGATAATGACTAACACCTTCTATGTTTCCAGGCTCTACTATGATTGCAAAAACATCTCTTGCACCAAAATTACATGTAAATTTGTAAAAAAAAATTAGAGTTCCACTATCATTTAAGTTTATGTAAATTTACTTTAAAAAGTAGTCAAATAAAATTTAATAAATGATTAAGCTACAAATTTACACAAGCTCGTACATGTACGATATAAATATATATACATGTACCTTTTTAATTAGTCTTGAAATATGGTCATAATCAATTGAAATCAAAGGAATGTCTTCAAAGCCTTCATCTTCATTTTCATTGTATGTGTCACTAACATGTAGTGGCACCAAATTCTGTGCATTGACATATCCTTTTTGGTTGTTGCATCCATCATATTTTTCTAAAATACAGTCATAACAAAAACATGAGTAATCCCTAGTGTGCAATGTCCACGGGAAACCACCTGTACTCATGACAGAATGCAACGATCTTGTTTTCTCTACCCTCTTGCATCCACACATTGATCTTCTATCCACACATACAAAACATAATTTTTTATTAAAAATAGTAATCAATATAAATATATTGAAACTAAAATAAACAAACTTGAATGTACACATATATGTATATTTAAAGATTTAAATTCAAACAAAAAACATACCTGATATCTCCCAAAACACTATATGTGGAATGTATCGGTTGGTTTCTGGAGATGTGCCAACCTCATTTGATGCGAAGTGTTTCTAACACCATTCAACAACATCATGTGCATCTTTTATGTGATCTCCCTCATAATTCATTTGATGCATTCTTAGAGCACATTTGATGCAAGCTCCTACACCAATATGTTTACCCTTTCCATGTCCACTCTCAAAGAAGCTCCAAACATGTGGTATGTTGTCATTTCAATGGTATCTACATAGTGCATAAAATGGCCTTAGTGATTTGAATTGTGAAGCACATCCATCTAACCATACAAAATGCTTTTCAAATTTGACACCCCTGATTGCCAAATATTCAAAAAACTTCTTGAAGCAATGTTGTACAAATAGTGTGTCATGCTCTTTGTCATCACTAATATAGAAGTGATATTCTTTCTTAATGACTCATGCCTCAGATGAACTATCAACACCATCCAAATCCACTTTTGCATGTCGATAACACACTTGCACCATAATAGTGATCTACTCTAAAAAATAGTATTGTGATTGAATCTCTTTTTGATGTACAAAAGAGTAATTCTCTGCAAAGTCAACTACTGATAACACTGTTCCAAGTGGGAAAGTATCTTTTAATGTCTGAAACTATTGTGCTTGCCACTTAGAAAAGAAAGAATGTTGAATGTATGGTTGTATCAATTTATGAAACTTTTCCATAAATGTTCCCTCTTCTACATAATCTAACCTTGTTGATTCTTTGCCACTTTTGGTATGAAACTTGATGTACTTGTAACTCTTGTAAGATACTAACATTGTTAGGTCGGTATCTTCATCTCTCAAAGGAATTTTAGCAAATTTCTACATGTTTTAGAGACTCCTTTTATGCAACTAATTTGATTGGATGCATTATCATCATTTGACTTATCACATAGGATGGATGCTATGAACTGACTTGCCTGTCTAGAAGGTGCATTCTAAAAACCATCACTTTCTTCTCTAATCTTTCGAAACACCTGATAGTAGAGATAAAATTCAATATGATGATGACAACAACAAGTTTCAAAAACCTTGTTTGTCTTCACATAATATGGCCTTAACTTTTCAAACATTTATTTGCCCAATCTTTATATGTGGATTTGAATTACAAAACAACACATACATCTCATGTTTTATTATATCTAACCAATGTTTTGTATGTATTTCATTATTATTAGGCCCAATCTTATGTTTGATAACATCTCTTCTATTTGATGAAGGACGAGTATGATCAATCCAAAAGCTTGAGATGAAGAACTCCTAAGAACATCTTGAATCTTGTCATATCGAGGAGCTCTACACATAATTTCCCAATTTCCTTTTGAGGTACTATCATCGAGAACCTTTCTCCTTTTGGTATATTATGTCAATGTCTTTCTACTAAAATTAATCTCGGCTGAAAGTGAAGAGATTTGTCTTTTTTTGGCCATTTTTTCACTTGAAATTGATGTCAACATGACTCTTCTTGAAATTTCCTTATCTGTTGATCTAGATTGTTTCCCAATAGAACCCAAACCTTTTTTAAAATTTTCAACAATGTCTTTTTGTAGTTGTGAACCTTTCCTCTTTTTTGTACTTGTATCTATACCCAACAATTTTAATGGATCTTGTAGCTCATTATCAAGGAGTACAATTGACAATAGTTGGGCTTGATTGAGTGTATCAAGTTTACTGAAATGAGAAATTATTTTCTTTGCAATTTTGTTCATTGACCTCTTTAGTACGTTTAGGTTTTTTAGCATAAAACTTCAATTTTTCCATATCCATTTGAAATAAATGATCTAATTTTCTAGAAGAAATTTTTCTCCTAACCTCTTTAGCCAGATTCATATACTCTTCCATGATGGTATTTGGAAGCGATCTTGACCCCTCTCCAACATCCATTCCTTGAACTAGGTCCTCCCCCCTAACATCAACTATGTGTTCTTCAACTTCATTTGCTCTAGGATCTATATTTGACTCAACTACTACTTCAGTTTCTGTATGTTGATCCCCTACACAAAAACACATCAAATAACTTAGGATTCACTATATACACTAAATATTCTTCTAATTTAAAATTTTAAATCTAACTAAATTATAAGAATCTAGCTCTAAATTCTAAATTGTAAAAGATCTAAAATCTAAATTTTATCTAAAGTAAAACTATATTAAGAAACTTAAAGTAAAACTAGATTAAGAAACTCAAATTAAAACTAAATTAAGAGAATTTAAATCTAAATTAAATTAACAAACTCAAATCTACACTAAATTAGAAATTTAAAAATCTAAACTAAATTAGAAATTTAAAAATCTAAACTAAATTAGGAATTTAAAAGCTAACCAAATTATAAAGTTTAAAAACTAAACTAATTAGAAATTTAAAATTCTAAACTAAATTAGAAATCTAAAAATCTAAAGTAAATTAGGAATTCAAAAGCTAACTAAGTTGTAAAGTTTAAAAACTAAACTAATTAGAAATTTAAAATTCTAAAATAAATTAGAAATTTAAAAAGCTAAACCAAATGATGTACATGAGGTCAATTGGTAGGTCATTTAGAAAATTATATTTGTGCAACAAAGGTCTCAATGGAGAAGTGATAGCTTCTCCACTTACATGCATCCAAACAAGACTAAAACAAAACTTTTGAACCAAGAGATAATCAAGCTCCATTACCAATAGGTTCATGTTATGTTTGTAATAGGGAAAGATGAAGAGATAGGGAGAGAGAGGGATAGACAAAGAGATGTTATGTTTTCTTTGGTGGGATTGATCTTTATTTGACCCCTAAATAACTTTGATGGATTGGATCATTTACTTGTGATAGTTTAACAAATGATAACTTCTACTTTAGAATATATTCTCTTTCATAATATTATAATATAACATTGTAGGTATATTCTCCTTCATAATATTATAATCTAACATATAAAAAAAATACATAAGACAAATTATTTTCCTATCTATACAATAAATTGTATTTATCTATATACCATTAATTTTCCCTTGATTAAGTATATCCACTATTTTATTTTATTTATAATATTAATTATTTGTATATATTCAAAAAAATTGGAAAGCAAAATTCTGGGAGGATGTTTGGAATGGGTATCCTGCTTTGTCATCCTTTTCAGATTGGGGTAATTTAATGACTCTACTTAAAAATGCTTGGGGCTCTTATGTGGCTGACTACTTTAGTGTTGTCCTCATAGACTCACTTTATGTTGTTTCATGGAAATTAGTTGCCAATTTTGATATTCCTTAATCTATAAAGGAAGCTTTTAAAAAATAATTGGATAAAAGGTGCATTGTTTTCTCTAATAAAGATGATATACTAATTTGGACAAAATCAAAGACGGGGAATTACTCTATCAAAGAAGGTTATAACTCTCTTTTGGAATCTCCAAACCATTGTGATCTCCCCCATGCTATCTTATGGGATGATGTTTGCCTCCCTAAGGCATGTGCTTTTGCATTGATTGTAGTAAATGGGAGAGTCTTAACAGTTGAAATACTTGCTAGATTGGGCCTTGTCATGGCCTTCCCCTGTGTTTTATGTGGCTATTTCATTGAATCTGTAGACCACCTCTTCACTCGGTGTCCTTTCGCAATGCAATGTTGGTATTGGGTTTACACAAAGTTGGGTTGGTGCTCATTGGTTTGTCCTTCCTTAACTTTGAAATTTAAATCTTGGCCTTTATTGAATGGCTCCTCCTTTTTTCAATGTCTCTGGAGAGTAACTCCTTCCTTAATCATCTGGAAAATTTGGATATCATGTGTTGCCACAATAGTGGTTTACAATTTCTGAGAGGAGGTGATTTTTGCTGAAATCACATATTTTTAGAAAATATAATTATATTTTAAGGATTCCAATTGAAGAGGGTTTGATCAAATCACCTTAGATAAAACCCCCTTGGATAGAACCTCGCTAGTTTTAAACCATACCTATAAATGAGTCTCCTTTACACCTATCAAAATGTTGATAAAAAAATCACTTTTGATTTAGATTTTGAGGGATCAAATGAATTCATTTAAAATTTATTTCAAATGATTATGGTATTCCTGAGAACAAGCTATCTAATGAATATAATTTTAATATGTTTTGGTTTTGTTATGTATTTGTTTTTTAAGTTTTATTAAACATAGGGATTTCATCAAAAATTAATGTCTTTGTTCTTCACATGTGGAAAAATAGCAGATTATCAAAAAAAAATTAAAAAATATGAGTGCACTAGATATTGAAGTCATTGATCCAACAAAAATAAATAAATTGAATTTTGATATATACAAAAAAAGTTACGCATTATACGATCGCGATGTGTCTGAATTGTAATTAGTTTGACTTTGAAACTTGATTAAGAAAAAAATATTCAATAAAAAACTATCTAATCAAGTGGAAGCACTAGATATCAGAGTTACAAATCTAAATTCAAAAGAATTAGAATTTTATCCTTCATGGAAACAAAATTATGCATATACGGTGTGCGTCACTTTTTAAAAATGTTGTTTTCTGAAAAAAACCAATTTTCATGAGAGAGAAAAAGAAGTGCAATTTGATTCAAAAATTTTGAAAAAAATATTTTTAGAATCTGCAGACAAAATTTGATGAGACTCTAGTTTGCACCATCTTCAAATTCCTTACGATTTAGCCGCTATAGGTGCTCGAATGTGAATATTTAGTTAAAAATAATAATTTCAGTGTCTAGTTTGGCCAAAAATTGTAAACCACTATTGTGGGATCACTAAGGAACAATAGAATTTTTCAAAACAAAGGCTCTTCATTAGAGGAAATGCTTCAAAACCTTGAACTCTCAATTTCAGAAGTGGCAAAATCTTATATCTTTAAAAAATTGGAAAGCTTAAAATTTTTCTCAAGTTGGGATGGATTCGTTATCAGAAATTAGTCCCTGCTCAAATCTTTGCCCTTTCATGGTTCTTTTACTAGCAAGGTGGATAAAGTGTTGGCACGAAGAGATGCTAAATGGGAGCCTCCTCCTGCTAATTTTTTCAAAATAAATTATGATGAGGCTTCAAGGGGCAACCCTGGTAAGTTTTGGGTTGGGGTAGTAATCTCGAATTCAAATGACAACATTATCAAAGCTTCCTGTAAGGCCCTTCCCCCTAGCACTAATAATAAGGCTGAATTGGAGGCCTTGAGTCTAGGTTTGGATCTTGCAAGGTCCCTTCACTTGGATTGACTAATTGTTGAGGGTGATTCTATGGTAATCTTTCATGCAATTATTAATCAAAAGTCACAGGTTTGGAATCTACAGTACTTGTTAGATAAAGTTCTCCTACAATTGAACTAGTTCAAATCCTATTATGTATCTCATGTGTATAGAGAAGTAAATCACTTGGCAGATTGGTTGGCTAACAAGGCAATTGATGAGCAGGCTTTGTATAAATAATTTAATAAAGAAACCATTCCTTTAATACATGAAATATGTATTATTTGCCTCAAAATTGAGAATACACTTTTCTTGCCTGGTAGTGTGTGCCTTCCTGTAAGCTTCTAGTGGGTTCATATCATGGCAGATCTGCCAATTGTATTTATTGGAAGACATGGTTGTAGATCATTTTTTTGATCCTCCATTTTTGTTGCATGGGTGAAAGTTTGCTCATGGTTGTGTACACTTAGTCCTAGAACAAGATCTGGACTAACGCAGGGAGGATAGTAATTCATCATCATTCTTTAGAATGCATTGTCAAATTTCTTCTCAAAAAAGTTAGGTTGCAGCTACAATGTCTCAACAATCTAAGCCAATAGTTACCCTGCAAGTCTTTTCATTTCAGTTTTTGTATGAATCCACTTTCTCCTTATTAATCCCTGAAGAAAAATATTAGTGATGTCTTTGCCTACAAAATTTTAAATGCCACTTTTTTTTTCTAAGTCTGGATTGCCCAAGACAGGTGGATATCACTTTCTAGGGCTTCTCCCTACCCACTGCATTTTTTCTCTTCTAAATCTCTAAAAGGGAATGCTAGCTCTTAAAATTGTAATTATTTGATGATTTTTTATCTTCAATTTGTATTTGAAGGCAAGCGGGAAAAGTTGTTTTACTCATAAACTCCAGATTATAAATGTCTAGGATTATAAACAAACGTTTTAATTCAGATTTCAGTGTAATTTCAATTGATCAGATACTCTTTTTTCTTAACACTAAGACTAGAGATATAATATTTAAACCTCCTCCTTTCTCTAGTGTAGGAAGAAATAACATATAAGCCTTCTCCTTTCTCTGGTCTAGATAGGCGTAACATATAAGCCTCGTGTTTTGATGAAATTGGTCCATGATTTACGTGTTGTCTTCCATGAAGTGAAAATAGTGGTCAATAAAAATGTTAATGTTACATATGTGTGTTATGGATGGGTTCATTACCATGAAGTCCACCACTATACAAGCAGTTGACCATACTAGTGACAAGATAAATCTCAAAGTTGTTGGAGATTGGTTTCATTTACATTGATGATATCTAGATAATTGCAGAATGTCAGCTTTGCCTTTAGATTAAAATATAAAAGTGTATGGGCTATTTTTTTGTCATAATTACTTTGAAATTGATGTATGGTGATTTCCCCTAGATTTCTCTGTATGGGCAGAGGGCAGCTCATGTAGTCAAAATGAAAGAAAATTCCTTGGCAGACTCATTGACTAATAAAATTTTGTTCTGATCTTGCTTAATTGTTGTCTTGCTCATTCAGTTATGCTCTTCTTTGGTTGTGTGGTGGTATTTTTGTCCTATTTCTTCGATCATTGGATTTCCATGGTTGTGCTTTGGTACTTCTATTCGTTTTCCCTTCTCTCTAGTACAAGCATGGTTCAAAAATGGAATACCAAACTTATTTTCATGGCTTTCTCTTTGGCCACATGTTTCGGGTTTGTGGAATGATACATTTATCACTGGCCAATGCCAGTTCATTGCTCTATTTATGGCTATGGCTACTTGATATTGGTTTGAAGGGATCGAACTGCCTTTGCACCTCCATGTGAATGGGAATCTTGGTGTTTAATTTGGGGTTGTTCTTACTCTGGTACTACCCATGCACGTTCTTATTTGTGTCTTGGCTGGTTTCCCCTTCTTCCTATTTCTACATCTATTCATATCTATGTGAAGCTTCTAAATTGGCACTATTTTTTTCTCTCCTCATTGAAGGTTTTCTCATATGAATGCATTCCTTTCTAATGATTGTTCTTGGAGATCTTCTTTCTGGCTTTTTTTTCAGGTTAGGTTTACATGGTTTTCCTTGGTGGAACCTATTCAAGGTGTTTCCTGTGCTTGGACAACCTTCCTCCTATGACTCAGTGGTGTTACCTTTTTCCTGGCATTACATTGTCTGCTTGATGTTGCTGATTAGATGTTTCAACTGTGACACTTCCTCCTCTAAAGAAAGAAGACAAATTCTCTTTGGATCTTGGATCATCTACTCCTACTGTCTTTCTATGTTATGTGAATATGCCTATTTTGGAGAAATGTTTTGTTTTGGTTTCTGGTACCAAGAGACTGTATCCTATTTTGGGTCTTTTTCTGTGGGGGGCCTCTCTGGGGGGTAAAATGATATTATGGTATTTGGGGTTTCTGTCTGGGTCTAGTTGAGGTTCTAGGCTAGCTTTTTCGTCTTTTTTCTTTTGGAGCTATAACTGGAGGTTTTCTTCCCTGGTTCTTTCCTGCCGGTATGCTCCTTTTGAACCAGAGGGTGTAAACTTTTTTTTAATCAATAAAATGTTAAGTGGCTTAGCCACTTTTATTAAAAATAAAAAAAAAAAATTCTCCTCCTAAACTTAGAAGACAATGTATATTTAGTGTTTGAAAAACTTATAAATTAGTATTTTTATTAATAAAAATATATATTTATTATAAATTTAAAGACATTTTAAATAAAATTTTATATATTTTTTTGTTTAAAATTGTGATCTAAATGAAATTATATTTTAAATTTAAAAGTTGGTGCTTAACATGCTAGTAATTTCTACACTAACATAAAGTAAAGAGGGAGGTTCTAAATATGTATCAAATAAAATAATTTCTATGTTAAAATAAAGACACCAAAATTTGAAGATATATAATAAATTAACTTTTTAGGAATAAAAAATAATTGAATTATTTTAATCTTAAATTAATTCATTTAAAAATGTAGCACTTCTTCAAAAAGAATATAAACACTTCTAATATATTTTAAATAAATAAATTTAAGATATTTAGTTAATATTTGTCACCAATAATATTATCTAGTAAAGATTCTAAAAAAATAATTTCATGGTAAAATAAAGAAATTAATTTTTGAAAATTTCTAATAAAAATAATAATTCTAATTTTTAATCTTAAATAAATCCATTTAAAAATGTAATACTTCCTACAAAAATAATATAAACAGTTCTAACATATTTTAAATATTTTTCTTTTATATATCTAGTTAATAGTTATCATCAACAATGATTGTTTTCTTATATTTAAAAATATTTTTGATTTAAAACAAATAAAATTAAATAAACTATCCAAAATGTTTAATCATAAAAAAATTAAAAACTTTGAATTGATTCTTTATACATTTTAAACAACATTTAATTAAAAAAACTTCAATAACAATTAAGATATTTTTCAAACTTTAAATATATGTGTGGAGTGGCTTAATTTGTATATTTATTTTAAGGATTTTTTTTGGGATAAGCTATAGAAGGAAAGAAGCTACAAGCATCTTGGTAAATATGGGTTGTCCAGACAAAAACTATGCTGGATAATTTTTTTTTCAAGTTATGTAATCCATTCTTAAAAGTAACACATTCTATTAAATTCGGATAGGCAAAATTGTTTCAACTTTTAAAAATTATTTTAATGTTGGGAATAATGGAAATTCTTGTAAAACCTTCAAATTATATTATTACTGCTTCGTAAACATAATTTTGGATCTATAAGATATGTCATTTTCAAATTATATTATTATTGTTTAGTAAACATAATTTTGGATCTATAAGATATGTCATTTATACTTCAGTCTGACTAATTTATAGGTGATTTATAGGGTGAGAAAGCATAAATTAAAGCTGAGGCATATGGCGTTTGCAACTAAGGTTAATCCGATAGTAGGTTTTTCAGAAAATATGTTTTTAATGAATGGTAGAGAAGTTATTAAGAGGGGGAAAATTATTGAGCAAAATGGAGGTATAGGATGATAGATCAAAAGTGGCTTAAGAGACATTCAAGATGGAAGATTGGCCTACAATAGATTAGCATTTGAATTAATCTAGAGTGTATATCAACCTTTTGTATTGGCCGGAAACATTTCCCCCTTTTCATGTGTAAATTTCGGTCAGAAAAAGATTGACAAAAACAGCTAGGATCATATATCTACCATCTTGCATTTTTTTAAAATAGGCTAAACCATTGATCACCAAAGTCAGGCGGCTAATTCAAATAGGTAACGCCTTCGGCGTAATTAAAAATTTAAAAAATCTAAACCAAAGTAAGAAACTTAAATCTAAAATCTAAATTAAAAATTTAAATCTAAATTAAATTAGAAAAATTTAGAATCTAAAAATCTAAATTAAATCTAAACTAGATTAAAACTCTAAAGGGAAACGAAAGGAATAATATTGAAAGAGGCTCAAGTTTGACATACCTTGTTTACGGTTGTAATAACTTTGCAAGATTTTTTCATGTATTCTTTGTCCTATTCTGCTGAATACTTTCGTGTAGTATTACTTTTTCTTGTCTTTTTGTTCCCCATCTCCTTCTTTGTAAAATACTGCTTAACAATTTTTTTGAATCTTTTCCTCCAAAACTTGTTTTGTAGAAAAAAAAACATCTTTCACAATTTTTCTATTTCTCTTCTCCAAAACTTGTCTTCTAAAACCTAAATATCCTTCACAATTCCTCTAATTTTCTATTATATAATGATTTACAAAAAAACCCTATAATTATAATGATTTACAAAAGAAAAACCCTATAATTTCAATCCTAAAATTTAAAACTGATTAACATGCATTTTAAAATAAAACAAAACTTAACTGCTAATTTTAAAAAAGAGTCCAAGAAGTGATTAACATGCATTACATGCATTTGATAAATTTAGAAAAAAAATTCTAAAACTAAACTTAACTACTAATATTAGAAAAAAAATTAAAAATTGATTAACATGTAACAAGTTAAAACTACACTTAACTATTAATATTAATATTAAAATCATTACATGCATTGTGAATAACTCAAAAAAGAGAGAGTTAAAAGTACACTTCACTGTTAATATTCAAATCATTAAATGCAATGTGCATAACTCACAAAAAAAAAAAAAAACTACACTACACTTAACTTGTTAATATTAAAATTGAAAAACCAAATTAATATTAAAAAAAGAAAAAGAAAAGAAACTATTAATATTTAAATCTGAAAAAGGAAAAACTTAAAAGTTGTTAATAAAACATGTTGCACGAAAAAAATAAATTCGCTAAAATTATTAGAATTGAAAAAAACCATTAATATTAAAATTCAAGAAAAACTATTAATATTTAAATCTAAAAAAAACGTGTTGCATGAAAAAAACCAAAAAAATGATAATTTGGGGAAAATTTTAGTGGCTTTTTAGGGGTTCTAATGAACCCCCCTTTTTTTATTTTGCTTTTTTAATTACAAAATTAATGCATTTTTTACTTTCGAAGCTCGATTTGGAAGTGCAAATGGAGTCAAATAGATGAATCAAGTTGGAGAACCATAGTCCTTGAAACAAGCTTCCTAACAACTATAAATTTGATATATTTTTCTTTTAATTTATATTATATTTTTTAGTTTTACTAGACATAGGTTTTTCACCGAACATTAAGTTTAGTGAAAAACTATTGTGGAAAAATAGTAAATTAGTGAATTTTTTTTTGGAAAAATATGTATGTACCAATATTTATGTCCTCATTCAAACAAACAAAAAAAAGAATTTCATTAAATACAAAAAAAGTTATACGATTGAAAGTGCACCTATGTCTAAATTGTAATTAGTTTGACTTTAAAACTTAATTAAAAGAAAAATATTCAACAAAATGTTATGGAACAAAATGGATGCCCTAAATATAAGTGTTACCAACCTAAATTCAAAAGAATCATAATTCAATCCTTTGTAGAAAAAAAATTATGTGATTGAAAGTACACATCACTTTTTAAAAATGTTGTTTACTATTAAAAACTAGTTATCAAAGGAGATGCAAAAAAAATTACAATTTTTTTTTTTTAAATATATTTAGAATCTATAGAGAAAATCTCACAAATCACTAGTTTGGATCATCTTCAAATGCCTAACAATTTACCTACTATAAGTGTCAAACAATGAAGATTTTGCTCAAAATGTTGCTTTCAATGTCAAATTTAGATAAAACGCATTACCCACTATTGTGGGATCACCCAGTATGAAGGTTGGCCATTTTCATTTTGGTTTATGGTGGATATTTTCTTTTGAAGGGATGAAACATTTTGTAAAAGTTGATTAAGGATGGCGTCATTGGTTGTATTTTGAGATGGAGGTGAATATGGTGGAGGTGTATATGTGTTCGAGGGGGAAGTGAATGGAATACTTATGGGAGGTAAAGTGGTAGGAGATATGATGTGAGATGCCACAAAGGTACTAGGATTGCTAGTGGAAATACCCAAGGTAGGAATGACATTACTAGTAGGTTGCATCATTGTTGTAACTCGAGGGTTGGTATAGGTGGGAATAGAGGCAATGGTTGTGGAAGGAGAAATTTGAGTTCCACCTTGGCTTTGGACAATGTTTGAAGGTTCAACACAATTAGTAAGTTTTCCAAAAAATTGAGCTAGCTTACATGCAAGTTCTATTCGTTGTTCACTTTCAATCATGTGGTGTATGTTATCTATGGGGGGAATAGTAGTGGTGGAAATGTTTTTAGTACTCACTTGATGTTGTAGGTTTGTTAATTCTTCATGGATTTGGATTATGTTTTCTTGAGGGACACTAGCAACCATTATTTCAACACTTGTCACACTACTTGAAGGTAAGGAGTTTTTAAGGGTATGTTCCATACCTAGTGCATTAGTGTCAACACTATGAGTGAAACAAATAGATAACCCAAGATCCACGACGAGTGTGCTATGGTGAGATGACATGACTCTTGAACTACATCTCACTATATAGTATTAGCAATAGGACACCAAGTTGTAAAGCTCATACAAAGGACAATTAATGAATACAAGATAAATGCTATGAACACAAGATAAATGATTTTCTTTAATTCCAATTCTTATGTTTACAAGTGCACTTGAAATGAAAACAAGTTAAGCTAGATCCAATGAAATGAATGAAACAAAAACTTAGTAATCTGAAATAGAGATCTAACAACAACAAACAAAGACACAAAAACAAGGTTTTCAATGCTATAAAATATAGATTCAAGTATGATATAGAACTAAATCACCTAGAGGGGTGTATGAATCCTAATTATGGTTTTTGAAGGCTTCAAATGCTGAAAAATAGTCAACAATGAATTCCCAAAAAATAGGTAAAACAACCAATATCGGGACTAAATCACCTAGAGGGGCGAATGAGTCCCATGTTACAAGTTTTATACTAAATTCAAAAAATTTTGAGTTGATTCCAAGGTTTCTAACTTGTATGTTGACTTAACTATTTGCAATTATAGAATTTCAGTGAAATTAAATGATGCAAGATGCAAAAAATGCAACTTATATGCACTTTTCCACTAATGCAAGATTTAGAAGCCCTAAATGCAAATTAACTAATGCAAGATCTAATGCAAAGTTAATGTAAGCTAGATCTAGGTCTGAGATGCACTCCAAATGATAAATAAGGTGTCCAAAGGTCAAGTTCACCAAAATGAACCAAAGGAAATATAGGGCGGTCCACCTTTTAGGAGATGGAACACATAAGGGGGGGGGAGGGGGGTCCTCCTATTTCACTCTCTATCTCATTCAAGGTAACCCTAGAGAGATATCAACCTAATGATCCAATTAGGAAAATATATTGCTACAAGGTCTCCTTGGGTGTGATTAAAAGGGGGTTCACCACTGAGCAAATGCTTAGAAAGAAGGAAATGCATGTAATATGCAAATATAGCTATGTAACCTAGCAAATGAAACTTAAAATTATAATAATAAATTGTGAATAAACATAGAAGTACCTAGAATACTGGAGATGCCTGGAACAAGGTCTATAATCCTAGAATTATGACTTTTGATGTGAACTCAGAATCATACACCATCCTAGGCAATGTAGTCCCAATTTAGGGTTTGAGGCTTAATCTAGAATTTGCAACTGGTAAACTAGGATCTATAGGAAATGACTGAAAAGTGGTATAGTGGAACTCATACACCTAAGGTAGTGATTTAGTACTAGTATTAGGGTTTGGTTGAAACTCGAGTATCCTCGAATGATATTTTGTAGCTTCTCTCTTATCCGATCTTTGAGTCTAAAACTTTGAATTTTGGCCTGTAGGTGACTTTTCGTGAAGATGAAACTTCTTGAAAAATTTGACAACTTTCTTCAATCTTGCAAATTTGTCTTCAAAGGATCTTCAAGCCTCAAAACACCTAGATTTGCAATCAGTCATGTAGAGGGAGAAATTTTTTGTTTTGTTAGTGGATATGGTTTTTCCTTGGTCAATCCCCATTTTGGTAATCAAACCTTGAAATGAAATGAAATAGAATAAAGGAATGATGAATGAAAAAATATGCTATGTTGCAATTCATCAAACCCTTGGAATAAAGGTTGTAATCTTGCATGAAATGGCTAACATGAATGTAGACCTTGACTCTTGATTGTATGTTATGATCATGACTTGAATGCTTGCTTGAATCATGAAAACCTACATCACAAATGTTAGCTCAAAAATACACATGATGCATGATGACTTTGGCATGATGCTTGAATCTTGAATATAGCTCCAAAATGCTTGATAATCAGCTCTTGAATGCTCTTTAATGCTCTTGATCTCATAAACTTGCTAGGATACTTGCTCATAAAATTTTCTAGGAGAAATTATGTGAAATAACCTTGTATTATACTTGTTTATGCTAAATTTCTTGAAATTACAACACTACAAGCTAACATTAGATCCAGGAGAATAAAATCCCACCAAGAAGTGAATTCAAAATAGGTGCAAGATAAGGTAAGACTCATATGCCAGTTGGTGCATATGATTCCTAGTAGCCTAAGCTTGGGATACAAATTTCAAGAAATGTTAAGTTCTATGCAATATTTAGGATCAGGCCCCGAAACCTAGGAGGGACCCATAAACACAAGGTGGCATATGAGTCCCAAGTCACTAGATTTGGAACACACAACCCAAGAACATGAATTATGATTGGTCATTAGTTAAGTGTCAGAATTATCCTGAAAAAAATGCATTAAATAAGGCTTTTGGATGCAAAGTAGGACCAAATAAGGCATGAAGAAGCCCAATTTTAGTAGGGAAGGCCCAAAAAAGTGTGAAAATGTAAAGGGATACATTTTCCTACACTACAAAAATATATAAAGATATAATATTCTTGATTACATTTTTTTTCCCTAACTGATTCTAATTTTTTTTGTATCACATCATAGGCTTTCTATTATGTACAAAATGTAACCTCTTTCAAGATTTGACAATACCAATCCAATCACATCATGTAGTAAATAATAAAGAAATGAATTATGTCATATACATCTACCATTTAATAAAGGAGAAAATCCACAAGGCTTAGTGAGAGGTGTATAATGTTGTGATACAGAGAAATGTTAAATAAATGCATAAGAGTACGCTAAATGAATTTTCAATATTATCTTTATATTTATACCTCAAATATTTTCTATCATGACCCCTAACACATTTTGCACATCTAATTACATTGCACTAGAAAACACTTAACACTTTATAATAGAAAAGCTATCAATCAATCTAACATCTTCAATTTGCAAAGATGGTTATCTAAGAATTCAAGATATAAATTAAAACATTGTGACAAACTACTACAAATTATCTACTAAGAAAAGTGGAAACCATTTTTCTGACTAGAATAACATGGAACTTTGGAGCATTCCTCTTAATAAAAGACGCGAATTACATACACATATCATACTAATTTCTATGCATAAACTAGAAAAACAATATGCCAATTTTATCTCTCTAATAAAAAGTTTGATCTAATAAAATAAATTAATCAAATAAAATAGTATGTTAATTTATATCAAGCAACCAACACTTTAATAATACAATTTTAGGTTTTTATTGCTTTTGGAGGGTCAACCATCACCATATGTCCACTTAAAAAATATATATATAACTTCATGTTTGAAAGACAACTCAATCTAGATATCACAATACACATTTAACTATATTTATTAATTAATTAAAAAATCAAAATCAAAATAAATTTTAAATTTTAATTAATAAATAAGTATGATCAAAGATGCATTCTAATGTTTGGATAGATGCTACAATTTGAAAAATAGATCTAATTTTATTTTTGTTGATTTTGTACTATATTTGTAATATATTCTATGAAGGCTTACCATTATTGACTATACATGATGACTAACTGAACCAAATATTTTAAGGATGGTGGAATGTTATGTCTCTTTTACTCAATTAGGGTTTTTCACCTAAAGGAAAGAGAAAGATTCCACTCCCAAAATCTAGGTGGTTCACTTAAACTAATGCAAGTATGATGGAATTATGCCTAAATGCAATAATCTAAATGCAAAAAATTGATAAAATTGATTGATTATTTATGTAAAAACCCAAGAAATATGAAGTGTTTGAAATCATAGTGTTGTATGCAAACATGAACTAGAAACATGCATAAATGAAATTAGAATTGAATGAGACTGAACAAAGTGAACCTAGAGATGAAATTTTGATGTTGGAAGGTTCTAGAATCTGACAAAAATCACTGTTGATGACCAATGGGACTCATTCACCACCGATGGTGAATCAATCCTTCTTTTGGTAAACTGTGTTGAAACTAGTTTCTAATTGTCAGGAACTGAATTATGATGAAATCACCTTTTCCAGCCTAGCAATGGGACTCATTCACTGCTGATGGTGAATTAGTTCTTCTCCAAAAATTTGCAAATTCAGGAGTCAAATCTGTGGGTCCAAATCTACACTTGTCTTCTTGTCGGGTTGATAGAACCAAATTTGTAGAAAATAGGCTAAATGTTGTCTCCAAGCTTGAATTAGGTCTTTGTTGACTTGAATAGATTTAATGACTTGTTGACCACTTTTCAAAACCTATTTATTTGACAAATATGCCTATAAAACCTACAAACACACATGCAAAGAGGGGAAAAATGGTTAAGGGTTAGAGTATAAGGATTTACCTTGGTCAAATCCCACTTTGGTAATCAAACACTCAATAAAGAAATGAAATAATGAAGGAATTATGAACAAATAACATGCAAGTGTCATGAACTCACCAAATCCTTGTTGTTGAAGTCTAAGGATACTCAAGGCAAGCGAGTGGGTGTCGGGAATTAATTTGCATTTAATGATGTTTATTAGGTTTATATTCAAAAACACACTTAATTAAGTCTAGTAAGTGCATAAAGGGGCCAAATAAAGCATAAGAAATGTGTTTAATTAGTGATGAAAAGCCTAGAAAAGCATGAAAGTTGGTTACAAAATTTTACAACACTTTAGAATACCTGACTTGGTAAGGGATAAAAAGGGATTATTTAAATGAATTATAATAAGAAGAGTCTAGAAAAGTGTAGAAATGTGTTACAACACTTCACAACACCTTCACAATACATCATAAAATCTTAATAATTTGAATATTCAAGACCCAATGTGAATGTATAAGTCACATTACAACATTAAATCAAGGAAAAATGGACCAATCATCACATGAAAATGTCAAAGATCCATTTTTCTATGGTACATTTAGCCCCCACTTTAGTGAGAGGATGAACTTGCTTCAAACTCACACTAGCCATGCAAATCAAGAGGGATCCAAATGTACTTATGATAGCAAGATGAGATAACAATGATCAAGAGGGATGATCAAGCCCCCAAGATGAACATTCCATGGAAAATAAACATAAGAACAAAGGAACACACATGAAAATGATGAATAAGAATGAAAGAGGTAAGTCGAAAGGAAATAAAGTTAGATCAAGCTTCGATCATTTGTCTAGCTAGTTGTGGATTAGACCTAGGTTGTTTGTCTAAAAAAGAAAATGCATATTCACTCTAAGGCAACAAAACTTATGGTAGTCCACTAGGTGATAAGGCCCAAAAGGTGAGAAACATAAATTCTATTGGTATGTACTCACAAACACAGGTGGCTATGGGGAAAGTCATGCCTCAGAAGGGATTCCTGCTCAACCATATCAAATTTATACCTCTTGATAACTTTAATAAAGCACCACAAAGGAAAATTTTGATTCTTGCTCCATGAGATAAGCAAAGCTTCATATGCTTGGAACTCATAAAAAAAACAGGATGGCACCACAGACATGCAAGCTGTGTTATGCAAGGTAGCCATATAAATGCAAAATGTAAAATAAAAAAATGTAAAAGATGTAAATTTTTTTCAAAGGAGTCTTGTTTATTTCATGCAAGGTCTATCACTTAGGGAGCATTGTGTATAATTTCTCCAAGAGAGGACCGATCAAAGAATAGAATATCCACAACTTAGGGGATGTAGTGTGTCTCATCAGGCCACTAAGAGGAATGCAATATGCTAAGATAGATCACGCTTATGAAGGACATCACACCCAATGTCATCCACAAAGTGACAAACGCATCATATGAAGTAACAAGGCTACACTGAGAACCAAGAAAAAGAAGAATGCAAATGAATAATGCCAATGTGTGCCCCCACTTTAAAGGAATTACTACACATTGTTATGTGAACAATTACTTTAAAGTAGCAAAATGAAAAGAAAAAAAGGAACAAGACATGAGAGCCAACTTGGAAAGCCTCTATGCCAAGTCATATGTTTTTAAGTAAGGTTATGTCATGTGAAAGAAAAGGAACAAAAGAAAGAGGGGTCACCCCCAAAAAGGAATTCACCAAACACATAAGGGATCTATGGATTTGAGATCAGTATGTTCATTGCTACAATGTTTTCATGAAAGAGCTCAGAACCGTCATCATTCCCCAAATACATAGAACTAGAAGAATGACACAAAGAGAGAGAAAACAAAAGAAAAATAAAGTTTGTTTTGGGTCAACATGGAAGAGACATTGCAGTCTCAACACTTTGCATCATCTCCAAAAGGAAAACACAAGTGAAAAGAAAATGAAAAGGAAAAAGAAAAGGAAAAATATTTTGGGTCAACATGAAGGAGACATTCCAATCTCAATGCCCTACGCCATCCCTGAAAGGAAAACACAAGAAAAGAAAGGGGAGAAAGGAAAAGGGACCTTTTGGGTCAACATGGAAGAGACATAGGGTGTCTCAATTGTTTGCGTCATCCCCAAAAGGAAAACACAAAACAAAAGCAATCATATGACATATAGAAGAATGAAGGTACAAATAGAGGAAGTGCACAAAGAGAGAGAACATTAAACACACATTATGGGGGAACACATTACGCACATGCAATGAAACAAAAGAAAAGAAAAAGAAAAAGGAAAAGCTAAAAGGGCTAGTAATGCAAATGTAAGTCACACATCGAATGAGTCATTCACCATCCAATCTCAGTTAGAATAAGCAGAAGATGAACAACATAATGAGGGGACAAAGACAAATACATCACTAGGACAAGGCTAACAACTACTTTCCCCCACTGAGTGCAAGACAAGAGTGAGCCAAGAAAGATGATGGAAAAGGACATGCAATAGTGACAATGAAGGATTCTACAACAATTGCATGATGAAGTAATGGAAAAGTGTACTATGAGATGATAGGATAATAGTTGGTATCTGTGAGTTATACTTGCTCAATATTTCCTTCAATGTCTGACATTCATCAATGTGATGTCAAGGAATAGGATGGTATTTGCAATATGTGGTACATTGGAATCTTTAGGACGGACGACCAACCTATTCAAAGGCGGTAAGATTATAAAACCTTTGTTTAAAAGAATTTGCAGTTTCCTTTCACATTCAGGTGGTGGACGGAGAGGAAAATTTAGTTTTTTCAGCTTGTAAGGTTGTTTGTGTTTACTAGATTCACTCGTTTCATGAATTGAAGGAGGAAGAGGACCCATGGGGATCCTAGCATCCTTTTTAGTGGAAGTATGTAAGGGTTTTTCATGATGAAGAAGGATGTTCAAGTCAAGGGGAGCTTGATAGCCTAACCCTTGTGTGGTTCCTTTAGTTGTAGGTTACTCAAAAAGGTGATGAATTGCATGTTCAGTTGTTATGTCACAACCTTGCTTGCTTAAGATGGTAAAACCTTTGCCATAAGTTTCCTCAAGGTTGATGGGTGTGTTGGTAACTTTATTATCATAGAATGGTTGAGGGGCTACTTGTGTAGAGGAACTAGGTCCACCTGTTGGAGGGAACTTAGGTCCTTCATTTATTTCAAGATGGAGGTAACCAAACATGTTAGGAGGTGAGACAATAGGAAGGTCTTGTGACTTCATGGATGGGTAAAAGGATGCATTGGCTTCAATATTTTCAAAGCATTCATTTAAGAACTTATTCATGCTAGCATCATCTTCTCCAAGGATGTCAACATCATGAGGAGGAAAATCATGAGGAGTTGAAGGAGCATGAGGAAGCTCAAGGTCATTAGGAGTACAACCAAAGGCACAGTTTGACATGTCCACTAAAGATTTTAATGATGTCCAAAACTTATTAAAGAAAAAAGCCATGATGCAAATGAGTGAAAGTAAACTAATATGCAAGAAAGAGACTAAAACAGAGAATCTAGAAAGTATGATAGAAAGTAATAGCAGAAAACTATAATGTAGAAGATGCCCAAAAAATGCCTGAAAATGTAGTTCAAAATATGCAATGGAACTGATTCGCCCAGTGTGGCGAATTAGTCTAGGGGTGAATTTTTTTATAATTTTTCAGAAAATGTAAAGTGATTTTTATGCTTTTTAGATGCAAACTAGGATGCAAATGCAGAATTTTAGTTTTTGTAATGTTTTGGAGTGAAAAAATGAAATCTATATGAGATATTCACTAATGCAATTTTGAAAACCTAAGATGCAACAACAATGCAAAAGCTAAAGCTATGAGTCCTAGTATGTAAATGCAAATTAAAATCAGAAAGATAATGTTCAATATGTAGGTTCACCAAAATGAACTGAAGATTTTAAGAATGGTAGAATGCTATGTCTCTTTTACTCAATTAGGGTTTTTCATCTAAACGAAAGAGATAGATCCCACACCCAAAATCTAGTTGGTTCACTCAAACTAATGAAAGTATGATGGAATTATGCCTAAATGCAACAAATTGATAAAATTGATTGATTATTTATGTAAAACCTAAGAAATATGAAGTGTTTGAAAACATAGTGTTGTATGCAAACATGAACTAGAAACACACATAAATGAAAACATAATTGAATGAGACTGAATAGAGTGCACCTGGAGATGAAATGTTGATGCTGGAAGGTTTTGGAATTTGACATAAATCATTGTTGATGACCAGTGGGACTCATTCGCCACTGATGGTGAATCAATACTTCTTCTGGTAAACTATGTCGAAGTTAGTTTCTGACTGTCAAGAATTGAATTATGATGAAATCACTTTTTCCAGCTTGGTAGTGGGAATCATTCACCACTGATGGAAAATCAGTCCTCCAAAAATCTACAAATTCAGGAGTCAACTCTGTGGGTCCATATTTGCAGTTTTCTTCTTGTCAGGTTGACCTAACCAAATCTGTAGAAAACAGGTTGAATGTTGTCTCCAAGCTTGAATTAGGTCTTTGCTGACTTGAATAGCTTTGATGACTTGTTAACCACTTTTCAACACCTATTTCTTTGACAAATTTTCCTATAAAACATGCAAACACACATGCAAAGAGGGGGAAAATGGTTAAGTTTTAGAGTATAAGGATTTGCCTTGGTCAAATCCCACTTTGGTAATCAAACCCTTAATAAAAAAATGAAATAATGAAGGAATGATGAAAAAATAACATGCAAGTGTCATGAAATCACCAAATCCTTGTTGTTGAAGTTTGAAGATATGTTAATGGCTGCTCTAAGATGCTTGATAATTGCTTGATTCAATGATGAGAACACTAAAATAATTGAATGCTATGATGGATTGAATGCATGAATGAATGAGGGGTTAAAATGAACAAAAAAACACTTATTTATACACACTTATGCCCTAATTTCCCAAAAATACATCAAGGGACGACATAAGGTCTTAATGAATAAAAACCTTAAAAAAAAAAATTATTTTGAATTTTGTGCCAAGAGGGACTCATTTGCCACCCATGGCAGATGGGTCCCACTAAAAGCATGCAAGTGGGTGTCAGGAATTAAGTTACATTTAATGATGTTTATTAGGTTTATATTCAAAAACACAATTAAGTTTTGTAAGTGCATAAAGGAGCAGGATAAAGCATAAGAAAGGTGTAATTAGTGATGACAAGCCTAGAAAAGCGTGAAAGTTGGTTACAAGACTTTACAACTGTAGCACAAATATTTGCAACTTTTATCTCTATTACATGTATATCAGCATGAAGTTAGTTAAAAGAAAGCAAAAAAAAGGTATTCTTTATGAAATAATCACTTATGCTCGACAAACATAACAAAACAAACTAGTTGAAATCCTAATGAGCATAGTGAATAATCTATTCCATAGTGGATTGGTGTCACTTGTGAGAAGTGACCCTTTCCCAACCCTTGATAATGTCAATGATGAGGATGCAATGCTTTGAAGATGGAAAAAATCAACTCTCAATTGAAGAGAGTGACCTTGCATAGGATTTGTGGATTTTGTGGGGGTGAAATGCTAAGATTCAGGAGTTGTGGAGGATTAAACCAATGGAGTTGATCCCTATTTAAAGATTCTCAAGTTGAAAGAATGATTATCTGAGAGCAATGTGGGATAAATATTTGGCCAATGAGATGAAGCCACTTTTCAACTTGTGATAGGTTGAGAAATGTGCAAGTTTTGGCCAATGTGCCCAAGAGGGGGAGATTCAAATTTGAATTTGTGAATTAAATGTTGAGTTTGACTTGTGCAAGGGACATGTAAGAGACATGTAAGACCTCTTATAAGCTTTGTTGGATGTACATGTCCACTTGTTTTGAATTCAAACTCGAGGGAATATTCCTCAAAGATGCCATGTTGATGGAAAATGTTGAATTTATAAATCAATTAGATTAGGTTTAATCAGGATTAGATTAACTTAGATGATGATTAGATGATTTGACCCATTTGACTTGAATATTTTGATTTATTTAAATCAAAAGGGATGGAAGGTGATTTTAGACTTGATTAAATAAAGGTTCGATTTATTTAATCAAGGAGGGTGATGTTAGGATTAAGTTGATTTATTTAATTTAAACTTTAGGAGATTGATCAAATAAACTTGATTTATTTGTTGAATGGATGAATATGACCTAATCAAATGCATGATGTCAATTTCATGTGTCTACATTTTTCCCCTCTTGGAAGCAATGTACTTTTTGCATTGGTTCAAAGAATAAACTTGCCATGATCAAAATTCAATTTTTGTTTTAAATTTTTTTGGTTGCCCTAGCAGAAAGAAGTACACTAGTACATTGCCCCCTCGAGGGATTGAGCGAAAAGATTCGATTTGAGGGTTGATCTCACAATAAAGAGGTTCAAAATGATGGTTATGGATGATGATGCAAATGAGATGGTTTCAAGATGCTTAGAATAACCAATCTATATTATCCTAAACAACTTAAATGATGATATGATGTGATGATGGATGAGATGGATGGTGCGATATGCTATGATTATGCATTGGATGTTTTATGTAAATATATGTTTTATGAGATTCTTAGACTAACAAATCTATATTATGATGATGAAAATGCATGTGAGATGATGTGGATAATGCTGATGGTTTGTGGATGCAGGATGGATGCACTAGTGATGCACTAGCACTGATGATGTTTAACTGATCATGATGTGATGTTAGTGTGGAAAAGAAGAAATTAGATGATGACAAGAGGATCCAGCAAGTCCATGATTTGATGAGACTTTATTACAGATGATGATGATGATGATGAGATGATGATGTTGATTCGCTTATCAAGGATTGGGATTTTAAAAGGGCTACTTACCTTATGTTTGATAATACACATAGATATGATGCATCAAGGTATAAAGAACCATGATGGCGTTGTACCTAGTGTGATGGACTTTGACTCAACAAACAGATAGGAGTATTCTTGTTCACACTTGACATACAAAAACCTTGCTAGGACGTACCTAACAAAGCAAGTATTCACCAAGTTATTTTAAAAGAACATCCAACAAGCACAACAGACAAAAGGATAATGATTGTTGCCCCATTCCTATCTCTCTAAATCCTTCGTTTGGATATCATTGAGAGGTCCTTGGAATGAGCGCAATAAGATAAATCAAAAGAAAAGATCAAGTACACAAACAAGTCAATGTTCTTCATACCTCTAGCCAAAGGGATTTGTTTGTTTTTAGGATAAGAACCAAAAATATTGCCAAAAGATAATGCCCATTGTAGGAAGGATACATCCTAGGACATGTTAGTGGATGGCAGCACGTCATTTCATTTATCCAAAGTGATTTCCAAAATGATGCCCATTGTTGGAATGATATATCCTAGGACATGCATTGTATAGGATGATGATGAGTTGATAAGCTAATTGATAGGCTATTGATATAAGGTTTACTAACATGTTTGAAAATGATCAAGAGTTCGATTTTGCTTTAAAGGTTTGTTGTTTGCTTTTGATTTTACGAATGAAGCTTGCTTTTGTTGATTGTTGTGATTGCTTCTATTTGTTTTGCCAAAGGATGAAGGTGATGATCAGTTTATTATGGATGATTGATTATCGTGGGTGAAAGCGAAATGGGACGGATACATATTTTTTCAAATATTTGGATGTTTTTTACGTTTTGAAATGTTTTGAGGCTATTTTTTGGGTTTTTGATTTTTTACAAATATTTTGATTTTTCCAAATTTTCAAATACTTTTGGATTTTTTCTAAAATTTTATGAATGTTTTTGAATTTTGATGTTTTTTGAATGTTTTTGGAGTTTGATGTCTCGGGGGCTGACCAAAGATTAGCCTTGCCTATGTTTAAGCTCAGAGACGACGTAGTTTGGATTCCAATATTTTTTTGATATTTTTCTGATTTTATTTTATTTATTTATTTATTTTTGTTGGATTTTTCTATTTTTTTGATGTTTTTGGATTTTTGTGTGATTTAAATAAGGATATGTGTGATGATATCAGTGCTCTATTTTGGATTTTGTTGAAAACCAAGCTAAGGTTGATTGATCGAATTGATGGATTGATGATGATAACATTGTTGAGGATACACAACAATGCAAGGATTCAAATGATCAGGATTGATGATGATAACATTGTTGAGGATGCACAACAATGCAAGGATAGTGTTAAGCAACACAATGATTAGGAAGGATATCCAAAGATGATGATGGTATTGATGATGATAACATTGTCAAGGATACATGACAATGCAAGGATAGTGTTAAGCAACACAAGGATATACTGATGATTTCTTGGTTGGATTTGATTGATCATGATTGATGAAGCTTGATTTTTAAACCAAATTTGTTCGAATGATTTGATGTGACGTTTGAAGGGTGCATTAGATGTGATTGATATTGATTGTTTGGATTGATGTTTGATGAAAGATGATGGTTGATAAGGAACATCTTCTTGTCAAAATATGCCATGGGCTAGTGATTTCAACTCTGGATCACAAATGCTTTGACCAATTTGATTTTACATTTTCCAATGTTTGGATCACCACATAAGTTGGAGGATATAAATCAAGATTTATTCCAGAAGCAATATGTAAATATCTGCCCCTAGTGTATGGCAATGTATGGAATGCCACAAATGGATGCTCAAATAGGTGTATGGATGGATGGATATGGAAAGCATGCAAAGGATCCCAAGGATTATCTTGCGATAAGGTAAGGTGTTCAGATAAAGAATTCTTATTTGGATAATGCTTCATGGCTTAGATAATGTTAGATAGGATAGGATCAATGAAAACATCCCATGTCAAGATGTTTACCATAAGAAAACGTAAAGTGTGCATCAAACTTTCATCAAGATCAAAATAACTTAGATGATGGATGCAAATGGATGAAAAATGGATTGGATAAATGGTTTATGGATGAATCGATTTATTATGGATGATATGGATGGAATGTTGGATTTATTATGGATGGGATGAGATGCTTTCATTTGAACTGGAGCACATAGATGCTTGATTCCACACATGATGCCTATTTGCTAGGTTTTCATCATAGTCTTTCCCAAAGCGCCACCCATGCGGTTTTCACTAGAGGACGATTTTTCTCTTTACTATTTTCAATCCTTTTTCTGATTTTTTTGGATTTTCATATTTTTTGCTTTTTTTGATTTTTCAAAAGATTTTAAGCTCATGCTAAATCACAAGGTGTTGCCGATGTATATGCCCCTATCATAATGTTCCATTGATATTGTGCTTGAAGAAGTTGCTTTGCTAAGATACGTGCACTTGAATGCAACTTTTGGGATTCTTGATTTGCTTTATTGATACCAGAGTTAACTTTGTCTTTGTGCGCACATCGCGATAGAGTGCCTTTTGAATCCTTATGATGAAGGGTTGTTTCCAATACATGGTCAATATGAGAATTGTATATATCATGCGTGGAGGTGTGGATGGAGTGTGTTTAGGGATAGGAGATGGATTTGTTGACAGTTTGGAACCTTTGACTCTCCAAACTTGGGAAGATGAGCAATGATGGGTGGATATGGAACTATGCATAGAATTAGGACTAGTTGCTTGATACACTTTGTACGTCACTTGGGAAGCCTAATTTTTCCATTGTGGACATCTGTGATGGATACTTTTCCCTCTTTTATTTTTCCCCATAATTTCTTTGACTAGTAGAGTTTGATAGGGATAATCTTTCTTTGTACGTTTTGGTAACCAAGCATATTTGATTTGTCCATTATGCTTCTCAGCTTCTTTAGCTTTGATAACATTCTTTGTACTTTGATTCAAATATTTCTTTTGACGTTGGTCCCAATTCGTGGATGGGGTGATGGGTGGATGAAGATTCATGATGTGGTTGGTTGTAGTATTGACATCAATTTCATCAGAAGGATTCTTTGTGCTCCCTATGTTGATGTTTGCTTGAGACAAAGTTTCCCCCAATATTATGGAAGTAGTACCTTCATGATTTGATTTTTCCTGTTTCGAGAGCTCTTGTTTATAGTGCATTCTTTGATAAATGACCACCGTAGATGATATTTTGATTGGATGCTCTACTAACTCTGAAATATCTTGTTCTATCAACACCTTACGTAGACACCTAAAATGACCTAGGCCTGCAAGCTTCATTTTTACCACTTTCGTCCTAGCATAAGTAAGACATTTAATTATGTCCTTGGTCCACATTCGACTATTGATTAAATAATTCATAATTATTTAATTAATTCATGTCCTTTGATTCTTTATGATTATTAAATAAATAAATTTTAATTTATTTATTAAATACGTCACTAATTGTCTAAGTCTTTCTTTAATTAAATAGATTTCTTAATTTATTTAATTTCCCTTTCTGCGTTTAATTATCCTTCACTATTAAATAAATAAATTTTATTTATTTATTTAATACGTCACTAACTGTCTTAATTAAATAAATTGATTAATTTATTTAATTAATTAATCTTATCTGTTGAATTAAATAATTTAATTTAATTATTTAATTGCTAATTTCATATTCTTCTCATTTTAAATAAATTAAATTATTTAAAATATCATGTCAATCCTAACTGTCAGTCCTTTTTGATAAATAATCTGAAAAAGATTATTTATTATCTCTCGAAATCCATAATTTGAATTATTTTAATTCAAATTAGTAATTAATCTTCCAAAAATCAAGTAATCGGGCAGATTCTTGATTTTCCAAATCTTATCTTCAGTCTGATTTTTCGAATCTTGCAAATCAGGCGATCTTATCTCTTTGATTTTTCGAATCTTGCAAATCAGGCAATCTTATCTTCTTGATTTTTTGAAAATCTTCATTATCTAATTAATTTCCTCATTTATTCTCCACCGTTGATCCGATTTTATTCTGAACCGTTCGATTAAGGATTTTGCCCTAACCCTAATTAGGGATTCTCAGGTTTAATCTGGATCGTTCGTTTTAGGGTCTCATCACTAATTTATCTCGTCCGTCCGTTCGAAATGGCCTTTTCTATAAAATGCCCTTTCCTTCTCATTTTTCATATCTTGACATTTTACGTAATTACTATAGGCATTTATTTACTCTCACTTATTCATTGTCATAGGCATTTGATTAATATTGGCATTTATTCTAGGCATAGGCATTGATTCATAGGCATAGACATTTAGGCAATATCAAATCCTTTGAATCTTGTTGTAGGGCTTAGGCATTTTAGATTGCTCGAAGTACAAATCTGAGGGCAACATTATCCAGCAAGCAAGAAGGTGTAACGAAGATCAAGCATGGAAGATGGAGACACTCGGTGATATATTTCCTTTCGTTTTCATTTGATTTCCTTTGTACTTCGTTATTTCATTGGATTTTTATGTTATTTGTGCTAACCATCTAACAAATCTATTTTTCCTTTGATTCGACTTCCATGAGTGGATAATGTTGGATATCTTTATACATGATGTCTTCAATTTGGATTTTGGATATATCTGATCCTGATGTTGACAATTCTATTTGGTTGTAGGAATCAATAACCTGCTCCTTTTGTGTAATAATATCAAGAGTAAAGGAATCTTGTTCTAAATGAAGATCCTCTATGTGTCCATCCGCATAAAGCATCTAATGGGTAGATGGAGGAGTATGTGCTACATGGATATGATTATCTTGCATAGATAGGAGAGTTTCCATTAGATTATTGTAGTTACTTGGAGATATGAATTCTTGATCTTGAACAATTTTAGAATTTCTTTTGACATGCTTTGGATCAAGTTCTTGACATGGGTCAATTTCAAGGGATGGATTGCTTCTAAAGGGTTCATGGATATCTTTGTTAGGCATAGGAAGTAGCTCAATGTCCTCTTGATCTTTGAGTGAACTGGGCTCACGTGTTGATTTGAAGATTCCTTCAATATCGACAATCATGAGGTCAAAGGATGTCAATATGTCTTGGAAATGACCATTGCTAAACTTTGGTGAGAGATATTTATCATGCTTTAGAATAAATTCTTGAGATATGCCCTCTAACCCATTAGGTAATGTAGAGACATTTTCAAAATGATCATTGGTCAATGCCTTGTTGGATGAGGTGAAAACATCTTTATTGATGGATAGATCTTGATCATTGTTTTCAAAAATTGTGGTGGAGAGATTGCCATTGTCTTCAACCATAGGGTCAAGTGATGTTGGCATTTCTTTGATTGGATCATTGTTGGTTGGTGGACTTTGATTATGATTGAAAAGTGACTCTTGACAAATGCTGATTTGATCATTGGATGAAGCAAAAATAACTTCAAGGTGCTCAGTGATGGATTGATCTTGATCCTTGTTCTCAATAGTTGTGGTGGATAGATTTCCAATGCTATCATTGTCCCCAATAGTGATTATCTTTTGATCAATCAGGTCTTCGATGAGTTTTTTGAGCCGAACACAATTTGATGTTTTGTGTCCCTTTATTCTATGATAATCACAAAGGTGCTTCTCATTATAACCTGATGGTTTTGTGTTTGGTTCTTGATAGCTCACATAAACGAGGATTTTGATGATATTTTCTTGTACCAATTGTTGTAGGACCAATTTTATTGGTCTCCCAAGTGGTGTTTATTTTCACTTGTTACCTTGTAAGATTTGTGTCTTGAATTGACCTTGTTGTGATTGATTTTGGAGATGTGGTGATTGATCTTTGAGATGTGGCAATTGATCTTCAAGATGGGGTTGATCTTGATGTCCATCTTCTTGACATTGGAAATATTGTTCTTGACCTTGTTGTGGACACAACTCATTGCTTTGATGACATGGATTAACCAATGAATTGGTGTATTGATTTTGGAGTGAAGATATCTCCTGGATCAATAATTTAATTAGTTTGGCATGTGAAGCAAGTTGCTCTAGTGAAATTTGCTCTTGATTTTGAATTTGATTCCATTGATTTGGCTTTTCTTGAAGCAGATTTGGAATGTACCCTTGTGGTGTTTGAATGGAATCATGGACAAACTGATCTTGGATAATGTTCTGATTTGGGATGATGTTTAAATTTGGCATTATGGGTTGAAGTTGAACTTTGTTGGGACCCACATTACCTTGATTTAGGTAACTTTGATTTTGCATGGTGTTACCTTGACTTGTTAACATCTTGTTTTGACTTTGAACAATATTTGTATGATTTGTGAACATATTTATCCCAAACTTTACTAAGTTTGGAATCAAAACATTCATGTTTGGTAAAGTTGTACTTGGTACATTCTCATTTGGCATGTAGAGATTTGATGGGATGATGTTGTTCATTTGAAGGCTCATGCATTGATTGTTCAGTTGCAAGACTTGTAGGTTTGGATTTAGATCTACCATTGGAAAAGGTGTTCCAAACTCTTGATTGGGCATACTCACATTTTTACCATTGAAGTTTGTAGGAGAGAATATTCCCATGTAGAGATTGTATAGATGTGAGTGTTGATAATCAATTGGCATTGTGAGGCTTTGAAAGTTCAATTGATTTGGATTTCTCATGATGTATGGATCAATTTATATTCCATGTTCCTCTTGTGTTTTGACCTAGTTGCACAAGTGACCTCTAAGGTTCTTAGGACTAATGATGAGATGAAGGATGAAATGTGTAAATGATATGAGTGTTTGAACATTTAGGGACTTTGGATCAATGCTAGACTTAGGGTTTGATTTTGATTGGTTTGATTTGGGTAATGAACTTGTAAACCCTAAGAGGTTGGATGTGATCTTGAGATGAATTTTTTTCAAAGGATTGAAAATGTATGAGAAAGGATGCATTCCCACACACCTAAACAAATGATTTTGATTTGATTTAAGGATGTACCCAAGTCTAGATAATGATGTTTCCAAAGTTTTAAAGTTGTTTGTAGGATGGGATGATAAATGTTTGAAATGGATGAAGTGTTTGACTTGATCCTAAATGAACCTAAGAAGGACTTGTTTACTAGACAAAGATAGTGAAGAACATGCCTTTCTCTAAGAGTAATAAAAGACCAATGTTTGCATGAAAACCATATGATCAAAAGATATCAAGCACATGTGTGGGGTCCAATTTGTTATCTTGGTTTAGTGACTTTGTTTTACCAAAAAATCTCTTGATTAGATTTTGAATCTAGATGTCTAATGTCTCAACTTTCCCCTTATCCTACAAAGTGTATTATGCAGAAACCAAGGAAATTTGAGGCAAGAGTTACCTATTATTGACCTTAGTAGGAGCAAATTGAGATGAAATCCAAATGCTTAGAATCCTCTAAGGATAAAATCCCAAGGGCAAGCAATAACATGTGAATTTGTTCAAGGATATTTGCTTCTCCTAAAGGGTTTGAGATTTTATGCTCATGTTGAATGTTGGTTTTCCAATGTTTTCGATCAAAGCACTATGTTTTCAAACCAATAACAAGTACAATTCCTATGGATATGAAAGGCAGTATTTGTTGAATCCCCACTTGGACAAGTCCAACTATGCTTATCTTTAGAAAATAGTTAGATGCTTGACCCCACCGGCTCCCCTCCACGACACTCACTTATATGGGGCAGCCAAGCATCAACACCCATGAAACTCCCATGGCATGTTTTTCATTTCTACTAAAAGACCGTAAAAGTGTGGGGCGGCTTCAGAACGACCGTTCTTGCACCAAAAAATAGATTAAAGGATTTTGGAAAATTATAGCACGTGTTTTAATAAGGACTTTCCATTTGTGGAGATCGACCCATACAAAAAGAGTCCCCTTTCGAATCCATCTTGTCAGAATCAACCACATGATATTGGTGTTTACTCCAATACCCACATTTATATACCCATTGGAAATACTCTTGGCTTTAGAACTAGTTGAGTTGTTCCCTTCGGTGAGTACTTTTTCCCCAAGGTAGGCCCTCTAAGATAGACAGAAGCGAATAAACTTATTCATAGTTTGATCGACCCTTGTTTACAAACAAAGGGAGAACACATGCAATAAGCTCACTCACACTTGCATAAGATTTTGTTCAATTTTAAAGCCAAAATGAAGTGTGGACGTGATTGCTTTGTCTCAACCTAAAGTCATGAAAAATACCTTTTGATTCTCAAGATTGCTATAAAGCGCGAGAGAAGCGCATACGCCCTTTTTCAATGAAGTTAGTTCAAGTAAGCTCTCATGAAACAATGCAACACATGTTCATTTTATATCCCACAAAGCAATAATGAATTTGTTTTAGAGCACCAAAAATGAGATTTGGAAAGTTGTCTTGTTCAATTTGTTAACCTCAAATGAAATCTAGTCAATTTGCCTAAAATTCGTTTTAACCCCTTTATAATGAAAATTTGAAAGCTTTTGAAATGTTCGTTTTAGAGTCTAAAAATAAATGACTTGATTTAAAATAGAGAACTAAAGCACCAAAACGAAAGCCCTTTAAATTATTTAAAAATACTTTGTCAACTTCAAATTTAATGCCCAATTTTCCAGCTCAATTTTGCTTGTGATTTATCCACTTTGGTGAGAAGTACCTGTAAAAACACAATGGTTATAATGTTAAAAAATCAAAGTTGAAGGAACCCCACATGATCAATCATAGTAAAACAAATGTAAACATGACAACCTGTTTTACATATCAATTCAAAAAAAAAAAAAAATCATCTACAAGCTTATGTTGACCATGTATATTGCATTAGCTTTGTGTTTATGGATTGAGCAATCATCGCACCACTACCCTCCATATTTAATCAATAAAAGATCATAAAGAAGCTAAACAATCAAATCAGATTTATGGATGTTACTCCTCTTCATCCCTGCATTGCTTTACTTGCCAACAATGTCAAAAGGTTTAAATTTCACATATTGAAATATTTAAATGTTATTTTGTGTTAGCATTTAAACCCACAAATCTTTTTGAACCAAGAGAGAGAAGAAAAAAAAGTCAATGTAGCTATAAATTAGAAATAGTGCATATTAAATGTATTCTTTTTGACTTGTTCATCTCTTCACATAAATAATCAGAACAAAAGATACACACAATATCCCATGGCATAGGAAACTTGAATGTTTAGCATCTAAAATTTGGAAGTTTTAATGAACAATATTAAGGACTTTGCATGTTTATCCAAAGCATGAACTAAAGCACAATAGTTATCACTAGCAAAGTACATGATACAACACAGAGCTATGATCTTAGCATGGATTTGGAATGACATGATCAAACAATAATATAAATATTATAAGCAATGACATTGATGAGAGAAGCAACCCTATTAAATGCCTTCACATGATCTCACTTCTTCAAGTTGGCGCACGGCTACTTGACAAAGCAACTACTACTTTATTTAATGTTAGCTTGATTTATTGGAATCTTGAGATAGTGACATAAGAAGAACAGATCGACAGACTACTCCCCTAACTCGTGCCATCTTAATGGATTTTTCTTTTTTTAGTTGGAACACAGTCATTACCAATAGAATGTGTCAATCGATTACTAATAACCTGCCACTATTCTCACCTAACGATGGCTTTTAGACAACATAAAAATAAACACATATGATTATTATGATCTTTGCCTTACTAAAAAATAAAAAGGCATTCCTATGTTTGGACTAGGTCTAAGTGTGTTGCAACTTGTATCGCTTTGATAGAAGAGTAGTTGTACATTGAAAATTATGAGCTGTGGGTAAGCTAAATCAATAATTGACTGCAAGATGAAATTTCAAACATCACCAGTGAAATAGAGTTACAAAAGGCGTGTAGAAGGATCTTGAGTTAGAGAAGGATCACTAGATGGTACCAATACCTATTGTAGAACCATTGGGAATCACCCACTACAACATCTCCATCTTGATTACGATACTAGTAGTAGTAAGCATGAGTTCAATTTTTAATGGCTAAGATTGCAAGGCTAAAACTTGTTTCCCTGCATGCGAGTACTCAAGTTGAGGTTCTGTATACCTGCAGCCAATTCCAATACAAGAGATATTCATGATTTTAACATAAGTCAAAGATCCTGGTAGACAAAAGAAGAATTTTGAAAGCTAATAGCAATGTGAATGAAACTTGCTCTATTATGTGAAACAATATTTGACCTATGATTTGACCTTTGTTACTTGATTCGCTGTTTCTTCCTATTTCCAATATTTTGACTGAATTTATTGCTTTTATTGACAATAATGGCAGATTGGTCACACATGCAGTAAAAATCAGTCTTCGTATCTTATTCCCCTTTGACACACACATAACAATGTGTGATGGGAGTCAAGATTAGATTTGTCATTATTATCAGCCAAGATTAAATCAACTAGTTATTATTTATGTGCAGAGAAGGATCTTCACAAAGATATCACTGCAAAAAAAGAAAAAAAAAGAAATCTCCATACAAAGGTTATGGTGACTAAACCTGAGTGGAACAGTCTTAAATAATTTGAAGAGAGCCATTTGTCACTTTCTCTTACATGAAATGGTGGTCTTGGTTGATTATTTCAAGCTATAGAGAGTGAACTCAAACATGTGGGCATACGAATGGATTGCATCCTTTGATGCCAACTACCACATTTTAGAAAGAAACATATTAACTCAACCTAAATATTCAACTTCCTATATTCTTGTTGTACATTCAAGCAAATAGATATCGATTCATAGAGGCTGTTGGAAATGGGGGGATTGCATAAATATAACTACTATAAAGGATATGACATAGAGAGAGTTTTTTTTTGTCTGTGGGCAACCTGACTTTAGTAAAAAAATGAATGAGGATAAGCTTATTGTTCCTTTTCCATGCATGAAATAAAAAGAAATGATAGAGGCCTATTAATCTTGGACAAAGATATTGTTATGGTTCAAATAAAGGAAAATTGGTGCAATAAAGGAAAACGTAGTTTTAGCAAAAGATAGGACTTATATTCTTCTCTATTGCAACAATCCATATCAACTAAACAAACATGGTGGGTGCCAAATGTAACACCAAATATATGCAACTTTTATCTCTATTCCATGTATATCAACATGAAGTTAGTTAAAAGAAAGCAAATAAAAAGGTATTCTTTATGAAATAATCACTTATGCTTGACAAACATAACAAAAAAAACTAGTTGAAATCCTAATGAGCATAGTGAATAATCTATTCCATAGTGGATTGGTGTCACTTGTGAGAAGTGACCCTTTCCCAACCCTTGATAATGTCAATGATGATGATGCAATGCTTTGAAGATGGACAAAATCAGCTCTCAATTGAAGAGAGTGACCTTGCATAGGATTTGTGGGTTTTGTGGGGGTGAAATGCTAAGATTCTAGAGTTGTGGAAGATTAAACCAATGGAGTTGATCCCTATTTAAAGATTCTCAAGTTGAAATAATGATTATGAGAGAGCAATGTGGGATAAAGATTTGGCCAATGAGATGAAGCCACTTGTCAACTTGTGATAGGTTGAGAAATGTGCAAGTTTTGGCCAATGTGCCCAAGAGGGGGAGATTCAAATTTGAATTTGTGAATTAAATGTTGAGTTTGACTTGTGCAAGGGACATGTAAGAGACATGTAAGACCTCTTAAATACTTTGTTGGATGTACATTTCCACTTGTTTTGAATTCAAACTTGGGGGAATATTCCTCAACGATGCCATGTTGATGGAAAATGTTGAATTTATAAATCAATAAATTAATTTATTTGTGCAAGTGGGAAAAGCTAGAGGATGTGATGGTTGGTTAGATTAGGTTTAATCAGGATTATATTAACTTAGATGATGATTAGATAATTTGACCCATTTGACTTGAATATTTTGATTTATTTAAATCAAAAGGGATGGAAGGTGATTTTAGACTTTGATTAAATAAATGTTTGATTTATTTAATCAAGGAGGGTGATGTTAGGATTAAGTTGATTTATTTAATTTAAAATTTAGGAGATTGACCAAATAAACTTGATTTATTTGCTGAATGGATGAATATGACCTAATCGAATGCATGATGTCAATAAATCACGTGTCTACAACAACACTTTAGAATAAGACTTGGTAAGGGATAAAAAAGAAAATATTTAGATGAATTATAATAAGAGTTTAAAAAAGTGTAGAAATGTGTTACAACACTTCACAACACCTTCACAAGACATCATAAAATCTTAATAATTTGAATATTCAAGACCCAATGTGAATGTATAAGTCACATTACAACATTAAATCAAGGAAAAATGGACCATGCATCACAGGAAAAGAGACCTAAATGACCATGAAAATGTCGAAGATCCATTTTTCTACGGTACACTAACATGAATTCCAAGCTTCCTCGAATAGCCTATACATATTGTGTATACACGTTGATGTGATGAAAGACGATAGAAAATGATTCAAATGTATATTGTTTATTCACTTTCCTAAAGGAAATATGTGATATTCAAGTGAATTGAGATGAGATAGTAGTGAGTGTATTGTTTCTCTTTTATCCCTTTGTACATCTTGATTGACATGTTGTGTATGATTATGAATGATATTTTAAAATAATAATAAATAAATGTATTAATTAAAAAAGTTAGTATTAGCATAGTGTGATGGTTTAAATATGGTATTGGGGTTTTATTGTAAGTGTTCATGTTGGGGATGATGTCCTTCATTTGTAACCTCACTAGTCATAGTTTGGCGTCAAAAGTACCCTTTTTAAAAGAAAATGAATTTCATTAAAAATTATAAATCTAATTTAGAAATAAAATAAACGTAATAGTCCAATTAAGAAATTATTTTTATATCAAGTTATATTAATTTATACTAAGGTAGATGGTATGAAAAAACATTTTCTTTCCAATTTAAAATGTTGTGATATTTATATATCATAAATTTTTAAACAATTATCCCTTAAAAATAATTTCTTAATAATATTATTATTTATTTATTTTCAAACAAATAAGATATATATGAAAAAATATATTTTTCATTTTCTATTCAACTATCATTATATTTTGGATGAATGGATGTTCTTATAAGTTCTTAAAGTAGAGATAGCTTGAAATGTTTCTAAATTTGTGGTGTAGAACTTTTTCAATTAAAAGATCACATTTAATGATCCATCATTAAGATAAAAAAATAAAGAAATGAAAAAATAGTTAACATGCCAACTTCAGAGTAAATTCCAGTTTCCTGGAGAAGATCCCCCTGCGTAATTCGTTATCGATCTCATTGCTAGGAATGCTTTCCTCTCGCTCTCGCACACCTGCACTTGCCCCCAGTTATTTGTAGTCAGTACAAATATCAGCTATATGAGTAATACATATTATTTTTCTTGAAGCTCTGGTAGTCATACCATTGCTATTGCTGCGCTCTCAGTGTCAATGGAGGCGATATTCAATTGGGTGTGAAGGAAGTCTCTGTAAGCCTCGTTATTCACATAAAAGTTGGCACTGCCTCCCTTCTCGACCATCTTAATCTTTGGCTGCTGTTCCAAACAAATAAGCGAAAACCCCGCGCACCTGACCAAATTTGTATCCTGCAAGTCCATTCAAATTGGCAAGCTCCCACAAAATTTAAGACAATCACTTGAAAGTTGAAACAACGTTTAGCATTTTATCTGCGAAGAATAATGTAGCGGTACCTCAATCTCCTGTGCGGTAGCAAACAATTTATCATCCACACGAAACCAAAATTTGGCGTTTCCCACCTCAGGCTTTCCTTTCACTGAATAAACAGTTTCTGGCTGGAAATATACGCTCTGCAGTTTATTGTTAACACTCTTTTCTCCAACATTATATTTCGAAAACGTGAGGTTTGCAATCTCCCGAGTGAAGCTTCTCTCGTCACCACCGAATTTCTGAAATCGTTACAAATCAAATACCTAGCTATCACATATTAAGAAGAGCAGAGAGCAAAAGGAGAAAATAAGGAAGAATGTTTGGAGGAACTACGTACCTCCCAATACCAGACGCCAGTGTGTGCGAATTGACGGGGAATAGCAATGTCACCAATACTGAGGTCGTTGGGTCTTGCACTGGCCGCTCTTCCATAGTGAATTACTGCCTTCACCCGAAAGTGAGAGAGCAGCAACTGTGTCGTCTGTGCTGCATTAACCTGTGCCATAATCACTCACACCTTCAGTCATACTAAATTAATCTTAACAGTATTTGACAAATGAAAACACGTAGATTAGTTTTATACCGATCCACTTCCGCTCATGGCCAGAATAGTCCTGCACCATTCAACTTCTCCCACACGGAACCTTCGAGCTGTAACAGAGTAACCGACACTAGTTAATATAGCTCTACTAATTTTAAGTAAAAAGCGGGAAAGAGGAAAGAAAGGGGTTTGTGACAACCAGAGATATCTAGAGCAGGCAAGTCCTCGTCAGGACGGAAATATCCCTGAGTCAGAACTACTTTGAGTTCTGCCTCGCCGGAAACCACGAGACCGTAATGCTCGCCCTTGGCATTGATTAGCTTGATCTTTCCAGCCACCTCCTCTGGAATTTCAGCATGAGATAGTAGGGACGGCTTAACCGGCACACTCTAAGCGTTGACTGCTTAGGTCGCCGGGCCCACATTTAACCCCCGCCTTCCTTTCACGCATTCTTAACCCAACCCATCCCACTTGCAGAGTTTCCGTTACGGATTTGCAAATTGAAAACTTTGACGGACTCCGTTCCTGTGTCATTAACTCGGCGGCTATGCAGGAGATAATTTGCACCGATGGCCATGCCCTTCGATGTCCATGCCATACGTACTTGCTGCTGCTGCTAACTGTCAATGATTAAATGCACGTACCATCGTTTTCAGAGCCTGGTTTTGGAAACTGCGTAGTTGTACATTGGTGGCAGACATCCTTCTCCGTGCTGCGTACTCTCACTGCAATGACTCGTTGTATAAGAGTTAAAATTTAAAAAGTATAACTTATGATTTTTTTGTTTTCAAATTTCATTATTAACTTTAATGTTTTTATTTGATAATTTATAATATAAAAAATAATATATAATAAATATAATAATAATATTTTAAAGATTAAATTTACATTATATAAAATATAAAAAATAAATTGACATTATATAAATATAATATATAATAAATAATTTTAAATATTTTGAAGATAAATACAAAATAAAATTTAAAATATTATTAAAAAAATTATATATTAAGTTTTTTGGTAAATATTTTGAAGATAAATACAAAATATTATTAAAAATATTATTAAGTTTTTTGTAAATATATATCTTTTGTATAAGATTTCTTGTAAATATTTAAATTTTAAAAAAATACAAATGTAAAATTTTATACAATAAAATATAAGTTTAATTTTTATAAAATTTTAAATTTTAATGATTGAATGTATTTAATTTTATAAAATTTCATATTTTAATAATTGAATACATTCAAAATATTCAATATATATTTTAAAATAGTACTTTTAAATATATTAAGATAAATATATATATTATATTAAAAAAATACTTAACGAATAATGCATGTTTTCAAATTGTATTCACTGTATTTTGAATACATATTTTAATTATGTCCATATTGTTAAGAAACTAATATTTAATTTTAATAAAAACTCACCTTCTAATCATATTAGTAAATTGATTAAATTAAATATATGCATAACACTTTTTTTAATATTATGTAAATTAGTCAAATAAAATACACACAACATTTTGTTGATGTTATTTAGGTTAAATTCTTTAAATATTTAATATAAAAAAATTGAAAATAAGAATATTTAAATATTTAATATTAAAATATTAAAATCTTCTAAAAAAAATTGTTTCTATTACTTTAATTTGAATATTAAAATGTTGATATCTTTAATATAAATTTTGATAAAAATATTTTCTAATTTCTAAATTTTTAATTTGAACAACAATAATTCAAGATATGTAATTTCTTACAAAAATAATTAACTTCTTAAAATAAAATAAAAATTATATTTATGAACAAAAAATTCACTACCAACAATTCAGCGCGAGAAAATTCATCGTCATGGAAAATTCACCACCAACAATTCACCGTCGCAGAAAAGCGGTGAATTGATGGTGGTGAATTTTACTTGAGGTGAATTTTTCATGGTGGTGAATTTTCCTTCCATGAATTTTTGGCAGTGAATTTTTTGGTGAATTGTTGGTGGTGAATTTTCCTAGAGCCAATTTTATCATGATAGTTTTATACTTTTATGTCTATATACTCATGATCCCATCCCTTGTAATACCTATATTCTACTTTGATTACTTGATGCTTATTCCTATGACCTTGTACAATGCTTAGATCATATGTTTGTTCTACATCACTATATTTTGGTTATGAGCCTTATCAATTTACCTCATTCCTAGATTACTATTATGTGCTCATGCTTAGTTTTTATAACTTATGTAATCATATAGTGTCTCCAATTCCATGTCATCCCATTATATTGCGAGACATCATTCTTCCCCCATATTCAGTGTTCACTCCTATCATGATTCTAGAGACACCCTTTTAAATTGGGGACATCTAATTTTCTCCATTGTGATGTCCTTATAATGAGTTAGCATTTTACATCAAATAAAATTTGGATTTATCCATATCATCTTGTTCCTACATGCTTGATTATGCTCCTAGATCTACCTTTACTATACTAGAGGTATCAAAATGCATTTTTTATCCTATCATGTGTGTTCACATGCACTACCATGTTGTAAGAGCCACATAGGAGAAGTTAAAGATTACTTGATGCTTATTCCTATGACCTTGTACAATGCTTAGATCATATGTTTGTTCTATCACTATATTTTGGTTATGAGCCTTATCAATTTATCATTCTAGATTACTATATATGTGCTCATGATTAGTTTATAACTTATGTAATCATATAGTGTCTCCAATTCCATATCATCCCATTATATTCGAGACGTCATTCTTTATATTCAGTGTTCACTCCTATCATGATTCTAGAGACACCCTTTTAAATTGGGGACATCTAATTTTCTCCATTGTGATGTCCTTATAATGAGTTAGCATTTTACATCAAATAAAATTTGGATTTATCCATATCATCTTGTTCCTACATGCTTGATTATGCTCCTAGATCTACCTTTACTATACTAGAGGTATCAAAATGCATTTTTTATCCTATCATGTGTGTTCACATGCACTACCATGTTGTAAGAGCCACATAGGAGAAGTTAAAGATTTTCCCAAAATCTCATAAATATAATTTTTATTTTATTTTAAGAAGTTAATTATTTTTGTAAGAAATTACATATCTTGAATTATTGTTGTTCAAATTAAAAATTTAGAAATTAGAAAATATTTTTATCAAAATTTATATTAAAGATATCAACATTTTAATATTCAAATTAAAGTAATAGAAACAATTTTTTTTAGAAGATTTTAATATTTTAATATTAAATATTTAAATATTCTTATTTTCAATTTTTTTATATTAAATATTTAAAGAATTTAACCTAAATAACATCAACAAAATGTTGTGTGTATTTTATTTGACTAATTTACATAATATTAAAAAAAGTGTTATGCATATATTTAATTTAATCAATTTACTAATATGATTAGAAGGTGAGTTTTTATTAAAATTAAATATTAGTTTCTTAACAATATGGACATAATTAAAATATGTATTCAAAATACAGTGAATACAATTTGAAAACATGCATTATTCGTTAAGTATTTTTTTAATATAATATATATATTTATCTTAATATATTTAAAAGTACTATTTTAAAATATATATTGAATATTTTGAATGTATTCAATTATTAAAATATGAAATTTTATAAAATTAAATACATTCAATCATTAAAATTTAAAATTTTATAAAAATTAAACTTATATTTTATTGTATAAAATTTTACATTTGTATTTTTTTAAAATTTAAATATTTACAAGAAATCTTATACAAAAGATATATATTTACAAAAAACTTAATAATATTTTTAATAATATTTTGTATTTATCTTCAAAATATTTACCAAAAAACTTAATATATAATTTTTTTAATAATATTTTAAATTTTATTTTGTATTTATCTTCAAAATATTTAAAATTATTTATTATATATTATATTTATATAATGTCAATTTATTTTTTATATTTTATATAATGTAAATTTAATCTTTAAAATATTATTATTATATTTATTATATATTATTTTTTATATTATAAATTATCAAATAAAAACATTAAAGTTAATAATGAAATTTGAAAACAAAAAAATCATAAGTTATACTTTTTAAATTTTAACTCTTATACAACGAGTCATTGCAGTGAGAGTACGCAGCACGGAGAAGGATGTCTGCCACCAATGTACAACTACGCAGTTTCCAAAACCAGGCTCTGAAAACGATGTACGTGCATTTAATCATTGACAGTTAGCAGCAGCAGCAAGTACGTATGGCATGGACATCGAAGGGCATGGCCATCGGTCAAATTATCTCCCATAAGCTGCCAACGGCCTTTTCCCTTCAAACTCCCATGCAGCCAACCTAACTCTATTTGCGCATTAAATCATTTCAATCCCGCGCACCCAACCAAACTGTGTTTCCACATGAAATCGTTTTAATCTCGCGCATTAAGCAAGAAATTTTATTGACAAATTGAATGGTTTTGATATCTGTTGGCAGTGGTGATTGTAGTGTATGTACATCCTCTAGAGATTATTATTTCTTTGTTGGAGCTCAGAAGCTCTAGATTTTCATATTTGCATTGTTGTAGCATTCATTCGTCTTCGGCGGTGGTGGTATTGTGGCCTGGCCTTCTTTTCTGCAATCAGAAATCTCACTCTCGTTGCGCCTCTCCGTTGCATGGTGAGTGTTTTTCATCTTTCCTCCCATCTTGTTTCTTGATGTGTGTATCTTTTAAGGCAGTCCCCTGTTTCTTGCTTGACAAAGTAATCCGTGTGATTCAGCCAAGAATGACTTACCCACATGGTGATCTGGAATTCCATGAATACAGTGATTCAGTGTTTGTGGGCAAGTCATTCGTGTTTGTGCCTCCACTCTGCTATTTATGCCACAAGCTACATCATGCTAACCTTTAATATTTTCAATCTCTATGTTACAGTGCTTTACCTTCTTTATTATCATAGATTGGAGTAATAGAAATTTGACGAAAAACTGCAAATCTCTCTTTTATTATTCTGATCTAGTTATTTGCAAGAATTCTAGAGTTTACCGGTCCTGTCTCGCATGTTAATCGCTGTTATAGTAAAGTTCACTGTTTTGGAATTACTTTCCTCTTTGAATGCCTATTTGAAAATTGAGGTGACATTCCTAATGATATATAGTCATCCAGGCATAGGTTTTGATGTTGAATAACGTTTTGTGATTTGTTGTATGTCCTTGTTAAAAAACCCACAAAAAACAGAGCAGCAGTTCACACTAAACTTACTATTGCAATGACATCATATTTTCCAAAAAATTGAGTGAGTAAATGTTCCTGGACAGAAAAGCTGTTTAAATTCCCTAGTCATCATTTTTCTTCTCATATGTAAAATACAATTATCTCTGATTTTCTAATGAAGGCAAACGACCATTGTCCAGTAGGTAAGTATTGTTCTGAACATGGAAAATGTAAAGCCATGAGAATAATGGTGGGAGTGATATTTTCTGCAATCAGAAATCTCACTCTCGTTGTGCCTCTCCATTGCATAGTGAGTGTTATGCCTTTCATTTTGTTTCTTGTTGTGTTTATCTTTTAAGGTCGTTCCCCTGTTTCTTGGTTAGAAAAAGTTCGTTGTGATTGGTTGTATGTGGAGTCCCCCTATTATGTTGACTTATGTTGGGTGTGGATGTGGCATTCGGTATGTCTCACCTTTTAGGGCTCTATTCACAATTTGGCTGAAGTAGTTTCAAGTTAAAAAAATGACAAAAAAATCCAAATATAGAGTGGAGCCCCTACAGCCTTTTCCTTACATAGTCTCAGATTCAGGTTTCTACTTTTTGTTTCTCAGGGACCAACAATAAACCAATTTTTTTTCTGGTAAATTTTTCTTGAAACCACTCCTATTTTTAAGGAATAATGTAGAAGTGCACATTCATAAGGGACAAGAACGCAGTTAAAAGTTATCCAATATTTTATCTGAAGTAGTTTCAAGTAAAAACCAAAAAATTCAAACAAAGATAGCAGATAAAGCCTCCTAGTAACACTGCAAGTAATGAACAGAAAGAATTGGTGAGTAGGACAATTAAATGGAATGGCTGCAAAATAAATTTTAAAATTCTTTAATATTATTACAATTTATGTTGATTGTTCATTTAAATGGTTTAAGTGCATTCTCTAATATATAAGTGTGTATCGTTTTTGTGATTCAAAATGTAGATAATATTATTTAAAATAATACATGACAAGTTTTTTTGTCATTTTAGTTTTCCTCCATCTCTCATCTAAATAATATAAATTCTTTTCATCATCTCTAGCATCATTTTTGTCTTGATGGATCAAAATTGATCATAGTAGAGAGAAAGTTTACTCACATTTTTCATATATATACACTACAATTGTATCAATTGTTGCCCTTACAATCCAAATAATTAGATTCACCAAGTTCTTATTCTAGAGAGAAAAATGGAACTATCAATTTCTTAGCTAACTATGCTCTTGACAAGAGTGAGAAAAACATATTTGATAATTATTTGAATTGTTGGAAGGGGTTCGATATAAATTTGACATCATAAATGAATATATTCAAAATACAAATTTAGAATATTTTGTGTTGTGGCGTATGCTAGGTCTTGCTTCAAGAGACAAAGCTTAAGCTAGATTTTATTAAAGGTAATTGTTTAGTATTTTTACACACAATTGCCCTTTTTCTTTTTCTTTATCTTTGTGATAAATAAGGATATTGATACAATGGTACTTTGATATTTGAATTGTTGTATACTTTATATTTGGAGACTAGACCAATTATATGTCTTGCAAACAAACTAATAGGTTACTTTACTCTTTCTAAATTCTAGAGGGAGCATATTTATGAGATTTGAATGTAATTTAAAAAGGTTTCTTCGATTCATTATCTTTTAAAAGAGATTGACATATTCCTTAATCTATGACTATTACTCTTCTATGAGATAATTAATGAGCTATATATGTAGTTTCTAATCTAGTGGCTAATGCTAGGACTAAACATATTATTATTCATTATAATATAATTAGGACGTGCATATATAAGGGGATGATTAACTTCTAGTATTTCCAAACATAAGATCATGTTGTACACATCTTCACCAAGCCTCTTATTGGGGTTAAATATGTTCAATTGCAAAATATGATTGGATTTGAGGGAGTTATTAAGGGGAGTTGCATTATGATATTTTCTATATTCTATGTGTGTTCTCCAAGTCAAGGAGATGTTAGAATAGTAAATCCAAGTTGTTTGGTCGAATTTAAGTGATGAGTCATAGTTAACTCAATTGGATAAACTTAGTATGATTTCACTGTGAAATTCATGTGATCATGTTTGGTCCTAAGAGAGGTGTTTTTCCATTCTAAGAGGCCTATTTAGAAAGGAATCAATTCCTTATTACTCATTTATTCATTGAAGTGAGGTTCCTTAGTTTTAGTGTTCTTTTGTGGTCTTTGGACACCCAATATTTCTGTGTTGAACTTTGTATAGTATTTTTTTTTGGTGTAGATGTTCATATATCTAATAATGAATGTTTGGACATTCTAATGATACTCATCTCTAGATGACATAAGAATTTTGGTTTTACAAATTTAACAAAGAGAAATTAAATGGTACACTAGTTATTCTTATCTCATGGTGAACACTTAGAGACTTTTCTAATGTATGAATGATAGCAACATAGCATAAAATTTTCATGATTACATTCTCAACACTCAAATTCTCTAATTTCAATAATCTTTACCACGATTTGTAATATCAAGTAGTATATTACATTTCCTATGAAAATTTACTCATAGTTATATTCATTCAATTTGTTATAGATCATAAAAGCTTAACTTGATTAATTTTAGAAGCATCCTCAAATTGAGGATGAAGAGTACACACTATAAATGTTATATTTTTAAAAATTGGTAAAGAGATTAATAGTGTCATACAAATCACTTTAAATTTAAACAATTGGAGAATTCAATTTGAGGTTTTCGTATTAAACATACAAATGCACACAACCAAATATGAATAAATTCAAAGCCATTCATGGGAACTTTCCTTGAAAAATTCAAAACCATTGATACATTATAAAGCTTTCTTTCTAAGCATAAAGAAAGGAAACTAGTTAAGAATTTTTTTAACACACTCATGAACATATTCATGGAAAGAATCATTTCATAGCTCTAACCCACAACAATGAAATGCAAATTCAAGTAGTGGAGACAAACTTTAACAACACATTGAAGGCTCTTGCAAAATCTATGCATGTTCCATGTGAAGTACACATGGTCTTCAAAGACCTTCCAAAATCATAAACACACCTTTAACTAATACATGAAAATATCTAATATGAATGGCTAACTAGGGATTTCTAGAACCCTTAGATTGTTTTGAACATATCTACTATTATTGAGGGGAGAGAGAGAGGGGGATAAGACCCTCCATATTAGTACTATGATATTTTCTAACAACCCAACTTCCTTTCATGTAATATTTGTTAGGGTGGGTTTATAGAAATCAATAGAAAATGAGCTACAAGACTATGCTCTAAGGTACATAAAAATCATGAATAATACCATGTCTTGACATCCTTCATTACTAAGATGAGGACCTTATCATTGAAACAAAAAAAATTAGTTAGTTTATAATTGCAAACTCAATAAAATCAAATAAGGACAATCATATATGTTATTCATGACAATATTTTGATTTAATGACAAGGTTATCTTAGCCATATTAGATGTATTTTTGGATTATATCCTCTATATGCATGGTATGGAATTTTTAAGTAATGTTGAATTATCATGGAAAGCCTCTTAGGTGATATGGGACTAACCAATTGGTGATTACTATCCTATAAGAGAAAAATAGTAGATTTTTATATGAAATCATCTTAATCTTGATAATAGCATTTATGACAAGTAGGTGCTCCTACCCTTGATGAGATAGTCCTCTTAGTTTTTGTGCTTGACTTTAATTGATGCCTAACAACAAGTTGAAAACCTTCATAGTTTAGTACCTAAAGAAATAAAGTATGCATCTACAACCTATTAGAAACCGTAGTAAATCTATCTCTATCCATGGTTGAAGATGTATCCATCTATAACCTATTTTATCTTAATTTCCTAAAATGTTAAGACACATTTACCAAGATTTTCATGTAGAAATAAAGGGTTTTCCCAAGTATGATGCTTCCTTAGCATTGAGATTCAAAATTAGGTTGTAAATCATTACAATTAGTTAACCGTAAGGTTTAAATCTAACAAAATAAGATGCACTAGAAATATTTCCATATTCCAACACCAATTATATAGTAAAAATCTAGTTTTCTCTTTGCAACAATAATAGGTGGACTTTGCTATCATACATGACATGTGTTGAACCTTGTAATAGGTGTTAGACATCAAAAAAAATTCCTCATATATATTTAATAATGGTAATGGATCCTACTTGATGTCTATAGCTCTATCATGATAGCTAGGTGAGGGTTTCTAGCACATACCAAACTATCAGTTTTAGCCTTGAAAGTGTTGAGAAAATATAAGGTAATTAATTTAAATTTAAATTCTTGACACTAGATGTTATTTTGAGATATATTAAAGGGTTTCAATAGTTCAAGGAGGATTTGTAAAGGTTGTAGATACTCCAAAATAACTTCCAAGCTATTTCCAAGACTATTTAATGGTTTGATGAGAGTTTTAAGGGTTTGGTCTCATGGTGAACATTTAGAGACTTTTCTAATGCATGAATGATAGCAAGATAACATAAAATTGTCTTGATTACATTCTTGACACTCAAATTTTCTAATTTCAATAATCTTTGCCATGATTTGTAAGATCAAGTAGCATAGTATATTTCTATGGAAATTTACTCATATATATTTATTCAATTTGTTATAGATCATAAAAGCTTACCTTGACTAATTTTAGAAGCATCCACAAATTTAGGATGAAGAGAGTACACACTATAAATGTTATATTTTTTAAAATTAGTAAAGAGATTGATAGTGTCATACAAGTTACTTTAAATTTGAACAATTGGAGAATTCAACTTGAGGAACTTTCATATTAAACATACAATTGCAGACAACTAAATATGAAGGAATGCAAACCCATTCATGGGGACTTTCCTTGAAAAATTCAAACCCATTGATACATTATAAAACTTTCTTTCCAAGCATAAAGAAAGGAAACTATTTAAGATGTTTTCAACACACTCATGAACATATTCATGGAAAGAATCATTTCATATCTCTAACCCGCAACAACGGAATGCAAATTCAAGTAGTGGAGACAAACTTTGACAACACATTGAAGGCTCTTACAAAATCTATACATGTGCCATGTGAAGAGCACATGGTCTTTAAAGACCTTCCAAAATCATAAATAAACCTTTAACAAATACATGAAAATATCTAATATGAATGGCCAACTAGGGCTTTCTAGAAGCCTTTAGATCATTTTGAACATATCTACTATTATTGATGAGTCAAAATTTCTATTCACAAGAAAGAAAAGTAATTTATGATATTACACTAGTTTAATATTCATACAAATCCAATTGTGCATTTCTTAAATTGAAATGAATCATTTATCCTTATCACATTAAAATCTATTATTCATTGTTGATTTCACTTTTATAATCATTTCCATATTGACATTCAATATCCTTGTGATATTTACCTCTAATTATGACATTATTTTGTTTCCTAGATGGATGTCAATTGGTCTCGCATTATGGATGAAGTTGTTCAACACCCCCCTAATGGAAAGTTCTCCTACAAAGACCTTTCATGGGAGACATATGTCCTTAAAGGCTCACAATTATTTTCAGCTTGGATTGAAATTGATAGATTGAATGACTTTATTGAGGGAGAAAGCTCAAGGGACTCCTACCCAACCTTCTTTAGCAACAGTCATATAAAGAAAAGCTCTCCTCATTCTAATAAAAAAACCAGGATTAATAGCTTTTTGGAATACAACATGTAAGAATAATATGTTAACCGCATATGTTCATCCTCACAATTGTGAAGTGCAAGATTTTTTATATTCATTGGTTAAACGCATTTATTAATAATTTGAAGATTCTTTATGATTTTCATAGGTATTGGTGTGCATATGGACCAAATGATTTCAGGGAAAAAGATGCAACACCTTTTGATCCTTCTTTAGTGCCTAAATTAGGGAAGGGGTGTAGACCTAGCCGTAAACATACACAATGTGGTTGCACTTGTCATTTTAGCACATGGATCATTGTTCATAAGCCAAACCATATGTTGATATGGTACCACCAAGCTGAACATGTGGACAAAGAAGGAATACGTTGTCATGGTCAAATGAATAATGAGTTTTTGGGAACAAGGTCCTTTTTTGCACCATATATTACTAAACAATTGCATCAATGGGTGGAATCATTGATATTGCTTGGCATGCCTATGGATGCAATCCATAAAAAAATAAACAAATGGTGCATGAGAAGATGACCTTGTTTGAGGGTCAATCTTCTAGGGATGACTTTTTGACAATGGATGATATTGCAAATATTGATCGTAAAATTAAGACATCAAGCTACATGTTTGATAGTAATGATGCTATTTCAGTGCAACAATGGGTTTTGGTAAACCCTAACAAGTGGTTTGCATATCAAGAGTATAGCACCATTGTTGTTGATGGAGATAGTCAAATCCCATTTGTTTTGGGAATTCAATTGCCAGAGCAACTTGATTGGATGCTTCAACATGGCCACAACAACATATTGGCTATGGATTCTACATTTGGTACAAATGCAATGAAGGTATGTTGTGTGTTTTTTGGTAGATTTGAGTTGGAAATGTTTACACTCAAATAAACCATAGTATTGATACATTGTACCCTATATGTTTTTTGATAGTTTCAATTGTATACAATACTTGCATTCGACACAAAACATATGGGGGTGCCTGTAGCATGGGTCATTATGTCCAGGTCTTGTGCATATGATATTGCATATTGGATGCACATTCTTCTCCAACGGGTTCACTTGAAGAATATTGATTGGAGACTAAATGCATTCATGGTGGATGATGCAGGTGTTGAGATCAAAGCTATCAGGTGTTTCATTTTTTCATTAAACCTTATATTTTTTGTAAATATTTCAATACATCCCATGGAAGAATATTAAGTAATGATTAAAATTATTCATGATGCAGAGAAGTTTTTCAGTGTGATGTATATCTATGCTCTTGGCATGTCAGACGTGCATGGTTGAAGAACTTGATCGTAAAGGTCAAAGATAATGCAATTAGGCGAGAGATGTTTGATAGACTTGGATATATCATGCATCGTTCAGTAGATGAGGATTCTGCGAGGAATGAGGTTCACATATTCATTGAAGATTTTAAAGATACACAACCCTCATTTATTGAATATTTTAAGGGACGATGGTCTGATAGATTGAGTATGTGGGCTAGATGTTGCCATACACTAAAACATGTAGGGAAAGAGACAAATGGGGCAATAGAATCCTACCACTCACACCTAAAGAGACGATTCTTGAAAATTGTTGAGCGTGCTACAAATCATCGTGTTGATTGGTTGGTACACCAACTAACAATGCATGTTTATGTATATTATTGGTGGGTGCAAGTTAGCAAGAAACATGGTTTCTATAGAGACTTTAATATTGAGAAGATTGAAAACACATCTTAGGTTCGAGCCTTGCAAATTCCAAATGACCATGTTACATTTAGTGACATTGATGATCGCATAGCATGGGTGACAAGTGAAAGCAATCCTAGTTTTCGATATGAGGTGTATAGCTCCTCACCTAATCTATGTATGTGCTCTTGCAACTTTTCAATACAAGGATACATGTGCAAACATATGGTCAAGGTGAACTTGATGAGGGAGAGACAACATCTATCTGACAACTTGCATGTAGACTTTGATAATATTGCTAGTACAGTTGATTCTATAGAAGAAGGTTGCGCCACCAACGTCTCTAATCATTTGGTAGTTGAAAAACATGATTTTTTAATTCTATTAGTATATCATTCTTTGCAAAATATATGTTTTAAATGTGTTGCAATGTTAATGTAGGAAATTGATGAATTTGATGATATTAGAGATAATGAAAGTTTCCAACTCTTGGAGGATTCTTCTATGCATATGCAGGTGACATTATAACCATACTTTTATCATTCCATTTTTTGTTAGTTTGATTTGTAATTTATGAAATATGTCTATTGTTGTTTGTAGACCATTGACAACAAAGATGAACATGCAACAATAGACTTGAAGTTGCAAATAACAAACAAGATTCAAGGGATTTTGGAAAACACATCTGATTTGTCGACACTTATTTTCATTGATAAGAATGTAGAAGATTTGTGAAACAAGGTAAAAAGTAGACATGTCTCATCCCAACTTGGATTAGACCATCCAGATGTGCATCCATTTTGCCCCGTACAAGATGGATTTGGTCACACTATTCGTCTACAAAGAGACTTGATTGAGTGCATGAATGTGAGGAGAAGGTCAAGTATCTCTAGTAAAACACCTACATTTCCACAGATGCCACGAAATCTCAAGCATCAAAATTGGTTTGATGATCTCGATAGGGAAAATGAATGAGACAAGGATCATACTCAATATAATGAACACAATTTTGACATGGTTGTTGACATAGAGCTTGGAAGCATGTAAGATACTATTGCAAGCACATGTGGTTTTATTGAAAACACATAATATAGTGTCATTGCACTTGTTTAACTATGCATTAGAAGTATTTTTAGTACTTTGGAATACTATAATGTTATTTTGAATGTTACAAATATAATTGGAATGTTGGTTAGTATCCAATTAATAGAATTGGAGGATATAAAAAACTATTATGGTGAATCGGGACCTATAAATTAAACTATTTTCTTTTTGGTGTATTAGAGTTAAATTATATCAAATGCATAAAGCAAGCAACTATGTATCAATTTATGAAATATTTTAATGTGCATCAATTTATGCATAGAATTATTTTATGTCTTTTGATATGCTTGGGATCTTTACCTCTAATTTCTTAGTTGTTCTTCTTTATGTCTAATCTCCTTTCATTATTTCCAGAAAGCTACCATATTGTGTTCTCTATAATGCAAATTCTTAAATTTTCCTTCCTCTCCATTTCTTTAATCTAGGTATTAGCTGGTGAGTTAATTATTAAATGTTCCATATGGTTGAAGCACAAGAGTTAGTGGTCTTATGACCAACTACATGTCCATCTTATTTGATGATTTTTTCTTTATTAGGGATCCTTTTGTTTTTTGTCTATAGATGAAGCTAATGGAAAAATTTCTTGGATTTTTGCAATTTATTTTTGTCATCCAACTAAAGAAAATAATATCTAGGTTATAGTTTCATGCCATTATTAATATATGGGAGTTTATAAAAGGGTGTCTTTCCCTTTCTTTTGCTAAATTGTGTACATATAATATTTGGTATAATATATGTAATTTTCTAAAATGTGTGACAATATATATCTTTTGGTATAATAAAAATGTGAAAGCTAATAATTATTTTGATGCAGGTGAGCAAGATGTCACACAATGTGCATACATGGGTGTCTAGTTGGCTATCCAACTACACTAACATCTTCCATGGAATGTTCTCCTTCGTATAGAGGAGTTGAGTGTCCCCTATTGATTGGGGGACAAGATGAAATGTTATTAAACAATGTTAAACATATATGTTTAATCTTACAAGATAAATGGTTCACTATATGAAGCCCCTTGTTGTGTATGAGTGAGCATAGATGATTTCAAAAATAAGAGTGTTGAATGTAAAGTTGGTTGCATGTGTATATACATGTTTTGAAAGTATATATGAAAATCTAATTCTGATTTTGAATAGTTAATGTGAAAAATAAAAAATGATGATTAGAATTTACATTACAATTTCTTTGTGAAATTTCATTTTAATAGCATTTTTCAATGGTTCACAATAAACAAAGTACTGGGTTAAAAAAATGTATATGTATATTTACTATTATTACATTTAAAAAAGTTTTTTATCTGTCATCTTCTCATGGATGTCCATGCCCCATTTTCATTTTGTCATAAGAAAGGAGGATGTTTATCTAAGTAGATTACAACCACAACAATAAATAAAACTCTTCTATACTTATCTATAATATATAATAAAAATTCCTCTTCCACTATGCTTTGATTGATCTCCATGGCTTGTTCCAGAGCTCCCATTTTGACACAGGTAGGAAAAATACTTGAAAAGTTTGTAAAATATGACTTTATAGCTGTCAATTGCCTTTTTGTCTACCATAACATTTCCAACTATAATATCTGACAAAATTCCTCTTTCCATTATGCTTAGAAGGATGTCCATGATCTGTTCTAATTTCTAAAGCTCCCATTTTGGCATAGGTAGGGAGGATGCTGGCAAAGGTTGTGGAAATTGGCTTTACACTTGCCAATTGCATTTGTCATAATGGTATTCCATGAGATGATGACATCTCTGAAGCATTTTTTCAAACAGTTCATATGCCTTGTCTATGCTTCCATGTCTATCTGGGTAGTTACACTTTCCTTGTCTATCCTTTCACATTTTGCATGGATGGACAGTTACACATGCCTTGTCTATGCTTCCACATTTTGCATAGATGTTTATCTGGGCAGTTACAACCACAACATTTGACAGATTTTTCTATCCTTTATCTATAATATATGGAAAATCCCCTTTCCACTATGCTTATAATATATGGCAAATCCTCTTTCCACCATGCTTTGATCAAAGCCTTGTTCCAAAGCTCCCGTTTTGGCACAAGTAAGGAGGATACTAGCAAAGGCTGTGAAATGTGGCTTTACATCTGCGAATTGCATTTGCTTGAATGTTTCAATAGCCTTTTTAATAAGTCCATGTTATGCATATCTTGCAATCATGGAGTTCTATAGGATGATTCATTGATTTCCTTTTGAGGTACTCTGTCAAAACAATTCATGTGTATTGTCTATTCTTCCACATTTTGGATACATGTCTATCAGAGCATTTCAAACTATAATATCTAACAAAAATCCTCTTTCCATTATGCTTTGATGGATGTCCATGTCCTGTTCCAAAGCTCCCATTTTGTCACATGCAGGGAGGATGTTGGCAAAGGTTGTGGAATTTGGCTTTACATTAGCAATTGCATTTGCTTGAAAGTTTCTGAAGCCTTTTAAGCAAATCCATCTTGTGCATATCCTGCAACCATTGCAGTCCATGTTAGCACACTTCTTAGAGGCATGTTGTTTAGCAATCCTAGTGCCTTTCTGTTCTTCCTCATTTTGCATACATGTCTTCCACGGCAGTTGCAACTACATCTAACAAAATCTTTTTATGGGTTTCCCTATAGAGCAAAAATGTAACTGAATAAAATCTATAAATTTACTTGAATACTTTGAAAAGGATGCGATGTCATATATCACAAATAAATATAAATGAGCTGCACAGATGAGTCGCTCTTCCTTAGAATGATTATCAAAAAGTTAAAGAAATTTCTTGACACAGATAACAGACAAATCCTCCTGGTAACATTGCAAGTAATGAACAGGAAGAGTTGGTGAGTAGGACAATTAAATGGAATGGCTGCAAAATAAATTTTAAAATTATATTAATAGTATTACAATTTATGTTGATTGCTCATTTAAGTGGTTAAGTGCAATTTTTTTTTGTTTGTTTTTCCTCACAACGGCTCATGTTTTTGGCTTCAACACGCAACAACGCTGTTCAAATTCCACACGCAGGTCACATAGCAGTCACATGTCTGCCATGGCAGTTGTAACTACAATATCTAATAAAAATTATTTATCCTTTATGCTTTAATCGATGTCCATACCCTGTTCGAAAGCTCCCATTTTGACAGAGGCAAGGGGGATGCTGTCACAAGTTGTGGAATTTGGTTTCACACCCGCCCATTGCATTTGCTTGAAAGTTTCTAAAGTCGTTTCAACAAATCCATTTTCTGTGTATCCTGCAATCAGGGCATTCTTCAAACAGTTTATTTGCCTTTGTGTATTCCTGTTCGAACACACAACAACTGCTCAACAGGAATCCGTTTCGTCACTTTATACATGGTGTCCATATTATAACTGCGCGTGGGATTATTGAGGAGCTTCTCCATTTCGTAGGGATGTCCAGAAGCTGATCAAACAGTGCTTAAAAGGGAATCCATCTCTTCTCCAACTCTGCACTCCTTTGAAACGGTGTAAACGAGAACGGTAACGGGAACTTCATATTCGAGAACGGAATCCCGAAACGGTGGAAACGATAACGGTAACGAGGATGATATATGCACAAACGAAAAATGCAATGATACGGGAAAGGTTGAGTTAAGAGGGATGGGTGCGGTTAAGAGTGGGCCCGGCCACCTAAGCAAGTCAATGCTTAGAGTGTGCCGGTTAAGCCCGGCCGAGATAGTAATGGAATTGCAGTCAACAAAAACAGGGAAAATGCAGAGATGTGGAAAGCCGTCGCAAACTAACTCAAATGTAATCGAGAAGCGCTTCTTGTGTGTTTTGAATTGCCCTACTCTTCACTCAAATTTATAACACAGGATGACGATTAGTTTTTAGTTTAAGAGTGTCTTAGAACCTTAATTACGCCGAAGGCGTGTCCTATATGAGCTTGTGAAGCTCAGTTTGTCTATCAAGGGTTCACAAGCCCCGAGAGGCCCTGCAAGGTGCTTAAATAAATCTGAGCCGTGCATCGTTTTTCATCATTTTATCTTTTTTAATAAATTCGGCATAAAAATCGTGACCGTAAATAACGCCCGTGCGATTTTCGAGGGGCGTGCAAAAGGATTGAAAACATACCGACATTCGATATTGCCGCCATCATCACCGTTCTTTTTAAGTTTTTCGTTGGGCGCTTTTAGAATTTTAACTGCAAATTCTACCCGCCGGCGACCCGTAGCTTGAAAATAAGGTTTTGGCGAGGGTTTTACAGTACGGCCAAGTTGTCCTCGCCAAAAATAGAGACAGGTCCATGTGTTACAATAATTTTGGACGCCCTTCCCGCTAAGGACACCGTCAGATTCAGCTACAACGAACAGGGCCAGATTCTTATTAAAATGGCATTGAATTTAGCGGGAGCCAGCTACAAAAGTATAGTTTATTTTCAATATCGTACTTACTGTAAGGAAACACTAAATAGCTGTTAAAATTGGCTGTCAAGTTTAAAAATTGTTAAAATTCGGTGCTAAAATATGGCCAGGCTGGCGCAAGCTGTAAGCTGCCAAGTGTCAGCTACTTTAGAGGAGGCGCCAATCGTTCAGAGCTAGACCATACGCTTATCTGCCATTTTTGGAATTTAGTTGATCTCCGTGACCATTTAAAATTTAGGTTTTAACATTATCGCATCCTTTACCCTACGTAGTAAAGTATATATTAGGATAATTAATATAAAATTTATTACCATAATTAATATAATGTAAATTTAAAATTTTATAAGATAAAAAAATTGTAAATATTTAATTATATTATTTATTATTATTATTATATATTATATTTTTTAACAAAATTATTAAATATATACATAAATGTTTAATAATTATTATATTTTTATTATATTTTTAATTAATAAAAAAATATAATTAATATATTATATATAATATAATATTATTATATTTATTATTATATATAATAATCTATATATATTATATTATTATTATATATTATACTCTATAATACAAAATATTAAATATAAATATGAAATTATTATATTTAATAATTAATATATTTCTATTAATCAAATAAAATTAATTTATAAAAAATCTCATAATTTAAGTGATCTTTCATGGATTAGGAAAAATAAAACTATATGTACTACATAAAATAAAAAAAAAATTAAAATTAAAATTAATAAATCCAAATGTATGTAAAAAAACATATTTTTACCTGTACCTATCAATTGATCTCATATATTACACAAATATATGAAAAAAAAAAAACCACATTTTTCCCTAATTGACCTTCCACACACCTCTTCAGTGTACACATTGCACCAAATTATTTGTGGATGCCTTATTGAATATTCGCGTACATTGTCTATCGTCAAAATTTGCAAATGCCTAGAACAAGGAAAGAAAAAACATATTTCATGTGAGATTGTACGCAAGAGGCTTTGAAACTATGCCAAGAACGTTCTGGATTGCACACCACCTACAGGTGATTTCACGAACGAGCAGTGGCATTTCTCCCATGAAGGAGATAGGTAATCCCTTCGCCAATCCAACATCGCACAACTTCCAATTGAGATAACGTGAAGCGAATCCCTGTCACATAGGAGACAATATCTAATTTTAGATTTGCAATAATTATATCTGTGATATTTACGTTTTTTTTAATCTATTTAAATAATTATTTCATTTTGATTATATTTGAATATCAACTTTTATTTATTTGAATATTTTATTTTGTTTTTTAATTTTTTAAAAATTTTTATATTTTATTTTTTATATTTTAAATAGTTAATATATATTTAATTTTAATTGAAATTTACAACTTTTTATAATATTAATAATATACGTCTTTAGTATTATTAATCTAATATTTAAAAAGAAAAGATTAATCTATAAATTTGTTTTGTAGAAAAGTCATATTGTCATTTTATTGTCTATCAATGATTCATACAAGCTATAAGTGTCATTGTTACGACGTCAAAAAAATTATTGACATGGAACATGGATAAATAATAATACTTCTTAGTTGAAGAGATTTTTTTTTCAATATTTTAAAAACTCAATTGGTAAACATGTTTGTTGAGCAATTTTATTTTAGTAATAAAGCTTTTCTTCAATTAAAAAAATGTATGTTTGCTTGGTTTTATGTTTTAAATATTAGATCAATTTAACAATTACAGTGGACTTTGGAAATGTTTTTAATTATACTTAACAAGTGTTATTACAATTTATTCATTTAGTGAAGTTATGAATTAGTAATTAGGTTTGTTTTGTGTTGTGTTCCTAATATTCACTATCTCCTTTCGAAGTACAGAAGGGTAATGTGAAACAACGTAGAAGGCTTATCACCATAACAATGGAAAAATTGTAGTCTACTCAAATGGTATATGAATCTACTTTCATGGTCATTCCTTTCCTAAGAGTTGAATTCTTCCAATAATAACAATGGAAACATTGTAGTCTACTCAAATGGTATATGGATCTACTTTCATGGTCATTCATTTCCTAAGAGTTGAATTCTTTCAATACACGTGTATCAAGACACCCATGAACTACAATTTGGCATACTAAAAGCTATAAACATTTCATCATTACAAAACATGAGCCTAATGGGTAATGGGGTTTGATTATCTTCCTCATTCAAAAGTTTTGTTTCAATCCTGTTTGGATCCTTCTAAGAGGATGCATAGTTGATTGAAACTATCTTCTCCATTGAGACCTTTGTTCCACAAACATCATCATTTGCTAAATGACCTACCAATTCACTTCACATATGGCATATATGCAAAAATAAAAAATAAAAATAGACCCTTTCTTTCCCTAATTGACCTTCCACACCTCTTCGGCGTACCCATTGCACACCAAGGGCCAATTGCTAGTTTATCCACTTTGATATTTTGAAGTGCAAGGTAAAGTGTTAAATGTGAATGGCATCAATATCGCATGTCTAAAGGGGGTAGGGCTATCAAGTTAATAATGATTTGTCAATTAATCTTTAGGATTAATAGTAAATCAAGTTGATGATAATCATATGTTGTTTTTTTTTTTTTGTGAACCCAGACCATGGGGGTCTATCAAAGACATTAACTTTTATGCAAAAGTGAGCATAAAATTTTGAATGGTAGTTAGAGTCTAGTAAACCCTATGATTGGACCCAACTCAAATTAGTTTTTGTACTGTTACCCCACTCTCAAACGCCGTAATGATGTTGATGTTGCATGAGAAACCTCACCAATGCGCATTGTAAATGTCCTGCACATGTATGGTTGTTAATGTTAGTATTATGTAACTTAGTTTCAACAAAAAAAAAAATAGTTGTGTTTTTTTTAGCCCTAGTTTAAAATATGGGCATTACAAAAGTAATTCGACTAGATTACTTTCGGCCGATAGGGTTTCGGCCGAAGCCACGAGGCAGTGACATGGCGCCTACATGTTGACACTCTTTCGGCCGAGTGACTTTCGACCGAAACCTTCTCAGCCGAAAATGTGTCGAGTGAAAATGTCAAGATAAAATAAAATAAAAAAACCAGCCCGACCATTTTGAATGCTCGGGCGAAAGGGTTCAGGGCGAGAGCTCGTCGACCGAGGTCAAGACCAACAACACGCATATATACCCAGGTTCCATTTGAGGTCATTTGTTGGATTGTTTGATTCACATTCTTTGTGTTCTATTTTGTCTGAGAGATTTTTTCGATGTATTTGGTGTTAGGGTTTCATTGATATGTTAAAAGAATTTTTTCTCATAGATTTTATTAGCTGAAAGATATGAAAGTTTGTGTTGTTTGTGATATTGATGAAGGAAATACATAGATTTGGTAGTGATTTTTGGAACATTATCACATTTCAATGTTTAAACAGTTTGCTCTAGTGGATTAATAATTTGGGGTTTTGTGAGAAAAGTGAGATATTACAGATCTTGCTATGTTGGTTTCCAATCAATGACCTAATTGTCAAATTCATCCATACTATATATATTTGGGAGGTATTCGATATTAGCCAACATATATATATATATATATATATATATATAGGCTAATATCAAATACCTCCCAGTTATAAATGTTTTCTAGTATGATTAGCCTCACTGAGGCTTCAACACTCTATTGTAGCATTGAAACATATGCATTTAGGTTGTATCTTGACATTACAACAAGAGTGCCAACCTCTAATTTTTCACTTCTTTCTATCCATTCAATTATAATGGCTTCAAAAAATTGTGCATGTTGTCCCAAACAATGTTCCTATATGTTATGAGCTTTATTTCCTTGGTTGCATACACACCCTTTACTTGTTGCACTATCAGTTCATAATATCCATGAATTTTTATACACTTAACACTCTAGTTGTGAGAAACATTCAACCCTAGCAATATGGATTCATATTCAAGAATATTATTTGTGCATTAGAAGGTCAGTCTAAAATAAAGATTGTGTTTCTTGCCCTTCAAAGATATCAATACAACACTTATACCATTACCTTCCCTTGAGAAGGCTCTATCAAAGAACATGGTCCAAAGACAATATTTCAAATCTTCAGGAACTATTATTTGGAAGAAATTGAGGTTATTTGCTAGTTTGGAAGAAATTGAGGTTATTTGCCATTACGGCCTTAAAAATTGAGTGTTTCAATCCTTCCATTTTTAAACATACATAAAGAAAAAGAATTTAAATAAAACTGAAACCAAAATATGAATATATATCCAGTGACAAAACTATTTAGAAGAGAAATTCTCAGCAGGGCTTAAATTTGACAGTCGACCTTGCCTGTCAACAATTTTTTTAATGACGATTATCTATTGAAAGTGCCCTTAAAACATTATGATATACCTTAGTGTAAGTAAAATTATATATAAATCAAATATATATATCATTATAATTCTATATAAATTTTGATATTCTATCCAAAATATCTCCTTTCATCTAATACAATCTTCTTAAAATTTTGATTGTAATTTATGGAAAAAATCTCTAAATATGGTCATATGGCCATCAAATTTAAGCCCTGAATATGGTGGTAAAGACTAAAAAATAGAATATGTAACTACCATTCTATCCCTCATCTATACTTGTAAGTGGTAAATCAGCCCCTCATTAATCTTGATGTAAGTCTTGTTGTAACTACCATTCAAATTTCATATAGACATTGCAAGTGGTAAATCAACCCCTCATCCGTACTTGTAGTCTGCACTTAACAGACATACTAACTAGAGTAATGTGTTTCCCTACTCTTAAGTGGGTGTGGAATAAATAAAAATAAAATGGTAGTTACATAATCACAACATGAAACAATGGTTAATCTTGTGTAATGATTGCATATGTAATTGACCTACAACAAGACTTACATCATTAATCTTGTTAGATTTCAATGGTTAGATCCTAGAGATTTGCTAGTTGACCTACAACAAGACTTACATCATTAATCTTGTTAGATTCCAATGGTTAAATCCTAGAGATTTTCTAGTTGACCTACAACAAGACTTACATCATTAATCTTGTTAGATTCCAATGGTTAGATCCTAGAGATTTAAGAAATTATGGATAGATTTAAGCTAGGTCATTCTCATAAATAGGCTAAATGTAACTTTTTAGCTCCCATCCTAATCAACATACCTACTAGGAATATGAGACACCCATGTAAAATTCCATAATTGTAGCACTAATCAGCCCCTCATTTGTACTTGTAGTTTGCACGTAATAGGCATACTAACTAGAGTAATGTGTAAATTCCTACTCTTAAGTGGGTGTCGAATAAATAAAAATCAAATGGTAGTTACATAATCACAACATGAAACAATGGTTAATCTTGTGTAATGATTGCATATGTAATTGACCTACAACAAGACTTACATCATTAATCTTGTTAGATTCCAATGGTTCGATCCTAGAGATTTAAGAAATTATGGATAGATTTAGGCTAGCTCATTCTCATAAATAGGCTAAATGTAACTTTTTAGCTCCCATCCTAATCAACATACCTACTAGGAATATGAGACACCCATGTAAAATTCCATAATTGTAGCACTAATCAGCCCCTCATCTGTACTTGTAGTCTGCACTTAACAGACATACTAACTAGAGTAATGTGTTTTCCTACTCTTAAGTGGGTGTGGAATAAATATTTAAATCAAATGGCAGTTACATAATCACAACATGAAACAATGGTTAATCTTGTGTAATGATTGCATATGTAATTGACCTACAACAAGACTTACATCATTAATCTTGTTAGATTCCAATGGTTAGATCCTAGAGATTTGCTAATTGACCTACAACAAGACTTACATAATTAATCTTGTTAGATTCCAATGGTTAGATCCTAGAGATTTAAGAAATTATGGATAGATTTAAGCTAGCTCATTCTCATAAATAGGCTAAATGTAACTTTTTAGCTCCCATCCTAATCAACATACCTACTAGGCATATGAGACACCCATGTAAAATTCCATAATTGTAGCACTAATCAACCCCTCATCTGTACTTGTAGTCTGCACTTAACATACATACTAACTAGAGTAATGTGTTTTCCTACTCTTAAGTGGGTGTGGAATAAATATTTAAATCAAATGGTAGTTACATAATCACAACATGAAACAATGGTTAATCTTGTGTAATGATTGCATATGTAATTGACCTACAACAAGACTTACATCATTAATCTTGTTTGATTCCAATGGTTAGATCCTAGAGATTTAAGAAATTATGGATAGATTTAAGCTAGCTCATTCTCATAAATAGGCTAAATGTAACTTTTTAGCTCCCATCCTAATCAACATACCTACTAGGCATATGAGACACCAATGTAAAATTTCATAATTTGAATGATAGTTACAACAAGACTTACATCATTAATCTTGTTAGATTCCAATGGTTAAATCCTAGATATTTGCTAACCTACAACAAGACTTACATCATTAATATTGTTAGATTCCAATGGTTAGATCCTAGAGATTTAAGAAATTATGGATAGATTTAAGCTAGCTCACCCTATACTGAAAAGTTATAGAGTACACAAGAAGCATAGCATACATTTTAGTATGATAACTACAATATACACATATACACATGTGTATATGTATGTATGTGTGGACATGTATGTGTATGCACTTGAGTGTACATACATGTACATGTGTACACAATATATATAAATGCATGTGTGTATGTGCATACATACATTTTGCCTAAATTTACATTTCTATAAATTCAAAATTGAAAACCACAAAATTTTAGTTCACCATATGTATGTATGTACATGTATACATATATGTATGCACATGCACATGTACATATATATGTGTATGTGTGTACATGTATACATTCATGTACATAATGCACGTACATATATGTGTACATATATATACACATGTACATGTGTACATGTATGTATGTATGTAAATTATGTATGTATGTGTATGTGTGTATGTATATATATATATATACATGTATGTGTGTATGTACATGTACATGCATATATGTGTATGTGTGTATGTGTGTATGTGTGTATGCATGTATGTATGCATATATATATATATACATATGTATGTGTGTATGTATGTACATGCATGCACATGTATGTGTATGTGTGTATGCATGTATGTATGCATATATATATATATACAAATATGAATGTGTGTATATGTATGTACATGCATATGTGTACATGTACATGTATGTACATACATGTATGTACATGTATGTACATACATATGTACATGTACATATATGTACATGTACATAAATATATGTATGTATATGTACACACGTGCATGTACATATATATATTTATGCATACATATTTATATATATATATATATATATATATATATATATATATATATATATATGTACATGTGTGTACATGTATGTATATAGACATACATACATATACATACATGTATATATACATGTTTACATACACACATACACATATATATGCATGTACATATGTACATGCACACATACACATATATATGCATGTATATACATGTACACACATGCACATACATGTGCATACATGCATACATAATGCACATGTGCACATACACACACATACGTATATGTGTAATACAATGCACATATAAATATTACATACATACACATATATGTGCATGTATACATGATATCATGTGTTGTATGTGTGTACACGTGTGCATATATATATATTTGTAATATGTATGTATATATATGTATGTATGCATGTTTCGTGTATATGTGCATGATGATACATATATATATTATGCATACATATTATGCATGTATATACATATATGTACATGTGTGTACATGTATGTATATAGACATACATACATATACATACATGTGTACATACATACATACATGTATATATGCACATGTACATATGTACATACACACATACACATATATATACATGTATATACATGTACGCATGCACTTCCACATACATACATACACATAAATGTATATATATGTACATACACAAATGTATTGAAAGTCTCAGATTTGGAGTTGTCAAATTTCTTATGTTATCTAAGTTGTTACAAAAGGTGAACTATTGAGTTAAGTTCATTGAAGAAGAAAATAAATTATATGATGAAATAAAGGTCATTCCATGCTTACAAGGCCAAGGTTTCTAATCAAACATAACATTCTCGAGGCCTAAATTCATCTTTCATGAAAGAAAAAGATGATATCAAAGGAGATATTGTGCCTACAAAACATGTGTACAATGTTTATATTTTATTCCTAAGGAATTTATTTCAAAGAATTTTAGTTATTACTTTAATATGTTTTAAGTTATCAAAAAATTAAGGAAATGTTAACCTTTTTATTTAGTGTTTGATTTAAAAGATAATTGATTACAAAGAAAGGCTATATATATGTGACCAATTGTAATGAAGAGTATTTTTTTATTTTGATCAAAATTTTAGTATAGATAAAGTTTGAACTAGATCTCATTAGATACATTTAAATTTAAAAATGTTTTCTAGTTTTGAAACTTGAAAATTTTACATTTAATTTAAATATATATATATTTTTAGTTTTGAAAAAAATTCAATTTAAATTTGTTTAGCTCATCATGTAATTTTGTTTTAATGATATGCAGATCTCTATCTATTTATATATATCATGGCCGATGAGGGATCTCATCATTCCCCTCATTTTGAGCGAGAAGCTCAAACTAGATCAAATATATTTTAGGATAGTATTGCTAGATTGGACAATGCTCTAAAATGTTTAGAGAAAACAATTCAAAACTCCCCCAATTTGGCTAATCGAGATAGATTAGTCACTATTAGATAGGAGATTATTAAGATGATCGAGACAATTCAATCATACAATCCTTATGATGAAATCAGCATTGAGCAGCTTTATTTTTCTCTTGCCAGGAGTGTTACTGGCACAGTGAAACATAGAGAAGTTGCCAAATTAGTTTCAGGTGAAAATGTGTTATCCATGTTCCCATTTTATAGAGGAAAAAATAAAATTAGAGTATATGTGGTTACGAGGTGTGAAGATCCTCTTGTTGCACCATTCACATATCCTAGATGGTTGGCAGCACATCATAGATGGCCTCACAATGACGAGCTACCACTGTATTTTTTCAAACAGTTATATGCAAAATTTCATTTACATATAGAGGTGGACTACACATCTTATCTTGAGCATGCTGGCTAGGGTAAAGGTCATTTTTTTTCTTCTGAAAAACCATAGTTTAGGCCTTCAAATTTTCCACCACCTGTGGACAAGAGGGCATTAGTTGGCCCAAACCTTAAATTAGTTTTACCAAAACGTTTGGAATTGGAAGCAGTAGGGGAAACAACAACAGGCTCCACTCATAATCAAATCTTTGATAACATTGCCTCTATTACGACACAGATTGATCATGTTTCATCTAATCGAGTTGGTAGATACTTATTACACCCATGGATCAACCTTCGTCCCATTGAGGCTACATCTACATTGTATGATCCATTTATTAGTGCCGATCTACCTACTCTTGCAAATGTCGAGCATATGACCCACACGACTCTGCGTAATACGTGTAGACTCTCAATTTTGGATTTACTAGCAGCATATCAGGTTATCAGTGAGGACCATGGGATTGCTCTTGACAGGGTACCGGACTTTATTAGACAATGATATCCTCATACACATACGAGCCACAAGGTGGCAAATGCAGCTCAGGATATTCCACATCAGCCTATAGGATCCCATGCGCATCATGTTTCTATTGATCCTTTAGCTTGTCCAGGTAGTCGTTAGGATGTTACAGGTCACGTTGAGGCTACTGCGACACCTGATCCTATCCATGGGACATATAGTCGGCTTCTTTTTGCCACTGATAGTGTACATGCTACAGAGCCCCCTGTGATGTCTTTACATTCTCATGATCTTAGTGACATCGGTAGAGCCATCGAGAAAGCATGATAGGTACTTTCAATTTATAATTTAAATACATATATAAAATTGTGTTCTAAAAAATTATGTACAATGCATTTTAAAAACTTCTAGTTGTTTAACTCCTGATTGAAATTGTGTAATTGAAAATTTTAAGTAGTATGGTGATTTGCCAGACTTTAGAAATTTGGAGCATGATGGCGATCCCGCGCAGTATGCAGATGAGGTACATTTAAATTTAATAAAAAAATTAATTACTTGATGTTTAAGTTTGAACACATTGAACTCAAGTACATTGTAATTTTAGATAATTTTACATATATGTATTGAACACATGCAGGAGTTGGGACGAGGCTCAGGACACAGATCGGGAGATCTTGTATCTGGACATGGATCCACACATCTTGGATTAGTAGAGCAATCGGTCCATGGATTGAGGGAGATATCGGGCTGTGAATCGAGGGAGAGATCGAGCCATGAATCGAGGGAGAGGCTGAGGGATAGATTGAGGGATAGATCGGGCCATAGATCTGATGATTCTATTCATACTAGACATCTCTCTCTTTGAGATTTTTTTTATAGTATTACATGTTTGAGATCATATTATTACATGCTGGAGACACTTGTTATGATTTATGTATTGAAAATTTGCACATGTGTTGTACTTATGTTTTATGGTACACATATATATACTTGTTATGATTTACATGTCACATTCATACATTTATGTTTTATGGTTTGAATCTAGGTTTGTTATATACGTGTATTATTATGGTTTGATGTTCACTTACATTACATCTATAAATACATTGAGTGCATTATTAGTTTACGGTTTTATTTATTTAGCAAGGAACAAGTACCTTTATTTAAATTTAAATTATGGTTTTTTCAAATGCACTTGCTGTACATATCTAAATTTACATCATAAAATCAAAATGTCAGACTCCACTATCTAATGGTTGCTATTTGTAAATTTAAAAAGATGGACATGTACATGTAATTAATTTAAATAAATAGTTCAAATGAATTTGTCTTTAATAAATAGGTAAAGAAATAGAAAAAATTGAATGTGCAAATATGCTTGAGATTAATGCTATATTTTAAAGTAGAACATAAAAATGTAATTGGAAATAGATGATAGTTCTTGAATTCTTTAAAGCTCTAAATGTTCATTTTTAAAGTCAGTATAGGTTAAATACATTTAAATTGTGCATATATCATGCTATACATGAACCTAATCTAATTCCATATAATCTAATACACATGTTCATTTGAATGTGCATGCAAAGAATTCTTGAACTAGATGATGAGCTATACTTGTGTCCAGTTGAATGTAAATGAAATCAAATATATATATAAATGTTATATATATATATATATATATAAATTTGAAAGTGTTCACTTAAGAATTCCATATAATTCAAAGAAAGCATGTAAGCTATAAGTGGAGTTGAATGTAAATGAAATAAATTTCTAGTCTTGAAAGTTTAAGAATTCCATGTGGAACATTTATATATATGCAATTGGAAATTGATATATTTAAATCTTGAAAGTTATGCACATTTAATATTAAATTAAAAATTGATGAAAATTCTATATAAATTAAAAATTGATCAAGTAGATCTAGATCTTCTTGGATGACAATTCTATATAAATTAAAAATTGATCAATCCATATTTAATTGTACTGGAAAGATGGACCATTACATACATGGTCTCAAGCTATACATGGTAAACAAAGTTAAATTGATGCCAAAATGTAGCTATCTCAAGCACCCCAAACACCATCACTATGATTCACTACAATGTTCATATATTCCAATGCACCTTGAGGTGAACAAGAAAGACCAAACCAAGAGAACCTGGATACAATCTAACATTAACAAATGGATTTAATAACTATACTTAAAAGATAGGAGCTAATGTTCTTAAGCAAATTTGGATTAAAGATGAAATCAAATTATAAGGTCAAGTGATTTTTTATTAGGAGATTGGATTTGAAATGGATGATAGTCTAGATTAAGGATAAGGTCCCTAGATGTTGAAAGCTTTGGGTGATGATGAAAGGACAATATGATGTATGGACTAGATTGAGACCAAGTAACCAAATTTTGATGTTCAAGTGATGATTTTTTATTAAGGATGGAGAATGGATGTATGGTTGAGATGGATCTAGATGGATAATTTTTAAATGATTCTAGGATTATTATGGTTAAATGGGTTATTACTTGATAAAGTGATCTTAACTTGATGATTAGGATGAGGGATGCTTACTTGATGAAAATAATAAAATTAGGATGTGATGATTAGGATACATGAAAATCCAGATGATCATTTAAAATTATTGAATGTCGTGCATTAGTAATGTATAAAAAATAAAGAAAACTAGAGACAACATTTATGTCTAGATTCTTCACCACTCAAACACCAAATCAACTAGATAATTATATAAGTTTGTGGAGTTGAATGTTCAAATGAAATGAAAGATTCATGTGAACTTAAGAATTCTGTGGAACATAAATAAATTTAAATGCAAAATTGGAACATAGACTAGGTTTTGTACAAATTGTTGCACGTATATATATATTCAATCTAGCTCATGTATATAAGTGGAGTTGAACAAATATTTAAATTCAAAGATTTGAAAGTGAAAGTTTAACAATTCCATGTCAAACATAAAAATTACAATCAAGGAATCTAGAGAGATGATACAAAGGAATTTCTAGAGATTCTTGAGTGAACTTAAAAGAATGAACCATTTCCAACATGTAAAAATGCAATTGGAAATTTAGATGATTTAAAGGAATTTAGGAAAAATGTAAATGAAAACATTTTTAAAGTCACTAGGTTTTGTATCAAGCATATATATGATCTAACATACATGTCACATTCTAAAAAAAAAACCCATTCTAAATCATGTCACATGTCCAATCAATACAAATATATATTATAGATTTGGAGTCATAAATGTGTACATATATCCAAAAAACAACTTAAAGCTCCTGGTACATAAAATCTAGATCCTCACTATCTTTAATTATCTCTAAAATATTTTCATGATCTTCAATAGGCAACCTCCAATTTTGTTTGGCACGTCCTCTTTTAGGTAAAGTTTCTAAATTTATTTTTGTTGCCAAAACTAAGTGACTGTAATGTAAAACCTTTTGTCCTAGCCTATAATCAACAAATATAATACCATTTTTATCTATCTTTATTTGTTGATAATATGTTCCTTCAATAATGATTGATCCAATGGGATACTCTTGTCCATCACCATCTGCCATCGATTCGACCAATTTTCTTTTTGGTTGTGTACATCTTAGTAGATAGTAATCTACACCTTCCACATTTTCAGGATCTGTAACTACAACGAAAATATCTCCTATACACACACCACATATATACATATTTAAGTAAATTATACATTTAAAAGTTGTAAAAAATTTATATTTTATATTTGAAACTTACTTAAACATAGAATATATATATATATATAATTTATTTAAATCTTGATTTTAACTAAATCAATCAATTTCCATACCTGTAACAACTAAATCAGATACACGTTCATAATTAGTTGAATATAGTGGATCGTAGACATTGACATTGTCATCTTCAGCAAAAGGAGGAATTGATATTAATTGTTTTATTTCCCATTGTGAAACATACCCATCTCTAATATTCTCACATTGATCAATATTTGCATTGTCCTCAATGCAATCAATACAAAAACATGATTTTTCTCTCACACTAATTGCATAAGGCCTACTACTCCCCGTTGTCATGATTTGATGCAGATTTCTAATACCATGAATTGCTTGACAATTATAAGGATTTGATCGATCAATATATGTTTAAATTCAAACTTGAAAATTCAATTTGAAATCATGTATGTACTTGAACTTTGAAATTCAATTTTTTAACAAATTTTGACTAGACATGTACCTGTAACTTCCCAAAAATACTGTGTGTTGTATGTTGAGCCGTGAGCAGAAAAATGACTTTTGCACCATTCAACAATTTCGTTTGTATTTTGTATGGCATTACCTACAAGTTACACACAAGTTGGCACAATTTTTCACCTATTACTTTCAAGGAACTTAAAAGAATTTAATTTAGTTTTTAAATATATATATATCTAATCTTATAAAAAATATCAAGCTAAATTGGACATATATATATATATGGTGAAAAATTTACATACCAACAAGTTCATGTTGATGAAGTGCACACTTCACACATTTTCCTACTCCATCGTGCTCTCCTTTTCCATGTCCACTCATAAAAATTCCACAAAAAATTGGTGTTGCATCTAGCATGTTGACTACTTAACCAAACAAAGGCTTTTGCAGACTTAAATTATCCTATGAAGTTACAAATAATTAAACACTTGAAAACCAAATTAGCTTCAAAAAAGTAATTATATATATAGATTTAAGCAATCAAACAATTTAAGTCTCAAAGTTAAAAGTAAATACAAATTAAATAAAAATAATTTAAAAAACAATATACTTACCAACACATCCTTCAGACCATATCCAGTGTTGTTCTTGATTTATGCCACGTCGTCTTAGGTATTCAAAAAACATTTTGAAACAATGAGCTACATAGCTTCTATCATGATTCGTATCATCACTGATATAAAAGTGAACCTCTTTGATGATAATTCTATCATCTTTGCTACTTTGTATTCCATCGACCGCTAACTCTGCATGCCTGTAGCAAACTTGCACGAAGATTGCAACTTGCTCTGAAAGATAATATTGACTTTGGATCTCAGTTTGAGGACTAAATGTATAGTTCTCAGAGGAATCTACAATAGAGAGAATACAACCTAGAGGAAAACAATTCTTTGAATAACGAAATTTCTTAGCTTTCCATCTTGCACCATGACAATGCTGGATATGTGGATATATGATATTGTGAAATTTACTCATGAATTCATTGTAAGGCAATCCACTCTCTTTGAGAACATTTTTTTTGGCCTCAACTCCTTACTTCGTTAAGTATGTCTCATATTCAAATCTCTTCCAAGTAACTTGCATTTCATTATTGTCAACATGTAAAAGATTCTTCAAATCTCCACAATCATTACATACATTTTTTATACACTTAACATTGAATTCATCTGAATTTTATGATTTTTCACATAGAAGAGACTTCACAAATTGTGTTGTGCTTCCAGGGATGGCTAAATTTCGATCAATTTCTTCCATAACTTTTCTATATGATTGTAGGTGTAGATGAAATTCAACATGATTTCAACAACAACAAGTTTCACGTACTTTATTTATACGTACAAATGATGGTCATAGTGTTTCAAACATCCTTTGACAAATCTTCACATTTGAAAATTCTTGTTTAAATGCTTCAAAAAGTTCACTTTGTGTTGTATCTATAAAATGTTTTGGATGATAAATTTTTGTACCATCATCACCTATTATTTGTATAGTATCCCTTCTATTGGAAGAAACACGAGAGTGGGTGGTCCAATATTCAACTACCTATTTCTTTACATCTTTTGAAATTCTATCTTTTCAAGGAATCCTACAAATATTTACCCAATTTTTCTCAATTTTTCCATCTATTTCATCTCTCTTTTCAATATATCTTTGAACAGTTCTCCTAGAAACATTTAGTAATTTCGAAATTGCTTGAACTTGTCTTCTATGTGATAATTTCTTACTAGAAATTACAGTCATCAACGCTCTACGTGCAACACTTAAATCACTAGATCGACTCTTCTTTTCGATACATTCTAATGCTTCTTGTAGGCTTTCAAAAATTGTTTGTTTTAAATTTGATGACCTTTTCCTATTATCAACCCCTAACAACACCAAAACAGGGGTCATTTCTTTTCATCTAAATAACTTTGCAATTAACTGTGCTCTTCCAATTAGAGATTTATCTTCAAAAAATTCATCCCATATTTTTTAGAGTGTAATTTTAATGTGCTTTCAGATAACATATCTTTAGATGAAATATTATTGAAAAGAGAATCTTCATCCATCTCCATCAAATTTTCCATACCATAGTCCAAAAAATTTATATTAGTACTAGGTTCAATTTGTTCTTGTACCTGTACGTCACCTTGATCATCAATATTTTCTATGGGTTGTTGTTCAGTAGATGTTCCTTCATCTTCTTTTCTCTTTCTTTGTCTTACTCGTGTTCGATCATACTTCCTCGATCTAGCCCTTGGATTTGCCATCACAAATTACACTCAAATTTGAATTCGTGCCTACATACAAATTTTTACACACATGAGCTTTCCATGAAACATATGCATGTAATATAGCATAAATATTTTAAAAAGCTTGTAACTAGATGCAAAACTTAAACATAAAATATTTAAACAAAATTCTTTAATAAACATAAACATGCAAAACATAAAATATTTTTAATTGAATAATACATACATGTGTATAAAATTCTATATAATTCTCAAATAAAATTCTATATAATTCTCAAATAAAATTATATATAATTCTCTTGAAATAATTCTTTATAAATATATAATTTTACATAAGAGACACTTAAAATTATATATAATTCTCAAATAAATAAATAAAAATAAACTTCTTGATAATGATATCTTTGATGTTTTTTATATAAATTTACTAATTTCATAAGTATGCTAATTTTATGTATATATATTAGAAATAAAAGTAAAAGAAAAGGTAAATTTAATAAAACATAGGTATTTAATGAGCACATGTAAGAACAAGAATGGAATAACATAGAATTGGTGATCAATAATAATGAAATCTAAGAATTTAAATAGTGAAAACAACAAATGCATTTATATTCAAACAATTTTTAAGTAAATAAAATAATTGTTCAATAAATAATGTAAATAAAATAAAATAATCTTCTTTCTATATAATTCTTTATAAATATATTTCTACAAATATTTCTTTAATGTTAATAATTTAATAAAAAAAAATAGTGAAAACAAACTTCAAATGCATATTTCATAAAAACATAATCAATTAAATAAGTTGAAGGTCAATACATACCTTATAAATATCTCTCTTCTTGTCCAAATGCCTTTTCTTTTTCCGAAATAAGTCTTGTAAATTTATGAAATTATAAACCTTCTAAAATGTCAAAATAAACCTTCTTTAATCGAAAATAGTCGAATATTTCGAAATATTTGTTATTTTTGAATTTTTTTAACTTGAGAAATTAGAAAGATTTTTTTTTTTTTTTTTAATTTTTATTTCAGTCATTTTTAGCTGAGTTGTTATCGACTGATAGATTTTCGGCCTATCCAGTATCGGCCGAGAGGGTTTCGGCCGAAACCTTCTCAGCAAAAACACTGTCGACTGAAAATGCCTAGTTGGCATCCTACATGGTAGCCAACTCATCATTTCTTAGAATTTTCTGAAACATTCATCTTTGACAGAGTATTTCTCTAGTCAGATTGATCTTTTTGCAAAAAATAAAAATACCCTTTTGTAGAGCTCAAAGTGTAGAATCCAAATATATAATTTTTATAATATTTTGATTAGTTTTAATATGTTTTGTTTTTAAAATAATGCAAGTAGGTTTTAAAAATAAAAAAGAGGCTGATGAGATATTAAAAAAAAGATAGTAAAAATTATTAAAATGTTTTAAATCTTATATGGGGTGGAAGAGGAGAGAGTCTACTTCAAAAGGGTATGTTTTATTTTTTGCAAATGATTAAAAATTTGAAATTAGTTTACAGCCCATGAAAATTGTCAAATTCTGACATGTTTGACTTTAAAACGTTATTACGAGAAAAATATACATCAAAATGTGATTTTTTTTTCCATGCACAAGATATTGAAATTACCTATTTGGAAAAAAAGAAGAAGGGAGAAATGAAGTTTTTTTCAATTTGTTTCTTGACGGCCCATGAAGTCACTCTTTTATGAAATTTTTAGCATTCCAAAATTTGTCCTTAAATTGATAAAAACATAATGAAAACAATTTTTTTTAAAATTTTAAAAATTATAGGAATAAACTACACCAAAAGTTCTACATTTCATTAGTTTACACCATTTTGAAATTCAAAACATAAAGACCACTTTTATGTGGTCGAAGTTCAGAATTTTTTTTGTTGTTGGTTGATTCCTTTATAAAGTGTGACACAGGTTTGTGCTTTTACCCCTCATTGACTTTGACCCCTTTTCACTTTGTTCCATGGTCTTTTAGATCTTCTTTGTGCATGATATCGGGTCACATGGCATTCATAACAACTACTATTATCTCCTTCATTTTGCTATGATCCTCTGACACTCATATGCTTTGATATAACAATGATCATTTGCAACTATTTCCCCTCTATATATTGTCTTTCATTCCTATCTCTTGCATGCCTTGGACTACTGTTATCATGTATTGAAAATTGGAACTCTTTATTCACTGTATTGATAACTCATTGGCACTGTCATTGTTTGTATTCACTACTATCTTATGATGATTGTTCTTCATAGTCAATCCTTAAAATCATTGTTATGATAAAAACATCATTTTTCTCTTTTGTTTTTACATTATGATCTCATTGCTTTGAACATTGTGCTTTGTGATTATCACATCTTTGTTACAATCTCTTCAAGGACTGACTTTATTTCTCTATTGACTACAAGAGACCCCTTTGATCTTACAACCCCAAGCCTCTTAAAGAAAACTTAGAATCAATTGGCAACAGTGAACAAAAAACCATCATAGCTAATTTCATTTCTTTTCCAAGAGCATTCAATGAAAATATAATGGAAAACACACATCACTCTATGGGGTAGGGTTTATTTGATTTGAAAACCAACCTCAACGTCCAAGTCAAAAAGTCATCCTACCAAGTCTGTGTCGAGTCCTCCAAATCTTAAGTAAAAAATTAGCCTGTCAAGACTGTTTTACGTCCAAGTCCTGTATCTATGATACAAGTATGATAAATATTTGAAAATACTGTACACAACTATATGATACAATGAATAAATTTGTATGCTTTCTCATTATATCAAAAGCTTCAAACTACAACTCACATAAATTAGAAATGAATTACAAAAAAAAATTATTGCCAAGTACAATTTGTTCCAAATCAAAATTGCATTATCCAATTTAAATAATTTTTTTTGTTTAACTAATTTTTGTGGGGAAAAACACTTAGTTTACAAAGTAAAGCAAGAGTTTCTTTCCAAGATTTCAAAGGCCTACTATTCACAAGGCCAATAAGATCATTATTGACCATAGCAGAAACCACCTACACTAATAGTGTTAAGTCAAAAAATATTCCACATAAAGAAATATATTTTAGATAAACAGAGCCAGTTAGCCTTCTAAAATCCAGATAGTTGAATACAAGAAGGATGGTAAAACATAAAACATTAAAAGTTTTTAAGATGTTGCAAATGCCATGCAATTAGTATATAAGCATAACATTAAGATAGGAACAATTCATTTTTCTTAAATATTCATCACGAGTTTTCTCCCGTAAAGAACTCCCCCCGACATGAGCAATGAGAGTGCATCTACCATCTTGTTTGCTGACAAGCATTGCATGGATGCTCCCTTATAATCACCAACAACTAAAGAACTTTGAATGACTTCATCACATTCTTAGTATTCAGTCGAATCTTTAGTAGCTTCATGTTGCACCTCTTCTCCATTGCCTAGGGTGTCCTTCCCAACAAAAAAATCATTTTTAGTGAGAGGAAGTGAGGAATATTCTTTTGAACTGTGCAAATTATCAAAAAACTCCTCGCCATTGTCTCTAGGGGATGTAACATCTTGTCCACCTTTTGAATGAACTGATGGATCTAATTGTGTTGTATCATCAAGAGTGACATTGTTGATTATTTCACTGCTAATATCATGAATGTTGGCAGATTGAGCTTCCTGTAAGTTTTGATTCTCTGTCGACTACTCTTGAAATCCAAGGTGCTCAAGTAGCTTTGTCCTAGCATTTCCTTCATCTTCAAACATGACTCTTAGGAAATTCCATGTCTCCCTCTCTTCTTCCAAACTAAATCAATGCAGAAACCAAAAATTTGCAAGTGAAATAATACAAATTAATATAAATTGCTATTAATCCCATTCAAAAAGTATCCACAAATAAGTAACCGATAATCATGAGACTTCTTATCGCACAAAGCTCAAAATGATGATTTTTCACCATCTACTATTGCAGCTTCAAACCTGTTGAACGAAGCACCAGACTATCTTCAGTAACGAGATTGTGTATATATACCTATGAAAATAGCAGAAAAATAAGACCATGTATCATTTTAATGATATGTACCAAAGAATAAATTGTACTCTACCTCAAAAGAGTCAACAACACTCTATGATGTTGTACCAGGCTAAAATGTAGTAAGCTTTCCTCCAAATCCAAAACTGACACCAATTGGTCTCTTCAACCACTTAGGAGATTTCAGGAGTGCACTTGAAAAGGGAAAAATGAAAAGATAGACATCATGTATTTGCATACAGGATCCCAATTCATTGGGGGATGTAACATCTTGTCCACCTTTTGACCGAATTGATGGATCTAATTGTGTTGTATCATCAAGAGTGACATTGTTGATTATTTCACTGCTAATATCATCAATGTTGGTAGATTGAGCTTCTTGTAAGTCTTGATTCTCTGTTGACTGCACTTGAAATCCAAGGTGCTCAAGTAGCTTTTTCCTAGCATTGCCTTCATCTTCAAACATGAATCTTAGGAAATTCCATGTCTCCCTCTCTTCTTCCAAATTAAATCAATGCAGAAACCAAAAATTTACAAGGGAAACAATACAAATGAATGTAAATTATTATTAATCCCATTCAAAAAGTATCCACAAATAAGTAACTGAGAATCCTGAGACTTCTTGTTGCACAAAGCTCGCAATGATTATTTCTCACCATCTACTATTGCAGCTTCAAACTCTGTTGAACGAAGCACCAGACTGTCTGTGGTAATGATATTGTGTATATATACCAATGAAAATAGAGGAAAAATAAGACCATAGGTCCATATATCATCTTAATGACATGTACCAAAGAATAAATTATACTCTACGGGTGATCCCACAAAACTAGTTTACAATTTCTGGGAGATTCTATTTTTTGCTAAAATCACATATTTTTAGAAAATATAATGATTTAAGCCTTTAAAATTTTCATTTAAAGCATTCCAATTGAAGAAGGTTTGATCAAACTACCTTAGATCAAACCCCCTTGGATAGAATCCCGCTAGTTTTAAACCATACCTATAACAGAGTCTCCTTTACACCTATCAAAATGTTGATAAAAAACTTTTGATTTACCTTTTGGGGGATCAAATGAACTCATTTAATTTTATTTTTTTAAGTATGTAGTCCTTATTATAAGCTTCCCAAAAAGTATAATTTTAAATAAATTTAATTTTATTATTATATTTATTTTTTATTTCTTGTGAATGTAGGTTTTCACCAAAAATCAAACTCTTTGTTCTACATGTGGAAAAATAGAAGATTTTCAAAAAAAAATGAAAAATATGAGTGCACTAGATATTGAAGTCCTTGATCCAAAAAAAAAAAAAAAAATTCAATACATACAAAACAAGTTATGCGTACACACACTATGTTTGAATTCTAATTGGTTTGACTTTGAAACTTGATTAAAGAAAAAATATTCAATAAAAACTATCTAAATAAGTGGAAGCACTAGATATTAGAGTTAAAAATATAAATTTGAAAGAATTAGAATTTTATCTTTCATGGAAAAAAAATGCGTTATACAGTGAACGCCACTTTTTAAAATTGTTGTTTTCTGGAAAAAAACTAGTTTTCGAGGGAGATGGAAAAAGAAGTGCAATCGGATTCCAAAAAAATTGAAAAAAATATATTTAGAATCTACACACAAAATTTCACAAAACTCTAGTTTGCATTATCTTTAAATTCCCCACGGTTTAGCCACTATAGGTGCCCAAAACTGAAGATTTAGTTAAAAAAAATATTTCAATGTCCAGTTTGGCCAAAAATTGTAAACCACTATTGTGGGATCACCCCTACCTCAGAAGAGCCAACAAAACTTTGTGACATTGTACCGGGCCGAAATGAAGCAAGCTTTCCTCCAAATCCAAAACTGACACCAACTGGTCTCTTCAACCACTTAGGAGCTTTCAAGAGTGGACCTAAAAAGGGAAAAATGAAAAGATAGACATCATGTATTTGCATACAAGATCCCAATTCATTGAGAAAATCTTATAAGTGAGATTCCCATTTCTTAACTAAGTCATGTATGGTTATCACATAAAGCAACACTTACCACCCACTTTATGTTTGAAAGCAATTAAAGCACTATACTTGGGTTATTCACAGAGAGTCATTAGTCAAGTACTGTAGGCAACAAATCATGGGCATATAAGACTAGTAGGGCATAGATAGCAATAGTGATCATGCATAAATCCCATGAATAAATTTGCATCAATTAAGGTAGACGTATTTTGACAATGAAAAAAATCTAGATGAAATAGACCTACCTTCCTAACACTTTCACTTCTGCCTGTGATTTTCATTAAAACCGAAGGTATATGTAGATTGGGAAGGTACCATTGGGCTCTAAAGGCCCCTTATTGTGTGATTAAACAATACGGAAAATTGGGGAAATGCCATTTTATGTAATGACATAAGTTGAGGTTGAAGGTATTGTTTGATGCCAATTCAAACAATGGAGGCTCTTGTTGAAATATACCCTACCTTGTAGTGACCCTCCATTCTCACCATGGATATGCAGGTAGTTTGGCTTTGGAGAGATAAAGGTAAAATAACGTGGATATTTAAAGATGGAACATGAGCTTATGTTAGTACTTTTGTGAGTATGATGCATATTGTTATGTTATTATTATGCAAAGATTTACTTGGATAGTTAAGTGATGCAGTAGTGTGTTTGTGGAAAGGGCGGCATCATACCATTGGAAATATGGGTGACATACAAGAATGATATATGATTGCTAAAGTTCCTTTCCTAGTGCTTCGACTATTATGCCTATGTGCTCTAATTTGTATGTTTGAGTGAACAGGTACTAGGCTACGTCTCTACCTAAATTAGTAGGTTTGAGCATACCTCTAATCCCAATGGTGGTTGAGGAGATAACATCTAGGCCCAAGTTATACCCTAACCCTAGCCATTGTCCCAAATTAGGGACAATTGATTCAGTGTGTGACCACATTTTTGGGTTGCCAAGGGGCAATGCCCGATCTCCTTTACCCTATGGTTGGAGTGTTGCACGTGTGTGAATGTTTCTATTGGGTTATATGATTGTGTGACTCTAATGTATATCTTTGAGTGTGGATTCAATTCAAATGGTGTTAAGTCCTTTGGTAAGTCAGATTAGTCACTGTTGTGATCATTCTCATTATTTATGTTTTGATGTGAATGTCTCTTTTATGTGAGAAGTTATTTCGTGGTTTATGCCTAGCCTTGAATTGTGGATTATTTGAGTGAAGTTAGATATTAGATTGAACATGTTAGTTGTTATTATAATTTTTATTAATGTAATGGGGTGTGATTTAATGTTATTATATATATGTATATATATATATATTTATTACATCCCTAACTTTAACTATGTTTTACTTTGTACTTTTGAAGTAAATAGTAAATGAGTACGCATGATTCAATGATTTGATGTTTAGGAAAAATGTCTAGAAAAATCAATGTTTTTATGAGTTATGTTTATTTGACTCAAAATTGACATGTGTTTAAAAGTTGTTAAGATGTGATGATTTCATAAGGATTATGAAATGATTAATGATACATTAATCTCAACTTAGTGTTTGCAAGATTGCATTCAGGAAATAGGTTTCCACCCTCTAAGAAAGGGAGGGAGAGCATCAACATAGAGAAGGGTATAGATATAAGGAATAGTACAGGTTCTCGCCATCTTAGGTCTAGTGTTGAGGAAAAAATGGTGAACCTAGTTGAGCAGGGTAAGTGATACTCGACCCTTTTGGTCTAAGTTTATTTATCGACTCAATAAGTTGTCGATCTCGTTTAAATTCAAGTTCATGTTGTTTAACGTGTTTAGAAGCTTGTCGATAGTAATTGATTGTCGGCCTTGTTTTTCGATGTGATAAATAATTGTAGTGATATCGAATCAACAATTATCTTATATATTATACATATAAGATTGATGAATACATCTTATATATAATATTAATAACAATAAATAAACAACCATTATTATAAGAATTGGTTTGATAGTGGGTCAAGCCACTAAGATGCTTAGAATCAAGCTTTATTATAAGGCATTTTATCTAGTTGCTTATTATTCTTATTTTTTTAAAAATGAAGCCATTATAAACCACAAAATGGAAGCATGTTGAGAGATATCTAGAAATGTGAACCTTTGAATTGCAGGCTGCACGATGTCACTATATGAAAAGTCATCACCTTTAGGCGTGACTACTCTAATGACCGTGTAATACAGCTAGTGCAAATCTGTTACATTAAAATTATTTGTTGCTAGTCTTACTCAGAGATCATTAAATCCACAAAGGTGATATGGTCACTAGGAGGTAATCCAAGTCTCTTGCAAGTCAGTTGTGGTAGTTTTCTTTTCTTTGGAAACTATTTCCTAACTGTTAATAATGAAAGAAACGGGTAGTTATGGGAACTACCTCAAGAACTATCTTCTTGAGGGGGGTGAAATCGGCTAGGGGAGGTAAGTAGTTTCATATGGATGGAACATACGTAGAAGTGGGGGTGTTCATTCCATGGAAAGGATAGAGAATCACTCAAAGTACTAGAATTATCCTTGTGCTACGACTTGTGCATTTTGTTCACAAAAAGATGAGTGACTATTGGGAAATAAAATGATGAGGCCAGAGAAGATGAGTCATCTGCACTCATAGTCTTGCTTTGTTTGTGCTTCCATGAAATGCGTATGAGAATTCTAATATGATAATGGGAGATTGAGAGGATGACAATGTAGGCGGAACTGGGAATACCTTCGCTTTGGAAGGGTGGTGCTTAGGTAGAGTAAAGAATCTTATCCTTGCATGCACTTTCAGTTATGAGTTCCTTTTATATCAAACTCCAATAGCATGCATATTATATGGGGTTGATGCTTTTTTATCTGTTACTGTGGTGTCCTTATCTCAGATATATTCTATATGGTAATGGCTCGAGACTTATTGTAGAGTTATACTATATTATATTCCTTGCCATGACTTTCTCGAGGCCATGGAGGCTGAGTTTCAATTCATTGTATTTCTTCCTATACTAAAGCTCACAGTTGGGAAAGTCAGGCTATATTGCAATATTTTCCACGTTATACCTGTAGCTCAAGGTCACGAAGGTTGGCGAACTTAATACATTATAATCCATACTATAGCTATGGCTCGAGGCCATTATAGCTGAGCATTTATACATATGTCGAATAACAATGTTGACATAATAAAAACAGAGTCAATTATTGACTAAGGAGTCGAGCCTAAGGTGTTCATAGTACAAGAAATGACAAACTATGGTATTAGTATGAGTTAGTGATTCAGCTTGCATTTAACCAATATGAACACCATGACTGTGGTGATGGCTAATTTGGCCTTAAACATAGCTATTCTTACAACACTAAAACAAAATATTGATTTAACTTGCATGGAAACCTGATTGTGGTTATGAAGGGTTTATTAAATATTTATGACTACTTGTTTACCCTCAACAAAGGTGGTGGTGTGATAATCAATGATCATAGTTTTATCATATGGAAGCTTGCATGTTAGCGAAATCGTTAGTATTAGAATTTGTTCTACTTTTGCTATTATTCCAAGATTTAAATCCTTTGTTTTACTTATGAGTGAACTTTACGAGGATAGTGTTTATTAGCAAAATTTCATAAGGGTAATTTGAGCTATCAACTTTTATGAAACCATTCTATTTAGTTAAGGCAAGGTATGTCTATAGTTTCAAGAATATGATTCTATCCTATGGGATAGTTTAAATTGGAATTGTGAACCATGGATAGACCTAGGGTGGTGAATATGGTTTGACTTATGATATGAATAGAAGTGGAATAAGGTGACGTGGAGTCACAAATTCCCTATAACAGAGCTTAACTGTTAATGATAGCTACTACAATGACTAAGACACATCTTATGTATTTAAAGGATATGTTGACTCCTTGTTGGAGAAGGAGAAAATAGATAAGAGGAAAGTTGTAATATCTTGTAGGTGACACTAAGTGCCTCCTTGGTTTATTGGTGGAACTAAATGTCCTAGGTAATTATATACTTACAAGAATGGATACTATGGTTAGTATGAAACTGTTATATTTCACCATAAATGGAAGCCATCTCTTTATGAATGGTCATGCTTCATGAGTGAGGTATAAGATATTAAAACCTTTAACTTATGTTGGAATATTGACTTAGATCAAGACTATTGATATGGAATGATAGTATTCTTTTAGATATTACATTGGTGAAGGAATACTTTGAATACTATGTTTATTCATGTACGTAAAATGTGAATTCAAACAATGTCAAGTGGTCTAGGAAAGACTAGAGGCATTTTGTTCTTATGATTATTTACACTTATGTTATTACCTTTGGAGAATCAAGGATGTTGATATTTCCATGCGTTGGGTTAGAGAAGCTAAACCCTAGTATTGAAACAAGGAGGATGTAGGAAATCTAAAACTCTTATGTTAGATATGACACTGTACATATATATTTTGATTGATAGTGAAAGGTTGAGAAAAATATAGAGCAAGACAGGAAGTATTTATAACACCTTAAGAGATTCTTCGATAATGTTGAAACTCGATTAAACACATTGGGATGTTAAGTATTGAATCTTGAGAAGTAAATGACAGGATGTCATAAACCCTAGATATTGCAAGAATGCAATAAGGGACTTTTGAAAAGGTTTGAAATATCTAAATCTTTACATTACATGTTTATAATGAATTATGGATTAATTCTAATTCAGATTGACTAGAATGGATTTTCTATATAGACTAGTTGTGCCTAGAGTACCAAATAAAGTAAGAAAAACTATAGGATGAGATAGTTTCTAAGACGAGTCAGAGGTGTGTGTCTAGATGGAATGACCAATCAGAATGATCATACTTAGCTAGAAGGGATCTAGATTTGTATGGTCAATTGAGTTTTGTAGGACACATCACTAGGACTTAGATGGTGAAACTTGGCAGTTCCTTATATCTATACCCTTTGTGAAGGGTTGGTGCACTCCCAGTTAGGAATTGTGCAAGGGACCACTTGAGTTCACGGTTGGAGGAAAATCACTCGGTTGATGCTCTCCCTCTGTAGCGGAAGGCTCACTAAGGCTCGTGAAGATAGTTAACCACATTCCAGATGCAATGATCTCCATGTTATGGCTTATGATAGTCAAACTTATGAGGTAAAACTATTCTTTTGCCATTTTTATTTAATGTGATCTAAAGGAGAAGTGTAAGGACTTCTCTTTGATTCTAGCTATGATTACATATGATTTCAAGTTAGAGATTATCATGAAAAGTTATATTTTATTTCTTGAACTTATAAAAATGTTTATAAAAAAAAAGAAAAATTTTCTCTCTCACGGTTACTAAGTTTATTTACCTTGTAGTAAATTCTTGAGTTTGCTTGAGTACTAAGAGGAGGGATGTTACATATGGTATCAGAGCTAACCAGGTTCAACACATGGATCTATGAGCTCATTACGAGAAAACTTGTTAAACATTTAGCAGATTGGCTAAGGTTAAAATTGGTTTGATGCTAGAATGGCATAGAGATAAACCAAGGAAATTGTCTAGAAGACTATATTTACAACACTTATCCAAGTCAATCGCTAAGAGAAATCCAACTGAGGAGTTAGAACTCTAAGAGAAAAAACATTTTGTTAAGGATGCATATTGAAAGATTTTGAGACTCTGTCTAGAAAGGTAAAACCTTGGTCAGTTACTAATTAGACTAAGAGCTCGGGTAGAGCAGTGTTTGTATGAATTTAGGATCAATCTTATTTCTCAAGAACTTAAGGATGGGAAGAGCTGAAAGTAATCAACCAAGTTTCGAAGCATCTGAGAGTTGGAAATCCTTGAAACTATATTAACGACACCTAGATAAAATGGGTTCTAGTCTAACTTCTATATGGCTTGGAATGAGCCATGTGGAATAAAAGGATCATTAAAGGATGAGTGGTGTTAGATTGGCATGGAATAAAAAAAATGGTTGAGAACTAAGTACTTCCCTTTTGGTAGAGCTAGAAAGTACAACTACATTGGTGAATGTAATTATCATTGAGATATTTAGTAAAATGGTTTAAGTTTTAACATGTAACCTATTCAGTGAAGTAAGGAATAAAGTTTTGTAATGAAAAACGAAGAAAATAAGTTTTGTTCCTATTGTAATCTTTGTGTGTTGCTATAAAATTATCTTATAATGTCGTCTGATAGGTGAATGATAGATACTCTGAGAAATAGGAGTGAATCTAATATAACCTTTTCATTTGTAAATTTTTTTAGCATGATTAAAGTCTTAAGGGACTTATTTATTTGATGCATTTGTGACACAATCTCTAATCCATTGTAAGCTTTTGGAAAATCAGAATACAGTGCAGCAATCTACTCCCTTGTAGTGACTTAGTCAAGTCACATAGTGCGTTAACAGTGTTCTTCTGGATTTTGACACTTCGTTGGATTTTTGGTAAAATCCCTTTTAATACTAGAAAGGATTGTCATTGTTTTATTTCTTATTTTGAAATGGTCTAGCCACCAAATTTTTGAAGATTGTTTATCTTATGGCCAATTGGTCAAATTTTGATTTATTGTTGAAATTAAAACCACTTATATTTTGATATTGAGTTGAGTTTTTGTGGTGGCTATACAAGAACTTTTTGGTTGTTCACTGTGTTTGATTTAATGTTCTTCTCTATCATGTCCTGGATGGGCCTTTGATGGATTGTGTAAGGGAGTAAATTGTGGAAATGCACTTGATATGTCCTTAGCTTCACAAAAGAAAGAAACCTTGTGTGGAAAGGAATTGGCTCCAAACCCTTTTGGGTTATGTAATTAATATGTAGACTATCTGAAGGAGGTCTTATGCGGATACCACTTTTCAAACCTTTTGTTATGGTATGTGGGTGGACCAGTAAGCCTAAGTGAAAAGTCTCTCCAAGTCGAGCAGGGTGGTGAACCATTACTATGTGGATTCCAAAGCGTATGTATATAAAACTATGGCCATAGTGAGTGTTGTTGCCACTACATGCACTTGTTAGTTCACAGTACTCTAGACACGTAGCTAACTAGATTTGTCGTACTTAGTAGGAGGGTATCCTTAGTAGTGCAATAGAGTTGGTTAAGTGGGGATTTCCAACACAACCTTTCATTGAAAGGTAGGACTACTTCCAGTTAGGAAGTGTGCAGAGGAACCGCTTAATTTCATGGTTGGAACCTGAAAAATAGCTAGGTGATGCTTTCCCTCTTTTCAGTGGAATGCCGAGTCTTGAAGGACAATTGAATAAGAAAAGGAATTATGATCCTTTCTCTGGTATTTACTTATCAATTTATTTAAATGATGCATGAAATAATGAAATTGGTACTTAATGAATAACCTTTTAAGCCAGAAAGGTGAAGATTGATGTTACTCCTTGTATCTTACTTGATGAATAGTGACACCTTACTTATTTAATGTTGTTAACCTTTGGTATCATTCTCTTGGTAAACCTATGTAAGATTAGGTGATTGCTACAAGTAGTTCAAGAGTATCCATCTATTATGGAGTTTTTGGAAGCAATTTCTATAATTATGCTATCAAGATGACTCCATTTCAAACATTGGATAGAAAAGATGCCAAACTCCTAGAAGATAGGATTATCATTAGTCCAGAAATGTTGTTAGAAATGGATAAAAAAATCAAACCGATCAAAAAGATTGGTGGAAGCTAATGATAGATAGAAAAGTTAAGTAAATGCCAGTCATGCACTAACACAATTCTTGGCTAGAGAAGGAAAGTTTCATAAGGAAAGTTTCATAAAATAAGGAATGTATTCCAAACCAGCTCTAGATATAAAGGACTCTTCAAAATTCTCAAAGTTACCAATTCGACTGATTACATAATCATTCTATTATCAGCTATTACCAGGAGGTATAATGCTTTTTATGAATTATATTTGGAAAGTATATAACAAATGATAATTATATTCTGAGAATTTTTTACAGGCACATGACTAGGGAGTGGTCATGATCGAGCTTCTTAAATGCAAGGTCCAATGGGACCAACAACCAGAGGGTAATATGACATGGAAAGTTTACCATGATTTTATATCAAAGTTTTTCTCAATTGCTTACGCTTTTGCAGGATAAACAAAAGTTTTGTCTTATAAGGTTTCAGAGACATTGGATCATTGAGGACGATGACTCTTACGGGGGGAGATATGTTACATCCCTAACTTTAACTATGTTTTAATTTGTACTTTTGAAGTAAATAGTAAATGAGTACGCATGATTCAATGATTTGATGTTTAGGAAAAATGTCTAGAAAAATCAATGTTTTTATGAGTTATGTTTATTTGACTCAAAATTGGCATGTGTTTAAAAGTTGTTAAGATGTGATGACTTCATAAGGATTATGAAATTATTAATGATACATTAATCTCAACTTAGTGTTTGCAAGATTACATTCAGGAAATAGGTTTCCACCTTCCAAGAAAGGGAGGGAGAGCATCATTAGAGAGAAGGGTATAGATACAAGGAATATAATAGGTTGTCGCCATCTTAGGTCTAGTGTTGATGCAAAAATGGTGAACCTAGTTGAGTAGGGTAAGTGATACTCGACCCTTTTGGTCTAAGTTTATTTCTCGACTTGATAACTTGTTGATGTCATTTAAAGTCAAGTTCATGTTGTTTAATGTGTTTAGAAGCTTGTCGATAGTAATTGATTGTCAACCTTGTTTTTCGATGTGATAAGTCATTGCAGTGCTATCGAATCAACAATTATCTTATATATTATACATATAAGATTGATGAATACATCTTATATATAATATTAATAGCAATAAATAAACAACCATTATTATAAGAATTGGTTTGATAGTGGGTTGAGCCATTAAGATGCTTGGAATCGAGCTTTATTATAAGGAATTTTATCTAGTTGCTTATTATTCTTAATTTTTTTTTAAAATGAAGCCGTTATAAACCACATAATGGAAGCATGTTGAGAGATATCTAGAAATGTGAACCTTTGAATTGCAGGTTGCACGATGCCACTATATGAAAAGTCATCACCTTTAGGGGTGACTACTCTAATGACCGTGTAATGTAGCTAGTGCAAATCTGTTACATTAAATTCATTTGCTGCTACTCTTACTCGGAGATCATTAAATCCACAAAGGTGATATGGTCACTAGGAGGTAATCCAAGTCTCTTGCAAGTCGGTTGTGGTAGTTTTCTTTTCTTTGGAAACCATTTCCTAACTGTTAATAACGAAAGAAATGGTTAGTTATGGGAACTACCTCAAGAACTATCTTCTTGAGGGGGAGGAAATCAGCTAGGGGAGGTAAGCAGTTTCATATGGATGGAATAGACGTAGAAGTGGGGGTGCTCATTCCATGGAAAGGATAAAGAATCACTCAAAGTACTAGAATTATCCTTGTGCTACGACCTGTGTGTTTTGTTCACAAAAAGATGAGTGACTATTGGGAAATAAAATGATGAGGCTAGAGAAGATGAGTCGTCTGCACTCATAGTCTTGCTTTGTTTGTGCTTCCATGAAATGCGTATGAGAATTCTAATATGATAATGAGAGATTGGGAGGAGGACAATGTAGGTGGAACTAGGAATACCTTTACTTTGGAAGGGCGGTGCTTAGGTAGAGTAAAGAATCTTATCCTTGCATACACTTTAAGTTACGAGTTCCTTTTATATCGAACTACGATATCATGCATATTATATGGGGTTGATGCTTTTTTTATCTGTTACTGTGGTGACCTTATCTCAGATATATTCTATATGGTAATGGCTCGAGACATATTGCAGAGTTATACTATATTATATTCCTTGCCATGACTTTCTTGAGGCCATGGAAGCAGAGTTTCAATTCATTGTATTTCTTCATATACTAAAGCTCATAGTTGGGAAAGTCGAGCTATATTGCAATATTTAACACGTTATACCTGTAGCTCAAGGTCACGAAGGCTGGAGAGCTTAATACATTATAATCCATACTATAACTGTGGCTCGAGGCCATTATAGCTGAGCATTTATATATACGTCGAATAATAATCTTGACAGAATAAAAACAGAGCCGAGTCTTGAGTAAGGAGTCAAGCCTAAGGTGTTCATAGTACAAGAAACGACAAACTATGGTATTAGTACCTGTTAGTGATTCGACTTGCATTTAACCAATATGAACACCATGACTGTGGTGATGGCTAATTTGGCCTTAAACATAGCTATGCTTACAACACTCAAACAAAATCTTGATTTAACTTGCATGGAAACCCGATTGTGGTTATGAAGGGTTTATTAAATATTTATGACTACTTGTTTACCCTCAACAAAGGAGGTGGTGTGATAATCAACGATCTTAGTTTTATCATATGGAAGCTTGCATGTTAGCGAAATCATTAGTATTAGAATTTGTTCTACTTTTGCTATTATTCCAAGATTTAAACCCTTTGTTTTACTTATGAGTGAACTTTACGAGGATAGTGTTTATTAGCAAAAGATCATAAGCATAATTTGAGCTATCAAATTTTATGAAACCATTCTATTTAGTTAAGGCAAGGTATGCCTATAGTTTCAAGAATATGATTCTATCCTATGGGATAGTTTAAATTGGAATTGTGAACCATGGATAGACCTAGGGTGGTGAATATGGTTCGACTTATGATATGAATAGAAGTGGAATAAGGTGATGCGGAGTCACAAATTCCCTATAACAGAGCTTAACTGTTAATGATAGTTACGACGATGACTAAGACACATCTTATGTATTTAAAGGATATGTTGACTCCTTGTTGGAGAAGGAGAAAATAGATAAGAGGAAAGTTGTAATGTCTTGTAGGTGGCACTAAGTACCTGCCTTGTTTATTGGTGGAGCTAAATGTCCTAGGTAATTATATACTTACAAGAATGGATACTATGGTTAGTATGAAACTGTTTTATTTCACCATAAATGGAAGCCATTTACGAATGGTCATGCTTCTTGAGTGAGGTATAAGATATTAAAACCTAACTTATGTTGGAAGATTGAATTAGATCAAGACTATTGATATGAAATGATAGTATTCTTTTAGATATTACATTGGTGAAGGAATACTTTGAATACTATGTTTATTCATGTACGTAAAATGTGAATTCAAACAATGTCAATTGATCTAGGAAAGACTAGAGGCATTTTGTTCTTATGATTAGTTACACTTATGTTATTACCTTTAGAGAATCAAGGATGTTGCTATTTCAATGCGTTGGGTTAGAGAAGCTAAACCCTAGTCTTGAAACAAGGAGGATATAGGAAATCTATAACTCTTATGTCAGATATGACATTGTACATATATATTTTGATTGACAATGAAAGGTCGAGAAAACAATAGAGCAAGATAGGAAGTCTTTATAACACCTTAAGAGATTCTTTGATAATGTTGAAACTCGATTAAATGCATCGAGATGTTGGGTATTGAATCTTGAGAAGTAAATGACAGGACGTCATAAACCCTAGATATTGCAAGAATGCAATAAGGGACTTTTGAAAAGGTTTGAAATATCTAAATCTTTACATTACATGTTTATAATGAATTATGGATTAATTCTAAGTCAGATGAACTAGAATGGATTTTCTATATAGACTAGTTGTGCCTAGAGTACCAAATAAAGTAAGAAAAACTATAGGATGAGATAGTTTCTAAGACAAGTCAGAGGTGCGTGTCTAGATGGAATGACCAATCAGAATGATCATACTTAGCTAGAAGGGATCTAGAGTTGTATGATCTATACCCTTCGTGAAGGGTCGAGGGGCTTCCAGTTAGGAAGTGTGCGAGGGACCACTTGAGTTTGTGGTTAGAGGAAAAACACTCGGTTGATGCTCTGCCTCTGTAGCAGAAGGCTTACCGAGGCTCGTGAAGATAGTTAACAACATTCCAGATGCAATGATCTCCATGTTATGGCTTATGATATTCAAACTTATGAGGTAAAACTATTCTTTTGGCATTTGTATTTAATGTGATCTAAAGGAAAAGTGTAAGGACTTCTCTTTGATTCTAGCTATGATTACATATGATTTCAAGTTAGAGATTCTCATGAAAAGTTGTATTTTAGTTCTTGAGCTTATGCAAATGTTTATAAAATAAAAAAAATAAAAAAAATTCTCTCATAGTTGCTAAGTTTATTTACCTTGTAGTAAATTCTTGAGTTTGCTTGAGTACTAAGAGGAGGGATGTTACAATATTGCTATGGTTATTCTTTGGTGTGAATGAATATTGGTTATTAATGTTATTATAATTATATGTGTATTATATTTTATTAAAATAAGGTTATAAATATTAACATATTCTATTGTTATTTATTAAATATTAATATGTTTATTAGTAAATATTTAAATATTAATATGTAAGCATATGTTATATTTGTGTTTTGATTTACTTTTTTGGTGGAGTGATTATTTTTAAGAAGGTCCTTTTATCTCTTATAATATTTTGAATTTATTTGGTGGGAAACCTGAAATAAATGAGTTAATTATGTGAGTTAGTTTGATAATTTATTTTATTTTAATTATTTCATTAGTGGGATGAGGATAGGTGTTTTAATTTAATATTTTAGTAATATATTTTATGAGAGGATTTGATTTCCTTGTTTTATTTTGGAGAAGAAGTGTCTTTTGGGGAAAAATAAAGAAAGTTACGTTCTTTTTTGTTTTTCTTTCTTTTTTGAATTTAATTAGTTTTATTTATGAGAAAAATTGGAAAATGAGACTTTCACTTTTGTGCATTAAATTTAGAGGATTTTGGAAGATATTTTTTTGGGGTTTTGAGAATGAAGAGATTTTACATGGTTTTGAATTAATCTTTCTAAGGTTTGTGAAATTTTTTGAGTGGTTTTGAATCAAAATTTGGAGGAGAGTGATTTGGAATTTAATTATGATTTGAGGGGGAATGGATTTTGCCAAGAAATTGTGATTTAAGGAGAATTTTGAATTGGGGAGTCGGAAGTTGAAATTTTCAGAGTTCGACATCGAATTCCCATCCATGCAAAGCATTGGATCCAGGTTGGATTTTGAAATATTTTGTTTAAATTTTCTTTTTGAATGTATGAATGATTTGATTGATTTCTCTCTATTTGATTTTTGAAAATAAATGATAGATATTTTTATTTTATGTGTGAATGAAATATTTAGTTATTCCAGAATAAAAATCAATATATGTTTATTGTCTTCAGTAAAATGGTTTTCTTGTGCCAGCTATAAATCTATTTTTGCAAACTGGGTTGGTGAGATATATAAAGGGTTTTTTTATTTCGTTGTCTTTTAAACTTTTTCCAAAAATATAAAAATTCCAGATCATAGTTTTTGAGATATGGTTGAAATACAGGGCTGCTATCAGGCTACTCCTTCATGACTGTAAATACTCTTGTTTCTCCCTGTAACTGTAACCAACCAATGGAAGACTAGTATTTTAGATTTTTAGGCATTTGAAAGTAGTTAAATTAATTTTAGTTTTAATATTTTATATTTTGGAAAATATTTGGTTGCTAAGTTGCTCATTTTGTCATTTGGATGTAATCAGGTATGTCGAAAATAGGGTTTTTATAGGATTCGTCTGTTATTTTTGCATTTTGTGAATTTTTGAGTCATTCTTGGTTAATTTCGTCCACATTTCTAAGTAGTCGAGGGCCAAATCTGAAATGGGTCTTTGACAGATTTATATTTCAAGTTGATTTAATTATTTTATGGTTGTTTTATGAATGGCAGATTTATTGCTGTCAAGAGGAAAAAATAGTTAAATTCTGAAGTTGTATAAGAGGATATAGCTCTATCCTTTTATCTATATTATGTTGTATTATTTGTGCTTGAATGTGTTATTATTTGTATGCTAAAAATTCCTTCCCATTTGTGAAAACTTATGTTGAAGCTTTTGTACCGTGTAAGGATCAATTATATGAAGGCTATGTATTGTTGGTCTTGAATATGAACTGCGAAATTAAAAGTTGGTTATCATGTTATAAGGTTGTGAAAATGATGTTATGTGATTCATTGTATGTGTTGTGGTATAATTATCACCTTTTGGGTTTTCTATCCATTTGTGTTATGTGTTTGACCACTCGAAGTATCAGGAAGTCTTTGTGAAAGTCCTTGTGATTTTTGGTTGATTCTTGTTTTAGGCAGTCTCCTTTGGATGTTTAGTGTTAGCCACTTATTTTTTTTGCTTGCTTGTGTGTGGGGCCTAGTGTTGTTTCCTAGCATGGAGGGAGTGGGCCTTAGGGTTCGACATGGTAAGGTGGTATTTCCAACCATCCATTAGGTTTAGGTGGTGCAGTTCGTGTGTAATGTCGAGTCTTTCCTTCCACTTCATTCTAGAATTGGTTTCATGATGCAAATGATATTTCTAAGAAAATTGTGTCTAATATGTATCTTATATATGTACCTCTTATATGAATAAATCTTGTACATTGTAGCATTCTTGTAAAAGAAATGTAAAGAAGTCGATGTAACCTTGAAGATATATTTATTGTTGTTTATTATGTAATGGAAAGCTTAATGTAGGAATGTTGTATTTATGTGCATATGAACTTAATTTAGTAGTAGATGTGATATATTTTTATGTGCTTATTTCATGGAGTTGATTAAGATTAGGATCATATTGGCATAGTGTTAGATGAGGTTTATTTATAATTAAGTTATGTTATCATATGTAATTTGATGTATGGGATTTAATTTACATTCAAATAATTGATTGGATGTTATCTTAGTATATCAAATGTATTTATATAGGTTTAGTTAGTGTAGATATATTGTAGTAGCGACATTATGGGACCATGGTGGATAAGAGTGTAAGTGGGCTATGATTAAAGTTACTTGTATTTCATAATGTGATTATGATATGATGTTGATGTAATGATGTTATCCATGCTAATTTGTTGAGCAGTGTTAGTGTCACTTTAGTTTATTAAAAAAATAAAACTATTGGCATGATGTTGAAGGTCTTTTGTGTTAATCCACCAGGTCCCTTAGTGGGGCATTACATACCTTCTCATCATGGCAAGGACAGTGAGATCTAGTTAAACCATGGAAGTCGTGCATATATTTTGATAAAAAATCCTGGGCCATCATCACTAGTGTTAGGTCTCAAAGTGCAAGTTTTAAACCATAAGGGGGTGCCAATTTCTTAATACACCTTTGGCCCATGAACAAGGTAAGCACGACTGATTACCTTCTACTCTTTAGGCTCTTCCAAACCTAGGCGGGTATACTTGAACAATAAGGTAGATTTGCAGATAGATATGGTTCCTAGATTGAGCAATCTACTTACTATGGCACGTGAGATGAAGTAAATGAAGAGTTTAAATGTCTAAATACTAGTGAGAGTAATTGAGAGTTCAAGTTTGTGAGTTGTATTTTGTATGTAATATCAAATGGTTACTAGTGCCTACTTCTATTGAGTGGACGAAGTGGAGGGATGAATGATGATTTTGCAGATAGGGTTATGTAAGATAGGTAGATTCAATCTTCATCTTAACTCAAATAGTTGGGCACTTTGAATGTTTGCACCTTATGAAAATGTGCAAGTATGTTAGTTATTTGGGCTCTTCCTAGTAATCCTACTGATATCCCCTTATGCTACTATGAATTTGTGAAAGGATTTAATTCAAATATGAAAGGAAAAAAATTAATACAATCTATTCAAAAGGAATTTAATCCAAATAGGAACATATCAAATTTGATTTCTTAAAAGGAATTTTAATTCTTCTACACACCGAAACTAGTCAACGTCACACAACTACAACAAATGTGAATTGACAAATTAAATGTATTTCCACACACTCAATTTGAATAGCATAAACAACCACTTCAGAGATAGCCAAATAACATATAAGCATATAAATCCACACAACAGTTGAACAATTGAAAGCAAATTAACAATTATACATAACCTTCTCCATTATATTTATCTTTGAATAATATGGACTATAATAGTAGTTTATGATATGAGATGGATGATCTATTCAGGTCTTGGTCTCTCTTATATATGTGAGAGGCAACAAGCTACAAACCCGTTACAAAAATTCATGTTGTTTGGTAACTAAACATGATTAAGAAAATGAAATATTGCAACAACTAAATGCATCGATCCATTAATCTCCAAGCAGAAGCCCATGACCACCTAAGATCTGTTCAAAGCTTCTACTCCATGATATGGTGCTCATGTTGTCCGCTGACTCCTTTCATCCTGATGGTTGCCCTGTTATGTCTGGTGTATCCATAGTTTGGTTGAGGAACAAATTGAATGCAGAGAGGTGATGGATGTATTCTTGCTCAGCACAAGTATTTGCATTGGAGATCACCTCTTTCATATCATACTTCCTATACATCATCTTCTCGAGCTAGTTGTGAGTATTTTGTAAAATCATATCCTTGTCATTGATCTCTTGTAATGCAGTAGTCAGAATCACATTAAAATCTTCCTTCTAATCATCATGTTCTCGAGGATTTCCCATATCATCATAGAGTTTCAGAGTTGAATTGAAGCACTTGAAATCCTTGATGAACCTATTATGATATCCATTGTGTGCTTCTACCAATTTTTTATGTGTCTACATTGTCCGTCCTTTCAGGATTTTCTTGTCTTGAAGCTCTTGTCTCTTTTCGATTATTCTCCCCTATAATCGTTTGTTCTCCTCTATTGCTGAGAGTACTTGTTTAAATTGCCTCCAATATTTATCTGCACATTTCATCATCTTAAATCTTCCCTTGATCATTTCAAATGCAGTATTATACTTGAAGGTTTGACTTCCTTCTCCAATTCTTTACATTTTTCCTAAGATTTCAGGTGGCACTGCTTCCAATAAGTTGTAGTATCCATTGCATCCAATAATCTCTTATCTTTCTCAAGCCATGGGGAATACAATTTTGGTGTGGAAGAGGAAGATGATCTTTCTCTTTGATGTGCTAATTCCTTCTTCAACCTGTCATTTTCTTTAACCATCTTATCAATCTGTGCCTTTGTGAACTTTTCCACATTGACATTCAACTCTGTTGTCTCCATGGGGTTGGTATCCCCTACTCTTTGAATCAAGAGATGTCCAAAAATTTGGTTTGGATTATCAATCACAGCTGGTCTTTTGTCATGGGGGTATAGTGACCAAATAAGCAAGGTGGCCTCATCTGGATTGTATCCATATCCTGAATACATCTTGTCACTTGTTTCGTCTATTAAATTCATTATTTTATCTCCTCTCTTTCTGAAACTATCAAACACAATTGCAGAGCTTATATACCATCTGGGAAAAAAAAAACTCCAGCTTCTTAGAGTAACTCTCTCCCTCTCTCAAGAGTGATGGAATCCATCTCTTTGTCTATTTATTTTTTCAATTCTTTCAAAACAACAACTTCTCATTCAAGAGTGACATCCTGCATCTTTTGTCTCATTTTCTTGCCTTTATATTCATAAACAAATGATTTAAACTCAGGAGACTTAACAAAATCTCCATTAGAAATGAACTCTTGTCTTGCCTTAACCCTAACATCATCTAATAGTTCATCTGATGCTTCAAATATTACAACATTGTGTTCCTGAGGAGGCTCATACTGTACAATTATAGCACTTATTTGTTGTACTTTCTCTTCCTCCTCATCACTTTCCTCATCACTCTCCTCTTCTTCACTCATACCAGTATCTACAGAAAAACTCACATTAGGAGTTGGGTATGAAGAGATATAATCTAAGGGCTCTATATCTTTAGCTTGCACTCTTGAATAGGTTGCATGAAGGGCATCAAAGATAAATGAAGGCATGTTTTTTACCACTTCATCCATATGAGCAATGAGTTGCTCAATCCTTGCTAGAGGATCCTGTATTTCACTAAATTCCTTCGAATAAGATGGGACATTTCTTCTTTTCCATTCCTCTACAAGAATAACCCTATTATATGGAATCATCCTTTTAGTGGTAGAGGCTTCATCATGGTTTTTTATTACATCTTCAACTAAGAATACATGCTCATATCTTGATAGCACCTGTGATAACCTTGCTTTGTGAATAAAGCCTTCTGCATCAAATTTTTTCCTTTTGTTACCTAGAGGGAGGTTATACTATGCTAATTTAGCATCAATTTCCTCATATCCCTCATTTGCAACCACTGTAAAGTCTCCAAAACATAAGGTACTAGGAATGATTGATTGTTTGTTGTGTCCTTTCATGTTTTTTGGAATCATATTTTTCCAATTGCCTCACAATTTATAAGTAGGAAATTCTATTAGGAACTACTTGTGGCAACAAGTGTGGAGTTCCTTCAAACCCATAAACCCTAATCACCGTGCAATCAGGAAAAGCATACCAGTCTCCCCAGTTATGATCCACCTTTTTCCTTAGGTTATTTTCTTTTTGTCTTAGAAACTTTTGCACTTCTAGGGATAAGTTATAATCACGCGGATATCCCAGCCACTCCATTAATGGTTTCACAAAAAAATCCTCAAAATAAAGATAATGATATCTACCAAATCGACTATCCCACAGTGAAGTCCACATTTGTACATGTTTGAGGTTCCCATTTTTATATGTATCTTTTATTCTTAATTATTGACTCTAGACCCTTCTAACATGTCTCTCGTGCATGAGCAAATGCATGAACACAAAATAATGTTTGAAATGAATATATTCACTTTTTTTTAAATCTTTTCAAGCTCCCGGTTTAGGTCATTGGCCAAGTATTTAGCATAATTGAATGACCTGGCATCATTGCTTTGCATGTATGTAGATAAGACCATTGGGGCAATAGACATGAGGGGTGGGACCTCTACCCCCAAGACTTGACCAGCTGAATAATAAGTGTATCTGAAATATTCTTCAAACAAGTCCTCATGAAAAGGAGGGTTTTCATTACTCGAAGACCTCCTGAGTTGGCCTCCTTCATTCTTAGGCCTATGCAAGGGTATTTTCCATCATTTGTAGCTGGTATCCATATGGTGATACTCTGTCAAGATATCTCTAATCGTGAATGGCAAGTTCATAGGACACTCCAACTAAAACACATTAGAAATTAAATCCTTAGCAATAACAAGCATGTCATCCCCATTATGTGCTTGGATAGTTCTCCTTTTGGGGTCATATCTACTAGCCAAAGGTTTAATTAATTCTACATTTATGAACACATTGGGCACCATGAGTCTTGCTAAGTTCAACCTCCATGGGTTGCAGACTGGCTGAAACCTAAATTGTTTCCTCTAATGATACATGAAAAGCTCATACCCGTGTCGTGGTGTCCAAATATCCCCCAAGCCTTTATGTTTATCTAATAATCTATCCATTGAAGGATTCATTTGAGCAACCCTCCTAGGTCTCGACCCTGACCTAGGGAATTGATCTATCAGGTCTTGATTCAAGAGTCTCTTCTCAGTTTTTTGTTTCTTAGCTTTGGGTTTTTCTACATTTTCCTCCATTGTTTGAATTCTTAATCCTTTGAAAAATAAAACTTCTTAGTCGGGATTGGTGTACTTATTTGGGTCTCACCTCCACTGGTTTCTGCTACGTGAGAACTCCTAGCTTTTGCTTTCTACTTTTTTCCTCAGCGAAATCTTCCAGACTGTGCAACAATTATGCAATCAACTTGTGATATAATTCACTTCACCTCTAGCTCATAAATACACCAGCCATTTCAGTCTTGTCATAAGGGGGAAGCATTTATTTTTAAATATTTGGATGATGTCTTGAGATGTCACATCGGTTAGCAATCAATCATCATCGCTATATTGGCGAGACTGCAACCCTTAATCCACCGATAGCCACCCTCTCCACCGATGAACAATTTTCCTTCGGTCTATCGGCAGGATGCCAAAATATATTACCCGGATACACATTAATTCCCCCGATATATAATAATTCTTGATAATTTATGATCATATCAGGCCATCGGGGGAATGTATACATTTGTTCCACCGATGTGCATGTGTTACAATGATGTGCTTACTTTTGTTGACTCTATTGGTCTATCGGGTTGAATGCCTTAGGAGTTAGTCTGATAAGGTGTTGTTACACTGATACTAGGTTATGAATTGTTTTCATCAGGCCATCAGCGAGGCTATGATGGGGGTTCTGCTGATGATTCATTGTTAGGCCAATAGTGCTAATTTTTACTTAGGAAAAATTATGGAGTCTCAAACTTATTTATGAGTGTGAAAATTTGGCAATGTGGGCTACAAAATGGATCTTGTCACACAAATTTCAACAATTTGTGTTGATCATAAAAAAAAAATCTAATGATTTTTGTAGAATGTGGAGGATTGGTGGGTGGAGGCTAGTAAAAAATGTGAAAATTTTCAGTTCTAACAACTAGCACAATGAAAAATAGCATGCATAGATCAAACAAAAAAATAAGAGAGAATAAGAATCAGTAATGGATAACTGAATAAAGCTTGTTGTCTCCAAGAAGAAAAACACCACATATATATATGGTGTTCATTACCTAGCTTGACCAGATCAATGTTAATCCTTTAATTTATAATGTTCTTTATAGTATCCCCATGTTACTATAGTTTGGCAAAAGAATTATGACAAGTTGAATGCTAGTTGCAAATTTGCAATGGTTGAAAAAACTCTTTGTTAGAGAGACAAATGAATCTCCTAACATTTCTCATGATTGAATAGGCTCTGCTACACTTGAAACTACTAATTCATGCATATCTAGTCAGTTGAATTGTCCAAAGTACTTCTGCAGGAACCAACTCAATTCTTTTATGGACAACATATACATCGCATTCACTGAGCACACCTCCCACACCCTCCTATAACCACAATTTTCAAGGGATTTCTCATACTAATTTTGAAGTAAATTTTGGAGACACTCTTATAAAGAAAGCATGACTTCTTCATAGAGTTGTGTAAACATTTAAAATCCTTATCCCTAGAGGCACTCTACCAAATAGAATAAAATTATAGAAATAAGGATATATTTTCCAATTAAAGAATTATTCTAAAATATTACCTGATGAGCCTCAACCAAACACACCTCTTTGGAATCCATTTGACTGCAGGCCTAAAATGGATTCACTTCAAAAGAGACAAACCCGCATTAATTATAAAGATGTTTCTTATGAACAAAAAGGAATATAGCTAACTCACTAAGGAAAAAACATAGTAGCATCTAGCATGCAATTCTAAGTTAGGTGAACCTAGAGATAAGCTTGTTAAGAAATACTTGTATCGTGTTGAAATACTTGTAGAAGATATATATCATGTACTTCTAAGAGATGATTTTGAACACGAACACTTGTGATCCAAAATCAATTATGAGTGTATGGCTATGTTAAGTTTTTCCTCTTTGACAATCAGACAAAATACTCTTGGCCTTCATCTCACTTATATATAATAAATCCTTATGTCACATTTACATTAATTGATTAACACCATATGACTTTTATTGGTATATTTAATATTTTGTATCACCTCCAGTCGTTCATGACCCATAATGAACATTACATTCTAGCACTCGCCATAATGTTATTTATGGATCAATCCACTTTCAAGGCTCAATCATGGTTTGGCTTTAAGTATCTAGAATTTGCAAGATCCACATCAATCTAGATAAACATCTAGACTTATATATTAAGACTCAAAAGTCAAATATCACAAAAACAAGTAAACAACTAAATAATCAAATCTTATCAGTAGGGGCACTTTCAAGTTTTACTTTCATAACACAACCAATGCAAAAGAAAGAAATACAAAAAGCAGCTCAAAGGGATATGAAAGTACAAGTTACATGAGTGACAACCATGAAAACAAACCGAAAAAAACAACTGTATTAGTTGAAATCAAAAATAGATTATAAGTCAGAGATGACAAACCTTTAAATGCCATTTATCTAGTGGTTTACATAACTTGTCTATATTTATAAGTCAAACAACTTGTAAAATGTATAATTGTTGGCCCATGTGAATGAAATTGGATTGTTATTGACATTTTTTATTCTCATGGACAGGTATTGAGGAAATTGCATGGGCGATAAATATTGTTTGGATAGGACCTGGAGACTTTTGAAAAGGCAGGCAAGGAATTCAGAGTTTGCTGCAACAAATTTGAAGTCAACAAGGTCCTCTGCAGTGAATTTAGAGGTAATTTGAAACCCTCATTGCCAAAAGTAAGCTGATAGGAAACATAGGAATATTCCATTCTCAGTAGGTAAACTTCAAATGAATGTAATTTATAGATCTCATAACAATGACTCATTATATCCTCTTCTTTCTGTTATGGTCTGCACTAAAAGTGACTACTTTCAACAATGTTTTGGCATCTCTATTTTTAGATTTATGTTTTTTCTTTAAATCAGAAACTAAATTAATATGGGAATGCAAAATATTATAGATGGATGAGCATCAAAGGTTGACTATGGATCAATATCATGCATATGATGAGAGAGTAGCTGATTTGTGGGACATTGAAAAATATCCATATCCATGTAAAAATTGTCTTGGTGGAAAGGTGAAAAAAAGAAATATGATTTATCGACATATGATAAGATATGGGCATAGTGGTATAAGCCCTTGGGCTTACAATTATTATGAAGATATGATAGAATGTCAGACTATGAGAGATGAAGAGGCAACAAACACAGATGAAGTGGCACCAAACATAGATGAAGAGGCAAAAATGTTTGATGAAGTGTTTGAAGTTGATAGAATGTTGAATGAGGGTCTACATGATGATTGGGCCAAGTCAATGGACGATGCTTTAAAGCTTGTGTATGCTAATTGCAAGTTAAGTCATTTGACAAAAATCCTTCAAATTCTTAACTTGAAAGTGGTGCATGGTTGGAAAAATGAGAGTGTAGATCAGTTATTGGCATTATTAAGTTCATTGTTACCAGTTGACTCCACATTGCCAACAAAACGAAGTCAATGTAAAAAGAAAATTAGTAAGCTCGGCTTGGGGTATGAAAACATCCACACATGTGTGAATGGTTGTGTATTATTTCACAAAAATCTTGCAAATGAGAGTGAATGTCTGAAATATCATGAACTGAGGTATAGACAAGGGTTGAAATCAGTTGTGGTTCCTAGGAAGGTTCTTCGCCACTTTCTGATAATCCCATGATTACTCTGAATGTATAGGTGCAGAGACATTGCTGAACTTATGCAGCGACATGCCCAAAATAAGAGCACTGATGGAAAATAGTGACATGTGTCTGATTCTAAGACGTGGATGGAATTTGATAACAGATGGCCCGATTTTTCTCAAGATCCTCATAATATAAGGTTGGGTTTGGCTCTAGATGGGGTGAACCCATTCTCATATCAAAGTACCAAATGGTCAACTTGGCCAGTGTTTCTAATAAATTATAACTTGCCTCCATGGTTAGCAACTAAACCATTTTTCTTAATGTTATCATTGATTATACCAGGAAAGAAAAGTGTGAATTTAGATACAATAGATGCTTATCTAGAGCCATTATATGATGAGCTAATGTAATTGTGGAAAGTAAATGAAGCAATTAAATCTTTAAGGGATGGTCATTCAATCAAATTCACTTTAAGTGCTTCCTTATTGTTTATGATTCACGATCTTCCTACATATGGCACATTGTCTAGTCTCTCTGTTCATGGATACCATGCATGTCCTGCTTGCAACTTTAAGGATTTTGTGAGGCACTCAAGAAGTTTGTAGAAGTGTATTTATTGTGGACATCATGCTTACCTTAAAATGGATCATCCATATCATCGAAAAAAAACATGTTTCAATGGTCAAGAAGAGAATCGTGAAGCACCATTGCTAATAATAGGTGATTACATTGTTAAGAATGTAAAAAAAAGAATGTCATTTATTGAAAATGATGGGATTGCTGGTAGTAGATATGATCCATGTAATGAAAGTGGTGTAAAATGGTTCTGCATATTGTATAAGTTGCCATACTTTAAGGATATAGCCATTAGCAATACTGTTGACTTTATGCATATTGAGAAAAATATAGCTTATGCTATTATAGAAAATCTTTTTGGTGCTCTTGATACTATTTCATCACATGAATACTTTCAAGAAATAAAGATTCATCAAAATATCTAGGTTGAAAAATATGATAATGAAAATAATAGAAAACCTAGTGCTCCTTATGTCTGGACAACAGAACAATGTGCACAATTCTTACAATTGATGTCTCAGATTCACTTTCCCACTGTATATCTAAGTAGCAGCATTAGAAGCCAAACTGACATTAATAGCTTAATAGGCCTCAAGATCCATGACTATCATGTCATAATCGAGAATATTTTACCTATTGTGGTAAATATATCAAGTTTGGAAAAGGGGCCAAGATTGGAAATTGTAAGGTTGGGCCTAATATTAAAGAGAATGAGTTTACATGTATTAGATCCTTCAAAATTTGATAGTTTGAGGGAGGAGGTTGTTGAAGTCCTTTGTCTATTGGAATGAGAATTTCCACTAGAAATCTTTAACATTTTTGTGCATCTTTTAATACATCTAGAATATGAACTAGAGCTTTGTGGCCCAGTAAGAACGAGATGGATGTATCTTATAGAATGATATGTGAAGGTTTTGAAAAAAATTGTCTATACTAGGGCGAAACTAGAAGGAAAAATGTCTGAGGGATATTCAATGCAAGAGGCCATGGGATTTTGCACATAATATATGAAGGATTTTAAAAATGTCAATCAATGTGTATGGGATGATGATGAAGATGAGAGAGTTTTAGGTGAATTATTAGAAGGAAATGGATGTCACTTCAAACTATCATATCAAGAAAGAAGTGCAATGCATGCCTTTATTCTTCAAAACACATCTTCGTTCTATAAGTGGCATGGGTAAAAAAAATTACACAATAATTTATTTACTCAATTGCATTTACACATTTATATTATTAATCTTACTATTTGTATGCAATTATTCTATGTAGAAAATATGAAGAAGAGAATCAAAATTGGATGCAACATCAACCTCAAAGGCGCAGACGTCATGATTTGATTGGAGTTGATTCTTTTCCAAAATTTGAAGAATGGATTGCTAATGCAATCAGTGATGCAAAAGAAGAAGGTCAAGATATAACAATAGAGGGAAGTGAGATTTCACGACCTCCACATTTATGGGCTATGCATTTTAGTGGAATGTGGGCCTATGGTAGTCATTTAAGAGTGGAAGAAAAAGATAAAGGAAAGAAAAATTGTAATTGTGTTGTTAGTGCTGAATTTTTTCATGAAATTGAGAAGAAATTTTATGTTGGATTCATCCAAGAAATTATTCATGTGGATTTTGGTGAAAATAGTCCTATATTATTAAAATTTAAGTGGATCCAACCATCTGTAGTACAATTTGATGAGTATGGATTTGTACGTGCAAATACATGACAATTTTAATTAGAGACAGATGAGTCGTATGTTTCCCCTCTTCAAATTAACCAATCATTTCTAATTTATGATGTAAGCAGCCCAAGTTGGTCATATGTCATTCAAAAAAAGTCTCATTCGAGACAAAAATTCATGGAAGTTGTTGATGTAATGCCTGATGGGAAATATGTTAATTTACAAGAAAAAATCAAAGAAGTGGATGAAGACAATGAGGAATTGTTTGAAGAAGAGATTTTGATTACCAATGAAGAAATTGGGAGAGATAATGTATTGCATGTCAAAAATGAGGATGAGGAAGAAAATCAAGTAGATGCAGACATAAGTGATTAGGATTCTGATCTTGCTGGAAATGCAGATGATTATTGATGAGCCCCATTTTATGACCTTTTATGTAAGACTTTTATGTTGTTTTAAGACTATTTTATGTTTTAAGGACACAGACCTTCAGACTAATACATGTTTCAAATCTTTAATGTTGAATTTTTTTCCTATATGAATGCAATATGAATATGTTTTCATATATAAATGTTGTATGCAATATGAATGCAATATGAATATGTATACCATCATTGCTTTACTTTGACAATGATCTTTTCTTGACAACTCCTCTGGACTATTTACTACTTTTGTATATTTTCTTTATCATTGTCATTGTTCTAGCATCCTTTATAAAATCCATCATTGAAGCATTGATAAACATTGTTTCTATGTTTTATTTTACACTTTTTTACTAAAATAGCATTGTCTTCCCTACATATGGCATTATCTTTAGCCCTATTTTGTAATATTATTTTATACCATTGCGTTGTGAACTACTTTGGAATTGACTATTCACTGCCATGAAAGTATTTCTCAATGTTGTCTTCATTTCTTGGATCTTTCACCCACTGTGGCACTCGTTTCCTCACTGATATGGTCTTTTGTTCTCTATTCCTTCCATGTTTATAGCAACGGTATACAATCCTTGATGATTGATCACTATTTTTTGTCAATGCTCAAGGGATCAATACAGTGATTCCCCATTGCAATAGAAGCATTTCCTCATTATATCCCCACTATTTTTGCATTACATGTTGCTCACATCCTTTGTTGTCTTCACATTCTTTTTAACAGTGATATCACTGTTATCAACATTTGTGATTATGACTTTATGCACTAGAAATCATTGTCTCATATGTATCTTTATATACTGTAAGGTCATTGCTTTTTTTTGCTTTGATCAAATGTTCTTCACCGTTTTGCATATATCTTGAGGTTCACTGTTGCTTAGTCCTCAAATCATGGCGTTCCTTGCTTGTAACTCACTGTTCACTCCAACATATCTATTCTTTTTCATGAAATCTACCCCTTCATGAATGTATCTAGATGTTGTGAACAAATTATTACATAACAAAACAACAAAAGTAAGAATCGCCAAATACCATAGAAATTTCTTAGTGATGGTGCTATCAGCTAAGCAAAGCATTAGTTTAGTTGTACAAAATGGTTTCCATGCTACAAGTTCATGTCCAGTTAAAATTTGGTAATACAATTTTTTTAATTGAACCATGAATGAAAACATTATTGCTAAAGATTTGATGGATTGATTCAAATATATTGTTGTTTTTTATGCAATTGGCATTTCTACAGGGCACCATTATTTAATATCCATTGACTGAAATACTCACAACATCTAATGACTGTTGTTGTTTGCAATGCTTTATAATTCGTACGTGTTTTAATGACCGTTCATTAAAATTGAGACCTCATAAACTTGTATTTATACAATTTCTATTACGGTTAATTATCTTTGTATCAAGTTGCTAATTTATACATTATTGTTTTTGTGGACATCAAGAAATGGAGAAAAAGAATTTAAGGTGAAAATTAGATGATAGTGATCACAATGTTGAAATTCTAGTGACAGATTATGAGCACTTTCATGAACAACGTGTGGCCAAGAATAATGAATATTTATCACATCTTGGTTTGACTTCAAATAGGTAAGTTGTAAATCCACTAAGTAGTAAATTATTTGTTTAATACTGTTTAATGAAATTTTATAGGCAAGAGCTTTATGTATATAAGACATGATATGATATTTTTTTTGTTTTACAGGCAAGAAAAAGAGAGCAGAGAAAATGCAAAGAAAAAACAAAAAAAAAGTAAAGATACAGTGCTACCAACTCGTAGAAGCCAACGCTTTTGTGATTCAACAAATGAAGTTGGTGAAAAAAATAGTTGTGATGAAGTGAAATATGTGGAGACCACTACTAATCTACCTACTCATGCTACACATGATGTGGCCAAGGAGCATGAAGTTCGAGTTAATCAAAGTCATGAAGAGAGTCTTTTTGCATCTGATGTGCCTGAGAGTGCACTTGTCACATCTACAACTTTTGAAGGAATTAGTGGATCAGCCAAAAATATTTGTAGTGGTGAAATACAAGATGTGCCTGCTTATGTTAAAAGACAAAGATTGAGTCAAGATTTATACAAATCTACAGAGAGGAACGTAAAAGAAAGAATATTAGAAGGAAAGAAGCCATTCTTGGTTGAGGTATCAAGAGATGGTGAACCCATTGGGAAAATTTTTGCAAGGTGGGCCTCTAAGTTGGGTGTAAGATGTAGGGCCCATTTGGAAATCTGCAAATCAAATTTTGTAGAGCAAGATCCACGAAATGTGGAATATGTTATACAAAAAATAGAAAATTCCTCACACTGTTGGTGGAAAAATCTCTAGAAAATATTACAAGCACAAGATGAGACTTCTGATGAATAGTTTTAGATACAATTGTAGAAAAAAAATCATGGAGGGAAAAGAGATGTTAGACTCCACTCTATCTCCCAAATAGTGGGAGGCATTGAAAGAAAGTATGCATTCCAAAGAATATTTGACAAAGAGTAATAGAGGCAAGAGAGCAAGAGATAATGTGAGGATTGAATATACATTTGGCCGAGGTGGGTTGCAGGCCAAAATGGACAAATGTGGAGTAAGTGTATAGATTTTTGGTTCAATTTACATTGTGTTATTTATTTCAATTTTTTATTGAACTGACTATATGTTGAAATTGACATTGTATTTTAGGTGGAAAACAATAATAGAGAAGCAAGTGTAGAAGATGTTGTCAATTATATGGCAGCACTATATCGTACTAAATCTAATACTACTATCAAGAGGAAATCTAGTTCATCAACAAATATTTCATAACCATCTATTGAATGCCTAGTAAGAACCTCTCCAAATCATGTCAACTCAAATGAAGACTACCAACATATAAGGAATTGCTTAAACTGTCTCACTAAGAAAGTTTCGCAGTTGGCTGCCTCTATTAAGCCTATAGTTTCTGCATGGAATGACCATAATTCCATGGGTTCAGATCAGGTAAGAGGCTATCCCTCAATATTTTGATTCTCAAATATATCATCTTTATATTGTATTCTAAAGAATTCTGCAAATTTCATAAATGTTTTCCACAACATGCCTTTATAGAATTACTCTCGTGATCTCCAGGAAAAGTATTACGATCATATATAGAGCAGTGAATCTATGAAATTTTTCCTTTTGTTTCATTGAAATCCATTGTGACTATCCTAAATGTTGTGACTGTGAGTTTTATGAAAAAATAACCATGACATCAATGAATGATCTGTTAGGTCTCAAAAGTGCAGGTTTTTAAACCATAAGGGGGTTCCAATCCCTTAATACACCTTTGGCCCATGAACAAGGTAAACAAGACTGATTCCCTCGATATATATTAATTCCTGATAATCCATGGTTATATCGGGCCATCAGGGGAATGCAAACATTTGTTCCACCGATGTGCATGTGTTACAATGATGTGCTTTCTTTTATTGACTTTATCGGTCTATCGGGGAGGACGCCTTAGGAGTCATCCTGATAGGGTATTGTTACACCGATACTAGGTTATTAACTACTTTCATCGGGGGAATGCAAACATTAATTCCACTGATGTTCATGTGTTACAACGATGTGCTTTCTTTTGTTGACTCTATCGGTCTATCAAGGAGGATTCCTTAGGAGTCAGCCCAATAGGGTATTGTTACAATGATACAAGGTTATTAACTACTTTCATTGAGCCATCAGTGAGGCTATGATGGGGGTTCCACCGATGAGGCATTTTTAGGCCGATAGTGCTAATTTTATTTAGGAACGGGGAAATATTATGGAGTCTCAAAATCATTTATGGGTGTGACAATTTGGCAATGTGGGCCATACAAGCATAAATCTGCAAAAAATCTCGATTAGTCCCAATTTTTAAAAAATCTGCAAGCTTTTAGCCAAGCATCCATAGCTTGTTCGAAAGCACCTGTTTTAGGATTTTAGCCATAGCAGCAAGGCAATGAATTGTTTGATAAAATGCTTTGATAGAAATGTATGAAAAATGTGTTATCATAGACAAGGCAGTGAACTCTTTCAAAAAATTCCTCAAAGAAATGAGGTCTCATGGTGATGGAATTCCATGACAATCAAAAGCAATTTGATTGTCATGGCATTCCATCACCATGAGACCTCATTTATTTGAGGCATTTTTTCAAAGAGTTCACCACTTTGTCTATGCTATTGCTTACTATTATGCTTTTGATAGATTTTTTCCAAGCATCCATAGCTTGTTTGAAAGCACTTGTTTTAGGTTTTTAGCCATAGCAACAAGGCAGTGAACTGTTTGAAAAAATGCTTTGGTAGACATGTATGAAAAATGTGGTAGCATAGACAAGGCAATGAACTGTTTGAAAAAATTCCTCAGAGAAATGTGGTCTCATAGAATGCCATGACAAGCAAATGCAATTGGCAGCTACTCCTAGTTATTAGTTATACAACATGTGAAGCAATTGCATAACTCCTTAAGTTGACTTTGTAAAAACTATATTATAATTGAAATTTTCTCATCTATCGGCATCTAGTTATTAGTTATGCAATGTGAAGTAATGCTTTGAGTTTGAAAGATGTGCAATGCAATGTAATCAACGATATGAATATAAACTACAAAAATCTATTTTTTACAATTCATTAGTTAAACTCTTTATTTTATTTTCTCTCTATATCTCTATACTATGGAAATTCCTTTCAATTTCAAAAAAATAGTTTTTATCTTTTGTTCTACAATTTTTACCTATTTTTTTTAAATCCAATTTTTTCCTAATTTTTTCTAGACTTTTCCCTAATTTTTTCAAAAAATCTTATACTTTTGGTTTTTTGATTTTTTCCCTAAAATATTTTTGTTGCTATGGATCATAAAGCAATAATAAAACTCTTGAAATTCTATTCTTTTCTCAGAAATTTCTGATTATATGCAGTTCCAAGCTTCTGTACTTGCCCATACAAGGTTTCCTTGTTCTCTTTTGCATTGAATTAGGTGGTTGGGTGAGTTAACTTCAACTTGTTTCTGATTTGGTGGATTCTTGAAGATTTTATGCATTTTGTAGTCAAATTTCTGAAACGGGTCTATAAAGACAGAGTTGAGGGTTTGTGAGTCTAAAAAATGGATTTTCACCCATTCCACCTATTGTGACTTTTATGCTTGGAAAGGGTCTGTTGACTATTTTTTACATGAATTACTCATCTAGATATATTTTTTTGCTTGATGGTTAAACTACATCCAGAGCAATTTTATCAAAGCAACACGAAAACAAAAACACCTTGATGTCAATCATAGTTGTGTTGAAGTTGAGGTAATATAATAGTTGTTGTGGACACAAATTTATAGCTTTTGCATTCTTTACTTGACTTATATTAACTTTGCATGATGATTAAACGACATGCAGGACAATTATATGAAAGCAAAACAAAAAGGCAAGGACCCTATCAATAGAGCTCTTTGCAAAGCTACACAACTTCAAGACAATGTTGGCAGTGATTATGCTGAATTCGAGGAGTATATGCATGATATTGATAGTACTACTAGTGTTGAACTTGAGGTGAGTGCTATGAAACGTTACTTTTCCTTGATTCTGAAACCCTTCATGTATTAATGACTGTTATGATCCCAAACAGTGGACAAGCCTATAGAATAGTGAATAGACAACTAAAACATTGAATGTAACCCATAAAACAATCATTGTACCTACTTTGTCACTTTTCAATGGGGATTGCTGACACTTCAATACTTTATGATGCTTGACTATGTTTTAGGGCATTGTAATTGACCTTGCCAACATCTTGAACTTAGCGTGTTACTTATTTCATTGGATGATACCTGTTGTTCTTTCCTTCATGGATCTGCTATTAACTCTTCATTATGGATGTTGTTATTAAAAAAAGTTTCTTTTGATATTCTTGCCACTTTCTCTTAATGTCTTCTTGTTGTTTAGTAATGATATTTGTTACTCGATCCATTAAACTCATTGTTACAACCATAAAACTCATTGCCCTTGCACTAAACTCATTGCTATAGCCATGAAACTCACTACTACTACTACTTGTTCATTGGACATCATTCTTGACTTCTTTTTTCATACTCTTACACTATTTTCTAACAGTGAAAGACTCTTTCTCTATTATTTATGTGACCTCTACATACAACCTTATTCGTTACTCCTTTACTGCTGCTATGAAAGCCACAAAGAAAGACTGCACTGTTTCCTCAATGACTACTCTTAATGGCAGTCACATGTTGCCTTGATGCAATTTTTTCTTTGTTCTTCTTTTCTATGTCATCATTGACAGGGTTATGTTGACTGCATGGGGTTATTTTTTAGAGCTTTAATGCCACTATTTTTGTACATTCCAATGTATTTCACCTTCCCCTTGCAGTAGTAGTAATAGTGCTCTCATATTGCATTCTTTATTTTTGTGCATTAGCTACCTTTTTTGTGTAATAGTGTTGTTATAACCTTATGTGTCTGGTATGGGTGCATGGTAATGTAGTGTTTATATTTGTGGCCTTTGTATCTGATTAGCATGAAGCTAATAGTAACATTGTAATCATTGCTATGAGTGTTGGTTTTTTAGTAAATTAGATCATTGCAATTATTTTTGAAAATTTCCTTTTGTAATTATTTTAACACAGGCATGCAAGTACTATTTAAGTAATGGTTGTTTTATTATGCAAACAAGGGTAATCATTACCTATCTAATATAATGTGTTATTTTTTGTTTCTTTTTGCATAAATGTATTAATGATAAACTCAAAGAAGGGGATAAAGTTAGGGTGTTGGATCCGTTTGATGGTGATGTTGTGGGCATTGGGTGGATTCACTCCCTATCTATTATATATGGGGTCAACTTGAAAGGAACAAGAGATGCAAATGTAAATATTTTAAAAGTCACAAGTAACATACCCCTTGTTTATGAAGACAAAATAGATGGAGTTGTTCATCTAAAAGATAAAGAGGGAACCTTCACACAGTGACCACTAAAATATTTACAAAAAATGACAGTTGAACATGTTTATCATGTACTAGTTAATGTTAGACATTTTGGCTCACTGCTTTATGTAGTATTTTGAATGTGTTGTTCAAGGATCTTAATTATCATGGTGTATTTGAAAGAGTTGGAAACTCTTAGACAACTTTGACATCTTGTAACTTGATATATATATATATATATATATATATATATATATATATATTTGCATTAAATTTTTTATTGTAGATTAAATTTATTTATCATGATGTTGAATCAATCTTTTAATTCTAGCATGTTGTAGCTTGTTCATATACATAATATTTTTATTTATTTTTATGTTTTAGTTCAAGTTTAATATTATGTTATTTGTGCATTATAAAATTTATGGTATTTAATAAATTATTCATTGCATGACTATATTTACTACCAATTAATGGAAACCAGTATGTAAAAATGACTAAATTAATGACTAAATATATGACTAAAGTAATGACTAAATTAATGACTAAAGTAATGACTAAATTAATTACTAAATATATGACTATATATATGACTAAATATATGATTAAATTAATGACTAAATATATGACTAAAGTAATGACTAAATTAATGACTAAATATATGACTAAAGTAATGACTAAATATATGACTAAAGTAATAACTACCATGACTAAATAAATGACTAGTTAACAACAATCAATGACTAAATTAATAACTAAATGCATGACTAAATATATGACTAAATATATGACTAAATTAATGACTAAATCAATGACTAAATCAATGACCAAATTAATGACTAAAATCAATGACTAAAATTGTTTAGTCATAAATTTAGTGGTGTTATAAATGACTACAAATAAACCACTAATAGTCACGTGACTAAAGTTAGTCATTTATATGCAATTTTTAGTAGTTTATTTAGTCATATTGTTGTTTGTGTATTAGTGATTATTTTCAGAAAATTTGTCTACCTCTATTCTTCTTGATGAACTTGCCATCTAAAAATTTCTGTAACAAGATCACAAAGTTTCTTCTGCACAAGCTCCCACTCAAATCTAGATTAGTTCAAAAAACCCAACAACCCTCAACTGAAACCAAAGGTGATCAAACTTTGATACCACTTGTAAGGAAGCTAAGGTAGTTGAACAAATTCCTACACTAATCTTGAAAGGAGAAAAATGCAAAACTTTATAGATTTTTAATAGTTACAAAAACTTAAACAAAAATAAACACAAATATCATGCATACCACAACACAATGACTTACATGGAGAAAACCCTTTCGGGAGAAAAACCCCACACTCCAAAACCCACCCAATATTTTATTTAGAAATCAAAAGATTACAATATACTTGTAGAGAAAGCTTCTCACAGGAGTATCACCACCAAATATCAAGAGACAACATGACCGCTATCAGACTCTCAGAATACACACCATCTACATACATCATAGCCGCTTATAACAAGTTTTTTTGGAACCTTCTAGAATTAGGGTTTTACAAGGTCATTTTTCATTTGACGTGTTAAGGGAAAAACCTTGATGTGTCAGCAGGAAAAAACCTTGACGTGTCAGTGATTTTTTTTTTCAAGATGATGCCCCAAACCCCACGTCTTGCTACAAGTATACAATATTTGGATGATCAGTCGCCACATACCAACATACATCCTATAAAAAAAAAAAACCATATATAATTGCAAGGTTGAGACACATTTTCCCAACATTTATCAGAGTTATTGTACAACTCTCACCTTCTATTATTTCCCACATGCATGTAGACATTATTTTCTATCTTTTTCCATTTCTTGAATTGTTTGAAATATGACACTTTAGAAACCAGAACGTGTTGAACGTTGAAACCTGTTTACAAAAGCTAAAGTTTATGCTATCAAATGAATTCAATTGATTAATTAGTTTTTTATGAAATTGAAAAGAAGAAAACTTGAGTTGTTGCTCAATCTGTATTTTATACTATTTTTTGTTAGTATGTAGTCCTTATCATAAGCTTCCCAAAAAGTATAATTTTAAATAAATTTAATTTAATTATTATATTTATTTTTTATTTCTTGTGAATGTACAAGTTTTTCACTAAAAATCAAGCTCTTTATTCTATACATGTGGAAAAATATCATTTTATAAAAACAAAATTGAAAAATATCAGTGCACTAGATATTGATGTTCTTGATCCAACAAAAAAAATAAAATTGAATTTCAATACATACAAACAAAGTTTTGTTTTAGCCAGTAAATCATGCCTAAATTGTAACTAGTTTGACTTTGAAATTTAATTAAGAAACAAATATTCAATGAAATTCTATGAAGCCAATTCCATGCACTAGATATCGTAGTTACAAATCTAAATTCAAAAAAATTAGAATTTTATCCTTCATAGAAAATAAGTTATGTGTTAGCTACTAACACCACTCTTTAAAAATGATGTTTACTATTAAAAACTAGTTTTTGAAGGAGATGCAAAAAGAAGTGCAATTTGATTCCAAATTTTTTGAAAAAAATATATTTAGAATCTACAAACAAAATTACACAAATTACTAGTTTGCATCATCTTCAAATTCCTCATGGTTTAGCCGCTATAGGTGCCAGAAAGTGAATATTTAGTTAAATAAATTTAGTTCAATGTCCAGTTTGGCCAAAAATTGTAAACCAGTATTGTGGGATCATCCTTTTGAGAAAAATCCTTGAGCTCAAACTATAAATCAAACTGAAAAGTGCTCAGGAAGATGCACAAGTTTGACTAAGGAAAGGTTAGAAGATGTTCTTGTATTAAAATATCTATAAGAAAACTATTAAGTTTTAATCTGTGATAAGAATCAAGTATAAAGTACAATTTTGGAAATGTGGCAAGATTGTCACATTAATGAAGTGAATCCTTGTTTTTTATGCTAAGGTTGAGAAAATTATCACTTAATGAACTAGCTATTGAAACTAGAGTACAACCCTCTACAGGTTTCTTTCCAATAATTTTTCCTTTTAAAGGATTCCTTGTGAATGAATTGTTTGACTATTAAGTCAATTTTTAGAGGGGGAAAACCCTAGAAAGAAAGAGTTAACTTAAGATAGTGGCCGAAGCTAAGATCCAAGGCTCATGCCTCATATTTTGAGTATACAAGAAAATGTATCTTTAAAGAGACAAGTTTTCCCTAGTTTGAAAATGTATCTTTAAAGGGGAAAGTATGCCCTAGTTTGAAAATGTAACCTTAAAGGGGCATGTATGCCCTAGTTTGGAAATGTATCCTCTTCTTAATCTAGAAGGCTTTTGAGGGAGTCTAAACCCAGTGAACTATTTTTGTGTGTTTATGTATTGGGTGGAGTAGGTAGCTCCACTATGCCCTAGGTCAGTAGCATTTTCCAAGTTGAGCAAGGTGGGTGAAACATGACTACTCTCTAGAAGCATTTGTATAGTTGTACAAAAACTATGGCCATAGTAAGTGCAAGAGCCACTGCTCACACTTGTCAGTTCACCTTGACCCAGTTTCTTAGCTATACAGAGTTGTCGTCCTTGGTTGGAGGGTATCCATAGTAGCATGACAATGTTAGTTAAGTAGGGCACAACACTAGGGCTCAGATGGAAAATTGAGAGGGTTCCCAAAAAACCTTTCATTGAAGGGTAGGGCTACTTTTAATTAGGAAGGTGAGCGGGGGACCGCTTAAGTCCAAGGTTGGAGGTAAAGCAACCATATGATGTTCTCCTTCTTGTAGGTGGCATGCCAAGTCTTGGAAGACAGTAAGAATTAGATGAGTTTCTCTTACCCTATTCTCTCATAGTTCTTTATTTAGCTTAATCAATTAAATGTTGAAAATATTTGTATCTTGCTTTTTATTTAATGTTAACAGTTAAAAAGTATAGATGCAACTTTCTTTATATGATTATACAAATGAAATGTAGTAGCATGATGGTTTATGTTTACATGTTTTTCAAAAAAGAATTACATTCACTTCTCTTGTTTCTCATTCAAACTATGTCAGAAGGAGATTGGTTATTACACATGGTATCAGAGTGTCCGGGTTGAACACTCGGGCCTATGATCTCATTGCGTAATTATCCATGCATGAATTATAAGACTGAAATTTGATCACCCTGTGCTAGAAATAGTGTGAACCAAGCAAACTGCTCAGAAGTCCATAGCCGATAACAAGTGTTACCTAAAATCCAAAAAGGAGCAAGAAGTTCTGACCAAGTCAGTCAAAGGGACCAATGTGGATGGTGAGGAGTGGTTGAAGGAAACTAAAACCTTTACCCATGCTATGGAACACATCAAGGACGTTAGGGAAGAGATCAAATAGGCCAAAAGAGTGGCTGCAAGAATCCAAGAAGAGATGGATAATAAACCATCTTCTTCATGGAAATTATTGTGTGAGAATAGTGTAAACAACCCATCTAAGAAACCAAGGAAGTTTGACGAGCACCTACATGTGCATCAACCAACTGAAATTATTGTAATTAGTTCTGATGAGTAAGAAGAATACACACCCCTCACCCCAAAATGAAAGAAAACCCTTTTTTAAATTTGATAATGAATAAAGTGTAGAAATTTTTTTGATAATGAAATGAATTTATAATTCAATGTTAAATGTTTCATCTTTCTTAAAGTGTGTGTGGAATACTAAGTAGCAAATATGTGTAAAATGGAATCAACTGTGCTTTAGACTAAGTAGAAACCTTAAATTGAAAAACTTCAGGTAGAAGTTAGCATCAACATGGTGCAGACATGGAGCAACCACGAGCAAAGCTGTGAGGTAGGTCAAACCTCGGGGAATGTAAAAGAAAAATTAGATCAAATCTTGGCTCTCTTGTAGGAGACAAAGGCCATAGTAGACCACCTTGAGAGGGAAAGGGCTAGTAAAGAGCCTACCTTAGAAGGAGACAAAATAAGTTTCCATATGTGTACCAATCAAAGTGAATAGGAAGACACACACTTGGGGTTCAAATCACATGAAATGGATATAGAGCAGTTGGCTTGGGAATTATCTAGGGATACGAATAAAATAACACTGCCAAAGTTTGACGGATTAGAGTTTGGTGATGCTACTAAGTCTTGGTTGGCTGAGATGGAGAAATACTTTGAGATTCATAATTATTCCGAAGTTACAAAAATAGTATGGGGAGCCTTTCAACTAGCTAGGGAAGCACCCACTTGGTGGATGAATAAGAAAATGGAATTGGGTATAAATGAAAAAAGGTTAACATGGGGGAATTTGTTGCCATTTTCAGATAGAGGTGGCTTCCCCAATTGTTTTATGATTATAAAATGATGGATTTCCATAACCTAATACAAGGGGACCTAATAGTTAATTAATATTGGGAAAAGTTTACTTGTCTCCTTAAGTATGTACCCTAGTATCATGCAGACGAGAGGTTTCGTATCAGGAAGTTCATCATGGGGCTAAATTCCCAGATAGGTGGAGAGATAGATATACATGGTCCCACCACAATGGACTAGGTTTATGAGAAAGCAGTTAAGCAAGAAAAAAGACTTAAATCCCTGGAATATTATAGGGAGAAGAACTGAAAGAAGTACATCTGGACTCAATCTTCCTAGCCCTTCAAGAAGAAGGGAGAGAAATCATATTTTTAGTGGAAAGGGGATAAGGGTCATCGTGAGAATAAGGGTGAAGGCCGTGGGGACAAGAGGAATGGAGGCAATCAAAACAATAATGGTAAAAGGAATCAAGAAGCTTATGAAAAACCTGTTGAGAGGCGAGAGTTGCCTGGGGGTTGCTTTACTTGTCGTGGGAACCATTATTCAAATCAATGCTCCACTAACACATTAGGTCCTCCACCTCATGGAAATCCTCTACCTCCTTAGCAAGCTGCATTTCAACAATGGATTCATGCTACATTGGGTAATAGGCAAGAAAAGTACCATATAACCCCTAATGAGACCATAGGTATGTTGTTTGTCACACATTTTTTTTTTTTAATAGATACTAGAGCAATAGAATGCTCTGTATCACCTAAAGTCTTAAGTAAAATTTGTAGAAATGTTGGACTTATGTAAAACTCATGGTCAGTCAAATGTGCTAATTAGTCAAAGGCTTAGGTAGAGCAATGTCTATTTGAGGCTAGGGTAGACTTTCCATGTTTTTCAACAGAAGTTAACCTCTATGTGGCTCCCCTAGTATCCTATGATGTTGTATTAGGGTTCAACTAGCTATGGAAACATGGAGAAAAATTAGACTGTTTCACTAAAACAGTCAAATTCCTAGATGACCTATAGCATAAAGTGCTCATTCAAGGAACTACAAGAATGGTCAAGTTAAGGTAGAATTTTGTAATGCAACTTAAGAGAGCCAAATGAAGGGGATTTCAATTGTTTGCAATTAAAATGGAAGAATTAGAGGAGCCAAGGGAGAGCCAATAAATTATCTTATTTGATGACCAAATGTTTATGAAGTTTAGAAAACACTAGTAGAAGGGGTTGAGGGATTTTTAGAAAAGAAGGGTTCATAATTTGACAAGTACCCTTACCTTTAGTATTTTGTAGATGTTTTCCCTAATGAATTTACTAGACTACCTCCCAAAAGGGCATTCAATTTTTCCATTGATATCATACCTGTATCGGAGCCAATCTCCAAAGCTTCTTATGAGATGACTACTACCAAATTAATGAAACTAAAAATGCAATTGTAGGAACTTTTGGATAAAGGTCTAATACGACCTAGTGTCACACCATGGGGAGCATCGGTAATATTTTTCAAGAAGGATGATACTCTAAGGATGTGCATCGATTATCAAATGATCAATAAGGCCACAATCAAAAATAAATATGGGCCTTACCACGCATAAATGATCTCTTTTATCAAATGCAAGGGGTAATGATATTCTCTAAGTTTGATCTACGATCAAGATACCATCAGTTGAGACTACGAAATGAAGACATTCATAAAACCACTTTTAGAACAAGGTACATGAACTATGAGTTCATAGTGTTACCCTTCAGTCTTATGAATGCACCAAAAAATTTCATGAATCTAATGAATAGTGTGTTTCGGGATTGCCTAGACAAATTTGTGCTCATCTTTCTTAATGATATCTTGATATACTCAAAAGGTGAGGAAGAGCATCTCCAATACTTACAATTTGTACTGTAGCATTTGAGAGACAATAAGTTATATGGAAAGTTATCCAAGTGCTCATTTTTCCAGAAGGAAGTACAATACCTAGGGCACATCATCTTTATAGAAGGGATCACGGTAGACCCGACAAAAATAAAGGCAGTTTTGGAATGGCCAGAGCCAAAAAATGTGCACAAAGTTCATAGTTTCATGGGTTTGGAAAGATATTACAGGAGGTTCATAGGAAATTTCTCCAGAATCGTATGTCCTATTACCTCCCTTTAGAGAAAGGGAAAGAGATTGAAATGGATGATGAAATGTTATGAGGCTTTTGGTATACTGAAAGAGAAATTGTATACGACACCAATTCTAAAAGTGCTCGATCTTGACGAACATTTTGTAGTCACCACTAATGCTTCAAGAGAAGGATTAGGAGGTGTACTCATGCGGCATGGGTAGGTGATAGCCTATGATTCTAGGAAATCAAAGAACTACAAGCAACATTATACACCTCATGACCTATAATTAACAACAATTGTTCATGCGCTACAGATGTGGCGGCATTATTTTTTGGGTAGACCCTTTGAATTAGGGTCTGATCACTAGGGTTTGTGTTATTTTGTTTCTCAACCTAATATGAATGCTTGAAAAAGATGGCTTGAGTTAATATCTGATTATTACTTTGAAAATAGTTATATTAAAGGGAAAGAGAATCAAGTACTTGATGCTCTCAGTAGGAGGCATATTTCCTCCATTTTTTTAGTGCAAACTAGTTTTCGTAGTCCTACAACAGTTCAATGGGGATGCATACTATAAGCAATTGAGACAAGCCTTGTTGGATCACCCTTAAGACCCCAGATATGATTGGTTTCAATTTGAGTCAGATGGAATACTCTGGTATATGGGAAGAATATAAGTTCTTGACTCAGGCGAGTTAAGGAACATAGTTTTAAGTGAAACTCATGTCACACCTTATTCAGGACACCCTGGGGTGACGAAGATTTTGGCTGATATCAAGCCATTATACTTATGGAAGGAAATGAAAAGGGATGCCACTAGATATGTGGTAGAATGTATGCAATTCCATAGGGTGAAAGCTAAACATCAACACTCGACAAAACTTCGATACCCACATGAAATTCCTGAATGGAAATGGCAAGTAATCAGTATGGATTTCATGCAAGGACTTCCTATGTCCAAACATAGGAAAAATATAATTTTAGTTGTGGTGGATAAATTGACTAAGGTGACACACTTTATTCCAAGAAATTTGACTAATGGAGCACCCATCATAGCCTGCAAGTTTGTTCAGTAGGTGTTTAGATTGCATGGTATTCTTGAGAAGATTATCTCAGATAGGGACGTAAGGATGACCTCCAAATTTTGAAAAACTCTTTTCACCTCCCTTGGAACCCAATTAAACATAAGTTCTACATACCACCCTAGGATAGATGGTTAGAAAAAAGAGTAAATCAGGTTTTTGAAGACCTTTGAGGGTATACTATTGTAATGTCGCAAAATTGCACCTAGGAGAAATTCCACATTTTTACATTTTTTCCTAGCATTTATGACACCTTAGAGAATTAATGAAAAAAATCCCATGAGTTGGAATTTCACAATTTTGAATCCATGCAAACTTGTGGCAGAGCAATAGAAGCCTAATGACACATTTCCCTAAAATATAAGCTCTAGACACCTACACATCGTACAAACGTCTACACGATGCGCTAGTGTCCTAGCAGTTTTTCGAGTTTGAAACAGGGAATCTAGAATCTTGACTCTTTTGACATATGTCCTAGTAGTTGGGTTTTGGATGTAACGGCTCTTTGCCACCCTTGCATGCATTAAAAACCCCTTTCTGGCTCTCATTTGGGGTTAGAAGTCATTCATTCAAGCTCTCTTACTACTTGCTCTAGTCTTGAGTTCTCTTCATCTTTGATAGCAACACTCTCACAAGCAAAGCCATGTCAAACTAAGGTCCCTCAAATAGCAACAAATCTCAAGCAAGCACTCAATGATGCATCCATGTGCTCTGGAGATGGTCTAGACCCATGGGTAACTCTCTCTCTCTATCTTTCACTTTCCTTTCTTGTTCATTTACTATCTCGTGGTGCGGGTTCTACTCCTGAGTGGGTTTTTCTTTCACCGCATGCTTTGTTTACTTGATTTACACTCCTTTACAATATGGCTCTCCATGGAGTTGGGAACACCAAAATGGGGGTCTGATTGAGGTAGGCCCCTATACAGCCCCAAATTTTCCCTCTTGTTCTTCTATTTGTAGGTGCAAATTGGAGCTTGGAGTGAAGAGTTGAACGTTTGAAAAAAGGTAAGCTCTCTCCAAGTCCCCTTTTGTTTATTTCAAGCTTTCAACTTCCTGTTCATTTATTTCACTCGGTACATTTCAAATCTGAGTTTAGAAGTGGAACCTGGTTCTATCCACTTGAGCTCTTGAGCCGTCTGTTGCTTAGGATTCCAGCACACCTTTTAGACGACAGTGCATCGCATTGGCATCTTGAAACCTCGCTGCTATCTTTTGGCCAAGAGCTCGTTCATCTGAGGAAGAAATCTTAGGGTTTCACTCTCTCGGGATCTGAAATAACTTTCTCTAAAACACGACTTGAAGTATACTTTTCTACATTTTCATTGACTTACTTATGTTGAGGTGTATAAGGGAAGTTCATTCCCTGGTGATCTCTTTAGAATAAAGAAACCTGTGCACAGTGAATCCCTCTTATATCACATTTTGGTGAACCTGATGTGAAAAAATTAGATCTATTTTTGTGATGTCATGTGCTTATGATAATCCCTTTTTTGAAGAAGACTTCGATATTTTGGAAGATTCTCTATATGATTTCTTAGAAGTTCTCTCCCCTATCTATAAATATTTTGAACAAACTCTCCCCTCGCAAGTTGTGGAGTCGGTAAATGTGGTTGTGGTCTTTGTGGCTCCTTTGAGCCTTAAGAAACCCATCATTTACGTGACCCCGACTGAACCATCCCCTAGGGTGAAATATTTTGTCTATGGGATTTCGTGTCATAGTGATTCATCGAAATTATATTCAAGGTTCGTGAAAGCTACAAACTCTACTTCCTATAATGATTTTGGGAATACATATAATACAAGGAGAAATAAGCAGAACTTGGATCAACAACCTTTTATTCCTACATCACAACCAAATCAAGTTCCTACTTCTTTACCACCTTCTCAACCAAGCCTTCCTCCAATACCTAAACCGGCGATCAAGGCATCAGGTGATTACGATCTTTTCGAGTAACTTTGTGTTACTCTAACTAAGATCTCACTTTGGGACTTGCTTCAAACCACTTCAATTTTCTAAGAGATGATGGAGGAAGCCTTGCAAAAGATTCTATTTACTTCCTCCGCTAGGCCTATAGATGCTAATGTGTTGTTCGCTCATATTCAAGTGGATTCACTGAATATTATGTTTCACCCGCAAGAACTCTTACCTCCAAATGTGCAGAAGCAAGAATATCCCTTGATGATTATAATTAATGTTAATAACATTAGTATTAGGCATACTCTCGTTGACACTGGTTCAACTCTCAATGTTTGTACGGTATGGACATATTGCCTAAAATTAAAGTTATTTCATCTTCTTTGGCAACCTCTTCCTTGTATATTCGTGGGTTCAATAACACTGGCCGCCAAGCTCTACGTACGATAATACTACCTTTGCAACTAGGCCCCTTTACCTTGCCTATGTTGGTTTATGTAATTCCTAGGCCATTATCATACAATATTCTCTTGGGGAGACCCTGTATTTATGCCATGGGTGTTGTGACTTCTACTTTACACTATTCTTTGAAGTTCATCGTAAATAATCAGGTGGTTACAGTTAAAGCAGATCTAGAAGTTGTTCACCTTTGTGAGCTAGCGGCTTCTAGTCGTGCTTCAATTGTATCCACTCTCAAGAATTTTATTCCATCCTTAACCATTGATGCTATGGCATGTCCTTCATCGATACCCTCTATGGAAGTTGTTTTGAGAGCGAGTGTCAACAAAAATAAACTGCCTAAAGTAGAAGATCCTAAGTCTCCTTCGTCTTCCCCTTCGTCTTCTCAATCAAATTATTTCCTTGGTGATGATTGGGGCTCCTTGGATTTCTCCAAGTTCTTCATCATGGAATACAAGAAAAGCCCCTCTGGTATAGAATTTCTAGGTGCTGTTGACGCAAAGGTGGATGACACTCCCGCTCAGGAAGAGAAGTGCAATCCTGTTCAGGAGACCATTCCTTCCTCTGCCCAGGAGAGTAATCCCACTCCTAAATAGGAGGTTAATGTTTACAAACCTAGTAAATAAGGTGGGAACACTCCCATAGAGACATTCGACATTCATTGGTGGAATGAAACACTCTGCATATAGCTGCCACCTCCTAAAGTTATACAAACTCATTATGGGTTTGGATATAAACTCGCCTCTCAATATGGCTATGGGAAGAAAGGCCTAGGGCGTATCGAGCAAGGAATTCAAGTCCCTATCCAGTTTAAGCCATGATAGTGCTATCTGGGTTTGGGATGCTTTTTTGAACAGTCTAAACAAAAACCTTGGTGGAGTGTTAACACGATTTCAGCCAAGCCATTGAGCTTGGTTCATCCTGAGTTGATAGAAGAAATGGGGTATGCTAAGAAAGTCCCTTTGATTTTCTTCTCTTCGGACAAAGCACTAGGGGAATTTCTAGGTGCCTATTCCCCGTTACCTCCTTATCACTACAAGAAATGATTCTCGTATCGCTTGCATAAACAAGCATACTTTGGAGAATCTGTTTTGAGTATTGACAAGGAAGACCCTCTATCTAACATCAGCGATGACGTTTCGATATCCCACCTCGAAGAGTGTAGTTCTCTCCTTAAATGAGATACTGTTGAATTTCATATGGATCCTCAATATTCAAAAAAAGTGATCAAGATTGGGAAGTGTCTCTCTTCCAAGGAAGCAAATGAACACTCCAATCTCTTGCATTCTCATCTTGATATCTTTGCTTGGACATATGAGGATATGCCTGGTATTGATGAGTCTATAGTGGTTCACAATATCATCCTATGTCCTGATGCCAAGTAGATTAAGCAGAAAATCCAAAAGATCAATCCCAGGGTGGCGTTGATGGTCAAGACTAAGATAGAGAAGTTGTTGAAAGTAGGCTTTATCCATTCGATTGACTACTCCCCTTGGATTTCGAATATAGTCATCATTAGTAAGCCCGATGGCTGTATCCACATATGTGTTGACTTTCAAGATGTTAATAAGGCCTCTCTTAAGGATGATTTTCTCTTAGCTAATATAGATATGATTGTGGACTCGACTATAGGCCATGCATTGTTATCTTTTATGGATGGCTTCTCAAGTTACAATCAGATCCATATTAACCCAGATGATCAATACAAGACAACCTTCACTACCCCTTGGGGTACATTCTGCTATGTGGTCATGCCCTTTGGTTTAAAGAATGTGGGAGCGGCCTACTAATGGGCGATGACCCTGTTATTTCATGATTTTATTCATAAGATCTTAGAGGACTATGTTGATGACATCTTGTAAAAATCGATAACTCGTCAAGACCATGTGAAGAACCTTTTTCTTATCTTCGAAAGGATTCGAATCTACAAGATGAGATTTAATCCCCATAAGTGTGTCTTCAGCATGGATGTCAGCAAGCTTCTGGGGTTCATAGTCTCTCATCATGGAATCGAAGTTGACACACATAAAATTGATGCCATCGTTAACATACCTCCACCGAGGAATATCACTGAGTTGCAAAGTTTACAAGGGAAGATTTAGGTGATTCATAGATTTATATCTCAATTAGTTGATCGTACCCTCCCTTTCACTCGTTTATTGAAAAAGGATGTTCGCTTCATATGGGATGAAGAGTGTCAGAAATCCTTTGAGTCTATCAAAGCTTATTTGGCCAATCCTCTTGTATTCATGTCGGCTATGCAAGATAGACCCTTTTTACTTTACCTCACTACGTCACCATACGCTTTGATAGCTTTGCTGGCTCAATATGATGATGTAGGGGGGTATGTGCAGGATCATGATGAGCTAAAAAGTGGCAATATGATGGGCATGTGTAGGGTATGTGGCTGACGTCTTTTTTTTCCCCAAAATTGATGAAATGAAAAGGGTTTTTAAAGGAGATTCTTAGCTTTCCACCAATATAAATTATGCTTTACTTTGAATTTAATAAATAAATATTATTCATTTTCTATTTAAATTATGACTAACGTCTTGATTGATAGGTTGATTGAAAAACATCTATAGCTTTCAAATGGTATCACATTTTTTGAATCCAAAACATGTGTCACATTCTATGATTGTATACTATAGGATTAAAAAATAAAATTGAATTTCATGAATTTTTGACCAAGTTAAGGTGGTCAAACATACGAGTTTTTATTTTTTTAAAATTTAATAAAAATTCATAATTAATTATTTACTTAGAAAAAATTACAAAAAATGCATTACATCGGACATGAGTCATCCGCTTATATCTAAAATATTATAAAAAATATTATCATTTTATTGTGGTTAGGTGGTCGGACACCTACTTCTTATTTTTTCCGAAATTTAAGTACTACTACATTGAAATTTCAAATTTTCACCAAATAGATTTTAAAAAAAAACCTAGTAGTTTAGAAACTACATTCAATTTTCTACAGATTATATTCTTACATATTTTTGAAATAATATAGATAACTTATTCAAATTTTTACGTCAAGTTGCCTAACTCTGATTTTTCTAAATTTTGTGCCACTTAAGGGCCTGATTTTTCCATGATGATCCTGCACATACCCAAGGAAAGAGAGAGATGTCTACTACATCAACCGCATCCTAGTCGATTATGAAACTTGTTATCCTCCATGGAGAAGCAATGCCTCACTCAAGTGTATTTGCTACACATAAGTTGAGACACTACCTTCTCCATGTTGAAATGTATTTCATAGTAAAAACAAATCTCTTAAAGCATTTGTTCTCTAGCGCTGACCTTGCTAGGAGATTAGCAAAGTGGGTTATGTTGCTTTCTGAGTTCTTACTCATAAATCAATAAAGGGTCAAGCGGTTGCCAATCAATTGGCAGATGCTCCCTCATCTCACTCCTTCCCTATGTTGGATTTGTTCCTTGATGAAAATATTTTCACAATTAACTACGACCTTGAATGGAAGATGTATTTCAATGGATCAAGGTGTTAGTCTGGTTCTAGAGTAGGTGTGGTCTTGATATCCCCCGAAGGTAAACCGATCCCTCTATCCTTTTGATTAGATTTTCCTTGCACCAATAACATCGCTAAGTACGAAGCTCTTATTGTTGGCTTATGTGTCACGATTATACTAAGAAACAAACATCTTTGTATACTAGGCAATTACGAGCTTATTGTGAATCAGATTATGGTATCAAGCTAAACAAAGTAAATTTTCCTGGTACTGAGACCTTTCTTTTTCCTTGCTCAAGTAGTTCTCATCTTTCACAATAGATAGTGTCCCTAGGAGAGAAAATAGACATGCCAATTCCATGGCAAGCGCTACTTCCTTGGTACCTTTAGAAGATGATACAAAAGAATACCACTTCACAGTTCAAGCCTTGCGAACCCCTGTGGTTTTTGATCAACCTGAATCCGAGTCTCTTGTGTGTTCTCACACAAACTCAGGAGAATGGTTCTCTAGTATCTATAGTTACTTAAAGACTAGAAACTTTCCCAATGATGCAACAAAAAATGATCGCACTCATATACGAAAGCTTTCAACATGTTATGTCAAGCGTTTATCCGATGTTCTTTATCAAAAATCTTATAATGGCTTGCTTCTTAGGTGTCTCACTAAAGTGGAAATACCCCTCACCCTTAAGGAAGCCCATTTAGGCTCTGGGGATGGAAATTTTGGTGGTAGATCCCTAGCAAGAAGATTGATACACATGGGGTACTATTGGAAAACAATGGAACAAGATTCCTTTGATTTTTTCAAGAAGTGCCTTCAATATCAACAACATAGCAGTCTTATTCATGCACCTACTCAAGAGTTATAGAATCAAACCTCTCCATGGCCATTCACAAAATGGGGGTTGGATATCATTGGAAAAATATCACCTCCTTCTTCCAAGGGACATACCTTTATTATTACTATTATGGATTACTTCACAAAATGGGTCAAAGCTATCCCACTCTGATCCACGAATGCTGAAGCTATATGTAGTTTTCTCATGAAAAACATTATTTCTCATTTTGGATTTCTTGCTACACTTATTTCTAACAATGGTACACCATTCAAGAACAACGAAGTAATGTAGTTCTTGGTGAAATTTTGTATCCAACATAGGTTTTCTACACCGTATTATCCACAGTCCAACCGTCAAGTAGAAGTGTCTAACAAAACTTTTGAACTCATTCTTCATAAAATTTTTAATAAGCATGGTAAGGATTGGCATATTCAATTAACATACGCTTTGTGATCCTATCGTACTAGTGTCTGTACAACAATGGGAACAACACCTTACAACCTCGTGTATGGTGCCAAAGCTATCATGCCTTTGGAGTTGGAAATTCCATCCTTATGGGTTTCCCTTAAGGTTTAATTGATGATGAAACCTACCGATTTAACCACTTGCATCGGCTAGAGATGCTCAATGAGCATCGTTTACAGGCCCTCAATCATCTTAAAGCTTATCAATGGTCGTTATCAAGACAATATATTTAGAGTGTACTTCCTAGGACCTTTAAACTAGGAGACCTAGTTCTCTACAAAAACCAACAAAATATAAGTGTGTTGCTTGATCAGAGAGGGAAATTTAGTCCTAAATGGTTAGGCCCTTACATTGTGATCTCTGTGTATGGTTTAGGTGCCTATGGATTATCATCTATGGATGGGACGCCTCTAAAAGAGCCCATTAATGCGATGCATCTTTGTTGATACTATGCGTAGTGTTCTACGTGTTATCTATGTGGTGTTCTCTCTGTGAAAGGGTAGTAGCACTGGACATATGTTGATATTATTCATTAATGCATTATGCAAATTTATGTGTTATGATATGGCCATGTGTGTGTGTGTGAGACATACATACATGTGTTTTGCTACACTATGTGTCCATGCATCACATTACATCTTTTAAGGAAATTAGATCATCATGGTATTTAATTAATATACAACCATGTGTGTTTATTAAATCATGTTAGAATCTAATGTAATCATACATCCATACAAACATAAAACATCCATAGCATAAACATACATGAAAATAAATAGTATACACATCCAAGTTAACAAAGCCATGATATCAAAACCAATATGTCCATATATATATATATATCAAATGTCATGTACATGTATCGGGCCACTACTATGAAAAATGAGTGGCTACTGAATATATGTCTATACAAAAGATCTACAAGTATATGTGTATATGTATGTGTTTCTCACTACAAAAATGATGAACAAAATGATGAGCCCCTATCACTGCGGTGCATGGCTCTCAGAGCCCTCCAACTCTAGTTGTTGCTCTGATACCCTTGGGAGAAGTTGTACGATGGTCATGGAGTGGGATTGGTGTGAGCATGATATGGACAGAGCTACTCACATCCCCCTGATCTATCCCTATAAGGAGGCTATAGTTGTTTCCGCTTGCCTCAACTCATCCCGTAGATGTTGAACCTCTTTCGGGGTCATAGGTACCGGCTACCCACCGAGGTCATGGAGATGGCTCTGGAGGGCATCACGTGCCTGCTCAGCGTTGTCAACCCTCCTCACTGCTACATCTCATTCATCGAGCGTCATTTGCAACTCCCCCAATAGCTGGTCATGTTGTCCCCGAATAGTTGTCAGCTCCGTAGTTAGCTGTATGATCTTTGCATCGCTCTCCTTGTAGGTGTTCCTCAGGCATGCTACCATCTAAAAAGTGGGGGAATTTCATCCTACAAATATCGGTCGAAAAGCCTCGAGAATCATCCCCTAGATCAGAACGTTAGGGGATACCTCCAAACTACATTGAGCCATCATCCCAATCCATCCCTATGCATCCTTCACAACCATAGAGAAAAAAAAAAGAGAAATCAATATCACATGGCATGTATATATATATATCATAAACAAAAAAATCAAAAGCATGAAAACATATGTAATGTTCGATGTATACCTAGATCCTTTGGCTGCCATGTAGGATCAGGGTGAGCTCGTCGATGTTGGGGCCCATGCCGCTAGCATCGACTCCCGGTGATTCTAAGGCCACTATTGCTTGAATAGTAGGAGCTAGTGGTGTCAAAGAGACAGGGGTAGCCATAGTGGGATTGATCTCCTCTGCTGCCTCAGTCTCAAAGGTGTTGCCTCCTCCTCATGTGCCCTCTCCTCCTCCCTGCCGGCCTGTTGGAACCCTCTTCATCTGTACTGCGAGTGTTGGGGAGGAAAATACTCTTGTGGAACAAGTTTTTGGACTCAAGGAACACTGAGAGGGGGGTTGAATTAGTTTTCAACAATGGGTATGTGCAGGATCATCAAGGAAAAAATAGGCCCTTAAGTGGTGAAAAATTTAGAAAAATCAGAGTTAGACAACTTGACATAAAAATTTGAATAATTTATCTATATTATTTAAAAAATATGTAAGAATAGAATCTATAGAAAATTGAATGTAGTTTCTAAACTACTAGGTTTATTTAAAAAAATAAAAAATCTATTTGGTGAAAATTTGAAATTTCAATGCAGTGGTACTTAAATTTTAGGGAAAAAATAAGAAGTAGGTGTTTGTCTAACCACCCAAACCATAATAAAATGATCATAATTTTTTATAATATTTTAGATATAAGTAGAGGAATAATGTCCTGATGTGATGCATATTTTTTTGTAATTTTTCCAAGTAAATAATTAATTATGAATTTTTATTACAACTTTAAAAATATAAAAACTCATATGTCTGACCACTTTAACTTGGTCAAAACTTCATGAGATTCATTTTTTCTTTTTAATCCTATAGTATGCAAAGCATAGAATGTGACACATGTTTTAGATTCAAAAAATGTGATCTTGTTTGAAAGCTATAGATATTTTTCAATCAACCTATCAATTATGACTTTAGTCGTAATTTAAATAGAAAATGAATAATAATTATTTATTAAACTCAAAGTAAAGCATAATTTATATTGATGGAAATCTGAGAATCTCCTTTAAAAACCCTTTTCATTTCATCAATTTTGGGTAAAAAAAAGTCGTCAGCCACATACCCTACACATGCCCATCATATCGCCACTTTTTGGCCCATCATGATCTTGCACATACCCCAATATTTAAATTTTAATTTAAATCTTAAACCATTTACAACATTTTAATAGAAGTAAAGATGCAAGCACATGAAGGAAACCAATAAGACACCATAACACCAAGATTTTTTACGTGGAAACCCTGTTATGGAAAAAACCACAGTGGAGATTAATCCATAATTTATACTTTGTTAAAAATATGAAGAAAAAGGGAATGCACATGCATTCAAGCACACTGCCTAGAGCTCACTGCTCAAAATTAGGAAGGCTCACTACCTTACAATATATTTGGATTACAACACAAAGGTTGAATTGAGAAAGTAGCATCTACAAATTCCTGGTATCAGTTCTGGTGAAGCTCATAGATTAGATTTTGGGCCTTCTATCTGATTTTGTACTTTGCTCTACTCTTCCTTAATTCGCTTCACAAAAATATCTTCTGCAAAAGAAAAATTCGCTCAACTGATCTTTTGATATTCGCACACACAACTTCTCTGGTCTTCACACACATTCATACATCAAAATGAATTACTCGAACTCACATATATATCCACTATCAAGGATTTCAATCGCTCCATGTCGGCTTTAGCAAAATAAAATATTTTTTCCTATTATCGACTCAATCCATATTTGATATTCAATGCATAGCTATCAAAGTCAGCTAATGTTATGCTAGGACCCAAAACAAAATGTTTGAACACATAAATATATCTAAACAATTACTCCTTATACATCTGTGACACACTACACTCACTAAGTCGGCCACCATGAGCAAATAAACAGAAAAAATATCCTATCAAATCTCCTAACTCAACCACCGATTAATGTGACAACACAAAACTTAACAAAAATATAATACAGATGCTCAAAAATCTTCCCCGAGATCCACAACCTAAAATGATAATATGGTGAAGCATACAGATCGACATACTAACCGGATACCATGTTCTTCATTCTCACTTTTGGTAAGACTTCGTTCTTCACTCTGCCTACTAGTAGGAACAAATTATGATCTGCAGACCAGAATGATGACTTAGGTTTCCATAAATGACAACACTAGAAGCCATATGCCAACAATCTTCCCCTTTGGCATTGATGGCAACAGTTAGTGAAAAATGACTAAGTGTTGGAACCAATATGATTACGCTGCCAGATTTAAAAATTTCAAAACTCAACTCCCCCTTAGAGTGATAAGGCATTTTTCACTACTCTCTCTCCCTCTTTGACATCAATGAAAAAAATAATTTTCATTGCACTCTCTCTCCCTTTCAAAAATTTAATCAAAATTTGAAGAAATACAACTGCTACTTGAGTTAGAAAATTATCTTGTACTTATCTTTCATTTCTGAAAGAAATTTCCTCCAACCTTCTACTACAATCCCAATGATTAAGATCAAGTTGTTGTTCTCTGATATCTGGTTGATAATCTGGATGAGGGACTCTAGAATTGTGATTGCCTCTTATAATTTCTCTCATTTCCTCAGAACCTCAATTAACTGCTCCATCATTCAATTAAATCCTTCACCTTCCAAAAGGCATCCACAAGGTTATTTCTGGTGAATAGAACTTGTGTATGCTCAGACTGCAACACTTGAATCCTTTTCTTTACTGCACCATCCTAATCTTGAAACATGTTATAATCCTGACCAATTTTGTTTAGCTCAGATTCAATCTACTCCAACTTATCTTTGTATCTCCCAACTACATGAGGCCAATGAAGACAATAGTTGTAGATGTTATTGGTTGTATTTATGCATTGTCTTAACACATTCATTTTCCTTTTTAGTTTGGTAAGAGATAGCCTGAACTACTCTTTTAGATATAGAATTATTTCTCCCTCTTTTCTGTCCTGAGACTTAGAGACCATGGCATCCTTAATGTACTCAATCATCTCTTCAAGAAACACATTCTGCAAACTCTCCAAACCAATATTATTCTACACAAAATAACTACTTAGTGTGCTTTCGATCAGGTCCTGCTCATAAGAGGGTCTCTCAGACCATATGACTGCAATTTTTTGCATCCCATCTTTCTCTTGAACAAGCTATAGTATCTTTACTTTGGATAAAACACCTTCTTCTTCGCATCCTTCTGCTATAACTACTGTAGACATAGAAAATGTACTGATTGACATTGCACATCTGATCCTGACCACTAACACCATTTCATCCTAAACCATCCCTCGGTCTAACCATTTAATCGAATACCTTTAATTGATTAAATTCATCAATGATCCTCTCTTAATTAAATAAATCATTTATTTAATTAAGTCATCCTTTCTTGTTAATTAAATCAATCAGTCTGATCTAATTATCCCTATTTAATTAAATAATCAATTTTATTTGATTAAATATTTAAAGTCCATGCATTAAATTAAATAAGTTAAAAACCTTATTTAGTTTAATCTAACTTCATTTCCTTGGTTAAATAAAACAAAAAATATTTATTTAATTAATCCTTTTATCATATTCTTCTCATATTTGATTTAAATCAATCCATAAATTCAAATTAATATGTCATATCATTTTGATCTCTCATTAAATTAATTAACCTTGATTAATTTAATCTCTTCTCATGTCCCATCCTCTAGCTTTTTCAATTTGCATAGGAAAATAGATTTAATTCATTTATTAAATCTCTATTTTCTCTCAAAAGGCATAATCAAGGAATATTCCTCAAATTTGAATTCAAAATCCAAGTGGACTTTGTCCTTCCAACAAGGAATTTACTCCACCTAAAAATTCATTTTTCCTTGAGCCAAGTGGCATTCAATGCACCTTCTTTCCCTCTTACATATCATTTCAACAATTTCAAATTCCACCTAATTGCATTTATTGACACATTCTTCAAAACTTGCACATCCTTCATCCATTCACATGTGGACAAGTGGCATCTTGCCATTGGTTGATTCTTAGTCCCACATTGCTCCATTTTGGACATCTCTTCAACTTGATATTCTATAAATAAGAGGCTTCCTTCCTCATTTTATCATCCACAACTTAAGTAAACTTACTATACTCAAATTCATAGCAACCTTCATCAAATTTATCCAAGCATAGTTAGGCCTTTTGCAGGTTTTCAACATGGAAATCCATTGAAGTTATCAGCACAAGCATGCATCTCTCATCAATCATCTTCATCACATCATTGGAGTTGGGAAAGGGCCAATTTTCACATCAAATTGGCACCAACTCCCTCAAGAGATTAAGAGTTTGCTTTGTTTTAGAATAGGATTTGATATCTTTGTTTTAAGTGTGTTGTGTTGTTCATTTCATTCATTTTCTCTCACATTCAAATGGATTTCTTGAGGAATCTCTATTCTAACTTGCATTTGATCATATTAATATGTTCATTTGTTTTGTTCTTGCAGGAATAGGATCTTAGTTCACAACTACATTTGGTTCAACTGATTCTGGTTCTTTCCTTGGAGTGTACTCATCAGATTCTTCATCTGGTATGTCCACAATCACTAGAACTTTACATTTTCCTTCAATTTTTGGAGTCTTGTGTTCTGGAGGAATGTAATCAACAATCTCTTGTGCTCTTTTCTTCTTTCTCTCCATCTCACTGGAAGAAGATCCAACTTCAAGTGTTGTTACTGGAATGGAAATGCTAATTTCTCCAAACTTCCCTAGCAATTCTTTAAAGAAATTTACATACTTTTGCTCATAATTTTCCAAAGTATTAGAGTGTTCAAATTTTTTTTTACAAACCAGTTCATTCTCTTTCCATACAATATTATTGTTTTGTGGCAAGTAATTAAAAAAATACATCACAAGACATATAACAAAGGTACCAAACCTAAAGGGGTAATCTGCGTCCTTTGTTAGTTGCACATTTTCCATCAATTGATCTTTTAGCAATCCACACATATCAAAATCATGATCCTCCATTATCATTTTATGAGAGATGTAAACTACACCTACCGAAGTTGCACCTTCCCTATTTTTGAAAAAGATTTTGTATGAGATTCCATGCACAATGTACCTTGTTGTCAGATCTTTGATTGTCAAAATTATCAAAGTCCTCTGATCTCCAGTTACTCCAATTAGGGTTTCAACTTCCTTATTCTGAATCATTTTCTTTTTCAGTATATCCCTAGCATTGTATAAACCAATTAGATTCATAATCACCTCTTTCAAAATGAGATAGGGTTTATCCAAAGTTATAATGTCATCATTTAATTTGTTCAAGATAAACCCAATGACTTCCGCGTTATCAAAGTATGGAAATTCACTCCAAATGTCCAAACTTTTGTGTTTCACACCTTCAAGCCATTTCAATTCATTGACCGACAACAAATTTCTCACACCCCTAATCTTCTCACTACTATATTCATCTAGACTCACCATTCCTTTGATTTGCTTCATTTTTCTTTCCATACTGAACAAGTTTCTACAGAACAACAAATTATGTGAGAATTCTACAAGCAACTGAAATACCTAATGAATTCATAGCCAAAATGACTTTACTCTTTCAAAATTCTATTGTAGAGGCTCTCCCTCTATTCTTCTTCAATACACGATGAAAAATGAGGGTTCCAAATACCCTTTTATAACTCCCACATCTAACCTTTTTATCGCATTAAATGTTTTCCCCTAGGTGTTTGGGATACTCTGCTTTCTCAGACAACAAAAGAAGAATTCATTTGTGGACCTTCTACTTCTCAAATTTATGCATAAATGACCACCGATACATTTGTAAACTATTAGCACAACTACTGAAAACTTCCTACATTCCGGTGCCAACTGCTGATAGGGGGACAAAGAATTTTCTTGAAAAACTCCCACTAGGCCAATGGCCTAAGATCAATTTCTGGAGGAATTACCAAAAACTGCTTCTAGTGTGGGCTTATTTCCTTCTTCAGATTCACTCTTCCTTACCCATGTTTTCTTCATCTGATCTCTTATCTCTTCCATAGTCACTTTCCCTTTTCCTTTATCATCCTTTTGTGAAATTCTGCCTTTGTGTACCGGACCTCTTCTATCCATGTTTTTGTTCTTGCAGAATCTTGCAATGTGACCAAATCTGTTGCAATTGTAACACATAGGATTTCTTTTTCTAGACCACTCATTCCATTGATTTCCTCTTGATCTGCATTGATTAGAAACATGCCCAAATCTTCCATAGGTGTAGCATTTAGCATTCCTTACACTAACAGACATAATTCTACATTCAATTGACTTATGACCAAATTTGTTGCAACTGAAACACTGACCAGGAAATGATGGACTACTTGAATTTATTTTACTTCTACACTAAGAAGCCATATGACCAAATTTATTACAAGCAAAGCAGTGACCATTAAATTTCTAAGCATTGGGTTGTCTTACCAGATGCCTTCTTTTTGTTCATCTAATTTCTTTGTCTGGAATCCTCATGTTTAGATCCGGAGCTTTCTCCCTTCTCATATCCAAGACATAGCTTGCCATTTGCATCCTTCTGTCCTTTGGTTAGCAAATCAAGCTTAGAAAAACTAATCTTAAACTTCTCCTTGTATTCATTTGTAGTAGTGAGTTAATCTCTGAGAATAACTATCTATCTTTCAAGCTCTTGCTCATTATTTTTGGATTGTTGCAGTTCAATCTCCAGCTGAATGAATCCACTATTAACTCTGATGCATTCTTCAGATCTTTCTTTTAAGGACTGGGCTAGGTTCTCCTCATTCTTCCTTCTTTCTTCAATCTCTTTAGTTTTCCTCATCACCATAGATTCCATCTCAAGCTTTAGAGCAATATTATTTCTAGCAAGCTTTTCATATTCTTTAGTTATTTCTTTTAAGGTCTGATTTAGGTGAGCATCTTCCAATCTTTTACTTTCTTTCTGCTTCAGCTGATCACATAGTTCCTTCCTCTTTTCTCTTGATTCATTGATTTTATCCTTCAATGATTGAATGAATTTTTCAGCATCCTCAAGATTTGCTTATAATTCCATGATTTAGACTGATCAAGATCATCAAATGCCACCAAAAGCTGTTGTTGAACACTACCAGATTCCATTGCATTCCAAGATCCACCTCAAGCTATTAAAATTATTTAGAGGAACCTTCTCTGATACCAATTGTTGGACTCAAGGAACACTGAGAGGGGGGATTGAATCAGTGTTCAACAATATTTCAATTTCAATTTAGATCTTAAACCATTTACAACATTTCAATAGAAGTAAAGATGCAAGAACATGAAGGAGACCAACAAGACACGATAACACCAATATTTTTTACGTGGAAACCCTATTAGGGAAAAAACCACGGTGGAGATTAATCCACAATTTATACTCTGTTAAAAGTATGAAGAAAAAGGGAACGCACATGCATTCAGGTACACTTCCTAGAACTCACTGCTCAAAATTATGAAGGCTCACTAGACCTTACAATATATTTGGATTTAAACACAAAATGTTGAACTAAGAAAGTAGCATCTACAAATTCCTGGTATCAATTCCGGTAAAGCTCATAGATCAGATTTTGGACCTTCTGTCTGATTTTGTACTTTGCTCTGCTCTGCCTTAATTCACTTTACAAAAAACTCTTCTGCACAAGAAAAATTCGCTGAACTAATCTTCTAATATTCACCCACACATCTGCTCTTCTCTTCACACACATTCATACATCAAAATGAATTACCTGAACTCATATATATCTGCTATCAAGGATTTCAATCGCTCCATGTCAGCTTCAGCAAAATAAAAGATATTTTCCAATTGTCAGCTCAATCCATATTTTATATTTAATGTGTACCCATCAAAGCTGGCTAATGTTATGCTGGGACCCAAAAAAAAATGTTCTAACACAAAAATATCTAAACAATTACTCCTTATACATCCACGACACACTACATTCACTAAGTCAGCCACCATGAGCAAATAAATAGAAAAATCATCCTACCAGATCTCCTAACTCAACCACCAATTAATGCGACAACACAAAACTTAACAATAAGATAATATAGATGCTCAACAACCTTCCTTGAGATCCACAACCTAAAATGATAATCTAGTGAAACATATAGATCAACATACTAATTGAATACCCTGCTCTTCATTCTCACTTCATGTAAAACTTTGTTCTTCACTCTGCTTGCCAGTAGGAACAAATTCTGATCTGCGGACCAGAATAATGACTTAGGTTGCCATCAATGACAACACTAGAAGCCATATGCCAACATAGGGTCCCTTGTCAGGGCACCCTCACCAAACACAAGAGTAGGATGATGCCTCTCCCACCACCGTGCAAAATTAGCAGCTACCCGGACATTATCCGCTGCCACTATGGGTGACAGATCTTGATCGGGCTCATCATCATCAGAGGGGACTACATCAGTAATGGTGGGATGAGGGTGATCCCTGAACCTCGTTGCACTCCTATAGGCCATAGTATAGGTGGGAACATCTAGTGGAATTGTCTGAGGATGGCCATGCTATCGCATGACCCGACTCCAATAGTAAGGTACTATGATATAATCATGGTGGCTTATCAAAAAAGGGTCCCACTATAGGTTCCTCATATACTTGTCATCATCCACCCATTGGAAAAATATGTAGGGTCTCCATCGAACCTCATCCCCCACAACAATGTTGAATTGTAGCTGCAAAAACTATAGATCACCGAATCTCCACTAGCCTGTCATATCATAACAGTGGGCCATGGGAATGTGATATGGTCATCGCTAGGGAAAACTAATTGGTCAAGTGCACATGATGGGGGTGAAGGCCAACACCTGCAAAAGTGTGCACGTAGTAAGGCTACAATACTCATAGTGAATGTATTGGCCTAACTCCTTGTAAAGGTGCGCCAACATGTTGTCCCCCTAGGCAAAAACTGTGCGATGCTCAACCATCTCTCTAATAGTATGGAGGAGGCCCTCGTGTAGGTGCAAGCCTCACCTATCTATTATGATCTAGAATGCCACAGTCATGACCATAACTCAACACAACAATTGTGCAATGGTCCCCACTTGGTCATACCAGTGCGTATATATGTGGCTCATGTCATCGCCATTGTCTGTCATCCCTAAGCAGTAGAGGACACCCTCCCTCTGCTCCCACGCTAATCAGATATCATCTAGGGTCACCCACCATCTACAGATGGGTAGTTCAAGGATTTGATAGACATCCTCGAGTGTGATGGTCATCTCCCCACAAGGTAGTTGGAAAGATGACATAGTGGCATCCCATCGCTCCATCAGGGCTGTGAGCATCCTCGCGTGGTATCTCATCTCTCACATGGTGAATACATGCCAGAGACCCACTTGCTCCAGGTGCGTGACCTCATCATCTGTCAGATGGTCCCTCTGCTCATGAAGAAGTTGGTATGCTCACCCTCTCAGATGCTCTTGAATCTTTGGGTACTCCTGCAAAAATTGAAATTTTTTTAGTCAGAACATCAAATTTCATTATGAAAACAAAAAATTACTTAAGACCTATGTGCGCCATGCAAACGTCTGAGTGTTGCGCATGCATCCTTGACCACCATAGCCACCTCAAGGATGATGGTGCAGACTTGGGACCTCGGCATAGACTATGGATGATAGCACATTTTCGAGATGCGAGCACAAAAAAAAGACACCTATGCACCTTGTTGACTAGAAAAGTGCTAAAAATAAGCTAAAATTCATAAAAAATGAGGCTTAGAGGCCTACCTGGTCCACCTCGTGACCCTCGGCGATGTCCTCATGTAGCTACTCCAACCTCGATTCCTTGTACTCCCTTCTGCTAGGCATTTTTCTAACTTTTCTCTCACAAAATTCAATAATTTGCTCGCAGTGAATAGGGAAAATGACACTTCTAGGGGCCCTAGGTATATATAGGCCCCACGGGGCCCATTTTTCCTAGAGTTTGTGGCTCTCTAGTTTCTCTTGAATTTACCCCACCAAGCTAGGGGAAAACTTAGGAGGGGGCATATAGTCACCTCTTGATCATATTCTTATTTTGAATTGATGAATTTTTCTTGATCATTCTTCTCTCCATTATAGCTTCTTCTGATTTTTCAAGGCTGACCCAAAATTTGAGTTTTGTAGGTTGAAGTCCTAAACAATTTTCCATGATCATTTTGTCACTATTTGTTGAGCTTGGATGCTAGGGACACCTTTAGTACTAGTTAGCTTGACTTTGGTGGACGCTATGGTTCTTTTCCTGACATGTAATTCTATAAAATTTAGAATTTGGGTGAAATTTTTTCTTCTCTACTTTAGTGAGGCTAATTTTTTCCAAAATCGAGTCCACTAAAGTGGGGGAAAAATGTAATGTCACAAAATTGCACCTATGTACAATTCCACATTGTTTTAATTTTTTCCTAGCATTTATGACACCTTAGAGCATTAATGACAAAAATCCCATGAGTTGGAAATTCGTGATTCTGACTCCATGTGGACTTGTGGCAGAGCAAAAAAATCATGATGACACGTTTCCTAAAAATCTAGGCTTTGGATGCTTGTGCGGCACATGGACATCTGCGTGGTGTGCTAGCGTCCTGGCAGTTTTTTGAGTTTGAAACGGGGAATCTAGAATCCTAACTATTTTGACACATGTCCTAGCAGTTGTGTTTCAGATATAACGGCTCTTTGCCACCCTTGCATGCATTAAAAAGCCCTCTCTAGCTCTCATTTTGGGTTCAAAGTAATTCATTCAAGCTCTTTTACTACTTGCTTCAGTCTTGAGTTCTCTTCATCTTTGATAGCAGCACTCTCACAAGAAAAGCCATGCTAGATTGAGGTCCCTCCAACAACAACTCTCAAGCGAGCACTCAATAGTGCATCTTTGTGCTCTATAGAGGATCTAGACCCATGGGTAATGCTCTCTCTCTCTCTCTCTCTCTCTCTCTCTCTTTCACTTTCCTTCCTTGTTCATTTGCTATCTCGTGGTGTGGGTTCTATTCCTAAGCAAGTTTCGCTTTCACCACACGCTTTGTTTACTTCATTTACACTCCTTTCCAACTTGGCTATCCATGGAGGTGGGAACACCAAAATGGGGTTTTGACTGAGGCAGGCCCCTATATATAGCCCCAACCTTTCCCCCTTGTTCTTTTGTGTGTAGGTGCAAATTGGAGCTTGGAGTGAAGAGCTGAACATTTGACCAAAGGTAAGCTCTCTCCAAGTCCCCTTGTGTTTATTTCAAGCTTTCAGATTCCTATTTGTTTATTTCACTTGGTAAATTTCAAACCCAAGCTTAGAAGTGGAACCTAGTTCTATCCGCCTGAGCCCTCTGTTGCTTAGGAATCCAACGTTCCTTTTAGACGACAGCGCACCACACTGGCATCTTGAAACCACGTTTCTTTCTTTTAGGAAAGAGCTCGCTCATCTGAGGCAAAAACTCGGGGTTTCATTCTCTCAGGATCTAAAATAACTTTCTCTAAAACATGACTTGAAGTATACTTTTCTACATTGTCATTGACTTGCTTATGTTGAGGTGTATAAGGGAATTTCATTCCCTAGTGATCTCTTGAGAACAAAGAGACCCATGCACATCGAATCCCTCTTATATCACAACTATATGTTTCAAAAATACAAGTGGGAGGATTACCTTTCGCTTGTGGAATTTTCCTATAAAAAATCATATCATTCAACAATCAAAATGGCTCCATTTGAAGAATTATGTCGAAGAAAGTGTCAAACTCCTATAAGTTGGGATAAGCTTGAAGACATGATTAGCCTTGGTCAAGAAATGCTCTAAAAAATGGAAGAACAAATCAGGATGATCAGAAAGAGACTGACAAAATCCAATGATAGAGAGAAAAGTTATGTTGATGCTAAATGAGTACCCAGAAATTTCATAGCGGGGGAAAAGGTTTTGTTGAGAGTGAAGCCACTAAAAAGAAAAATTAGGTTTGGGAAGTCATCAAAGCTAGCTCCTCACTATGTTGGACCATTTTAGGTTCTAGAGGAAGTAAACCCAGTCACCTACCGAATTTCTCTACCACTAGCACTTGATAGGATGCACAATGTATTTCATGTATCATATCTTAAAAATATATACTTGGTAATAATCACATAATTGATTGGAATGTACTATAGTTTTAGGATCCAAGAGTGGTCACGATCGACCCACTCAGTATGCTCAAACAATGTAGGCTCCACCTATGCAACAAAGATGTGTTCTAGTGCAAGGTCTAGTGGGACCAATATGTTGAAGACAATGCTACTTTGGAAGACTACCAGGACATTAAACACATATTTCTACATCTCTTAAGAGATTATGAGAATGTTCTTTAAAAATTGTACATTTTGTTTATGTTTGAAACTACTCATCATCGGGGATGATGATACTTAAGGGGGAGATGTTACATCCCACCCTAGTTTTTACAAAGACTACTTTTACTTTTAGTAAAATTTGCAATAAAATATTATAAACTTTGAAAAAAAATGATGCTATGATGAAAATTATGCAATGTTTTGTTTTGGTTTCTTGTTAAACACTGAATACTTTGTTGCCATGAAACAAAAATAATGCTTATGCAAGACATTTTTTCTTGAATAAGAAAATGATACAATGAATGTAATAAGATGATGTAACTATATTGTTTATCGAGATAATACCCTTGTTTCCTAAGTGATGATGTAGGTTGAACAAGCACCTTTAGTTTGAATGAAGGGGAGTATCACCTGGGAGAGAGGTGAAGTTGGGAAGAATTTGGTTTGTCATCTGAGCTCAAGTCAATTTGTATGACTCGGTTAACCAATTAGTTCTAGGCCCCATTTTCTTGTAAGTCTTGAGGTAAGTCATTGTGTTGGTTGTTTTTGTTCGTCATTTTGCAGTGGAACGTGGTTAAGGGTTCATAATCCTCCTTATTCCTTATCCTACTTAAATAAATCTTTGAGTGTATTTATGTAATGTGTGTGTCTTGGCTGGAAAGCTAGCATATGTATACAAGGGTTCGTGTATGCATACATAGATGCATATGCACGTGGGTGATCCCACAATACTAGTTACAATTTTTGGCCAAAATAGACACTGAACTAATTTTTTCTAACTAAGTCTTCACTTTCAGACACCTATATCAGCTAAACCGTGAGGAATTTGAAGATGATACAAACTAGTGATTTGTGACATTTTGTTTGTAAATTCTAAATATATATTTTTTCAAAATTTTTGGAATCAAATTGCACTTCTTTTTCCATCTCCTTTGAAAACTAGTTTTTTTTTCGTAAACACCATTTTTAAGGAGTGACACTCACCGTATAACACGCAACTTTTTTTCCATGAAGGAATTAAATTCTATTTTTTTTGAATTTAGATTTGTAACTACGATATCTAGTGCTTACAATTGGTTTCATAGTGTTTTATTGAATATTTTTTCGTTAATCAAGTTTTGAAGTCAAACCAATTATAATTCAAACATAGGTAGATCATATAACACAACTTTTTTTGTATGTATCAAAATTCAATTTTTTTTTTTGTTGGATCAAGGACTTCAATATCTGGTGCACTTATATTTTTTAATTTTTTTTTTATAATCTTCTATTTTTCCACATGTGTAGAACAAAGAGCTTGATTTTCAGTGAAAAACCTACATTCACAAGAAATAAAAAATAAATATAATAATAAAATTAAATTTAATTATAATTATAATTTTTTGGAAGCTTATAATAAGGACTACATACTTACCAAAAACAAATTTTAAATGAATTCATTTGATCCCCCAAAAGGTAAATCAAAAGTGGTTTTTTATCAACATTTTGATAGGTGTAAAGGAGACTCCGTTATAGGTATGGTTTTTAAAGCTAGTGGGGTTCTATCCAAGGGGGCTTGGTCTAAGGTGGTTTTATCAAACCCTCTTCAATTGGAATCCTTTAAATGGAACTTTTCAAGGCTTAAATCATTATATTTTCTAAAAATATGTGATTTTAGCAAAAATCAGGATCTCCTAGAAAGTGTAAACCACTATTGTGGCAGCACCCACATGTATAGATGAGGTTATCACACCTACAAACATGCATTTACATTCATGTGTGCATAATAAAACACGTGCATGCATGTGAATAAATAAATAAATAAATATGTGCTCATTCTATTTAGTAATTCCTTGGCATGATATTTTACTCATTGGAAATGACTTTAAGTGGTAACATTGAAGTTCTTAGTACCTAAGTTGTGCTTTGTTAAAACAGTATTATTAACCTTTTCTAAGAACCAAATCGGCTTATAAATCCATGGGAAGGTTTGTGTAGCTCGTTCTTTTAAAGAAAGGAGAGCCCATTTATTACATTTGGCTCAATACATGAGGTAAGGTGTATGTGTTTTAAAAGGAATTTTTTTTGTTTATTAGCGTCCTCTTCACAAATCAACATGAGTCGAGTCATAAATTGTGGCCTGCATTATGTTGTGTCTTAGAATCATTTGAAACTCTTAAATTAAGTAAATTTTTATGTCACGAGATGGAAGGAAGCTCATTACTCAAATAATATTACATTTGTTGTTCTTTTCCGATGGCAGATATTAGTAAACCACGATGAAGAATTCTTTAGTGGTGAAATTTGGTGAAACGATTTCTATGTTTAAACTATTATGGAGTGAGGATCCTTGATTGTTGACATCCTTCATTCTCCACCTAAGCAAAAGTTACCACATAACCTACATCTAACTCCTTGTTTGGATAACCCATTGTATGATTACTTCTAAATTGATTCTTTCGTTTACGCAGGGGAAACAATCTTTTGATGGATATGGTAAAGTGTGGAATCGAATTTGTAACTACTTCAAAATTGATTTTGGAAATTGTATCACCTTGGAGATATTTATTCTTCTATTAGAAAAAGAGATCAGATTAGTCAATAAAGTTTATATGCTGCTACTAGAAGGAAACAAATCTTTTAAATAGAAAAACTGATACATAGATAGGAGCCAAGAAAAATAATAGAGGCAGTTTTAAGATTATTGGGTCAATCTTCAAAACAAAGGAAGTCATTGAAGCTCAAGAAAAGTAGATTTCTGAATTGGAATAACATAAAGTGCAGTTTTGATCTATAAGAATCCTTCTATTAGAGTTATTGTGGAACTCTGACCTTCTATTATTTCCCACAAGCATGTAGCCATTATTTCTGGTCTTTTTCCATTTCTTGAATTGATCAAGAAAGATGACAGCTTAGAAACTATAACATGCCGAAGCTTGAATTTTTTTTTGTGAAAGTTGAAGTTTATGCTATCAAATGAATTTAGTTGATTAATTGGTTTTTTATGAAATTGAAAAGAAGAAAACTTGAGTTGTTGCTCAATCTATATTTTATATTGTTTCTTCTTTTCTTTAGAAGAAAGAACTTTTTTTGAGAAAGAGCCTTGATCTCAAACTGAAAAGTGCTTAGGAAGTTGCACAAGTTTAACTAAGGAAAGGTTGGAAGATGTTCTTGTATTAAAATTTGTATAAGAAAGCTATTACTTTAAACTGTGATAAGAATCAAGTATAGAGTACAGTTTTGGCAATGTGGCAAGATTGTCACATTAATGAAGTGAATCCTTGTGTTTATGCTAGGGTTGAGAAAAGTCTCACTTGATGAAATAGTTATTGAAACTAGAGTACAACCCTCTACAAATTTCTTTCCAAGAATTTGTCCTTTTAAAGGATTCCTTGCGAATGAATTGTTTATTTTAGAATGTAACTATTAAGTCAATTTTTAGAGAGGGGAGTTAACTTAAGAAAATGGCTGAAGCCAAGATTCGAGGCTCGTGCCTCATATTTTGGGTATACAAGAAAATGTATCTTTAAAGGGGAAAGTTTTCCCTAGTTTGAAAATGTATTTTTAAAGGGGCAAGTATACCCTAGTTTGAAAATGTAATTGTTATCACCTAAAATTGCACCCTGTTGAACCTGATGTTCAACACCTCAGTGTAACATGGGAAGACCTCTAAAGATGTGGGTTTCTTGTAAATAGAGGTCAACCTTCGGAGAAGGTCGGCTTCCTATGGTGTCACCTAACTACTGATCTTGTAAGGAAAAGGGAGAAGGAGAATGCATAAAAATGAAAATTAAATCCTATGGTGATACACCAAAATGACAAGAGCAATGGAATACTTAGGTTACACTTGAAAATTGACAATGAACATAAGATCACACACCAAATTCTGTAAAGCTTTACATTAATGTTTCACAAACAGGTTCGATTCACACACCTTTTCAAAAAAGGAAAAATATTTTCACAGATTAGAATTCATGTGTGACTATGTGAACACAATTTGTGATTTGTATAATGATACTTTTGCAAAGGAAGGCATGAAAACACAAGATAAAGTTATAAAGGAATGAAATAAATTCACAAAATAACTTGATCATTAACTTGAAATGCACAAAACTTTGCAAGAACAAGATGGTAATTTGAAACATCCACAGTGATCAAGGTAAACTCTGTATATTATGCTCCAAAATCAGTTACAAAAGTTTGCTAATTTGAGAAAGGACTGTAGAAGTCACAAACTTTTTAAAAAAAATAAGGAGAACTCCTTTACAAGAAGAAAAAAAATGCCATATATACAAAAGTGTCGGCCCACTAGGGCTTACAAAAATATCCACCCTCAGAAAAAATCTACCCTTATATCTTTTAAAGGAAGTTAATGCTGCATTAAACGTCCATCCTTGCTATCCATGTTGGTGAAGAGTTGCTCTAGGAATGGCCTCCTTGATCTTTTGCAACTACAACATTAACTTCCTGGTCTTCATGTCCACCTTCGAACCTCCTTGCCAAGCTACTTTGAATGCTCCTGAGCTCAGAGGAAAACCACGTCGTTTTCACTCTATTGATCTTCCTCTCACCGGTCAAATTGCCACGGCTCACCTGTAGCTTCCTTCGATTGGTCGAATAGATGCTACATGGGATCACCAGATGGTCAAAGGTCACTTAGACTAATTCACATGTCGGTGAGACACCAACCATGTCTCCCCGATGCGATTACACTCTATAGCAGCATCGACATAGCTTACAACCGTCGGTGAGAGTTATATCGAGCTGCAAAAGTCATATCGACATCCTTGAAACCATCGGCAAGATTAACGCTTATCGGTAGCACATCCTACCATGCACAACACTTTCGCTCGGAGTCTCCCTATTCTCAAACTTGTGAACCATTGTCGGCAAGAGCTTCCTGGTCGACAAGAGATTACATCGAGGGTCCTTTTGTTTCGGTGAAAGCTCACTTCATTTCAGGGAGACATTGCTTGGTTGCTGAGACCTCATGCCGAGTCACCATCTTATACCAAAGGCACCATCCTTTCGGTGAGATGTCATTCGTTCACCAAGACGTTTCAGCGAGGCCCACCTTTCTCCCCGTTGACATCTCTTTTCGCCGAGACCTTCGTTAGTCGCCGAGACATCTCCCCGAGCTCCTATTTCTTCGGCAAGACCCCCGACATTCGGCGAGACATTATGCCATTAGCAATCCCTCTCGGTGAAACTTTCACTTATCGGCGAGACTTCATGCCAAAGGAAAAACCTTCGGTGAGCTGAGAACACTTCGGCAGGACACATACCAGGTCGGGAAGACCTTACATCGATGCTGCCTCCTCTCGCCGAGACTTCCATCTTCGACAAGACCTTGCTTGGTTGCCGAGACATCACGGTGAACTCAAATCCTTCGCCGAGCTCACTACTCCATGTCAGAAAGACTTCATCGGGTCGACAAGACTTCTCAGCAAGGCCTCCATCTCTCGGTGAGCTCGGACCCTCTTTTGGGGAGACCACCACTTGTCGACAAGACATCTCGGCGAGCCCAAAGCCTTTCGGCGAGACCTTTATTTATCGGCTAGACCTCCTGCCGACACCAATATTATGCCGAGAACTTCATTCCCATGGTGAGACTGCAGTTAATCGGCAAGACCTCATGCCAAACATAGATGTCTTGGCGATCTAAGGAAAAATTCAATCATTTGGCCCCCCCTGAATACTTGAAAAGAATAGACCCCTGCCTGATTGAGCCCGTAGGTAAAAATTGGGCAACATTTCTAGAAACCTTTGTTGGATGTTTGCCTGCTAAACATGGAAACCAGTAGCCAAAACTTGTCCATTGGGCATGGAGTCATTAGGAAAATTTAGAAAGAATTCAAAAGCAGTCTGCACATGGCTGCAACTCTTTTGAGACTCATAGAACATAACAGGTTGCTAGAACCGACAAAACAAGAGAAACTGATAAGAAACTATTTACTTTGCTGGAACAACACCTAGGGAATGAAACAACAATTAAACTAAAGTGCAGGAGCATTTATTGAAAGCATAAAACCTAACCTAATATGCACGATGATAAATCATACCTCAAAACAACGTTTGAGGTGAATCCCATTAACTGGGATTGGTAAATTTTCTCCATCCATGTTCGATAACTGGAATGCATTATGCTCCTTGCATTTAGTAACAACAAATGGACCTGCTGAGAAATGATCAAATTTTGTGTGTTTTCCTGGTCCACTTTTTAGCACATCCCACTTGAGAACAATATCACCTTCCTTGAAAATTTTGGCTGTAGCTTTCTTATCAAATTTTCTCTTTGTTTGGTGCTGATGATACTCCAAAGTTTGTATAGCTTTGTCTCTTGATTCTTTGAGCTCCATGAGCTCTGCATATCTCACGGACATTGGGTCCTGTTCTTCATACATCTCCAACTAGTGAACAATGTCTAGAATTGGAAGCTCTAGCGATAGAGGTAATCTAGCCTCTTTACCATAAACGAGTACATATTGAGAATTACCAACTGATCTCTTAGGGGTTATTCTATCTACCCAAAGTGCAGATTTCAATATGGTATGCCAAAATCTTTGGTTCTCTTCCATAGTCCTCTTAATGATTCTTATCAGATTTTTATTTGTACTTTCAGCTAATCCATTACCCTACGGGTAATAATTGGAGGAAGTATTCAAATGAATTCCATGTTTAAAAGCCCAATCTGTGACTCTTAATCCAACAAATGCAAGAGCATTATCTAAAATGATGGAGTTAGGAACTCCAAATCTGGTGATTATATCTTCATAAAAATTCAAAACTGAAGGTTCATTTGCCTCTTTCAAAGCTACTGCCTCTGTCCACCGTGTGAAATAATCTGTAGCAGTAAGCACCCACTTGTGACCAGCACTATATGGTGGATTAATTGGTCCAATAAAATTGATTCCCCATCTCATGAAGGGATGCTCCTTCTAAATTGGATGTAGAGGCATAGCAGGTAACTTTTCTTTTCCTGAAAATAAAGCACATTTAACACACTTTCTTGACCATGCATATGGATCTTTAAACAAGCTAGGCCAGTAGTAACCAGCTCTCATAATTTTCCAAGTAGTTGTCCTTGGAGTAAAGTGACTTCCTGAAACTCCATCATGAAACTCATGCAGTACCTTTTCTGTTTGATTAGTATCAATGCATCTTAATAAGACACCATTCATATCTTTCTTTAAAAGAATACTATTAATGAGGACATAAGGAATTGATTGTAATATGAAGTATCTTCGTTTTGCTCTATCCAGACTTGGTGGACATTCACCAGTATGAAGAAAGTGGGTCATTTCTTGAACCCAACCTGCAACTAATGCAGGTGCAATAGCTTGAACATTTTGAGATTCATCTGTATTAGTTAAAACAACACCAGTTTTTGATCTCTGTGCATCTTCAGAAGTGGAGGCAAGTTGCTCACAAAGTCCTCTACCTCTGACAAGTCTGGTGATTTTCATGTTGACATCAAATTCATCACTCTTGTGATCCACCCTGCTCTTTTCTCACTCAGATCCTTGTTCAACAAAAACTCCTTCACACTCGGGTGTGCAACCAAAATATGAATTTTATTGTTTGAAACTAGAGGCTTAAACTACTTTAGGCTTTTGATCACAGCGAGAACACGTTTCTCAACAAATGTATATTTCTCTTCATAATCAACAAGTACTTGACTAAAGAAAGCTATTGGCTGCTCTAAATTATCACTGTTTTTTTGAACTAGCATAGCAGAAATTGAACTAATGATGCCAAAAGCATATAAGAAGAAGTCTTTAGAGAAATATGGATTTACCAATGTTGGAGCTGATGCTAAAGCTTCCTTGATTTCTTCAAAACTATGTTTTGCTTCTCTAGTCCAACTGAAAACTGCATTCTTTTTTAGCATGGCAGTTAAGGGTTGTAGTGAATTTGCAACATCAGGAATGAATCTTCTTAAAAAGTTAATTCTCCCTAAAAAGCTCTGCAATCCTTTCTTGTGATTAGGCAACGAAAGTTCAAGTATAGCCTTAACTCTTTCAGGATCAATGGTAATTCCATCTTTTGATACTGTGTCCTAACAGTTTACCTTCATGAACTGCAAAAATACTCTTTGTAGGATTGAGAGATATTCCATATTCTCTGCATTTTTCAAAAAATTGCTTAGATGTAACAAGTGTTCATCTGCCTTTTTTGAATATACAGTTATGTCATCTAAGTACACCAGTAAAAATTTCTGGATTAAACTCTGAAATGACATATCCATGGCACGCTGAAAGGTGGCACCAACATTAGATAAACTAAAAGGCATTCTCTTGTAAGCCATAGTGCCCCATTTTGTTGTAAATGTTGTTTTATACTGATCCTCCTCTTTGACTAAAATCTGGTTATAACCAGAATATCCATCTAGAAGAGAAAATCTCTCTGAACCGGAAACAACTTGGAGAATTTGTTCCATAGACAGTAAGGGGTAATGATCCTTTAGAGATGCTCTGTTAAGATCTCTAAAATCCACACATAATCTTATCTCACCGCTCTTTTTTCTAACCGGAACAAGATTAGAAACCCAAGATGTGTGTTTAATTGGAAATACAATACCCCCCTCAACTAACTTGGTCAGCTCTTTGATCATCAAGGGTTCAAGCTTGGGGTTCAATGATCTCTATTTTTGTCTAACAGGCTTGGCATCAGGTTCTAACTCAATTGTATGTTGTGCAATATGAGGATCAAACCCTCTTAAATCAAAATATTGCCAATCAAAAACATCATGATATTCTTGGTATAAAACAATGAAAGCTCTCTTATCTTCAAATGAACAGATCTTGCCTAATTTGAGAAGCTTATCTTTAAAGATTTCCACTTATTCATAATGATCTTCTTTCACTTGAATGCCAATTTTTCTCTTCTTAAGCTGATCATCGGAGTTGAATATGGATTCCAAGGTAACCAGCCCTTTGGGAAGTTTATTTGTCTTCAGCTGTATCACTTGATCATCATACTATTGTTTGATCTTTTCTTGGTTTACTACAGAAAATTGATCTTCTTGTAGTAGAAAGGTTAAAATCTGTTCATCACTTTCAAATACCTGCCAGTTAATGTTGTTATCAGGAATTGACGGCCTGATAACCACCTTGACATACTGTTATATTTTATCCTTTTTGACATCGCCTGGGATATCAAACTGTGCCCCAATTCCTGCAAGTCTATCAACATGCCTATTTTGATTTCGTGGAATAGAAATCAGATTGAAGGCATTAAAATCTTCAATTATATTCCATACTCTATTTCTGTAAGACTTTAAAGCATCATTCTTGGCAACATTCAGCCCTCTAACCTGATTAACTTTCAATTCACTATCTCCATAGACTTTCAAATAGTCAATTCCTCTTTTTCTTGCCCACTCAAGGCCTTGAATGAGTCCTTCATACTCAACACTGTTGTTAGAACACGTAAAAGAAAAAATGAAAGGTTGAAAAATACTTATCACCCTGTGGAGAAACCAGCATTGAACCTCCACTTGCTCCATTCTTGCTTCTGGAACCATCAAAAAACATTTCCCAGAGTTCACTTTATTGTTGCAACAGCTGATCTGTACTTTTTTCGAGGTTTGGAACTACTGAGTCAGGTTCAAGCATCACATAATTACCCATACCGACATCTTGAATAAAATCTACATGATTGTCCAACACATTTTCAGCTGCCCACTCATGTAGTAGCACATCAAGAACAACTTCTGCTTGAAGTTCTTGAGCGGAAGTCAGTTCACTATCAGTAAAAATGACACAATTTGTGTCTGCAATAGTAGGAACAGTATTGATAGGACTTGGGTTATACGGCTCAATATGATCTTTAGCCAACTTTTCAGATTTAATGGTAACTTTGGTTCCATATCTAGTTCTAAACAACATATGTGACCAATCAGCTGACACATAACCACCTATCTTAGCTATAAAGTCTCTTGAGAGGCACAAAGAAAAGAAAGGCGGGAGATCTATGACACATATGTCCTGAGGAACTAAAAAATTAGGACAAGCATGAAGGGTAAGACTCAAATCTTTAATAATACCTAATGTGTTAACATAAGTACCATCCAATTGAATCACCCCCTTCTCTAAGGGCTGATACTTTAGTCCAAGCTTGTCAGCAATCTGATTTGGCATAACTGAGCTACTAGCTCCACTGTCTACCATACAGTTATGAAATAACTTATCACCTATAATTACAGATACGTAAAATGGAGGTGGTTTTACTTCTTTTCTTGCCTCTTTGCTGGGTTTCTTATCTTTTTCTTGAGGATTATTTGTCAATACAGTTTTGACTTGATCTATTGAAGACTCAGATTCATTAGACACTTTAAAATTTGACAAAGTTGAATGTAACATATCCTTTTGACCTGGGATAGCTAATGAATCCCACATAGACATCGTTATATTCATCTTTTTCATACTGTCAAGAATATTATAGGGTACAACTGGGTTTATTTTATGATGTACCTTTATGCCAACATGATTAGCTTGCAAGTGTGGCTGCTCCTTTACTGGGAGTTGTTGATTTCTTTGTGATTCATGGGTCACTTGAGATATGGATAGTTCTACAGCTGCTGCTTTCCCCTTATCAGCTTCTTGATCAAGCTTGAAAGCTCTTTTCTTCACCCTTGAGTTAGCTACAACTGGAGAATTATCTACATTCAATCCACATAATTCTTCACATTGCCAGTTAAGTAGGGTAGTATCATTGGTAAGTTGATCTTGGTGTTGTGGAGATGCATCATTGAATTCATTCTATTGTGAACTCGAGTTATTTTGTACCATAAGTGCCTGATTAATGAGTCCATTTGAGCAAGTGACCTGATTGTGAGGTTGGTTACAAGGGTAGCACCACTCATAATCTACTGCTAGGTTGTTTTGAATAGGGATAAGATCCTTAACTGCACTAATAGGTGCTGGAGCATAACCCTTAAAAGGTTTTTTGTTTACACTCTGTCTTGGCCCCTAATAGTTGCCTTGATAAGCTTGTCTATTACCTTGATATTACTATTGCTGACCTAAATTCTGCTGTTGATAGGGCCTGCCATATTATTGGTTCTTTTCCAAGGTCACAAGCTTATTTCCAAAAGTCTGTAATAAACTTTTGATCTCCTGTAACTCACTTGAAGATCTTGGAACAACAGTTTCTTGTGCTACAATAGCTGGAACATGTGGCAAAGGTGCAAAAGGTGGTATTTGCAAAGGGATACTTGAATGAATATATGGAAATATAGGCATTGGTGGCCTAGGAGCAAGTTTACTAGCTTGTATTAGGCTTTTTTTGCTCTGATTGCTATTTCAAATGCATCTGGGAGAGAAACACCCCCCATTGATTGTATCATAACGACTATATCACTGTTAAGGGCCTTCAAAAAGTACAAAAATGCATATTCTAGAGGTGGTCTTACTGTTGCAGGAATTCTATCCCATGTTCTTTGAAATCTGAAATTGAAATCATTCATTTTCTCCTGAGGAGCCCTCTTAAGCGTAGTTAATTGCTCCAACAAAGACAAATTATCAGACCTGTCCTAAAACTGTCTGTGTAATTTGTCACGCAACTCATCCTAGGTGGCAACTGAACCTACTCCAAGGCTCCTGAACCACTGTACTGCTCTTCCTTTGAATGGTGCTGCAAGAAGTCTTACAGCTATGTCTTCTTGTGTGATATGGTGCACGCCACATAAGGAAGCAACATCTCGTATATGTTCAATTAGGGTAGTCTGATCTTCCCCAGTGAAAATTGGAAAACTTTTCAAAGCTACCATTGGAATGCCATTGTGTTGTGCCAAATTTAATGGACTACCTCCATCAAATGGCACAAAAGGCTAATTTCTGGGAGCAACCATTGAAGGTGGATTTACTTGCACTCCAGGTGAAATAAAAGTCGGGACAACAATATGGAATCTCACAAATGGAGGAGTAGATTTGGTTCTTCTAGAATAGATAAAAGTTGTCCCTGTCCTCTCTGTCAACCTGCCTTGTCTTCTTGGTGGTGACAACTGTAAATATTCGAAAAGAACTAAGCTGCTCCTTGTTTGAACTCTTCTCAAAAACTGTAAAAGCACTGATTCTGAAGTTCTTCCTCTTTATGGAGTCACCAAGTATGCAAAAATTGACTTCTGTAAAGTCTGAACTTCCTGGTTGCATACCAAACCAACAATATAATGTGGGTTCGAGTCCCACCGGGCGTGCCATAATTGTTATCACCTAATATTGCATACTATTGAACCTAATGTTCAACACCTCAGTGTAACATGGGAAGACCTCTAAAGATGTGGGTTTCTTGTAAACAGAGGTCAACCTCCGGAGAAGGCCGACTTCCTATGGTGTCACCTAACTACTGATCTTGTAAGGAAAAGGGAGAAGGAGAATGCATAAAAATGAAAATTAAATCCTATGGTGATACACCAAAATGACAAGAGTAATGGAATACTTAGGTTACACTTGAAAATTGAAAATGAACATAAGATCACACATCAAATTCTGTAAAGCTTTGCATTAATGTTTCACAAACATGTTCGATTCACACACCTTTTCAAAAAGGGAAAAAGATTTTCATAGATTGGAATTCATGTGTGACTATGTGAACACAATTTGTGATTTGTATAATGATACTTTTGCAAAGGAAGGCATGAAAACACAAGATAAAGTTATAAAGGAATGAAAGAAATTCACAAAATAACTTGATCATTAACCTGAAATGCACAACACTTTGCAAGAACAAGATGGTAATTTGAAACATCCACAGTGATCAAGGTAAGCTCTGTATATTATGCTCCAAAATGAGTTACAAAAGTTTGCTAATCTAAGAAAGGACTGTAGAAGTCACAGACTTTTTTAAAAGCATAAGAGGAACTGCTTTACAAGAAGGCAAAAAATGCCATATATACAAAAGTGTCAGCCCGCTAGGGCTTACAAAAATATCCGCCCTCAGAAAAAATCTGCCCTATGATCTTTTGAAGGAAGTTAATGCTGCATTAAACATGTGTCCTTGTTGTCCATGTTGGTGAAGAGTTGCTCTAGGAATGGCCTCCTTGATCTTTTGCAACTACAACATTAACTTCCTGGTCTTCGTGTCCACCTTCGAACCTCCTTGCCGAGCTGCTTTGAATGCTCCTGAGCTCACAGTAAAACCACGTCGCTTTCACTCTGTTGATCTTCCTCTCAGTGGTCAAACTACCACGGCTCGCCTATAGCTTCCTTTGATTGGTCGAACATATGCTACATGGGATCACCAGATGGTCAAAGGTCGCTCAGACTGAATCGCATGTCAGTGAGACACCAACCATGTCTCCTTGATGTGATTACACTCTACAACAGCATCGACATAGCTTACAACCGTCAGTGAGAGTTATATCGAGCTACAAAATTCATATCAACATCCCTGAAACCATCGGCAAGACTAACACTTATCGAAAGGACATCCTACCGTGCACAACACTTCTGCTTAGAGTCTCCCCGATCTCAAACTTGTGAACCACTGTCGGCAAGAGCTTCCCGGTCGGCAAGAGATTACATCGAGGGTCCTTTTGTTTCGGCGAAAGCTCACTTCATTTCGGGGAGACATTGCTTGGTCACTGAGACCTCATGCCGAGTTCACCATCTTATACCGAAGGCACCATCCTTTCGGTGAGATGTCATTCAGTCATCGAGACGTTTTAGCGAGGCCCACCTTTTCTCCCCGTTGACATCTCTTTTCGCTGAGACCTTCATTAGTTGCCGAGACATCTCCCTGAGCTCCTATTTCTTTGGCAAGACCCTCGGCATTTGGCGAGACATTATGCCGATATCAATCCCTCTCGGCGAGACTTTCGCTTATCGGTGAGACTTCATGCCGAAGGCAAAACCTTTGGCGAGTTGAGAATACTTCGGCAGGACACATACCAGGTCGAGAAGACCTTACACCGATGCCGCCTCCTCTCGCCGAGACTTCCATCTTCGGCAAGACCTTGCTTGGTCGCTGAGACATCATGACGAACTCAAATCCTTCACCAAGCTCACTACTCCATGTCGGCAAGACTTCGTCGGGTCGGAAAGACTTGTCAGCGAGCCCAAAGCCTTTCAGCAAGACCTTTATTTATCGACCAGACCTCCTGCCGACGCCAATATTACGCCGAGAACTCTGTTCCCATGGTGAGACTGTAGTTAATCGGCAATACCCCATGTCGAACACAGATGTCTTGGCGATCTGAGGAAAAAGTCAATCATTTGGCCCCCCTTGAATACTTGAAAAGAATAGACCCCTTCCTGATTGAGCCCGTAGGTAAAAATCGGGCAACAGTAACCTTAAAGGGGAAAGTATGCCGTAGTTTGGAAATGTATCCTTGTCTTAATTTAGAAGGGTTTTGAGGGAGTCCAAACCTAGTGAACTGTTCTTTTGTGTTTACATGTTGTGCAGAGCAGGTAGCTCCACTATGCCCTAGGTTAGTAGTGTTTTCCAAGTCGAGTAGGGTGGGTGAACCATGACTATGCTCTAGAAGCATTTGTATAGTCAAGTACAAAAACTATGGCCATGGGATGGTAAGTGCAAGAGCAACTGCTTACACTTGTTAGTTCACCGTGACCTAGTTGCTTAGCTAGCCAAAGTTGTCATGCTTGGTTGGAGGGTATCCATAGTAGTACAATAGTGTTAGTTAAGTAGGGAACAACACTAGGGCTCAGATGGAAAACTATGAGGGGTCCCAACAAACCTTTCATTCAAGGGTAGGGCCACTTCCAATTAGGAAGGTGAGGAAGGGACTGCTTAATTCCAAGGTTGGAGGTAAAGAACCTGAATGATGCTCTCCCTGTTGCAGGTGGCATGTTGAGTCTTGGAAGATAGTAAGAATTAGATGAAGTTCTTTGACCCTATTCTCTCACAGTTCTTTATTTAGCTTAATTAATTAAATGCTAAAAAGATTTGTCTCTTGTTTTTTATTTTGATGTTAACAGTTAAAAAGTATAGATGCAACAAGTTCTTTATATGATTATACAAATGAAATGCAATAGCATGATGGTTTATGTTTACAAGTTTTTCAAAAATAAATTACATTCACTTCTTGTGTTTATGTTTTAACCTTTTGGTAAAAAATATTGTTTAAACTTTGTCAGAAGGAGATTGGTTGTTACACTCGATGTATTTTTTTGGACATCAGGCATCGGGTATCTATCTTACTCTTTATCACATTTTGCAGTAAGACATAAGTCTTCCTCATAACTCGTGAATCCTAAAATTTCTCTTTCCTATGCACTTTTCCAGCCTTCTACTAGACTTCAAGCCTTTTGGTATTCATCCCTCCCTTCTTCCAATAATCTTTTGTAGGCCCGATGCCCGACATCTAAAAAAAGGTGCTCTTTCGGGGTTCTAGACCTATTAATTCTCAACGTCATGGTTCTTTCAAGCTCAAAACTTTGGTAATGTTGTCGATTGATGTGATTTCAATTGTAAAATCCATTAATGTTGCAACTACTTTCTCAAAGTTAGCAAATTTGATCTTTATGGCTACAATGGTGATCTTAAATGCATCTTTCAACTGTTGCAAGTGGGATAAATGACACCATACCTCTTTCATTTCTTACATGTGTCATTTGATGTGTATTTCATGGAAGTTCCATTTTCTCGAGCTGTTAAAAGTAAAGGTGCGAAGCATGGGTTTTCTCTACATGTGTTTGAGATCAAATTTTTGTGATCTAATTAGATTTCTCCCTTTTTGTTAACCCTAAATGAATTAGGTTTTGATGCTCAATCATCCAAGTTATGGCTAAACTATAAAGGAAAGTACATTGTATTTGTTTCAAAGGGTTTTGAGATTTTGGGAAAAGGCTATGTACTATAACTATTTAATACCAAGGGGAAAGTCCTTATGTTGTAAGTCCTCATATTGTAAAACTTGATTATAGAGATACAAATATATGTTGCAGCTATGATTTTGTCTATAGTTTTATGTAATACCTTTTCAATTGGAATAACAGCGTTATATTGATGTTCTTCAAACACATTTTTTGATTGGGTTATCTATCTATTTGTTTTCCATTCAACGAGGTGTAAATCCTTGCATTTAGGTAGTGAGGGTATTGTATTTTTCAAATGAATTCTTAAGTAGAATTTCATAATAGAATTAAGTAGACCTTTCTTTCATAAGGTGATAGATATTAATAGGTCATCAATATTATGTTATAGCATTAGAATATTAAGTATATGATATATGGCTCTGTTGCCCAGGGAAAACACTGGTCTTGCATTGTTTCTCTTCTCCATCCTCAAAAACAAATCTAAATTCAAGAAAAAAAATTGTGCTTTAAGTTTTTTGTTTATTTTATGTTTTAAGTTCATACATGGATTGAAATGAGAACAAGGGGTGTACCATTCATGAATGTGGCCACACAAATCCTTGTTATCTAGTGTGAATTTTATTTGTTGGACATTGTGTTCCATCACTAGTTGAATATCTACATCTAGTGTCATTAAGGGTGACCCATGTAGGATTTTCATAGCTTGAAGTGCAAGAAAGAAAAATGTGAGATAAATCTCTCATTATTTTGCCACTAATCTTGAAATCCTTGATCATAAAAGCTAGCTATCCTTTAGAGGTTTTTTCAAGGTTCATCTAGAAAAAAGAACCAACAAGATGTTTGATCCTTCACCAATGTGGACCAATTCCTACTCCATTGGGAAATAAAGTCATGAATAACAAAGAGGAAGGGGATAAACAAAATTCTACAAAATGTTCTAGTAGAAATTAGTGAATAGGTGTTAAAGAAACTAAATTTTAGATAATAAACACAAGAAATAGAGAGGACCTATAAACAAGAGGAATTGGAAAAGATAGTAGTAGTACATAATCTTTCTCCTAAGAATATAAAATTCATTCAAATGCATCAAGAAAAAATATTAAGGTCAAAGAGAAAAATAAACCTCTTCACCAAGGCTATTCAATGTAAAGAATATGTAAATAAATCATTGTCAACTATATCATCTAAGAAATTAAAGCCTTATATAATAAACACAAGAAATAGAGAGGGCTTATAAATAAGTGGCATTGGAGAAGCTAGTAGTAGTAAATAATATTTCTCTTAAGGAGATAAAATTCACTCAAGTGCATAAAGACAAAATATTAAGGTCAAAAAGTAAAATGAACCTATTCAAGAATAAGTAAATAAATCCTTGTCAACTATATCATATAAGAAATTAAAGCCTCAATTGAAAGAATTAAAGTACATTTAAAGAAGAAAAATAGAGGCAAATAGTCAAGTAGCTTAAGGAAAAATTGAGCAAGAGAGAAGAGATAACAAAATCAAGGAGAATAAATAAAAGAGAAAATATTTATTTGATAAACAAGAGAAAATAAGGAAAGAAAAAGAAGAAAAAATGGAGAAAGAAAAGACAATGTAAGAATCAAACAAACCAACTAAAAATTGATGAGTCTAAAAGAAAAGGTAAAAATAAATAGATCAGATAAAAGCAAGCAATAAAACAAAAAGAATGAATAATTGGGGAAGGAGACAATACAAAATAAAAAAATTAAACTAAAAAAATCAAAGAGGAGCAAGAAAAAGATACAATAGATCATAGGGATTAAAGAGAATGACTAGATAGAATAAGGGTCCCTTTCTAACTTACATGTACCATATTCATGATTATTCTAACATGATGGTAAAAGCAAGGGCATCTTTTATCTTCATCTTAAATCTATAGTCATCACATAGATGAAAGCATCTTATGTATGCAATTCTAATTTTTTCTTAGTTTTCTTATCATGTGGCCATATTTAGATTATTATACAAGAGTTATTTTTTCACATTTAGTTTATCATGTTTATACTTGCTTTTATTTTGCATAGATTAACATGTAGGCATGTTCTATGTTATCTATTTTCTCTCTCATTAATTTTAGCATGTTTATTTATGAACACAAAAAATCGAAGCCCGACATATTATTACTAATTACAATCTAAGTTAATGCATGGTTTTCAAGTTGGTTCTTATTGTTATTCCAAATAGTATACTTCTAGTAATTTTATTTTTCATGTCATTTTTAAAATTTTATATGATTTCTAATATAGATTTATATGTACACTATAGAGGGCAAAATGTAGAGGTGAAAGGCATCCACTTACACTTACCTCTTATTTTACAACACTTTGTGTGTGTATTGAGTGCATAGGTCTAACACATGATTTTTTTAACACACTAAGTGAGCTAACACTCATTTTCACGTCATAATATAAATTAACCTTTGTTCAAATCAACCCCAACTCTTAGATTAATGTTTTCTCTAACTTGATTAGAACTACTTGGAAGGCCTTGAACTAATTTAAGATTGTAGATCTAATATTAAATCTTCAAAACAATACATATAGTCTATAATAATTTTCTATATCACACATCAAACTAAAATAATTCTTCCATCTTTATTAATTTCAATTAACATTTCAATACTTTATCTACACTCAAATTATATATCAAAATTAACTATTATTATTATTATAATATTAATTACGCTATTACATTGACGCTAGACAGTTGTTTAAGTTGGACCACTGACTATTTCATAATATTTGAAAAAAAAAACACACAAGAAAATGAACCCAGACAAGTATTTAGTTGGACCATAATTTAAAAGAAAAAAGTTTTGACTTAAAATTAGACCCGGCTGGCCAGGACTGACCATTTCATAATATTTGGAAAGAAATGCACGACATGAGTAAAGTAGATTTAATTATTCAACATACTGTTAACAATGGAAAGCATATGTGGACAATAATGCGGAAACATTTACGAAAGAGTTTACCGCTGATTGCGGAAAGTTCGCTGAATAAATACATTGATTTGTTCAAGGCTTTTGATAAGAAGCGGAAATCTGCAATCAATAATTAATCCATCCCTTTAATCGGCTACAAAGAGTATTTCTTAGAGATCATGAAGATATGTTTTGGTCCTCTGCTTCCTGCAATTGTGCGCAGGGCAGGACTTGCAGACGCAGTTTTTAAGCCCTCACAACGATGCCAGGTCTCAAGTGGGCGTTGGCCCTCTCGTCGCCGCCTACGCGCACAACTTTCTAATCAACGCATGGCGGACTGTGCTTTCTTAAAATAAAATTTAAGAAGATAAAAGATAACTATTCAAGTAAAAATAAAATAAAGAAGACCCCTCTAAATAAATGAACATAATGAACATATATTCATACCTCTCTCTCCTGATCTCACTTATCAACTTTAATGATTGTAAAAGGTTCCTCATTGAAGACCTAGTGACTTTCTCTATACCCAACCATGTCAATTTGTCTTTGTTATCATGGCTCCACAGACCAATTAGCTTTCTCAAACAGGTCATATTTTCCCAGTAATGAATTTAAAACACCATACACATTCTTCAAGCCCTTTTCACTATCTCTTCATGGAAATGTTTCCTATTCTTTAGGGCAAAACTTACGGTGTAACACTATAAAGATATCTCCCAAAGAAGAGTTCATTTGACTAAAATAGTAACTTATTCCTATACACCAATAAAACTTTTACCCAGACTTAATAAAATACTCTGTCAAGACTCAAATTATAAGTCAGAAACACATACACATATAATTCCAAAGTCCTACTACATGTGTAGGGGGCATAATTGTGCATGAGTTTACATGCCTCAACTAATTTTTTGCAAAATTTTCAAACGAACATTATCAATAACAACTAATACATGGAAAACTACATGTTATCACAATTCCAGCAACCTACCTTAAAACTTAAATACCTCGACAGGCAGCTAGCACACTTCAAAATAACAGAGCATTTTTATCGTAAATCTAATAAACTTCCTTAAGTCAATTATCAATTTTCCAGATTAGGCCAAGCATGCCAAAAGAGAGAGGAATACTCCACACCAATCATCTTTCTCACTTACTTGGCAATGATTCAGGAACTCTGCCAAATTTTTGAAGAAGTTCTATTGCGACCCTTAAACATTAGGAAATTCGAAGAAACAATATTCAGTAGTAATGGCTAGACTTGGTTGAAAGCATGTACAATAAATCAATATGTTGCCAAAAGATACAAATGTCAAATTCTAAAGTTACTAAATTAGAAATAAGTTGCTTTCAATTAAAGAGAAGTAGCTGAAAGAAATACAGAAGAAAGACAGTTCTAAAAATGTGAACCTAAGTTAGGTGTATGTTTGCACAATTATTTTACTTTATAATTCACTCTTAACTGTAGCTTTCTTTTATTTTTTATTTGGGTTCATCACAAATGTCCTACTAATTTGACCATGCAAAATTTCAATTTAATATGTTTGTACTTTTAGTGATTATTTTTAGTGTTACCATTTCCACAGTAGAAGATGAAATAGAAATTTTAAATTTTAGTATCTATAAGAATATTTTGAAGCACAAAAAGCTAGAACTAGCTTTCACAACCAACAAAACTTATCTATTACCAATCTTCTGTTAGTGGAGATTCTTCCTGCACTCTCTTTTGTAATGTTATTTGACCACTGACGACTGTAGAAGTTTAAAATGAAGGAGCACAACATAGTTAAAATACAAAATGTTATATCTAAGGTCTACATCCATTGTACTTATCTCTCATCACTTCCATCTTGAAACCAATCCTTCATACCAGAGATGACCCATAAATAAACCTCTCTCCACTTAGATGGCTTTCTCAAATACTAAGAGAACCCACTACTTTTAATGATCAGACGATGTCCAAGAGTGTGATGTCTTTACTGGTTATTAGGAGTGAACTACCTGCTACATGAGAACAATTGAGACAGCTCCAAAACTAAGAGTCTTAAAAGTTATCTTAACTCAATTAAAAAATGATGGGACAACAGATTTAAATTTAAAAGTATCCTCTCCCAGTTACATTTTAAGCAATGCCTGCTACACCTTTAAGAACATCTACATTAATAGAGAACATGCAAAAATAAGTAGAGAACTCTCTTGGACAAAAGTAAATATGAATTTTAACATATGGGACCTATAATGCTCAAAGTAAACCATCTACATGGCAGCATAAGTGCCAAACAGTTCCAGCATCCTATGAAACTTCATGGATAAAGTGAAAGTTCTCACCTCAGATTAAATGACTCCTCATCTACTATTCAAGCAAAAATGCTTGTAAAGATCCAACAATAGGATGATAGAAATGCACATATTGTCTGATTCAAAGCCAAATACTCATAGAGCAATGAAATTGAAGTTTGGTACATATAAAGAAATTATTAGCTAAAAATATATAAAATAGAAATCACACGTATAGCTTGAACAACCATTTTATAATCCATCATGAACATCCCTGGAGGAAAGAAAATAAAAATTACGTGCATATGCATCACTGTGATATGGGGGGATTCACTACTCAAGAGTTCTCTTCACTCAGAGATCCTCATGGGGTGAACTGCCCTATATCACCTCAATGGAATAGTGCAGAGGTTCTAGAATCTGAAAGAGAAGGTTAGAGGGGGTCTCTGGAAAAATTGACAGGCTCTCAGCCAAAGGATGTCAGCGCATAAATTGGATGACAGCGCGACGCCCTAGAGTCTTAGAAGTTCACCGGTGTCTCGTACGGCTTAGAGGACGAGTTTATCACAAAAAAGCCTAAAGTGACTCTTTCTACTTTGAATGCTAAGACCACAGAGTGCAATAAAATAACAGAAAACGAGAAGATTGAGATAAAGGAATAGAAATGATAAAAGTAAGGAGATCAAAAGGAAAGGAATACTTACAACTGTACGAGCGATGAAGCCTCCACCGAACAAAAGTCTTCAAAACTCGCAAGCACAATATCTAGAGAGAATGTTGGGGCTATATAGGGGTTTGCCTCAGCCAAACCTCCATTTTGGTGTTCCCACCTCCACGGACAACCAAGAATATAAAGAGTGTGATGAACAAAGTGTGTGGTGAAAGAAAAACCCGCTTAGGAGTAGAACCCGCACCACGAATAAGCATGTGATAAAAAAAAACCTTGCTCGAGGAGGAGAACCTGTATCACAAATAAGCGTGTGATAAAAGCAAACCCTGCTCGAGGAGGAGAACCCGTATCATGAAGTAAATGTGCAAATAGTAGGGGATATGGAATCCCAAGATGCTCACAAGCATGGAAATAGAATTGCAAGAGTCAAGAAGGCTATCAAGAATGTTGTAATGGAAGCTTGTGAGAGCTTGAAGCTGCTACAACAAGCTATATGTGCAAGTGAGTGATGGAGTCAAGCTAAAAACTGGCAGAGTGGAGTTAGTTGTTGAAGAAGCCTCTCAAATGAAGTGAAAGGACTTTTAAGGAGGGAAGGGAAGCTTCCCGGGATGTTTCAGAGAATCTCGAGTTGTTTCCACTAACAAAGTAAGATGACAAGTGGAAAACATGCTTGAAAATGGTCGTCTGTGCATTGAAACATTGCAGAACGCCAACGTGGCATGTAGACGTCTGCGCGATGCGCTATTGTCTAGACACGTCACACTACAAAACAATGTGAACTACGAAGCCACAAAGTCTGATGCAAAATTAACATGCAAAGGTGGCTGTTAAAAAGGGGTGTTGCTCATCTTGAGAGGGAAAGAGGCTAATGTGAGGGCTAAAATGAGCCTACTCAAGATGCTAAAGGAGTGGACACTAAAGTGGAAGCAAGAATGTAGGTGAAACTGCAAAGGTGCAATTTTACTCTTATACATTTCTCCCCCACTTTAGCGGGCATATGAATTCAAATTAATATGCACACTAAAGGAAATCTACTAAACATAAATAACATCATATGCCAAAAGGATACTGTAGAGGAAGCAACTAATTCTTTGAACTGTGGAAGCATGTTCCTAGGCTAACGATCTGCAAAACCAATACATTAGTCAAGAGAAACCTACACCAGATAGCAACGTTAGAAAATAAGCTAAAGGATTCGAGTCAACAAAGTAAAGAGACCTTGATGTAAAAGGTTGTCTCAGTACTATGCGTCATCCTCAAATAATACATAGAAGACTTCAAAGATGAAGAGGGAAGGAGCATATACTCAAGATGAAGTAGTTGCATATCTTTGATCCGGTATATGCAAGAGATAAGAGAAATGAACAAAGCATGTGGTGAAAGAAAAACCTGCTCAGGAGTAGAACCCACACCACAAAAGAGGTGATAAAAGCAACCCTCGCTCGAGGAGGAGAACCCGTATCACCGGAAAGTGCCTTACAAGCCCACAGACTTGCAAGGAAGGCACCCTTCAAGAACTCTCAAATGAAGGAAACCCCAAGAAGTGGACTCCGCGAAGTTGAAAGGCGACGACATGTCTATCCGTAGGTAGAACATGTCTAAAGAGTTGATACATTTACCCACAGATAGAACACATCTAAAAGTGTCAACAGGTCTACCTGTAGCTAAAACATGTCTAAAAGCGTTGATACGTCTACCCATAGATAGGATGCATCTAAAAGCATCATCATGTCTACCTGTAGATAGAACATGTCTAAAGGGGCCAGGCACGCAGATTGAAAAACTTTCAAAGGGCTCCCTTTGGAACTCAGTGTAAGAAGAGGGGTCCACTCAAGGGACGCTATGTTTGAAAGGTAAGATCTAGTTAGGTTGCCCCCAAGCTAGATGTAAGGAATTCATTCAAAATAGAGGCTTTCAAAGAGGTCCCTCGGGAACCCTTCGAAAGGAAGAGGGTCCACTCAAGGGACACTTCAATTGCAAGACATAGTGAAGAGAGGGGTCCTTTAGAAGGACACACATCTCCAAAATAAGTTACCACTGCCCCCAACATAAAGGGGAGGAGAACCATGTGGAAATACCTTGGACAAGATAAAGGTGAACCTCGATGTCACTTGTCAAGCAAAGTAGAGACAGGTACATCAATCAAACGGGAGTTTTATGGCACCTGAATCATGAAGTTGTTGTATTTCATCCTTCAAGGCTTTACATTCACTAGTGGAATGACCAACCACTCGATGGTATGCATAAAAGAGTGTTTATCATGTTCATGAGACTTCTTGTGTGTAGGAGAAGGAAGAGTGATTAAGTGGGCTTTTAGAAGTTGCGACAAAGTACGCTCTTGCTTAGATAAAGGATGAGGAACATGAAGAAAACCTTTCTCTTGTGGGGAAAGGTTTGAATCCTCACAAGAAGCAGGAGATATGAAGGTGGAAGACAGGGGAGGATAAAACAATCCGTGAGAACAAGATTGAGTGGAATTCATGTCTCCATCCAATCGTGGTGTTCTTTTAAATTGTTCATCCGAACAACCAAGCCCTAGATTATGCTTACGAGGTACAATTTCTATAGGGACCTAAATGCCTTGTTCATTGTGCCCACAACCTTTATGCTCATAGCCACATTTAGAGATGAGCCTAAAGCCAGGGCCATAACATGTTTGCAAGTCTTGAAAAGAAGGTGGATCCTTCTAAAGAGCATTGTCCCAGCAATGGGGATCACATTCCTTTACAGGATCACTATCATTCTTATTAATAGGACTGCCAACACTATCCTCCTTAGTTGAAGCGTAATCCTCTTCCTTAGAAGGAGGATCAATACTAGGGATATTACAATGATTCCTCACCCTACTCCCTGATATAAAAGAATAATAATCTTTGGTAGCTCGGGTGTAGGTGATATTGTTGGAAGGTGTAAGTGGATCGGGTCGACTTTATATTCTCCAACGATGGATTCTATAAAGGGGTATGTGCAAGATCATCATGGAAAAAATAGGCCCTTAAGTGGCAAAAAATTCAAAAAAATTAGAGTTAGACAACTTGACGTAAATTTTTTAGTAATTTATCTATATTATTTCAAAAATATGTAAGAATAGAATTTGTAGCAAATTGAATGTAGTTTCTAAACTACTAGGTTTATTTTTAAATCTATTTGGATTTTTTTTGAAATTTCAATGCAGTAGTACTTAAATTTCAGGGAAAAAATAAGAAGTAGGTGTACGTCTAACCACCCTAACCACAATAAAATGATAATATTTTTTTATAAGACTCTAGACATATGTAGAGACTCATGTCCGGATGTGATGCATATTTTTTTGTAATTTTTTTCCAAGTAAATAATTAATTATGAATTTTTTATTACAACTTTTAAAAAATATAAAAACTTGTATGTCTCACCATCTTAACTTGGTCAAAACTTCATGAAATTAATTTTTTCTTTTTCTAATCCTATAGTATGCAAAGCATAGAATGTGATGCATGTTTTGGATTCCAAAAATGTGATACTGTTTGAAAGCTATAGATGTTTTTCAATCAGCCTATCAATTAAGACTTTAGTCATAATTCAAATAGAAAATGAATAATAATTATTTATTAAATTCAAAGTAAAGCATAATTTATATTGTTGGAAAGCTAAGAATCTCCTTTAAAAACCCTTTTCATTTCATCAATTTTGGGTAAAAAAAAGTCATTAGCCACATACCCTACAAATACCCATCATATTGCCACTTTTTGGTCCATCATGATCCTGCACATACCCAAAGTCTAAAGGACCCTGATCACCACCAAGACATGCATCCCTTTGAGAAGAGGCAAAAGGAGTACACTTAAGATGCCTTGCTTTAGAAGGATCTTGTTTAGGGATGTCTACCTCAAGAGTATCTTTTGTAGTAGGTACTACTGGGGTAAACATCGACACACAAGAAGATACCGAGGGAATAAGAGTAGGCACAACTAGAGCTCGACCAATAGCTGCTATCTCACATAGGTGCATAGCATCAAGGTTAGCCTTAATCATGACTACTCGATCGTTACATATAAACTTAATAGATTTATGCAAGGTATACAGGACTGCACCCATAGCGTGAATCCATGGTCTACCAAGAAGAAGGTTACACAACAACTTTTTTGCCATGACATATACAAGGGTAGGAATAGTAATGGGTCCCAAACTCAAAGGCAAGACTACCATGCCTAGGGATTGTTGACCAACATTATCGAACCCATGGAGGACAAGGGAAGAAGTATTAAGAGAGGAAGGGTCAATATTAATCTTAGGCAGTAGATCAATACTACATACATTGAGTGTCAAACTAGCATCAATGAGAGTGTGTCTAATGCCAATCTTATTAATATTTACTATAATCATTAGAGGATTTGCTTGCTTCTATACTTTCGGAGGTGGGAGCTCCTACCGACATAACGTAATATTTGGAAAACCTGCACGAATATATGCCATCAACGCATCAGCATCTACCGACCTAGTGGAAGAAGGCAAGAGGATCTTTTGCAAGGCTTCCTGAAACATACCTTGATAAATCGGAGCAGCCCGAAGCAAATCCCAGAGTGAAATCTTATCTGAAGTAACACGAGGTTTCCTGACAAGATCATAATCACTAGGTGCTTTAGTTGTAGGTTCAAGAGCTTGAGGAAGTCTTGGTTGTTTATTCACATTATTTTCGTAAGTGTAGGCTACTGCTCTATAAGAGGGATCCTTAGGAAGATCAGGAGATCTTCTATTTAATGGAACACCATCGATAGCACAAACCCTTTTAGGAGTGGAACTAGCTAGAGTCATATGAATGATCGGTCTCTTAGGCCCTAGAGGGGTAGCGAAGACATCTGCCACATTCATAGACTCATTACAACTAGCAGAACCATTACTTGAATACATATTCTCAACATCAATCCAAACAGGATCAAATGTGGAATAGTTACTTAAAGAGACATTCTCAACATCGATCCAAGGAGAATCAGATGTGGAAGGGCGTTCATCATTCACTAATGCATCATTTTTAGAAGAGGGTGCATTAGAACAAAGATGAGATTCAACATTCACCAATGCAAAATCTCTAGAAGAGAGTGCACCAGAATGGAGATAGGACTCATCATTCACAAATGCAACGTCTCTAGAAGAGGGTGAATTGGAATGAAGAGAAGGTAGAGTAACATTAAGAAAAGTATCAATGATTTCATCTTCTTGCAACAAGATACCCTCTGAAGTAGGAGGAATCTCATGAGAAGGATCAAAGATACCAAGTGACGTGGGTAAAGCCAAGTCACTATCACATGCACTAAATGGAATATCATTTATATTTTGAACAAAATTAGATACATAACTGATAAAAGAAGATATTGAATCCATTGTAATTTTTTTGAAGAACAGTGTTCTTCACGTCGGGTTCACCAAAATGTGATATGGGGGGATTCACTACACACGAGTTCTCTTCACTCAGAGATCCTCACGAGGCGAACTGCCCTATATCACCTCAATGGAACAATGCAGAGGTTCTAGAATCCAAAAGAGAACCTGTCACAAGGGGGTCTCTGGACAAATTGACAGGCTCTTGGCCAGAGGACGTCAGGGCATAAATTGGATGACAACATGATGTGTTAGAGTCTCAGAAGTGCATTGGCATCTCGTACAGATCAGAGGACGAGTTTATCACAAAAATGCCTAAAGTGACTCTTTCTACTTTGAATGCTAAGACCACAGAGTGCAATAAAATAATAGAAAATGAGAAGACTGAGATAAAGGAATAGAAATGATAAAAGTAAGGAGATGAAAAGGAAAGGAATACTTACAATCGTACGAGTGATGAAGCCTCCACCAAACAAAAGTCTTCAAAACCCACAAGCACAATATCTAGAGAGAATGTTGGGGTTGTATAGGAGTTTACCTCAGTCAAACCCTTGTTTTGGTGTTCCCACCTCCACGGAAAGCCAAGAAGATAAAGAGTGTGATGAACAAAGTGTGTGGTGAAAGAAAAACCCACTCAGGAGTAGAACCTGCACCATGAATGAGTGTGTGATAAAAGAAAACCCCACTCAGGAGTAGAACCTGCACCATGAATGAGTGTGTGATCAAGGAGGAGAACCCGTATCACAAATAAGCGTGTGATAAAAGAAAACCCCACTCGAGGAGGAGAACCTGAATCATGAAGTAAAAGTGCAAATAGTAGGGGATATGGAATCCCAAGATGCTCACAAGCATGGAAATGGAATTGCAAGAGCCAAGAAGGCTATCAAGAATGTTGTAATGGAAGCTTGTGAGAGCTTGAAGCTGCTACAACAAGTTTTATGTGCAAGTGAGTGATGGATTCAAGCTAAAAACTGGCAGAGTGGAGTTAGTTGTTGAAGAAGCTTCTCAAATGAAGTGAAAGAACTTTTAAGGAGGGAAGGGAAGCTTCCCGGGCCGTTTCAGAGAATCCTGAGCCATTTCCACCGAAAAACTAAGATGACAAGTGGAAAACATGCTCGAAAATAGTCCTTTGAGCATTGAAACATTGCAGGACGCCAGCACAGTGCAAGGACGTCTGCACGAAGCGCTAGTGTATGGACACGTCATGCAACAAAATAATGTGAACTAGGAAGGCACAAAGTCTGATGCAAAATTAACATGCAAAGGTGGCTATTAAAAAGGGGTGTTGGAGTATCTTGAGAGGGAAATAGGTTGATGCAAGGGTTAAAATGAGCCTACTCAAGATGCTCAAGGAGTGGACACTAAAGTGGAAGCAAGAATGTAGGTGAAATTGGGTATGTGTAGGATCATGATGGGCCAAAAAGTGGCAATATGATGGGTATGTGGCTAACGAATATATTTTTACCCAAAATTGATGAAATGAAAAGGTTTTTAAAGGACATTCTCAGCTTTCCACCAATATAAATTATACTTTACTTTGAATTTATTAAGTAATTATTATTCATTTTCTATTCAAATTACAACTAAAGTCCTGATTGATAGGCTGATTGAAAAACATCTATAGCTTTCAAATGATATCACATTTTTTGAATCCAAAACATGCGTCGCATTCTATGCTTCACATACTATAGGATTAAAAAAGGAAAAATTGAATTTCATGAAGTTTTGACCAAGTTAAGGTGGCCATACATACGAGTTTTTATATTTTTAAAAAGTTGTAATAATAAATTTATGATTAATTATTTACTTGGAAAAAAATTATAAAAAAAATATGCATCACATCGACATGAGTCCTCTACTTATATGTAAAATCTTATAAAAAATATTATCATTTTATTGTGGTTAGGGTGGTCAAATAGACACCTACTTCTTATTTTTCTCCAAATTTAAGTACTACTACATTGAAATTTCAAATTTTCACCAAATAGATTTTTTTTTAAAACAAACCTAGTATTTTAGAAACTACATTCAATTTGCTACAGATTCTATTCTTACATAATTTTGAAATAATATAGATAACTTATTCAAATTTTTATGTCAAGTTTCCTAACTCTGATTTTTCTAATTTTTTTGCCACTTAAGGGCCTATTTTTTCCATGATGATCCTCCACATACCGAACTGCAAAGGTGCAATTTTACTCTTATATAGTCACAAACTACATAAATGCATTTAAATACAATTAGGATAAAATTATAGTATAAAAGTCCCATAGAAGAACCAACATGGACCAAATTTGTGTGACCAGACCTAGAAATTCATTGTAGAAGTAACAAGGCAACAATGGCAATGTTTTTATAGAGTCAATAATCTGTTTCCTAAAGAATCCAGTGACTAGACTTAACTCTGGTTTTCCTGATGCTATTAGAGACACGACATCCATTGATGTTGCTTTTGATTCTGGGGGTCCTCACCCAAAGGTGAACTTCTCAGTAGTTTCTCAATTGAATTTACCAGACATTGTTGTAAGTGCATCTTTTCTACATGATTGTGACGACAATGTTTTGGCTTATGCCAAGGATACCTGCTTGGGTAGGAACCATTTCTTACAATTTCCCTACTGTTTATGTTTTTGGAAAGTTTCTTCCACAGGTGGAGGTAGGTACCATGACAATTGGGATTGTTTTGACGGTAAACATATTAATCTTATGATGACAAAAGAAAATATCTCTTTTGAATCATCATCATTTAGGTTTTAACAATAAAAATTTGAATCACAATGGTAGAATTAGAATTTACTCGCACCGTGCAATTGTGTCAAACCAAAATTTTATTGCCATCTTGATGTGACATTCATTACAAAAGTCTTGGAATCAAAAGCATAACCAAAAGTTATGACACTTGTAGAAGAAAATATACATTACCGTTATTTTAGACATTGACCTATAGATTCCACTTTGCCATAGATATAAGGGAAATACAAAAGCTAAAACTTATGTACAAAAGTTTTGTTAAAAAATTTCAAGTTTGAGGAAAAAACAAAAACTCACAATCCCATCCATTCAAAAGATATTAGAAATGAAAATCCACATAATGAACCGAGTCAAAATATCTATCAACCCAACTAATTACATACTCATGAGAAGATGCACACATGGAGTAATATAGAAATTCCCACATAAATGCAATAAAATTCCTAATAGAAAATGTGCTATTATATCACACAATTATCAAATGTGGGTCCAAAATTGAGATTGAGTACATTGATCATTCAAAAACATACAAAGATTTATACATGTACACCAACTTGTCTCCATGTTAAATCAGAAGATTGACATATCAAAAAGGACATTGATTGAACGTACCACTAAGTTCACAACTATAGAAAAGGTACAAGGTGAAGGGTATACACATTCTAAGGTGTTCTCTTTCTAAGAAAATAAAAAGGAATCCAAATTGATCTGTATACAATAGAAATTCAGACAACTACTTGTTGATGGGTGTTTTTGCACTTCTCAACATAGACAACACACAAGTGTGATGCCTCTCTTGAAAGGTGAAAATATGCAACTAAGTTTCAGAAAATCACCCTAAGGTCTCTCGAGTGTCAATTCATGACTTGCAAAAATAGCTTAGTGTTGATGTGATTTGTTGGTAATCATGAGGGGCCTTTCTGGTTCACAAAGCATGGAAGTTTCAGGTTTGCAAATTGAGTTTCAAAGTTCTTGAAATGAATGAACAATGGATGCACACTCATAACATTAAGCTGAAACTCACTTCAATCACTAGATTTGACATTGTTGTGGTGCTTGGGATCCTAAACTAACATGGATTTAAAAGAAATGACAAAAGAGAAAAGGATTGAGAAGGCTAGTCTAACTCTAAACAAGAATGAATAGTAACAATGGAGGATGCTATAGTAGACAGACTCCCATAAAACTAAATTTTACTTGACCAAGAGAAACCTATAGCTACACAAAACCAGTTCAATCTTCAAGGGGTTTTTGCAGATTTTTAGACTATACATTCACCTATTTAGCATGAATAAACAATTGAACTAAGGTGCAACAAATAAACAAGGCCAGACTAACTTTACACAACAATTTGTTATCAAAAAATTTCCAAAAGTATGGGCTGGAAGTGCATCAAATACTGTAGTAAACAACCACCATTAAATTCATTCAAGAAGCTAACAAACAAAAATAAACAATGGAGGTTGAATCATGCATGCACAATGAGCAAACTCAAAGAAAACACCCAACTTCAATTCAATGCTTCCTTCTATTGCTTCAATCTTCCCTTTACAACAATTCACCACCACTTACAAATGAGGAGCAAGTCCCTATTTATAGTTTTCCAAAAGGAGAATGAGTAGGCAAGATTCATTTACAATGAATGACTTAGATTCATTCTAGATTAGGGTTTCACCTACCCCTAGCAATATATTACAATATCAAAATAGATTCTTTTGTCTTGTAGTCATTTCATCATGTAGCTATTTTGTCTTTAGCTTCCTTTTTCTATAGTTGAAAACTATTAAAATCTGCCCTTTTTTATTTGATTAGGTGAATCTTGTTGCAAATTTGTGTCAATGAGTAGCAAAGATCTCTTTCTCGATTACGATGATCAACTTCTTACACAATGGTGATCATTTGGTGAAAATAAAACAACCTTCCCCATGTTTTCTTGTTTAAAATAACTTCTCTAGTTATTGCATTGCCCAAATTAGATTCTCAAGCAGATCTTGGAAATTGAACATTTGAGCCAACTATCTTCTCGACACACCTCCATAGATGGGTCATGCGGATGTATCCCCTCGGTGTAAATCCATAAGTATGCACATCCTCCATTTTGGTAGCTTTAGATCCCCCTTGGAATGTTTCATATGCAGGTCTATTTAGAGCACCAACTCTAGCCTCACAAATCCTCCTTGCATACAATACCTGTAAGCAATATTTACAACAAATAATTTGAGTTGTGACCTTAAATCGTGAGATCTAGACAAATAAATTAGCAGCCATGGCACACTTGATTACCCCTTTCAAGTGACCCTACATAAGACACACAAAAGTTAACAATCGTTTTAAAGTGAAATCCTAGCCACAACAACCATTAATCAATCCTCCTCCCCTTTTAAAAGATATTTAAACCTCTCTTAATACAATACCTTCTTGTGTCGTGAAGTTCCGTTTTACAATTCTTACCTTTAGAATCATTAGACCTATAAAATATTAACCTCAATTGTATAAAAGGTATAAGGAAAGGATCCCTTAGCACACAATCTCTTAAATCCACCTTTAATTTATCCTACCATCAGCTTTAATAAAAAGCTAAGTCCTTTCCAATTACTAATTCTAGGCCCTAAAGGAGGAAGTTATATCACTTCACATGAAATCAATCTTTTATGCCTCCCTCGATTTTCATTACCTCATGGAACAAACTTTTTGGTATTCTAATGGTTAGTGAATATTGTTGAAACAACATTAATGTATAGATTTTGGGCTCCATGCAAGAAAGGGATCCTTAACGTCATAAGAGAAAGCATTTGATTTAAAGAATACTGCTAGGCCAATTTCTAACAAAAATCAAGTTGCCACACCAAGACGCGAGGGTGTTGAGTGAGAATGCAGCTCGGGGAGGAGAACTAGGAGTGTCGACTAAGTTGACACCGTAGAGAACGACATTGATGGAATGGAAGTCCACAAGTACATCCACATCTGCATAAGGAAACATGAAACCCGTAGATGAAAAGATCGCACATCAGGGGGTTGCCTACAGGGTATGTGCAGAATCATCATGGAAAAAACAAGCCCTTAAGTGGCAAAAAATTCAGAAAAATCAGATTTAACACCCCTTCGTTTTGGCTCTCTTTGTTCGACGGTGTTCTTATTTGTATGTTGTTTATGTTTATGCTTTGACCTTGGAACTTGGTTACTTTTGACTGTGATCTGTTAAGCGATGTAAACATTATATTTTGATGTGATGGTATTTTATCTAGATGTTATCTTGGCATGTTTTGGATTAATTTAGCAAATATTTGATTTAACGATGTTTTATGTTGTTGACCATATCATTGATGTTAGAATCGTTAGTTAGTAATTGTGTATTGGTGAAGGGGATGGGATTGTATCACTCGCTTGCGAGTGCCCTATGATTATGAGACTTCCTCTTCACGGTGTGTTTGATCATTTTATATATATATGCATGTTCGATGTACTCTTTGTTGCAGATTGACAGGTACATGACATCGACTCCACCTGGTTCACAGGTTTGAGAGTGTCCATTGACCAACAAAAATCGATTGGGAGATAGTAGCTAGGTTTTCCGTGCCAAGTTGTCACCCTAGTCATAGTGTGTTGTCGGGTTGGTTGTTTTAATTTGGTCCATTTCACTTTGAGTATTTATTTAATTACAAATTATAGAGGTTATTAAATGGCTGGCGTAGTTAAATTTATGATTGAATGTATCTAGTTGCAAGGTTGATTTGTTATTTATTTTATTGATTGATTGGATTTAATTAATAAAATTAGATTGAGTTTATTGATTAATTAGATTAAGGGTGATTTATTAAATGTGATAGTTGTTTTGGAAATTATTGGATATTAAGATTTAATCAAAATATAAGTAGAAATCATATTTGGATAGTTGGAGATAAATTAAAATAAATAAATAAATATAATGAAAACATGTTTTGTTTTAATTTCACTTTTGGAAAATTATTGAGAAAGTAAATTATTTGCAAAGAATGTATTCTTTTGTTTTAAAGAATTTTGGAAAATGCATGTGATTGGAATTAGAAAATAGAAATTTGTTTTAAATTTAAAAAATGGAAATATCCTCCAAATTTTGCAATAGATTTAGTGGGTGGGGATATTTTAGGGGTTTGACCAATTTGGGGAAAAGACTCTATTTTAGAAAATGTAAATTCTTATAATTTTTAATTTTTGATTTTTGGGGAAGAGATTTCTTGGCTGTGGCTTTGCTTGGATTGGGGAAGGGATTTGAGACTCTTGCTTGAGCTGAATTCAAAGGAGGAGCTGAAAACACCATTGGAATCTTCAAGTTTTGGAGAAAAAAATCAGGTTCTTTGTTTTGCTTTGTTCATTTTGAAAATAATTCAATCCTTGTTTTGGCTGTTTGAAAAAAAAATGCATTCAAACTTGCAAACTGTGGTTAGATTTGAGAAATGAAAACCAAAACTAGAATCAATCAATGAAAAAAAAAAATAGAATGAAAACCAAAAGAGATTTGTTGTCAAAACTGGGATGTAAACCATGTTGTTGTGTTGAAGAATGCATTGTTTTGTTGCAAGATTTTGTTGGGCATTTGCACAATAAGACACTCAAAAATATTTATAAACATACTAAGGTTTTCATTTATTTATTTTCTGGAAAATAACCCTGTGTTTTTATATGCTTAGGTGAAATTCTTCTTTTTTGTGAAGATTTTATCTTCATATTTAAAAAATGTAAATTAAATAAATTCATTTTTTTTGTTGGTTTGTGGTGGGGAGGCAGGGGAGCCACCCCCACCGCCACCGCCACTGCCACCTGCAGGGAGGCGGGCGCTGTGTGCCAAGCACACAGACCGCCGCCCGTGGGAGGCGGGCACTGTGTGCCAAGCACATAGGCCGCTGCCCATGGGGAGGCAGGGTAGCCGCGTGCCCTAACTAGGGTTTCGTGGCTGTAAAATAAAATTCATTTTTTTTATTATTTGTTTTAAATATTAATTTTAATATTATTTATATATATAATAATATATATATATTATATTATATATATAATATAGATATGTTATATGTATATATATAATATTATTTTAATATTTAAATAATATTTATTTTATCATATTTTATTTATAAATATATATATATATATATATATATATATATATACACTTATGTATATATATATTATACACATTAAGTGTGTATATGTATATATATAATGTATATATGTATAACTTATATATTTTAAATAAATTAGTTTATTATGTTGATTTGCTTAATTTCAATGTGATTTAGATGTTTTAAATATATAAATATATATCATGGATCATACATTGAATATATACTTTTATGTATATATATTTAAGGTACATTGTATTTTGTATAGATGAGTTTTAATTGATTAATTTATTCTATGTTGAAATAAGGATTAATTGATTTTAACTAAATGTTTTATTTATTAAAATCTTTTGATTATGAATATAATTGTTAAACTTTGAAATAATGAGTGATTTATTTTAATCATATGGTTTTATTCATTAAATTGTTTTGATTATGGAATATAATTGTAAAACTTAGAGTAGATGATTGGTTTTTAAATACTTCAATGTTGTGAATGAATTTGGTGTATTTGTTTGAATAAATGTAAGTAATGAAAACTGTGATTGACTGGATTTAGGAAATCCTAACTTTAGATTATTTAATTGTCTGAAATACTTTTAGAGTTTATTTGTTCGTCCTCGATGTTGTGGAAATAGAGTTAATGTTTTAAAGTCTTCCAGATAGGGGTTTGTTTATTGGTATGAGTTGTAGTTAAGTTGTCAACCTCTGTTTTTCCTTGGGAAATGTGTATAGTGGTATTTTGTTGTCTTACCTAGTTTTCACGAATGGGGACGGTTTGTGTCTCCTTTGGATTAGGAGTGGGTTATGAGTTTTGTGTCTCCTTTGGATTAGGAGTGGAGTATGTGTTTAGTTTCCTCCAGTGCTTGGAGAGGGTTTAGACCTTTGTTGCCTCTAGTGTTTGGAGAGGGTTTTGACCTTGTAGCCTCCAGTGTTTGGAGAGGATTTTGTACTTTTGTTCCCTCCTGGGTTTGGAGAGGTCGTCTTATCCAGTTACCCATTGGTTTGTGGTCTATGTACCATATGTGTTGTCGATAGGAGAGTGGCTCTATGTGGGGGTCCGACACACAAAGGGGAGCTAGGGTAACTCACTTAGGGTTTAAGTAAATGATAACTTAAAAAGAATTAAAGAAAATAAAAAAAACTCTCAAACTAATTAAGATAATTAATGCCTCTCTCATAACTTATTCGCTTTTAAGGTTTGAGATGAGAAGAGAAGCGCAGTTGGTATGAGGGTCCGGCGGCTGGTAGAGTTGAGCCTAGATAGCCCAAGATGTGGGTTCGGTTGCCTTAGACAGTTGAGCCAGGGTAACTCATAGCAAATGTCGTGTGACACTCTCACTATGTGAACCAAATGTTAGTTTGTTGTACTGTGTAAATGAACCTTGTACTCTGGAAGCATTGTAACCTTTGTGTTAAGTGATGTTGTACTTGTATCCTTTTAGTTCAGTTATGTTTTAACCTGTGTCTAGAGGTAGATGATCTTGTTTAGGAATTCCTGGTTACTATCTCCTAGCACGGGGGGTGAGCCTTCGGGTATCACACGGTTGGGTGGAACGTGCACCTTAATCCGTTGGGTCGACTTTTTGTTCATGTGGACGAGGTTTCCAGTTGGAGAGCTCGTGGGATCCTATTCTTCCATGCTTAATTCATTCAGTTGATCTTGTATTTCATTACCCCTCATTTGATATCGAGGTGGAATTTGTAATATGTAATCATACTTATTGGATTTATCTCATTCGAGGAATGAGTTTTGTAATTATGTTGTAAACTATGTGATTGGAATCAAGGGGTATTTCATATCCTTTGTTGTAAATCGCTATGTATGGAATGTATGCAAACTTATTTGTTGAGTATTTAAATGTTATGAATTTAATTCATGGTTCTTGTTTGGGTTTAAGTAACTCAGTGTCGTAACCTTAGGGGATTGGTTGGCAATGGTTAGTGAACTTGTTTGTTAATTGTTCTTTCAAAAAAAAAAAAAATTAGTTCGTTTGTGTAGTAATTTGCAACTTCCCCTAGGGTTGCGTGGCGGGGTGTTACATCAGAGTTAGGCAACTTGACGTAAAAAATTGAATAAGTTATCCATATTATTTAAAAAATATGTAAGAATATAATCTGTAGAAAATTGAATGTAGTTTCTAAACTACTAGGTTTGTTTAAAAAAAAAACCTATTTGGTGAAAATTTCAAATTTCAAAATGCTAATTAAATTTCAGGGAAAAAATAAGAAGTAGGTGTCTTTCGACCACCCTAAACACAATAAAATGATAATATTTTTAATAAGATTTTAGATATAAGTAGAGGACTCATATATCCTGATGTGATGCATATTTTTTGTAATTTTTTCCAAGTAAATAATTAATTATGAATTTTTATTACAACTTTTAAAAAATATAAAACTCGATGTCTAACCACCTTAACTTGGTCAAAAATTTTGAAATTCAATTTTTCTTTTTTAATCCTATAGTATGTAAAGCATAGAATGCAATGCATATTTTGGATTCAAAAAATGTGATATCGTTTGAAAGCTATAGATGTTTTTCAATCAGCCTGTCAATCAGGACTTTACTTGTAATTCAAATAGAAAATGAATAATAATTAATTATTAAATTCAAAGTATTAAAGCATAATTTATATTGGTGGAAAGCTGAGAATCTTCTTTAAAAACCCTTTTCGTTTCATCAATTTTGGGTAAAAAAATGGTCGTCAGCCACATACCCATCATATTGCCACTTTTTGGCCCATCATGATCCTGCACATACCCTACATAAAAGCTCAATTTCGTAAGGGATGACATCCGATTGTAGCAACAACATTCTCAGCTCACCCATTCCCAATATGCAGCTGTTACCTATTTTCACTAATAGCTTAATCAGGTAGAGCTTTTGTGATTTTCAAGTGAAGAGTAAGGTACATTTTTATTTCTACTATATTAAATTCATGTGCATAAACAAAACCAGAAGTTTACATTACTAGATTGCATTTATGCAGATGTATATAATATAGGAAAGATTGCACAATATTTTCAAGAAAAGTAATCTTTATTGATAAAGTAAATGATGTAAATGTATAAGAACTCACACAAGTCGTTAGACTAACTCTTTTAGTGCAAATGAAAGAAAAAATTATACATTTACAGACATAAAGGATAATAAATGCACATATAGAAAAAGGCGACCTGTCATCGCCTAAATGACGAGTCCTGGTCTTGGTCGAGTTGCCTCGTATCCTCTTCAATCTTCCTCTTTCCTTGCATTCAGTTGATGCTCCCCTATTGCCCCTAGTTGCCTACATCTGAGAGAGTGAGTGTTGTTAGAGCAATGAAAGGTTATCAGTCATATGCACATACATCTATAAATGTATAATCTGATCCTCATGTCCATTAAAACAACTAGCATACTACAAATGTCTAGGAAAACAAAGAGCATAATCAAACACATTCATCATATGCTCAATTTTGATCTAACATGTTTGCTTCTTGTGTAGGTATAGGTGAAATCCTTGTTTCTATTTTGATTCATTTGATTAAAGAATATGGGGTGAAATGTGGCTCCCACAAGGGTTGAGCCCAACATGTTGTTTTCTATTTTTTAACAGAGCTCATGGAAAGTAACTTGTTTCCTTATGCCTACTTAAGCAAAGAATACATTGCTCCTAACTGTGATTGATCTTTTAGTCACAGTCAAAAATAACATAAATTGTGTTTAAGTAAGCATGAAAGGATGCATGTATATCATTGTGTTAAACTGATTGCAAAGTATAGTATGGGCATGTGTTTCCAATGTATATCATGACATGAGATAGGAAGATTCATCAACTACTGTTAGAGATTCGTATGAGTTATCAAGGGGGAACAACTATAAATGATAAGTGAAATAAAATACATGTACAAAGTTACTAGGCCAACATGATTTTCTAGAACAACAATACTCTTTAATGAAGAAAACATCATTCTCCTACCTCTTTCATTACACAACCCATGAAATATCTCAAGCATGTATTTGAAGTTGATATTGGGAAAGAGTGTATGTGATAGACTAGAAGATTGCAATCACAATGAAAGGGTAGTAACCTTGGTGCCAACACTTTAGGACATGAATAAGGAGAAAAGTACAACAACTCAAAATGATATACCATGCCATGATCTTCCATACCAAATTCAAAGTAATGACCATACAGTCATAAGACAATGAGGGAAGCCATGTTATAAAAGACAGAGATATAGAGGTAGAAGTGGGTATAGGATCAGTGATGGTGGCAATATGATGGGTGAAACCCACCCTTTTTTTAAAGGATTCTCGGCTTTATCTATTTTATAATTATTATTCATTTTCATTCAAATTATGAGTAAAGTCCTATAGATTGTCTATAGTTGAACCAAAACATGTCATTCTATGCTTTGCATAATAGGATTTAAAAAGAAAATGAATTTCATGAAGTTTTGACAAAGAAGATGGTCGACATACGAGTTTTTTATATTTTTTAATTTGTAAAAAAAATATATTTATTTGAAAATTACATATATGCATCACATCGACATGAGTCATGCCCCTCATGTGATGCATATTTTTGCAATTTTTTCCGTAAATAATTAATTATGATTTTTATTACAAATTTTAAAAAATATAAAAAATCGTATGTCTAACCACCTTAACTTGGTCAAAACTAAATGAAATTCAATTTTTCTTTTTTAATCCTATAGTATGTGAAGCATAAAATGTGACACATATTTTGGATTCAAAAAATGTGATACCATTTGAAAGCTATAGATTTTTTTCAATCAACCTATCAATCAAGACTTTAGTCGTAATTTGAATAGAAAATGAATAATAATTACTTACTAAATTCAAAGTAAAGCATAATTTATATTGGTGGAAAGATGAGAATCTCCCTTAAAAACACTTTTCGTTTCATCAATTTTGGGTAAAAAATTAGTCATCAGCCACATACCCATCATATTGCCACTTTTTCGCCCATCATGATCCTGCACATACCCTTCATTGAACCCAACAACCTCTATGTTCATATCTATCAACAAATTTTTCCTTCTACTTAAGGCATATGCAACTATGTTTGACCTTCCACTCTTGTGCTTCAAAACAAAAGTATAACTCTGCAAAAACTCGACCCATTTTAAGTGCCTTTGATTCAACTTTCCTTGACTATTGAGATACTACAAAGCCTGGTGATCAGTATATAAAAAAAATTCTTTTGGAAACAAATAGTGTCTCCATTTCTTCAAATCCTAAACTATAGCATAAAACTCTTGATCATATACAAAATATTTCTTTTTGGCATCATTTAACTTCTCACTAAAATAGGTAACATGCTTACCTTCTTGACTCAAAACAACTCCTATGGAAGTGCCACTAGCATCACAATCTGCCTGAAAGACCTTATTGAAATCTAGAAGTGCCAAAATAGGTTGCTCTGTAACTTTATTCTTCAACATATCAAAAAATTTGGCTACTCCTGTAGTCCACTTAAACTCTTTTCTATCCCCTCTCATCACTTCAGTTAGAGGTGCACAAATACTACTAAGATTCTTAATAAACTTTATGTAAAAGCTTGCTAGACCATGAAATGATCTTACCTCTGTAACACCCCTTGGAGTAGGTCATTCAATGATAGCTCTCACCTTCTTTGGATCCATTTTGAGACCCTCTGCTAAGACAACAAATCCCAGATACACCAATTCTCTCTTCACAAAACTACATTTCTTCAAATTAATCAAAAAATTATCCTCCCTTAGCTTCTCAAAAACTCTTCAGATATGCATCAAGTGCTCCTCCAATTTCTTATTGAAAATCAAAATATCATCCAAATAAACAATAACAAATTTTCCCAAAAATTCTTTCAATACCTCATTCATAAGTTGCATAAATGTGCTCGGGGCATTGGTTAGCCCGAAAGGCATGACTAACCACTTGTACAAGCCCTCCTTTGTTTTGAAGGTTGTCTTCCATTCATCTCCTTCTCTAATTTGGATCCGGTGATATCCACTCTTTAGATCTATCTTCATGAAGTACTCAACTCCACTCAAACAATCCATAATGTCATCCATCATTGGCAAGGGAAATCTATACTTGATGGTAATCTTGTTGATGGCTCTAGAATATGTACACATCCACCATTCCCCATCCTTCTTTGGTGCTAGTAATGCAGGTATTGCACATGGACTTAAACTCTCTCTGATCAATCCCTTCCGCAACAACTCTTGCACTTGTTTTTTCAACTCTTCACTCTCTGTTGGAGTCATACGATGAGCTACCTTATTTGGAAAACTGTTTCCATGAATCAGGTCCATCTGATGACTAATCTTTCTTACTAGAGGCAAACCTTTAGGTACATTATCAGAAATAATAGCTTCAAACTCATTCAACAATTATGAAACCTCTATAGGTACCATAGTAGTATATTCTTTATCAACTTTAGGGATCTATGCAAAACACATATGCTCATGCTTCATACCTTCTAGGAACTTTCTTCCATCAACCTAAACAAATTCTTGCATTACTGCATACCTTTTCCTCTGCCTCTTTCAAGGGCTTCAACTTATGAAAGACCCTATCCTTTTTCAAAGAATAGGTGTTGGCATGTCCATCATGTATTGCTCATTGATCAAATTGCCACAACTTGCCTAACAACATATGAAAAACATCCATAGGCATAATATCACATAATACCTCATCATGGTAATTTATAATCTTGAACTTTACCAGACATTGTTCATTTACCAAGGCTTTATGGTCCTTCTACAACCAAGCAATCTAATATGGGTTTAGATTCCTTCTTCTCTCCAACTACAACTTACTAACCGTTTCTTTTGAAACAAGGTTATCAGTACTACCTCCATCAATAATAGCATTGCAAACTTTACCTTCACACTTACATCTGGTGTGAAACAAATTCTTTCTTTGAGTTAGCTCATTCTCCTCATTCAACAAGGCTCTTCTAGTAACAAGAACCTCTCCTCTTTCTACATCCTCAGAATGTGAAGAATCAACATCTTCATCAACATGTGCAACCCATGCATTACCCTCAGGTCTTCTATTTGTCCTCCCTTGATGTTGATGACACTCATAGGCTCTATGTCCTTCTTCTCCACACTAGAAATAGGTTCCACGGAAGCCTCCTCTTCCCAATCCTCATCCAGATCTTCCCTCTTTGGTCTCCATTATTCTGATCATGAGGACGATAGGTGTTGTCTCCTTTCTGGTTTTGGCTTCTATTGGAGCCTTCACCCTTCTTTTGATCTTCATTTTGACCTCCATATGATCATCCATCGATCTTTCCTCCACGACCTCCACCTCATTATTTTTTCTCAAACCTCTTGTTCAACCGTTCTTCAACCTTTAGAGAAACCTGATAAGCATCCTCAATGGTGGTCATTCTTACTAGTGCCAATTCTTCTTGTATGCTTGGCTTCAACCCGCTAATATAATGGGAAACTTTCTCCTTATTCGCCTAAAAATGTCCTATCTAAATTGAGACCTTGTGAAATTCCTCTATGTATTCTTTCACCGTCCTTGTCCCTTGCCTCAAGCTATGCATCTTCTTGAGAAACTCCAATCCATAATCAACTGGAATAAATTGTTTCTTCAATTTTGACACCATTCTGTGGCATCTGGAAATTTTATCTTTCCCTTGTCTTCCTCTTTCTAACTTGACTTCTTTCCACCATTACTGACATGGCCTTTCAATTTTGTCTTTGCAAACCTCACTCTATGAGGATCTTCAATCTCCTCAAACTTGAAAAATTCTTCCATGTCATTGATCCAATCAATCAATTCCCCAGGATTCAGATTTCCACTTAAAGTTGAAACCTCCATTTTAGGTCTCTTCCCAATGCTTAATATTGCTTGCAACAATCTTCTTTCTCTAGGATCCATTGGATCTCACTCTTCCTCTTCCATTTCCTCTTTTGTTTCATCTTCACTCTCATCTCTGTCTCGTTGCACATCTCTTCTTTGAACCTCTTGTTGCAAGGTTTCTAATTGCCTTCTAAGGGATTTGATTTCATCACAAGGTGGACCTCCTCCACCCCAGCCTCCACCTCTACCATACTAGGCACGTCTTGGAGGCATCTTTAATTCAACCCACACTCACATGGCTTGCCACAACTACCTCACGTTTGGCACTCTGTTACAAGCTCAGGAACTCCCGCTCTGATACCACTTGATGAGGGCCACACTGCCCAAACCCACATAAATCACAACGACAGATATTAGCACATAAAATGCGAGACAAAAAATTGACTTACTTTCAATTATTTTCAAAAAATGAAATTAAAGATTCAAGGCTTACATTCTACAGCCTCATGGGCTTGATTCATTACAACATAATCACTCAGAAAGGAAAATCTACTATTTAGAGCCACAATCTGCACTATTAGGGCCACCTTCTACAAACCCCATTTAACCCTTTTTATTTTCCCGAATAACCACACTAGAATTTTCTAGAAAGTTCAAATTTCCCCTTTTGTTTTGGTGCCAAAAGTCCCACCATTTGATTTCTAGTCTAGGAAGAAATTTTCATGAAATTCACTTTTTAGAGGACCAACTTCACGGGGCCATAATTTTTGATCTGGGTGTTCAATTCGCTATTATTGCATATCATTGGAAAGCTCTTAACAAGCTCTATGACATGCAAGCCTACCATAGTTCGGTTCAACCACTTTTTGAGCTATTTTAGGGCCTCCAAAGTTTTATATCTGAGTTTGAAACTGCATTGGAGAAATTTCCTGGGACCGAACTTTAATTTCTCCCAAACCATGTAGGGTATTGAGGTGATTCTTTCACGACCGAAAATGTCTTTTAGGTTTTCTCCTTGGGGTAAAATTTCACGTCCATACGAGCCCGTTTTGGCTGATTTACTAAAAATAGTAAGTGCTCATTTTTCGCTATTTTTGATGCATGACAGTCTTTTAGCCCTTAAGTGCCATCATGGGACTCAAAACAACTAAAGAAAATAAATAAAATGTTTTTTTTTTGGTGATGTAAAATTGCCCTACACTATTGGATGCTCCTGCATCATCTCATTGGTTCTTCTAAAAGATAACTATTGTTGGTTTAGTTTTGTTGTCTTTGTTGTTTTTTCTATTCTCTAGCTTGCATACCTTTTTTCTTTTTGCTACTTTTTATGCTTTATGTTAATCTAAGGTCTGTGTGCCTCCTTTTGTCTGGTTTTTTTTGGTAGGCCTTGTTGGCCTCTATACTTCTATTTGCTACTCTTTAAACTCTTGGGTTTAGGGGCCCTTCCCCTACTTTTAATATAAAAAAACATAATTAAAATTAGAATTTACACATAAAAAAATCAAATGAAATAAAAGTAAAAAAATAGATATAATAAATAATTAGTAAATAAAAAATAAAAAATATATATCTATGTTTGCATGTTGTAATAAATAAATAGTTCTAATGTATATATATATATATAATATTATTTTTATATAGATATAATTTTTTATATCTATATATTTTATATATAGATATAATTATATATTTACTTTAAAACTATTGATTTATTTATTTTAAGATAATATTTTTTAAATAAATAAAATAACTCTTAAATATTTATCCAACATGCATATGCGTTTATATACATTTCAATGAGCACTAATGCAAAAATACATGTAATCCATATATTTCGTTGATATAACATTTTGAATTTGAAAACTAAATTTAAGATAGAAGTAGGTTTTTCCTTAAATGTATTGAAATCAAGGCTTTCTTATTTCACATTAAGTCTTTGTTCATATAAAATTTTACACTAGAAGGTTTAGTTTTCTAAATTAATAAGCCTAATTCCTCTCAAATATAATATTAAAAATATAAAAACATAATATATGATCTATGTTAAATTTATTAATATGTATAGTAATATTATTTTTAGTCATTATATATTATTATTAGGTAAGACCATAAATGAATCCATGAGCATAATGGATCAACAAGAACACAATGTCCATGATCACAATGTTTTATTAAGGGTTTGAACTATTGTAGTTACGACAACAATGTCATGATTTAGCCATCACACTATACAATGAATGACATAAATAATAATATTATTATGTACATAAATATTTAAAAAATATATATCTAGTCTAATTAAAAGGTACCATATAAACACATAATATTTATTACACTTTTCAAAGTAAAATCAAAATAAAATAAATAGAAAAATAACAAATGACAACTTTTCCAAAAGTAAAATTCAAAGTTACTTACAAAATTAAAACATGTATATTACAACATACAAAATTTGTTGGGAAATGAGGTGTCTCAAACCTTGCTGCATATTTCTCATAATAGTTATTTTCATTTAATATTTTCCTACAACTGTTACATATAGTTGGTGCTTTGAAAATTGGTTTATTAGGTGTCATAAGATGCCCACATAGTGGTATATTATGAAAGGCCTATTTTTAGGCATATTATGACAAAATTTATGACATCTGTAAGGGTAAAAAATAGGGGTTTTCATTTTGGACGTGAGAGCTTATTTTAGAATGGAATCTTGTTGGAGAAGCCAAGCACATGGTTTTGTAAACCACTGGTGGTTTCTTGTATTGTTGGAGGTCTATAAATTGAAGGCTTGAGGAGTAGTTTTAGATATTGAGTTTGCAGGTATTGTTATGCTGCCAAAATTCTTCCAGAGTTGTTAACTGGTGATATAAAAGACTTGCTCTACAAGTGTATGTAATCTTGTTGTTGGATTTGAAATACATTGAGCAGGCTTTGGAGTGGGGCTTTTTCTCCCGAATGGGTTTTCCCCACGTATATCTAGTGTTTTGTGTTTCACTGTTTATTTCATGTTTTGAATGTGTTGTTTTTTTGTAACTGCTTGATCAAGTTTTTAAATTTTGCATAATCTCTTCTCAAGATTGGCATAGGAAATTGTTTCCGCTACTCTAATTTCCTTACAAGTGGTATCAGAGCTTGATCACCTTTGGTTTCAGTTGTGGGTTTGTTGGGTTTTTTGAGCTAATTAAGGTTTTGAGTGGGAGCTTGTGCAGAGGATACTTTGTGATCTTGTTGTAGATATATTTTTTGAATGGCGAGCATATCTGGGAGGATTGAGGTAGAGAAGTTTTCCAGTACGAAATTTGAAATGTGGAAGCTGAAAATGGAAGATCTGTTGATTGATCGGGATCTATGGGATGTAGTGGATGCAAATGTCTAGAGGGCTATGGATGCGGCTTTGGCTACAAAATATGATATAATGGATAGAAAAGCTAAAGGTCTCATTAGACTGTGTCTTGCAGATTCAATCCTGATAAATGTCTACGAAGAACCCACTTCGAAGGATCTTTGGAAGAAGTTGGGTGAGATATACCAAGCCAAATCTCTAGTAAATAAGATTTTCTTGAGGAAGAAGTTGTATTCCTTGAGAATGGAAGAAGGTGGACGAATTTCTGAGCATCTCGAAACATTCAATATGCTAGTGACTCAGTTGACCTCAGTTGGGGTTAAGATGGATGAAGAAGAAAGGTGCCAAACTTTGCTGTGTTCACTGCTAGACTCATGGGACAACCTTGTCATGGCCATTGGGAGCACTTTTGTTGTCTTGAAGATGGAGGATGTTGTTGGTTTTCTACTCTCCGAAGAGATGAGAAG
>VDFB02271358.1:509536419-509549162 GCA_007258455.2 Sequoia sempervirens
ATTTGGTCCATTTCACTTTGAGTATTTATTTAATTACAAATTATAGAGGTTATTAAATGGCTGGCGTAGTTAAATTTATGATTGAATGTATCTAGTTGCAAGGTTGATTTGTTATTTATTTTATTGATTGATTGGATTTAATTAATAAAATTAGATTGAGTTTATTGATTAATTAGATTAAGGGTGATTTATTAAATGTGATAGTTGTTTTGGAAATTATTGGATATTAAGATTTAATCAAAATATAAGTAGAAATCATATTTGGATAGTTGGAGATAAATTAAAATAAATAAATAAATATAATGAAAACATGTTTTGTTTTAATTTCACTTTTGGAAAATTATTGAGAAAGTAAATTATTTGCAAAGAATGTATTCTTTTGTTTTAAAGAATTTTGGAAAATGCATGTGATTGGAATTAGAAAATAGAAATTTGTTTTAAATTTAAAAAATGGAAATATCCTCCAAATTTTGCAATAGATTTAGTGGGTGGGGATATTTTAGGGGTTTGACCAATTTGGGGAAAAGACTCTATTTTAGAAAATGTAAATTCTTATAATTTTTAATTTTCAATTTTTGGGGAAGAGATTTCTTGGCTATGGTTTTGCTTGGATTGGGGAAGGAATTTGAGACTCTTGCTTGAGCTGAATTCAAAGGAGGAGTTGAAAACACCATTGGAATCTTCAAGCTTTGGAGAAAAAAAAATCAGGTTCTTTGTTTTGCTTTGTTCATTTTGAAAAGAATTCAATCCTTGTTTTACTGTTTGAAAATCCATGAAAAAAATGCATTCAAACTTGCAAACTGTGGTTAGATTTGAGAAATGAAAACCAAAACTAGAATCAATCAATGAAAAAAAAAAAATAGAATGAAAACCAAAAGAGATTTGTTGTCAAAACTGGGATGTAAACCATGTTGTTGTGTTGAAGAATGCATTGTTTTGTTGCAAGATTTTGTCGGGCATTTGCACAATAAGACACTCAAGAATATTTATAAACATACTAAGGTTTTCATTTATTTATTTTCTAGAAAATAACCCTGTGTTTTTATATGCTTAGGTGAAATTCTTCTTTTTTGTGAAGATTTTATTTCTCCTATATTTAAAATGTAAATTAAATAAATTCATTTTTTTAGTTTGTGGTGGGGAGGCGGGACAATTCTGACTGGGCCGCTTTCATCAGCTTACCCAAAGAGGGGCGGCTGAAGGAATTGACACTGCATCTCACGCCTTGTGGGAGTAATCATGCTGTTATTACAGGGGTCACGCCTGTGATGTTCTCAACTAGGGTTTCATGGGTCAGAAAATAAAATTCATTTTTTATTATTTGTTTTAAATATTAATTTTAATATTATTTATATATATAATAATATATATAATAATATATATATATATTATAATATATATATATTATAGATATGTTATATGTATATATATAATATTATTTTAATATTTAAATAATATTTATTTTATCATATTTTATTTATAAATATATATATATATATATATATATATATATATATACACTTATGTATATATATATTATACACATTAAGTGTGTATATGTATATATATAATGTATATATGTATAACTTATATATTTTAAATAAATTAGTTTATTATGTTGATTTGCTTAATTTCAATGTGATTTAGATGTTTTAAATATATAAATATATATCATGGATCATACATTGAATATATACTTTTATGTATATATATTTAAGGTACATTGTATTTTGTATAGATGAGTTTTAATTGATTAATTTATTCTATGTTGAAATAAGGATTAATTGATTTTAACTAAATGTTTTATTTATTAAAATCTTTTGATTATGAATATAATTGTTAAACTTTGAAATAATGAGTGATTTATTTTAATCATATGGTTTTATTCATTAAATTGTTTTGATTATGGAATATAATTGTAAAACTTAGAGTAGATGATTGGTTTTTAAATACTTCAATGTTGTGAATGAATTTGGTGTATTTGTTTGAATAAATGTAAGTAATGAAAACTGTGATTGACTGGATTTAGGAAATCCTAACTTTAGATTATTTAATTGTCTGAAATACTTTTAGAGTTTATTTGTTCGTCCTCGATGTTGTGGAAATAGAGTTAATGTTTTAAAGTCTTCCAGATAGGGGTTTGTTTATTGGTATGAGTTGTAGTTAAGTTGTCAACCTCTGTTTTTCCTTGGGAAATGTGTATAGTGGTATTTTGTTGTCTTACCTAGTTTTCACGAATGGGGACGGTTTGTGTCTCCTTTGGATTAGGAGTGGGTTATGAGTTTTGTGTCTCCTTTGGATTAGGAGTGGAGTATGTGTTTAGTTTCCTCCAGTGCTTGGAGAGGGTTTAGACCTTTGTTGCCTCTAGTGTTTGGAGAGGGTTTTGACCTTGTAGCCTCCAGTGTTTGGAGAGGATTTTGTACTTTTGTTCCCTCCTGGGTTTGGAGAGGTCGTCTTATCCAGTTACCCATTGGTTTGTGGTCTATGTACCATATGTGTTGTCGATAGGAGAGTGGCTCTATGTGGGGGTCCGACACACAAAGGGGAGCTAGGGTAACTCACTTAGGGTTTAAGTAAATGATAACTTAAAAAGAATTAAAGAAAATAAAAAAAACTCTCAAACTAATTAAGATAATTAATGCCTCTCTCATAACTTATTCGCTTTTAAGGTTTGAGATGAGAAGAGAAGCGCAGTTGGTATGAGGGTCCGGCGGCTGGTAGAGTTGAGCCTAGATAGCCCAAGATGTGGGTTCGGTTGCCTTAGACAGTTGAGCCAGGGTAACTCATAGCAAATGTCGTGTGACACTCTCACTATGTGAACCAAATGTTAGTTTGTTGTACTGTGTAAATGAACCTTGTACTCTGGAAGCATTGTAACCTTTGTGTTAAGTGATGTTGTACTTGTATCCTTTTAGTTCAGTTATGTTTTAACCTGTGTCTAGAGGTAGATGATCTTGTTTAGGAATTCCTGGTTACTATCTCCTAGCACGGGGGGTGAGCCTTCGGGTATCACACGGTTGGGTGGAACGTGCACCTTAATCCGTTGGGTCGACTTTTTGTTCATGTGGACGAGGTTTCCAGTTGGAGAGCTCGTGGGATCCTATTCTTCCATGCTTAATTCATTCAGTTGATCTTGTATTTCATTACCCCTCATTTGATATCGAGGTGGAATTTGTAATATGTAATCATACTTATTGGATTTATCTCATTCGAGGAATGAGTTTTGTAATTATGTTGTAAACTATGTGATTGGAATCAAGGGGTATTTCATATCCTTTGTTGTAAATCGCTATGTATGGAATGTATGCAAACTTATTTGTTGAGTATTTAAATGTTATGAATTTAATTCATGGTTCTTGTTTGGGTTTAAGTAACTCAGTGTCGTAACCTTAGGGGATTGGTTGGCAATGGTTAGTGAACTTGTTTGTTAATTGTTCTTTCAAAAAAAAAAAAAATTAGTTCGTTTGTGTAGTAATTTGCAACTTCCCCTAGGGTTGCGTGGCGGGGTGTTACATCAGAGTTAGGCAACTTGACGTAAAAAATTGAATAAGTTATCCATATTATTTAAAAAATATGTAAGAATATAATCTGTAGAAAATTGAATGTAGTTTCTAAACTACTAGGTTTGTTTAAAAACCTATTTGGTGAAAATTTCAAATTTCATGCAATGCTAATTAAATTTGGGGAAAAATAAGAAGTAGGTGTCTTTGACCACCTAAACACAATAAAATGATAATATTTTTTAATAAGATTTTAGATAAGTAGAGGACTCATATCTGATGTGATGCATATTTTTGTAATTTTTTCCAAGTAAATAATTAATTATGAATTTTTATTACAACTTTTAAAAAATATAAAACTCATTATGTCTAACCACCTTAACTTGGTCAAAAATTCTTGAAATTCAATTTTTTCTTTTTTAATCCTATAGTATGTAAAGCATAGAATGCAATGCATATTTTGGATTCAAAAATGTGATATCGTTTGAAAGCTATAGATGTTTTTCAATCAGCCTGTCAATCAGGACTTTACTTGTAATTCAAATAGAAAATGAATAATAATTAATTATTAAATTCAAAGTATTAAAGCATAATTTATATTGGTGGAAAGCTGAGAATCTTCTTTAAAAACCCTTTTCGTTTCATCAATTTTGGGTAAAAAAATGGTCGTCAGCCACATACCCATCATATTGCCACTTTTTGGCCCATCATGATCCTGCACATACCCTACATAAAAGCTCAATTTCGTAAGGGATGACATCCGATTGTAGCAACAACATTCTCAGCTCACCCATTCCCAATATGCAGCTGTTACCTATTTTCACTAATAGCTTAATCAGGTAGAGCTTTTGTGATTTTCAAGTGAAGAGTAAGGTACATTTTTATTTCTACTATATTAAATTCATGTGCATAAACAAAACCAGAAGTTTACATTACTAGATTGCATTTATGCAGATGTATATAATATAGGAAAGATTGCACAATATTTTCAAGAAAAGTAATCTTTATTGATAAAGTAAATGATGTAAATGTATAAGAACTCACACAAGTCGTTAGACTAACTCTTTTAGTGCAAATGAAAGAAAAAATTATACATTTACAGACATAAAGGATAATAAATGCACATATAGAAAAAGGCGACCTGTCATCGCCTAAATGACGAGTCCTGGTCTTGGTCGAGTTGCCTCGTATCCTCTTCAATCTTCCTCTTTCCTTGCATTCAGTTGATGCTCCCCTATTGCCCCTAGTTGCCTACATCTGAGAGAGTGAGTGTTGTTAGAGCAATGAAAGGTTATCAGTCATATGCACATACATCTATAAATGTATAATCTGATCCTCATGTCCATTAAAACAACTAGCATACTACAAATGTCTAGGAAAACAAAGAGCATAATCAAACACATTCATCATATGCTCAATTTTGATCTAACATGTTTGCTTCTTGTGTAGGTATAGGTGAAATCCTTGTTTCTATTTTGATTCATTTGATTAAAGAATATGGGGTGAAATGTGGCTCCCACAAGGGTTGAGCCCAACATGTTGTTTTCTATTTTTTAACAGAGCTCATGGAAAGTAACTTGTTTCCTTATGCCTACTTAAGCAAAGAATACATTGCTCCTAACTGTGATTGATCTTTTAGTCACAGTCAAAAATAACATAAATTGTGTTTAAGTAAGCATGAAAGGATGCATGTATATCATTGTGTTAAACTGATTGCAAAGTATAGTATGGGCATGTGTTTCCAATGTATATCATGACATGAGATAGGAAGATTCATCAACTACTGTTAGAGATTCGTATGAGTTATCAAGGGGGAACAACTATAAATGATAAGTGAAATAAAATACATGTACAAAGTTACTAGGCCAACATGATTTTCTAGAACAACAATACTCTTTAATGAAGAAAACATCATTCTCCTACCTCTTTCATTACACAACCCATGAAATATCTCAAGCATGTATTTGAAGTTGATATTGGGAAAGAGTGTATGTGATAGACTAGAAGATTGCAATCACAATGAAAGGGTAGTAACCTTGGTGCCAACACTTTAGGACATGAATAAGGAGAAAAGTACAACAACTCAAAATGATATACCATGCCATGATCTTCCATACCAAATTCAAAGTAATGACCATACAGTCATAAGACAATGAGGGAAGCCATGTTATAAAAGACAGAGATATAGAGGTAGAAGTGGGTATGTGCAGGATCATGATGGGCCAAAAAGTGGCAATATGATGGGTATGTGGCTGACGATTTTTTTTTTACCCAAAATTGATGAAACGAAAAGGGTTTTTAAAGGAGATTCTCGGCTTTCCACCGATATAAATTATTCTTTACTTTGAATTTAATAAGTAATTATTATTCATTTTCTATTCAAATTATGAGTAAAGTCCTGATTTATAGGTTGATTGAAAAACATCTATAGCTTTCAAAGGGTATCACATTTTTTGAATCCAAAACATGCGTCACATTCTATGCTTTGCATACTATAGGATTAAAAAAAGAAAAAATGAATTTCATGAAGTTTTGACAAAGTTAAGATGGTCAGACATACGAGTTTTTTATATTTTTTAAAATTTGTAATAAAAAATTCATAATTAATTATTTACTTGGAAAAAAATTACATAAAAATATGCATCACATCGAGACATGAGTCATGCCTCGATGTGATGCATATTTTTTTATAATTTTTTCCAAGTAAATCAATTATATTTTATTACAAAGTGCACAAAAAAATCATCTAACCACCTTAACCCAGTGAAAACTTTAAATGAATCAGTCTTTTAATCCTATAGTATGTGAAGCATAAAATGTGACACATATTTTGGATTCAAAAAATGTGATACCATTTGAAAGCTATAGATTTTTTTCAATCAACCTATCAATCAAGACTTTAGTCGTAATTTGAATAGAAAATGAATAATAATTACTTACTAAATTCAAAGTAAAGCATAATTTATATTGGTGGAAAGATGAGAATCTCCCTTAAAAACACTTTTCGTTTCATCAATTTTGGGTAAAAAATTAGTCATCAGCCACATACCCATCATATTGCCACTTTTTCGCCCATCATGATCCTGCACATACCCTTCATTGAACCCAACAACCTCTATGTTCATATCTATCAACAAATTTTTCCTTCTACTTAAGGCATATGCAACTATGTTTGACCTTCCACTCTTGTGCTTCAAAACAAAAGTATAACTCTGCAAAAACTCGACCCATTTTAAGTGCCTTTGATTCAACTTTCCTTGACTATTGAGATACTACAAAGCCTGGTGATCAGTATATAAAAAAAATTCTTTTGGAAACAAATAGTGTCTCCATTTCTTCAAATCCTAAACTATAGCATAAAACTCTTGATCATATACAAAATATTTCTTTTTGGCATCATTTAACTTCTCACTAAAATAGGTAACATGCTTACCTTCTTGACTCAAAACAACTCCTATGGAAGTGCCACTAGCATCACAATCTGCCTGAAAGACCTTATTGAAATCTAGAAGTGCCAAAATAGGTTGCTCTGTAACTTTATTCTTCAACATATCAAAAAATTTGGCTACTCCTGTAGTCCACTTAAACTCTTTTCTATCCCCTCTCATCACTTCAGTTAGAGGTGCACAAATACTACTAAGATTCTTAATAAACTTTATGTAAAAGCTTGCTAGACCATGAAATGATCTTACCTCTGTAACACCCCTTGGAGTAGGTCATTCAATGATAGCTCTCACCTTCTTTGGATCCATTTTGAGACCCTCTGCTAAGACAACAAATCCCAGATACACCAATTCTCTCTTCACAAAACTACATTTCTTCAAATTAATCAAAAAATTATCCTCCCTTAGCTTCTCAAAAACTCTTCAGATATGCATCAAGTGCTCCTCCAATTTCTTATTGAAAATCAAAATATCATCCAAATAAACAATAACAAATTTTCCCAAAAATTCTTTCAATACCTCATTCATAAGTTGCATAAATGTGCTCGGGGCATTGGTTAGCCCGAAAGGCATGACTAACCACTTGTACAAGCCCTCCTTTGTTTTGAAGGTTGTCTTCCATTCATCTCCTTCTCTAATTTGGATCCGGTGATATCCACTCTTTAGATCTATCTTCATGAAGTACTCAACTCCACTCAAACAATCCATAATGTCATCCATCATTGGCAAGGGAAATCTATACTTGATGGTAATCTTGTTGATGGCTCTAGAATATGTACACATCCACCATTCCCCATCCTTCTTTGGTGCTAGTAATGCAGGTATTGCACATGGACTTAAACTCTCTCTGATCAATCCCTTCCGCAACAACTCTTGCACTTGTTTTTTCAACTCTTCACTCTCTGTTGGAGTCATACGATGAGCTACCTTATTTGGAAAACTGTTTCCATGAATCAGGTCCATCTGATGACTAATCTTTCTTACTAGAGGCAAACCTTTAGGTACATTATCAGAAATAATAGCTTCAAACTCATTCAACAATTATGAAACCTCTATAGGTACCATAGTAGTATATTCTTTATCAACTTTAGGGATCTATGCAAAACACATATGCTCATGCTTCATACCTTCTAGGAACTTTCTTCCATCAACCTAAACAAATTCTTGCATTACTGCATACCTTTTCCTCTGCCTCTTTCAAGGGCTTCAACTTATGAAAGACCCTATCCTTTTTCAAAGAATAGGTGTTGGCATGTCCATCATGTATTGCTCATTGATCAAATTGCCACAACTTGCCTAACAACATATGAAAAACATCCATAGGCATAATATCACATAATACCTCATCATGGTAATTTATAATCTTGAACTTTACCAGACATTGTTCATTTACCAAGGCTTTATGGTCCTTCTACAACCAAGCAATCTAATATGGGTTTAGATTCCTTCTTCTCTCCAACTACAACTTACTAACCGTTTCTTTTGAAACAAGGTTATCAGTACTACCTCCATCAATAATAGCATTGCAAACTTTACCTTCACACTTACATCTGGTGTGAAACAAATTCTTTCTTTGAGTTAGCTCATTCTCCTCATTCAACAAGGCTCTTCTAGTAACAAGAACCTCTCCTCTTTCTACATCCTCAGAATGTGAAGAATCAACATCTTCATCAACATGTGCAACCCATGCATTACCCTCAGGTCTTCTATTTGTCCTCCCTTGATGTTGATGACACTCATAGGCTCTATGTCCTTCTTCTCCACACTAGAAATAGGTTCCACGGAAGCCTCCTCTTCCCAATCCTCATCCAGATCTTCCCTCTTTGGTCTCCATTATTCTGATCATGAGGACGATAGGTGTTGTCTCCTTTCTGGTTTTGGCTTCTATTGGAGCCTTCACCCTTCTTTTGATCTTCATTTTGACCTCCATATGATCATCCATCGATCTTTCCTCCACGACCTCCACCTCATTATTTTTTCTCAAACCTCTTGTTCAACCGTTCTTCAACCTTTAGAGAAACCTGATAAGCATCCTCAATGGTGGTCATTCTTACTAGTGCCAATTCTTCTTGTATGCTTGGCTTCAACCCGCTAATATAATGGGAAACTTTCTCCTTATTCGCCTAAAAATGTCCTATCTAAATTGAGACCTTGTGAAATTCCTCTATGTATTCTTTCACCGTCCTTGTCCCTTGCCTCAAGCTATGCATCTTCTTGAGAAACTCCAATCCATAATCAACTGGAATAAATTGTTTCTTCAATTTTGACACCATTCTGTGGCATCTGGAAATTTTATCTTTCCCTTGTCTTCCTCTTTCTAACTTGACTTCTTTCCACCATTACTGACATGGCCTTTCAATTTTGTCTTTGCAAACCTCACTCTATGAGGATCTTCAATCTCCTCAAACTTGAAAAATTCTTCCATGTCATTGATCCAATCAATCAATTCCCCAGGATTCAGATTTCCACTTAAAGTTGAAACCTCCATTTTAGGTCTCTTCCCAATGCTTAATATTGCTTGCAACAATCTTCTTTCTCTAGGATCCATTGGATCTCACTCTTCCTCTTCCATTTCCTCTTTTGTTTCATCTTCACTCTCATCTCTGTCTCGTTGCACATCTCTTCTTTGAACCTCTTGTTGCAAGGTTTCTAATTGCCTTCTAAGGGATTTGATTTCATCACAAGGTGGACCTCCTCCACCCCAGCCTCCACCTCTACCATACTAGGCACGTCTTGGAGGCATCTTTAATTCAACCCACACTCACATGGCTTGCCACAACTACCTCACGTTTGGCACTCTGTTACAAGCTCAGGAACTCCCGCTCTGATACCACTTGATGAGGGCCACACTGCCCAAACCCACATAAATCACAACGACAGATATTAGCACATAAAATGCGAGACAAAAAATTGACTTACTTTCAATTATTTTCAAAAAATGAAATTAAAGATTCAAGGCTTACATTCTACAGCCTCATGGGCTTGATTCATTACAACATAATCACTCAGAAAGGAAAATCTACTATTTAGAGCCACAATCTGCACTATTAGGGCCACCTTCTACAAACCCCATTTAACCCTTTTTATTTTCCCGAATAACCACACTAGAATTTTCTAGAAAGTTCAAATTTCCCCTTTTGTTTTGGTGCCAAAAGTCCCACCATTTGATTTCTAGTCTAGGAAGAAATTTTCATGAAATTCACTTTTTAGAGGACCAACTTCACGGGGCCATAATTTTTGATCTGGGTGTTCAATTCGCTATTATTGCATATCATTGGAAAGCTCTTAACAAGCTCTATGACATGCAAGCCTACCATAGTTCGGTTCAACCACTTTTTGAGCTATTTTAGGGCCTCCAAAGTTTTATATCTGAGTTTGAAACTGCATTGGAGAAATTTCCTGGGACCGAACTTTAATTTCTCCCAAACCATGTAGGGTATTGAGGTGATTCTTTCACGACCGAAAATGTCTTTTAGGTTTTCTCCTTGGGGTAAAATTTCACGTCCATACGAGCCCGTTTTGGCTGATTTACTAAAAATAGTAAGTGCTCATTTTTCGCTATTTTTGATGCATGACAGTCTTTTAGCCCTTAAGTGCCATCATGGGACTCAAAACAACTAAAGAAAATAAATAAAATGTTTTTTTTTTGGTGATGTAAAATTGCCCTACACTATTGGATGCTCCTGCATCATCTCATTGGTTCTTCTAAAAGATAACTATTGTTGGTTTAGTTTTGTTGTCTTTGTTGTTTTTTCTATTCTCTAGCTTGCATACCTTTTTTCTTTTTGCTACTTTTTATGCTTTATGTTAATCTAAGGTCTGTGTGCCTCCTTTTGTCTGGTTTTTTTTGGTAGGCCTTGTTGGCCTCTATACTTCTATTTGCTACTCTTTAAACTCTTGGGTTTAGGGGCCCTTCCCCTACTTTTAATATAAAAAAACATAATTAAAATTAGAATTTACACATAAAAAAATCAAATGAAATAAAAGTAAAAAAATAAAAAATATATATCTATGTTTGCATGTTATACAATAGAAATAGTTCTAATGTAATTATATATATATATATATATATATATATATAATATTTTGGATTGTGATTTGTGCAGATTTTGTTGGGTTTGCGTTTGAAAATCGATAATATTTTTTAAATAAATAAAATAACTCTTAAATATTTATCCAACATTCATATACATTTATATACATTTCAATGAGCACTAATGTAAAAATACATGTAATCCATATATTTCGTTGATATAACATTTTGAATTTGAAAACTAAATTTAAGATAGAAGTAGGCTTTTCCTTAAATGTATTGAAATTAAGGCTTTCTTATTTCACATTAAGTCTTTGTTCATATAAAATTTTACACTAGAAGGCTTATTTTTCTAAATTAATAAGCCTAATTCCTCTTAAATGTAATATTAAAAATATAAAAAACATAATATATAATCTATGTTAAATTTATTAATATGTATAGTAATATTATTTTTAGTCATTATATATTATTATTAGGTAAGACTATAAATGAATCCATGAGCATAATGGATCAACAAGAACACAATGTCCACGATCACAATGTTTTATTAAGGGTTTGAACTATTGTAGTTATGACAACAATGTCATGATTTAGCCATCACACTATACAATGAATGACAAAAATAATAATATTATTATGTACATAAATATTCAAAAAATATATATCTAGTATAATTAAAAGGTACCATATAAACACATAATATTTATTACACTTTTCAAAGTAAAATCAAAATAAAATAAATACAAAAATAACAAATTATAACTTTTCCAAAAGTAAAATTCAAAGTTACTTACAAAATTAAAACATGTATATTACAACATACAAAATTTGTTGGGAAATGAGGTGTCTCAACCTTACTGCATATTTCCCATAATAGTTATTTTCATTTAATATTTTCCTACAGCTGTTACATATTGTTGGTGCTTTGAAAATTGGTTTATTAGGTGTAATAAGATGCCCACATGGTGGTATATTATGAAAGGCCTATTTTTAGGCATATTATGACAAAATTTATTGCATCTGTAAGGGTCAAAAATAGGGGTTTTCATTTTGGACGTGAGAGCTTATTTTAGACTAGAATCTTGCTGGAGAAGCCAAGCACATGGTTTTGTAAACCACTGGTGGTTTCTTGTATTGCTGGAGGTCTATAAATTGAAGGCTTGAGGAGTAGTTTTAGATATTGAGTTTGCAGGTATTGTTATGCTGCTAGAATTCTTCCAAAGTTGTTAACTGGTGATACTCTTATAAAAGACTTGCTTTGCAAGTGTATGTAATCTTGTTGTTGGATTTGAAATACATTGAGTAGGCTTTGGAGTGGGATTTTTTCTCCCAAAAGGGTTTTCCCCACGTATATCTAGTGTTTTGTGTTTCACTGTTTATTTCATGTTTTGAATGTGCTATTTTTCTGTAACTGCTTGATCAAGTTTTTAAATTTTGCATAATCTCTTCTCAAGATTGGCGTAGGAAATTGTTTCCGCTACTCTAATTTCCTTACAAGTGGTATCAGAGCTTGATCACCGTTGGTTTCAGTTGTGGGTTTGTTGGGTTTTTTGAGCTAATCAGGGTTTTGAGTGGGAGCTTGTGCAGATGATACTTTGTGATCTTGTTGTAGATATATTTTTCGAATGTCGAGCATAACTGGGAGGATTGAGGTAGAGAGTTTTTCTGGTATGAACTTTGAAATGTGAAAGCTGAAAATGGAAGATCTGTTGATTGATTGGGATCTATGGGATGCAATGGATGCAAATGTACAGAGGCCTACAG
>VDFB02271358.1:509549262-509641859 GCA_007258455.2 Sequoia sempervirens
AAAAATAGCTTAGTTGTTGATGTGATTTGCTAGTAATCACGAGAGGCCTTTATGGTTCACAAAGCATTGAAGTTTCAGGTTTGCAAATTGAGTTTCAAAGTTCTAGAAATGAATGAATAGTGGCTGCACACTCAGAACAACAAGCTGAAACTCACTTCAATCACCAAATTTGACATTTTCAAGTGGTGCTTGGGATCCTAAACTAACATGGATTTAAAAGAAATAGAAAAAGACTAAAGGGTTGAGAAAGCTAGTCTAACTCTAAACCAAAATGAATAGTAATAATGGAGGATGCTATAGTAGACAGACTCCCATAAAATTGAGTTTTGCTTGACCAAGAGAAACCTACAACTACACAAAACCCATGCAATCTGCAAGGGGTCTTTACAGATTTTCAGACTATACATTCAACTATTTAGCATGAACAAATAGTTGAACTAAGTTGCAACAAATAAACAAGCCCAAACTAACTTTACACAACAGTTTGTCATCAATAAATTGCCAAAAGTATGGGTTGAAAGTGCATTAGATACTATAGCAAACATCCACTATTAAAGCTATTCAAGAAGCTAACAAATAGAAATGAACAATGGAGGTTGAATCATGCATGCACAATGAGCAAGCTCAAATAAAAACTTAACTTCAATGCAATGCTTCCTTCTATTGCTTCAATATGCCCTTTACAACAATTCACCACCGCTTACAAATGAGGAGTAAACCCCTATTTATAGTTTTCCAAAAGGAGAATGAATGGACAAGATTCATTTATGATGAAGGAATCAGATTCATTCTAGATTAGGTTTTCACCTACCCCCAATATATACAATATAAAAATAGACTCTTTTGTCTTTTCCCTATTTTGTCTTGTAGTCTATTTTGTCCTATAGCTGTTTTGTCTTTAGCTACCTTTTTTTGTAGCTGAAAGCTATTAAAATCTGCCCTCTTTTCATTCGATTAGCTGAATCTTGTTGTAGATTTGCGTCAGTGGTAGCAGAGATCTCTTTCTTGATTATGGTGATCAACTTCTTACAAACTAATGATCATTTGGTGAAAATAAAACAACCTTCCTCGGGTAAACCCACAAAAGAGGTTTACAATTTGAATGAGGAAGGAAAACTAACAAAAAATGGCTCCATGCCAAAAAAAATCATTCTTGGGGTTCAAACGAACCAAAAGAGGGTTCGATCGAACCTAGGTTTGAGCGGACCCATTAAATGCATCCTGCCAAAAAAGCACATACGAGAAACCCTTTTTGAGAGAGAGTTTGAATGTTCCCCAGTTTTGCTTGAACCTACGGGTTTGCCGAACCCCCTTGGTTTGGAGTGAACCCCTTTCCTTGATCACTCCGCCTACCAAAATATTTAAATTTTGGCCTTCAAAACGGTTGAGGATGAAAATGGAGAACTTCATGAACCCAGCCTAAGTGATCGTTAGTACCAGGAATGACCATCCAATGACTATAATTTTAATATGTTTTGGTTTTATTATCTATTTTTCTTTGTAGTTTATTAAACATAGTTTCATAGAAAATGAAACTCTTTGTTTTTGCATTATGGGAAAAATAGAAGATTATCAATTTTTGAAAAAGCCATGGGTCTGGATATTGAAGTCCTTGATCCAACAAAAAAAATTGAATTTCAATACTTACAAAAAAAGTTATGCATTATACAGTTCGCCTATGTATGAATTGTAATTGGTTTGACTTTGAAACTTTATTAAGGAAAAAATATTCAATAAAACACTATCTAACCATGTGGAAGCACTAGATATCGGAGTTACAAATCTAAATTTAAAAGAATTAGAGTTTTATCCTTCATGGAAAAAAGTTATTATACCATTATATATGTGAGCATGCTTTCAAAATGTTTTTTTGAGGGAGATGGAAAAAGAGGTGCAATCTGATTGCAATTTTTTTTAAAAAAATATATATTTAGAATCTACAAACAAAATTTCATGAAACTCTTGTTTGCATCATCTTCAAATTCCTCACGGTTTAGCCACTATAGGTTCCCGAAAGTGAAGATTTAGTTAGAAAAAATTATTTCAGTGTCCAGTTTGGCAAAAAATTGTAAACCACTATTGTGGGATCACCCCCCCACGTTGTCTTGTTTAAAAGCATTTCTCTGATTGTTGCATTGCTTGAATCAGATTCTCAAGCAAATCTTGGCAATTGAACGTTTGAGCCAACTATCTTCTCAACACACCTTCATAGATGGGTTATGCAGATGTATCCCCTTGGTGTAAATCCATAAGTACACACATCCTCCATTTTGGTAGTTTTAGATCTCCCTTGGCATGTTTCATATGAAGGTCCATTTTGAGCACCAACTCTAGCCTCACAAATCCTCCTTGCATACAATACCTGTAAGCAATATTTACAACAAATAATTAGAGTTGTGACCTTAAATCATGACATCCAAATAAATTAGTAGCCATGGCACACTTGATTACCCCTTTTAAGTGACCCTGCATAAGACCCACAAAAGTCAACAATCATTTTAAAGTAAAATCCTATCCACGACGACCATTAATCAATCCTCCTCCCCTTTTAAAAGATATTAAAACCTCTCTTAATACAATACCTTCTTACATCATGAAGTTCCCTTTTACAATTCTTACCTTTAGAATCATTAGACCTATGAAATATTAACCTCATTCGTATAAAAGGTATAAGGAAAGGATCCCTTAGTACAAAATATCTTAAATCCACCTTTTAATTATCCTACCCATCGACTTTAATAAAAAGGTAAGCCCTTTCCAATTACTAATTCCAGTCCTTAAAGGAGGAAGTTATATCACTTCACATGAAATCAATGTTTTTATACCTCCCTCAATTTTCATTACCTCATGGCATGGACTTGTTGATGTTCCAATGGCTAGCAAATGTTGTTAAAACAGTGTTAATGTATAAAGTTTGGGCTCCATGCAAGAAAGGGATCCTTAACATCATAAGAGAAAGCCTTTGATTTAAATAATACCTCTAGGAAAATTTCTTACAAAAAAACAAGGTGCGGGGCCAAGATGCGGGGGCGCCAGGTGAGAATGCCACTCAGGGAGGAGGATTGGGAGTGCCGACTAAGTTGACACCATAAAGAACGATATTGATGGAACAAAAGTCTGCAAGTACATCCCTGCTGGCATAAGGAAACATGAAAACCACAGATGAAAAGATCGCACATCACGACGTTTCCTACATAAAAGCTCAATTTCGTAAGGGATGACATCCGATTGTAGCAACAACATTCTCAACTCACCCATTCCCTATATGCAACATGGTCTCTTATACAGTCGATCATTAATTCATTGCAAATTCCCATTCAAATCTTGAATTCATCATTGATTATTGCTTCCATTGGTGCAAAAATATAACCCTTACATCCCTCGCAGAAAGATCCTGTGGGGCCATCGTATAAAAATTCCGCAAGAAAATGAACGGGAGGTGATCGACGTTCATGGTAAACATTCTCGCAAAAGATAGACATGGGTAAGAAGGTGCGGGAAGAACTCGCTGGGCTGCCGCTATGGGCAAGTTGTAAGAGGACGCCGGTGACAAGGGCCTCCACATGGATAATCCCCATAAGAGCAAGTAAGATATCTTACGAAAAAGGAATGTTGTTCCTCAATGAACATGAACTAGTGCACCCCTGACGCATGGTCACCTACACCAAAGGATCCAATCGGCACAACTTCTGCAAGGAGTGCCACGATGGATGACCACTCACTTCTACATCTCTGCTCCACTTTGAATGCCCACTGTAATAGCCTTGGTCATCACTAAGCGGCTGGAGAGCATCATGATCCTGTGTGATGATACCTTTCATTAAATTGCAATGTTTGGAAGTCTATCAGTGACATGAATCATTTATGTTTGTGCAACACTGCCCTTCTCCAACATTAAACGTACTCCAACAAATTATACCAGCTTATGGGAATAGCTAAAATCTTAACTAGTTGTGGACATGGCTTCATTTTTCATGTAGGGGATCGACCCCAGGAGATATTACCACTGGGACAAGCTGACTCCCGCCCACGAGATAAGCTTGGGATCTCACATTTTCCATCACTAAGTGACTACTTTCGATAACATGTTTTGATACAACAATGAAGAAGGTTGACGCAGGTAGGCCGACTGCGGAGGATGTGCAAAAATGAGAACATGGAAAGCCGATACAAGAACGTCATTAGAACTGCCCAATATATATGATGGCTTGCCCCCCATGAATATACACCAAAATGAAATGCAAGATCACCAGTACTGGTGGTCGAGGCTAGAATTCCATTAGTGAATGGCCCAGAGCAACACAACTCCCGCCACAAAGAAGCTCACAAAATACTAATGCGAGAACTAAGGTTAGCTATGCCTATAATCATGAAAACTCTTGAAACCAAATGCTAAGGGCACTGCCAACGCCTGCCCAAATGATGTTGCATACCTTGATCCAGATGATGATGCTAATCATTTGCTCTATCCCACTTAGGCAATCGGGATCCCATTTGCACGTAATACATACGACTCTGCTCGAGCATGATAACACTATTGCCTTGGTACATCCTCTCGAGCTGTGGGTTCACCACTATCATTGAGAGCTAATCACAATGCCGAGCTAGATTCTCCTCATTCGATCATTATTGTAAGCTCATCACATTTCCAAATGTCAGTAATTACTATCCCGATTAGTTCTTATAAAGTCACTCTCCTCCCTTCATATGAAAGGTCCCTTGAATTAGATAGGATATTATCGTTGTCAAGATCAATCTTGATGATACACTTTTATAGGGGTAAGTAACAATTGCGCACCCCTATCTTACTATGGGATCACCCTGTTCATATGTCGTTGACAGTTTTGATGCCGATAATACAAATAGGGCCCGACGTCATCAGCTGTCTTCCACAATTTGACGAGTGCCTCTGATCCTTGAATTCCTGCATTTCCATTATTCACCGTGTGATAATAAATTTGGGAGTGATGTTTCCTAACAAAGTCAATCCTTAGATTTTGAGATCATTGTATGATTCAAGAATTCATGATCACATGTTTCTCATTTAATAACCCCTTAAGAGCCTGAACTCATGATAGGAATGACCTTGTGGAAAACACCTCACAAAGCCCATTTGACGATCTTACATCTCTGCCACTAAAAAACTTGTCAAACAATCCACTTAAAACTAACAATTACAAACCCGAAGGATCATTATCAAGAATCGAAATGCAGGTGGGCACAAGCTCGGGGCCGCTACGATTGAATGACATGTCTGGAACCTTCAGGGTATAACATCGTTGCTTCCAAATTACACAGTTGGTGGAGATGCCTACTAGGAAAAGTCATATGTATGATTAAAATTTGTAGGTCAAATTTCCTAAGGAATTTATTTAATGTTGACATCCCTTTTCATAGTGAGGAACCTAGATGCGGGTATGGAGTGTAATTGCGTCGCACGAGAATGTGATGTGGGGAGGCCGTTAAAGAATGTCATTTGAGATGGTAGGGTAGGCAATGGCCTAAACAATATGAACACCCACAAAACAAAAGATGGTGGAGATGGGAGTGCAAGTAGTTTTCATCAAAATGTCATCTATGGGAAAACTGCATGGGAATGTCACTGCATAAAATGTATGTGGGGGGGCTGCTTGAGAATGCCATTATATGGGGCAGAAAGGGTGACGAATTCTGTAGAGAGCAACCACAAAAAGAATCACCCATAGAGAACTGGTGCAAAAATATAATGCGAGGATTCTGTAAGCTTTAGCCATTTGTTCAGCGGAGGAGACAGTGGCCTCCGTGATTGAGAACCCCACAATTCTTGTGAAAGAGCCAAACAATTTCACACGACCGATCTACCTCCCTCAAGGACATAAAATTACTCATCACGGGGAAATATTATCATCCCATGGGCAATATCGAATGGCTTCTACCTGTAGTAATTGTGGTGTTTCATCGAATGAAGAGGCGTTCCCCCATTGTTGGTGGTATCTGCCTCATGGCGCAAAGATGTCATGATCTTCCAAAGCCATCATCCACCATCTCCTTGCGTGCTCTACTCTTAGTCTCAAAAATTTCTGCACAGGCGGGGCTTTGCAAATAATGGAATGTGGGTTGCCAAGAAGGTTGTTCCTAAATGGTGAAATGGGCAGTGGCCCCCCGCAATGACAACGTTCGAAACAAGCAACTAAAGAGCATAAATAATGAAGGCACTTACTATCATCATGATTTGTATTGAATGGACTGACCTCTCGTTTAGTGAATGAATTTTTTCCTCAAAGGCCTTAAAGGAGGGATAATGTGGGGTTTCCAATCATGGGCGCTATTTGGGAAATACAGTAGACGACAACTTTGGAAAGGCACAAACTCGCAATGAGTGAAATGCGAAACTTTTACGTAGAGATTTTGTGTGGGTGTGTTGTATGAGAATGTCGTTTGGAGGGTAATATAATCAATGGCTTCCGGATAATGGAGATTTGTAAACAGCGCAAGGAAATTAAAGTGTGGAAGGTCATGATGGTACCGCCCCTAGGCAATGGTGTCAAGAGCGGCGACCTCCGCAAAAGAGATCTCCACCTTTGTCAAAGCATACCTCAACTTATTTAAATCATGCAAACCTAGACTTCTGAGCATCAAGCAAATCTATGTGACCATCATTTTCATTAAATATGTCAATTCGTAAAGGTGTGGAAAGACCAACTACATGAGCCGAAAGGGAAAGTCTGTGAGGAAATATAATATGCGGAAGCAGGATACGGGAAGTTTTCTACGGGAGGGAAAGAAAGAAACGTCGTAAGGAACGACGAAGCCAAAATAGAAGTCTGCAAAGGGAAACCCATAGCCCAAGACCCGCAAATGGTAGAGGATAAGGCGGCCTCTGTACGACAAAAAATCGCAAGGTTATTTCTGCAAATTCTTGAAACCTCTCAAAACTTGAGTGAACAACTTGAGAGTATGATGGGTTTTGCAATTTTTGAGGTACACAATCATTCCAAACTCAGAATAGGGGTCCAATGACCAAGGAAAGTGCTAATCCACTAGATCAAGGAAAAATAAAAAAAAGAGGGGGGTCCTTGCCTTCAGTAGGGTGTGTGTGCAAAACATGCACAACACTACCAAGTTCCAACTGAAAAAAAAAACCTTATAATGAATATCTAAGAAATAAACTCTAGAGAACTCTTTTAAAGCATATGTTATAAATTTAAATGTATAAAACAAGCAAACATCAACCAACATTACAATATCCATGTTTTAGAGCATTTTGGAAGTGTACAAATACTATACCATGAATATAAGTATATAAAAGGAATTTTGCAGAAGGAAGTATGGACATGAATGATATATATTGACCTAGATATGTTATAAAGTTGAACAAACTTGTGCATCATGTGTCATACCCCCTGATCATAGCCTACACAAGAATAATAAATAATCACTGCCAAAGGAAACTATAGCTAATATTTTAATTAAATAGAACTGTCATATTCCCATCCATGATGTAAGATCAAAATACATGGCAGCAATAATAATCCTAAGAGATCACTACTAGGGAATAATATAGAAAGTGGTCGATTATAACAAATACCAAGATTGTTTCTTAGTTAACAAAAGGTAGATTAATATTAAACAGAGGTATTGATATGGGTGATGACTTTAGGGGGGCAACAATTACCTAATAATAAGAAATCATTGCATAATAAAAACCTTAACCAATTAAAAACAATAATTAAAAAGTCAAACACCAAAGGGCAGTGATTAATGAAGGGGTTCACCCTGTGTAAGGAATGCAATGGAAATAAAGGGGTATGACTATTCACCCCACCATGATGGGTATATAAGAAGAAGATGTCATTTGGTAAAGGCATCATATTGGGATCATTGTATCATTGGATCAATTGGAGATCAATCAAATAGTAGATTAGAAACAAACGAATAAGAATTGGAAATTATAAGAAATCTATTGGATTAAATATTATTGGCAAGAATATATTTGAGAAGTAAGTTTAAATATAATTATAAATATATATACACACACACATATATATTATCATGCAATACTGATGTTTGCAACAACTATTGTTCCTTATAAGTAATTATGAATCTTTCTTTATTATAAATATGGATAATCGATTTTTATAATAATATATAATAAATTTAAAGAAGTGATTGCAAAATAGGAAGGTCAATCAACCTTTTGAGATTGTGAGGGCTGAAGGCTCGACAAACCTACCATCAAATATGCCACCCCTGAGATGGAGCACTTGTGGTCTGGGAGTCAAATGTTTGCTCTTGGGCTTGGTGGAAGGGAGGTAGTCTTCACACTCCTATCAATCACACCACCCTTGAGACTTCGATTTGCAACCTTTGACTCTCCAAACTTGGGAAGATGAGTAATGATGGGTGGATACAGAAGTGTGCATGTAATTAAGACCAACTACTTGATATACTTTGTACGTCGCTTGAGAAGCCTTCTTTTTCTTTTGTAGAAATCTTTGATGGATGTTTTTCCCTTTCTTATTTTTCCCCATAGTTTCTTTGACTAATGGAGTTTGATAGGGATAATCTTTCTTTGTATTATTTGGTATCCACTTGTATTTGTTTTTGCCATTATGCTTCTCTGCGTCTTCTACTTTAATAACATTCCTTGTGCTTTGATTCAAATCTTTCTTTTGACATTGGTCCCAATTCGTGGATGGGGTGATGGGTGGATGAAGATTCATGATGTGGCTAGTTGTAGTATTGGCATCGGTTTCATCATAAGGACTCTTCATTCTCCCTATGTTGATGTTTTCCTGAGACATAGTTGCCCCCAGTATGGTGGTAGTGCCACCTTCATTCCTTGATTCTGCTTGTTTTGATGTGTCTTGTTCAGTAAGCCTTCTTTGATAAGTGACCACTGCAGATGATGCTATTTCCATTTTCTGCTCTGCTAACTCTGGAATGTCATATTCTGTCTGACCTGTTTCTTTGAGTGGATAATGTTGGATATTTTCATACATGATGTCCTTAGTTTGAATTTGGGATATATCTGATCCTGATGTTGACAACTCAGTTTGACTGTAGGAATCAATAACTTTCTCTTTAGTGTAACGAAATCCTGCTCTAAATGAAGATCATCGTCGTGTCCATCCACAGAAATCACCTCATGGGTAGATGGAGTATGTGCTATGATATGATCATCTTGTATAGATAGGATAGTATCCATTAGATTATTGTAGTAACTTGGGGATACAAATTCTTGATCTTGAATGATTTTAGAATTGCTTTTGTCATGCTTTGGATCAAGTTCTTGACATGGGTCAATTTCAAAGGATGGATTTCTTACAAAGAGTTCTTGGATATCTTTATTAGGAATAGGAAGTGGCTCAATATCCTCTTGATCTTTCAGTGAATTTGGATCAAGTGTTGAGTTGAAGATTCCTTCAATATCAACAATCATGAGGTTGAAGGATGTCAATATGTCTTGGAAAGGACCATTGCTACTTTGGTGAGAGATGTTGATCATGCTTTAGAATAAATTTTTGAGATATGTCCTCTAACTTATTATGTGATGTAGAGACATTTTCAACATGATCATTGGTCGATGGATTGTTGATTACAGGATCAAATAATGTTAACACTCCTTGAAATAGATCATTGTCAAATATTGTTGAGGGATTCTTATCATGATCAAAAAGTGACTATTGATGCATGTTGATTTGATCTTCGGGTGAGGTAGAAACATCTTCCATTTGTTCATTGATGGATAGGTCTTGATCATGTGACAATTGACTTGGATCAATACATGGAGTTGTTAACATTTTGTTGGGATTTTGAACAACATTTTCTTGTTGGGCTTGTAGTGTGGCTTGGTCAACTTAAGCAACTTAAGCAACTTAAGCAACTTGTGCATCTTGTTGAGCAGTTAGTTGTGTAGCTTGTCGGTTTTGGTTTTATTGGAGTGTCTTTTGATAAGCGGCTTGCAACACAATGTTGTATTGGTTTGATGTGTTTGGTTTGGGTGGTGGTGGTGGTGGAGGTGGCTTTGGAATAGTGATTTTTGTGGTGATAAGAGGTGTCATTGTATTGATGATTGGTATTTGAGTGGTGGATGGTGTAATTGATGTGATTGGTCCTTGAGAGACCATGTTTTGAGATATTATTGGGGTGGTTGATGATATTGTGATTGCTTGTGTATTTGTCGTCTGTTGTTGTGATATCGACGATAAGTTCTAAAAGTTTGGCGTGATGTTTTGATTGATGTTTGGGATTTTGGTTTGATTGATACTTGGTAAAGGGGGGAGCCCTAAGCCAAGGAGTGGTGTGGGTGATGATGGCACTGGTGGTTTTGGAATCGTGTTAGATGTAGTGACAAGTCGTTGAGATACGTTTGGAGTGATTGTGAAGGTTTGAGATATGATGGGTGTGATAGGGGTGGTTGGAGTGATCGAGGTGATAGGAATGGTCAGAATGACCAAGGTGATAGATCCTTGGGAGACCATATTTTGATTTTTCAGGATTGATGTTGTCATTTGATTAGATACCATCTGTTGGTGCAATGTCGATGGTATATTCAAAGGATTTGATGTGATGGCTTGATTGGTGTTAGGTGGATTGATTTGGATGGAGTGATTGGTGCTATGTAAAGGGGGAAGCCCTAAACCAAGGAATGATGTTCATATGGGTAATGGTGGTGGAGATTTCTCTTGGCGCAATGACTCAACTATTTTTGTAAGTGTAGCAATTTGATCTTGCCAAATTTGATCTTGATTTTGATCTTAACTCCCTTGATATAGTTGATTTAGTTTTTGTTCAAGAAGATTTGGGATGCATACTTGCGGTTTTTGAATGGGATCATGGAAAAATTGATTTTGGGCAATGTTCAGATTTGGCATGATAGGTTGAAATTGAACATTGTTGGTGTTGGGAATTAGATTGCCTTGATTTAGGTAACTTTTATTTTGCATGGTGTTACCTTGACTTGGATTAATACATGGAGTTGTTAACATCTTGTTTGGACTTTGAACAACATTTTTATGATTCACAAACATATTTATCCCAAATTTTTCCATGTGTGGATTCATGTTTGGTAATCTTGTACTTGATATATTCACTTTTGGCATGTATGGATTTGGTGGGATAATGTTGTTTTGTTGAAGACTCATGCATTGAGTATTTGGTTGCAATGTTGGACTTGGATTTAAATCTACCATCGGAAAATGTGTTCCAAGATTTAGATTGGGTAGACTCCCATTTGTTGTACCATTGAGGTTTGTAGGAGATAATGATCCCATGTATGGATTGTATAAATGTGAGTTTTGAAAATCAATTGGAATTGTAAGGATTTGATAGTTTGGTTGACTTGGATTACTCATGATGTATGGATCAAGTTTATATTCCATATTCCTCTTATGTTTTGACCTTGTTGTAAAAGTGACCTCTAAGGTGTTTAGGACCAATGATGAGATGAAGGATGAAAAGGGGTGAATGATATGATTGTTGAACATTTAGGGACTTTGTATCAATGCTAGACTTAGGGCTTGATTTTGATTGTTTGAGTTGGATAATGAACTTGTAAACAATAAGATGTTGGATTTTATCTTAGGATGTAATTGTTCAAAGGTGTGCTAATTTAACTAGAGGTATGAGAAAGGATGCATTCCCATACTCCTAACTAAACAAGGTGATTTTGATTTTGATGATTTACCCAAGTCTAGAATGATGTTTCCAAAGCTCTAAAGTTGCTTGTGGGATGGGATGATAAATGTTTGAAATGGATATCATCAATATCATCAACAAAATCAATATCATCTTCCCAAGTTTGGAGAGTCAAAGGTTCCAAAATATCAACCAATCAACCACAATATCATCAATATCATCAATATCCCAAGTATACACAAGCAATCACAATATCATCAACCACCCCAATAATATCTCAAAACATGGTCTCTCAAGGACCAATCACATCAATTACACCATCCACCACTCAAATACCAATCATCAATACAATGACACCTCTTATCACCAAAAAAATCACTATTCCAAAGCCACCTCTACCACCACCACCACCCAAACCAAACACATCAAACCAATACAACATTGTGTTGCAAGCCGCTTATCAGAAGACACTCCAACAAAACCAAAACCGACAAGCTACACAACTAACTGCTCAGCAAGATGCACAAGTTGCTTAAGTTGACCAAGCCACACTACAAGCCCAACAAGCACAAGCCTAGGTTCAAGTGCAAGCACAAGCTCAAGCCCAACAAGAAAATGTTGTTCAAAATCCCAACAAAATGTTAACAAATCCATGTATTGATCCAAGTCAATTGTCACATGATCAAGACCTATCCATCAATGAACAAATGGAAGATGTTTCTACCTCACCCGAAGATCAAATCAACATGCATCAATAGTCACTTTTTGATCATGATAAGAATCCCTCAACAATATTCGACAATGATCTATTTCAAGGAGTGTTAACATTATTTGATCCTGTAATCAACAATCCATCGACCAATGATCATGTTGAAAATGTCTCTACATCACATAATAAGTTAGAGGACATATCTCAAAAATTTATTCTAAAGCATGATCAACATCTCTCACCAAAGTAGCAATGGTCCTTTCCAAGACATATTGACATCCTTCAACCTCATGATTGTTGATATTGAAGGAATCTTCAACTCAACACTTGATCCAAATTCACTGAAAGATCAAGAGGATATTGAGCCACTTCCTATTCCTAATAAAGATATCCAAGAACTCTTTGTAAGAAATCCATCCTTTGAAATTGACCCATGTCAAGAACTTGATCCAAAGCATGACAAAAGCAATTCTAAAATCATTCAAGATCAAGAATTTGTATCCCCAAGTTACTACAATAATCTAATGGATACTATCCTATCTATACAAGATGATCATATCATAGCACATACTCCATCTACCCATGAGGTGCTTTCTGTGGATGGACACATCGATGATCTTCATTTAGAGCAAGATTTCGTTACACTAAAGAGAAAGTTATTGATTCCTACAGTCAAACTGAGTTGTCAACATCAGGATTAGATATATCCCAAATTCAAACTAAGGACATCATGTATGAAGATATCCAACATTATCCACTCAAAGAAATAGGTCAGACAGAATATGACATTCCAAATTTAGTAGAGCAGAAAATGGAAATAGCATCATCTGTAGTGGTCACTTATCAAAGAAGGCTTACTGAACAAGACACATCAAAATACGCAGAATCAAGGAATGAAGGTGGCACTACCACCATACTGGTGGCAACTATGCCTCAGGAAAACATCAACATAGGGAGAACGAAGAGTCCTTATGATGAAACTAATGCCAATACTACAACTAGCCACATCATGAATCTTCATCCACCCATCACCCCATCCACGAATTGGGACCAATGTCAAAAGAAAGATTTGAATCAAAGCACAAGGAAAGTTATTAAAGCAGAAGACGCAGAGAAGCATAATGGAAAAAACAAATACAAGTGGATACCAAAGAATTCAAAGAAAGATTATCCCTATCAAACTCCATTAGTCAAAGAAACTATGGGAAAAATAAGAAAGGGAAAAACATCCATCAAAGATTTCTACAAAAGAAAAAGAAGGCTTCTCAAGCGACGCACAAAATATATCAAGCAGTTGGTCTTAATTACATGCACACTTCCGTATCCACCCGTCATTACTCATCTTCCCAAGTTTGGAGAGTCAAAGGTTCCAAACTATCAACCTTCCATACTCTCGCAGTATAAGGGCGACCAACCTTGAGACTTCGATTTGCAACCATTTTGACAAATTGCTAATGAGATTATTATGATGAATCCACATTGGAATGGCTATTTCTTTAATTAGATTTTGATGTGACTAATGTCCAGTTACTAATTTTTAGTTGCTTGCTCAAAATTAGTGAAGTATATTTGCTGGGGTATAATGTTTTGAGTTATCTAATGAATCCTTACTTTCATAATGAATGAGTTAACTTGTTCATTGATTTGTTCAAATCATTCAAATAGTTTAGGATAAACTGTTGAACAGTTCAGAAAAAACAATAAACAAGCTTCACTTGGAAAGGAAATATTTAGAAGATTAAAGTGAAATGGTGAATTATTTTTCTGCAATATTTATTATTGCTGATTATCAAAAAGACATTACAGATTTAAGAGCAGAAATCATTCATTTTGATTACAGAATATATGTTCAAACAATTGCAATTTCATTGTTTCAAATTATGGAATTGGAACAAACTCATATTACTGATCATAAACCATTGCATTTCATAAAAAAATGATATGTTTATGTGATCCCACACAAGCCGTGGGTAGACTAAGTTGGTTCAATTCAATAAAAAGAACAAAATATACAACTGAAGAAAAATAAAGTAACATGAGAAAGGAGGTCATGTCTATCATTTTCTTGAGGGCTGGTGTAGGGTTGATCCCACAGGTTCATCTTGATCTTTAGTATCTTCACTCTCTAGCTCCATTTCTCCTAAGCTCCAGAACCTGCAAGTGTTTTAAAAGTTTTGTTAGAGCTCAGGTCATGAGATCCTAAAACATGTTCAGTTCAACAGAGATATAATTTGCACTCATTATTAAATCAAATCAATTTAGTCATACATCCATGAGATAAATGAGAGAACTTCCAGGCCAAACCATCAGAAAGGAATCATTTAATCCACTATTTTTACCGACTTGTTTGTGTCATGTGTAGATATAGGAAAAGTTTTGTTGCTATTTTTTAAAACTTCAACATGTGGGGTAAAATGTGGCTCCCATAAGGGTTGAGCTTGGCATGTTGAGTTATCAAATAATGAGATCAATAGAGCTTATTTAAGAGGGAAATGCAATATTTAAGGACATTATATCAACTATTCAATTATAGTAAATAGGCATACATGTTAGGTTCATGAAGCATCACTTCAAGGAGCTACAGAAGTTAAGGACAATAGTGATATCAGCAAAGTATTCATCATAAGACCAATATGGTGTTTTATAAGTTCATGAGAATGATTTCATAAAAAGAAATGATTGCATTACTAGAATGTGTTTTCCAGACATGATCAATTTCTCTTTATTCAAAAAAGTGAATAATTTGGCTTGAGGAACAAATAAAGTCATCAAAATAAGCAGAGATTAAATCAAATACATGATCGAAGTGTTATCATACTAAATTCAAGCTTTTATCAGTTATATTTTGATTATCTGTTGCAGCTGATAAGAAGAATTACATGATTACAAATGGAGAATCAAATTAGTTAAGTCATCAAAAGCTGAAAATAAATGCATTGTTTATAAATTCAAGGGGCAGTCATTGTCAAAAAAGAAAAAAATTTCTTTTGAAGCATTCATTACAATCAAGTGAAAGTATGTTTCAAAGCTGATTCAAAGTTCTTTATCCATGTATACTCAAAAGATAGAAAACAACATCAGTCAAAACTCATCAAATATATGCCAAGGTTGGAGATAAGTATTACATGTTGTTATCATATGTGACAGGAGGCCAAATCTTTGGGGTTCCACAAAGAAACAAATGCAATTCAATAGTGGTTGGGTTTTTAACCCTTTACATTTTTCATTTTTGAACTTTTGCATTTTGTTTTGTGAAGAAAAACAATAATATACAAAGCCCCAAGGTTGTACAAGTTTCCAACAAGGTTTCATTTAATGATAGGATGAGCCTCTAATTTCTTTATAAAATGCAATGGAATGACAAGAAACAAGCTTTGAAGGAGATAGGGTTTCAAAACCCTTATTTAAAATTTTGTTTTAAAACATTCCAGAGTATCAATGAAAACACAAAGGCCAAGTTTTTGTAGAAGTAAAAAGACACAGAGGCTGAGCCTCATTTTCACTACAGAGAAAAATATTGTTTTACACATAAATAAAAGCTACAAGTAGAATTTTGTTTGGATACCCAGATGAGTAAGTGAAGTCAACTTACTAGTTCTTCCAAGAGCCTTTGAAATCCATAAAAAAATGCAAGAAAATTTCATTTTCAAAGCTCGACTTAGGGTTTTAATGGAGGACAAATGAAAAGATATCAAGAAATGTTCAAGGTCGTGGCCTCTCTCTGGAATTTCACAGAGCTTTTGAAGAAAAAGATACATTCAATAATAAAGAACAACCCATGTTCAATGGTAGCCTTGTCATTTCTTATTTTTGAAGGAAATGCAATCAAACCCATGAAGTTTTAGCCAAAACGTGCTAAGTAAAGACAAAATACATTTGTTATTTTGGTGATTATCAGGAAAATTATTGATAATGAGGAAAGAACAGTGCAAATTTTGAGCAATGGACTGCTTACTTCATTCTTTACTGTTGAGGAAGGGCTCTCAAAAACTACGTATAGTGCTCTTTCAAGAATCCAAGGGTGGCCATAGTAAGTTTCTAGCAAGAAAAACATAATTTATAAAGAAACCATCAGGCAAAAAGAAAAAACGACGCGGCCTAAGGGCTTCTAAGAACTTTCAAAAGCTTTCAAAATGAAGAGGAACTCATAGATCTGTAACAAAATCGAGCTTACCTCCTTCAAAATCTCTAGAATCTGCAGAAAAATGGTGTAAAATACAGAAGATTTCTAGCTCAAGCTCGACTAGGGTTTCTATGGCGCCGCCTTCAGCATAAGTCTCCAGCAAATGATAAAATGAAATAAAGTAAAATGAATATGGAACATTCGTTTTAGGGTTGAAACCCTAGAAAATTCGATGGAGAAGGCTTTATTTAGCCTTAAGTTTTATCACAAAATTTATTCATCTATTCCTTGGCCATGACATTTTATTTTGCCTTTGGAGTTTTTTTAAACTTCTTTGAATTATCTTGTAAGACTTAGTCATTAAGTCTTTTATTAGAATGACTTATTTTTTGCATTTTAAACAAACTTTATAAGAATTTATTAAAATGATATTATAAATCATTTTAATAAAGGTTATCTTTATGAATGCAAAATAGAGATATGATTCATTAGTTGCATTTGATTTAAAATGTAAATCTTTATTTGAATGATGATTATAAATCATTTCAAATAAATGATATTTAAAAATGCAAATTAAATCATTTGAATGAAATTTTAAATGATGGTCAAAAGGAGATCAACTAGGGCTTTAATAGCTTGACTTAAATCATGGAGATAATTGAGGAGTTTTGAAGCACTTAAGAGATAGTTCTACATTAGTTTTGAACTCCATTTGACTTGACTTGAGTCAAGGAGCGAAATCAAGCATATGACATCTTATTACATTCAATTTTGAGCCTGATTTGAAGGGATTTTTATTTGTATACGACCCATGAGGTTATAGAGACTTTCACAACTCTTGGAGAGTTATTTTTCTAGTTTCATGCCTTGTTTGGAGGAGAAAGTGGACAACACATCAGATTTTTGGAGCCAAGATTCAAATTCGAATTTTGGAGGCTTTTTTATAAGTCTATCTTCTCTCACATTTCTTGGGATTAGTTCTGAGTTTGGTGACTGCTGATGCAGTTGATTCATCCTTTGTAACTCATTTTTTCTATGAGTTTTTAGATATTTTTGTAAAGAATTTTTTCCTTTGAGTACAAGAGAGTCCTAATTTTTAATAGAGGAAGTATTTTTTCCTCCTCAATTCTCTTTTTGTTACACTGTTGATTAGTGAATAACTTGATTAAAATACTTTGTTATCCTTTATTTTATCAATTCCTTCAATGTTGAATACAAAAAGTAGCATGTTATAGTGCAGGTCTATGAATGTGTTTGTCTTTCTCTTGCATCAAAATTGTGAAAACAATCTTGTTTTCCTTCTTATGAGCATTAGAAAACTGAATCCTTTCATTAGAAACACTTTTGCAAGCATGTGCAAATGAGTTGTGAGATATTTTATTTCTTATATTGATAGATTTGTGAGTTTCAAAAGCATTCCAAGGTTTATCCATGTTTGGTGTATCACCCATTAGTCTTAACTTTATTTTTTCCAAGCTTTATCCTTTTATCCCTTTCCCTATGTTAAAAATCAATGTTTACAAGAATTATCCAAAGGGAACTAGCCCAAAACCTGGAGGTCTATTCTCACCATAGGATACCCACAACCTGAGAATAGTCCCATGTGCACAAGATTTAAGAGTTTTTCAACTTGTCTTCAAGTGCAAATACCTAGGTGTTAACATGTCCATGGATATCATGATGTTTACTAATTGTTAGTAATATGTATATTTTCATGGCTTATGACCTTATAGCAATTTTTAGTGACTAATTTTGTGTGTAGGACCTAAACTAGGATTTATATCTTATAAAGGGCATTTCAATTGGTAAATTTACAATCTTAAATGCATTAAATTTCTTATTTTGGATTCTGATTGTGCTTTTAGGAAAAATATAGAAATATCCCAAGTAGGGGACATTATGGTGGTATTAGAGCCTTGATCCTGTCATCTTGAGGATCAAGAACTGTAGTTTATGCAATTAAACCAAAGGACTCAAAGGGATTTAGAAAGAGAAAGAAGGAAACTTGCAAAAAAAGGAAACCCTAACCAAAAAAATAGAATGAGTGAACAACTATGAAATAAATTGAGGACCTTCATGGACTAGAATGAAAACACAGCTCAAGTGCTCCTCAAAACCTTACAAAACATGAATAATTCCATCAAAACCCTTAATCCAAACCAAAAAAGTGAGAGAGACATAAACTCAAACCACTTGGAAATTAACAACATATCACTATTAAGGTCAACATGTAGGGAAACAAGACCCTCTTTCCCAACTAGGGAAGGACCAGCTAGAGAAGAAGAAGAAACTAATCCACAAATCAACGACTTTGATGATATTGTTGTAGTCTACTCAAGGCTAGACCTTGCAATTAAGAGAGATATCTCATTTGAGGTATATTATGATACACTTGACCATGAACTACCTGTAGAAAGGGACATAGGAAAACAAATAAAGACTTATGCCAAAGGGTGAGTAAAATGACTCTCCCCAACTTTGATGGGCTTGGAAAGGTCAGGACACATTCATGGGTCCAACAATTGGATATCTATTTTTCCATTTTTCCTATGATGGAAGAAGATGATATCAAGTTTTCAATCTTAATTTAGAAGGGGTTGCACATTATTGGTGGCACCATGGCATTGTTACACAAGGACAAAAAAAATAGCAATATATGATGATTTCACACAAAAGCTCATGGACCGATTTGACCAAAAACACCCTGAAAGGAACTTTAAATAATTAACCCAATTAAAACAACACGGGTCTATGGAAGGCTATGTTATTGAATTCTAGAGGATCTACATCATGGTACCAAGGATTATAGAGAAAAGACTAACGTGCCTATATATTGAAGGGCTATCAGAGACAATTTGAGGTTTGGTGAGTGCTTTGACCCCACAACCCTCCAAGATGCTATTCAAAAGGACCTATGATTGGAAACAACATCGAAAAAGGAGAATAGTCAACCCAAGAACATGCTATCCAAATCACATAACCAAAATCCCTATAAAATAAATTGGCAACCCAAGCCATTACCTTCTCAAACACACATGACTTGGGAAGATAGGACAAAGTTCTGAAGGAAAGGATTGTGTTTTAAATGCAAGAGAAAATGGGAGATAGGACATAAGTGCCCAGAACAAGCACATAATCTAGAGGCATTATTTGATGAAGAACTATGAGAAGAAGAAAGTGAAACTCCAAGCAAGAAGGGAAGGTTTGAGGAAGAAGACTATGAAACCCTAGCTGTAACTCAAATATATCCAAGTTCCACCCTTTCAAATTTGTAGTGCTCTCAAGGGATAAAAGGTGACCATACTAGTGGATAGTGATGCCACACAACTTTATTGATGAAGAATTAGTTACAATAATGAATTTGGAAGCCAAAAATTTTGCTAACAAACTATGTGGATAAGCGCTATACAAACTAAAACTAAAATTACAAAATTTTAACTATTTAACATAATTAATATTGTAGATGCTACAACCCTACAATGTAAAGGAATCAAAGTGGTGAAGATTAGCAATGGGAAATACTAGAAATTTAAGGAGAAATTCTTTGAGAATGGGGAAAAACCAATTCATCTTCAGAATAGCTTTGATCAAGAGAAGCTTCCTTCCCCCTACAACCTAATAAGTCTTCACCTAATGCATTATTTCAACCTTGAGAGAAGATTTACGACAATTCATGCTTATCATTTTCCTCTGTTAAATCACATTCACCACAAGGAATGGATTAATGTCCCCTTTTACTTGCTATCATCTCTAATATCCTACATTGCCAAAGGTTCCTCTCCACCACTGCATTTAGGGTTTAATCTATGCCCTTTTATGAATTTGTGCTTGTTTCCACCCCTCAACTAAATCCTACCCCCATTGGAAACCTCTTAGAATTCAAGCTTTTAGAAAAAGATCCTTTGTCTACCCCTAAATACCCTCCTACAATCTCAAAGTCCAAATCCAAGACTTTTTTTTTTCTTTCTATTGTGCCCCTAAATCCCTCTTTCGTTATGCTAGCAAAGGCTACAACCCTTGAGAAAAGGAATTCCCTTCTCTCTCAGTAATTCTATAAAGAAAAAGAAGGAGCCCTCAGACTCTATTACCATAGAAATTGGTGATGACATAGAGCCTTACGAAAAGAACCTGAACAGTAATGGGTTGGGAGAGAGGAGGTCTTCCAATCTGGCTAGCACCAACTAGAAACATAAAGGAAAAGATATTAAAGAAAAAAATTAGAGCTTGAGGAAGAGGATTTGTCTTGCTCTGACAAAGATTTCCTTCCTGACTTTGATGATGATAATTAGGATAACAATGAACAAATAGAGGAAGAAGAAGATATTATCATTGAGGAGGGGGAGGAACATAGTGATGAAGAGGAAATCTCTGTTGAAAAGAATGAAGAGGATACTGAAAGGCTTGAGTGGGAGCAGAATTTTGGTAAGGAAAACCTTAATGAGGAGTTAGAGGAAATTGAAAAAGAAGAGACCCACTGTGATCCTTGAAAAGGTAGGAAAGATCAATTGAAGGAAAGGCCTAGCTACACCCTAGATGTTGATTCCAAATGGGATGGTGATAAAATAAGAAATATGATTTCTTCCCTAGAGGAAGCTATTAGCAATATAACTAATATCTTGGAAGGGATCATGCACTATGCAATCTTTGGGATTGTATCTGCTAAGTCCAAGTTAAGGAAAATCAAGAGGAAAATTGAGAAAGACTAGGAGGAGATGCCTTAGATGACATCAAATACAGATAATGTTAAGGAGAAGGACTGGAAAACTGCTCTTAATAAGTTGAAGTCAAATTGTGATCTCATGATGAGGGCCACATCACCCAAAACCCACAACAAAAAATATCAACATAGAAAATGTGAGACAAAAAATTGACTTACTTTTAATTATTTTTAGAAAATTAAATTACAGATTCAAGGCTTACATGCTATAGCCTCATGGGCTTGATTCATTACAACAAAATCACTGAGAAAAGAAAATCTACTATTCGAAGCCACAATTTGCACTATCAGGGCCACCTTCTAAAACCCCCACTTAACCCTTTTTATTTTCCCCAATAACCACCCTAGAATGTTCTTGTTACCAATTTTTTGCCATAGCTCAATTGGTGGAGCTGGCTGAACATTGTTATATCTTAAGGTGAAATTACAGATTATGTTTAAGTGTTTCTTGCATCATGTTCTTTGTTCGTCAAGTGATAGTTGTGCATTTAAAAGAAAAATCAAAGTTTTAGAGTGCTATTCAAATGTTCCAAAATTAAATGAGGTATAGAATTGAGCATATAAACAACAGAGCATTCTAAATGCTTTCATTTATTTCGTGGAAAGATTCATATTTACATAGCTTCATTTGATTACAATAATCCAAATGATATTACAACATTACAACCACAATTAGAAAATGTGAGACAAAAAAATGACTTACTTTTAATTATTTTCAGAAAATTAAATTAAAAATTCAAGGCTTACATGCTATAGCCTCATGGGCTTGATTCATTACAACAAAATCACTGAGAAAAGAAAATATACTATTCAAAGCCACAATCTGCACTATCAGGGCCACCTTCTACAACCCCCACTTAACCCTTTTTATTTTGCCCAATAACCACCCTAGAATGTTCTAGAAATTTCAAATTTCCCCTTTTGTTTTGGCACCAAAAGTTGCGCAGTTTGATTTATGGCCTAGGAAGAAATCTTTTATGAAATTCATTTTCTAGAGGACCAACTTCACGGGGCCATAACTTTTGATCCGGGTGTTCGATTTGCTATTATTGCATATTGTCGGAAAGCTCTCAACGAGTTCTATGACATATCAATTGATTATAGGTCAGTTCGGCCACTTTTTGAGCTGTTTCGGGGCCTCCAAAGTTTTATATCTAAGTTTGAAGCTGCATTGGAGAAATTTCCTGGGACGAAAGTTTTAATCTCTCCCAACCGTGTAGGGTATTGAGGTGATTCTTTTGTGACCATAAATGTTTTTCAGCTCTACTCCTTGGGGTAAAATTTCACGTCCATATGAGCCCATTTTGGCTGACTTACTAAAAATAGTAAGTGCTCATTTTTCACTATTTCTAATGCCTGACAGTCTTATACCCCTTAAGTGCCATCATGGGACTCAATAACTAAAGAAAATAAAGAGTCTTTTTTCTTTTTTCACTGATGCAAGATTTCCCTACACTGCTGCATGCTCTTGCATCAGACACCCAAGGTAATTTGAAAAGTGACCCTATCACTTCTTAGGAGTTAGAGGGAAATCAATGCAATTAACCTCAGCCTCAAATAACCATCAGCCTCAAATAACCATGATGAATCTTCAACAAGCCTTCCTCTCCATTTTACCAAGTACTTTGCATATTTCTTGTTTCTTGTGCTTCTACCCACATGGCTATCCAGGATTTCTTCTATTTGTTCTTTCTTTGAAGTAGGTGTTGGAATTTTCAACTATTCATTTATCGGTCCCTTCTTATATCACTTTCATGATACTTTGTCAAATCATCAATGTTGAACATAGGAGAAATTTTTATTCCACTAGGCAACTCTACCTCATAAGCATTTCCTAAATCATGCTTCTTCAGGATCTTGCATGGTCCAAAATTCTTCATCTTTAACTTCTTGTATGTACCAACTGGAAACCTTTCCTTTCGCAAATGAACCATGACTTCATCTCCTACCTAGAAATCCTTATGCCTCCTTTTCTGATCTGCCTGAGCCTTATATTGTGAGTTCATCTTATTGATATGTTTCTTCACCTCTTCATGCAAATTCTTTAGGTGCTCAACAAAATCTTCAGCCTCAGCACTACTCTTCTCCCCCTTATCCATCTTTCTCAGTTTAGAAGCAGTTCTTGGACTACTCCTATATACAATCTGGAATGGTGATTTACTTGTGCTCCTATTGACGGAAATGTTATAAGCAAATTTCACCTATGGTAAAATCAAATCCCATCCCTTTGGTTTACATCCTACTAATCATCTTAGCAAGTTGCCCAAACTCCTATTCACCACCTCTATTTTTCCATCAGTTTGTGAATGGCGTGTAGAACTGAACTTCAAATCTATCTTCAACTTCTTCCATAATGTCCTCCAGAAATAACCAACAAATTTGGTATCTCTGTTTGAAACTATACTCTTTGGTAGACCATGTAGTCTCACCACCTCTCTAATAAACAACTCCACAACATGAACAACATCACTTGTCTTATGACATGGAATGAAATGTGCCATCTTTGAATATCTATCCACCACCAAAAATATGGATTCATGCCCTCTTTGTGTCCTTGGAAAACCAAGAACAAAAATCATGCTAATATCCTCCCATGGCCTCTCAGGTATAGGTAATAGCTCATACAATCCAGTATTATGACTTCCTTTCACCATCTGACATACTCTGCAACTTTGTACAAACTTCTTCACATCTTGTTGTAACTGTGGACAACAATAATTCTCATTGACAAGAGCAATGGTCTTATCTTGACCAAAATGTCCAACCAATCCTCCACTATGCTTCTCCTTGATTAGATTCTCTCTCATAGAACTCCTTGGAATGCACAATTGGCTTCCTCTAAACAACATCTCATCTTGGATTAAGAAATCCAACCATTTCATCCTATCTAATGTAACAGGTTCCAAACAAGCCTTCCAAGCTTCTACAAAGTTTGGATCTTCTGGATACAAACTCTTAAGTTCATTGAACCCAACAACCTCTATGTTCATATCTATCAACAAATTTTGCCTTCTACTTAAGGCATCTACAACTCTGTTTGACCTTCCACTCTTGTACTTCAAAACAAAAGTATAACTCTGCAAAAACTCAACCCATTTTAAGTTCCTTTGATTCAACTTTCCTTGACTATTGAGATACTACAAAACCTGGTGATCAGTATATAAAAAAAATTCTTTTGGAAACAAATAGTGTCTCCATTTCTTCAAAGCCTGAACTATGGCATAAAACTCTTGATCATATACAAAATATTTCTTCGTAGCATCATTTAACTTTTCACTAAAATAGGTAACAACCTTACCTTCTTGACTCAAAACAACTCCTATGGAAGTGCCACTAGCATCACAATCTACCTAAAAGACCTTATTGAAATCTAGAAGTGCCAAAATAGGTTGCTTTGTAACTTTATTCTTCAACATATCAAAAAAATTGGCTACTCTTATAGTCCACTTAAACTCTTTTCTATCCCCTCTCATCACTTCAGTTAGAGGTGCACAAATACTACTAAAATTCTTAATAAACTTTCTGTAAAAGCTTGCTAGACCATGAAATGATCTTACCTCTGTAACACCCCTTGGAGTAGGTCATTCAATGATAGCTCTTAGCTTCTTTGGATCCATTTTGAGACCCTCTGCTAAGACAACAAATCCCAGATACACCAATTCTCTCTTCACAAAACTATATTTCTTCAAATTAATCAAAAAATTCTCCTCCCTTAGCTTCTCAAAAACTCTTCGGATCAAAAACTCTTCAGATATGCATCAAGTGCTCCTCCCATTTCTTACTGAAAATCAAAATATCATCCAAATAAACAATAACAAATTTTCCCAAAAATTCTTTCAATACCTCATTCATAAGTTGCATAAATGTGCTCGGTGCATTGGTTAGCCCAAAAGGCATGACTAACCACTTGTACAAGCCCTCCTTTGTTTTGAAGGTTGTATTCCATTCATCTCCTTCTCTAATTTGGATCTGGTGATATCCAATCTTCATATCTATCTTCATGAAGTACACAACTCCACTCAAACAATCCATAATTTCATCCATCATTAGCAAGGGAAATCTATACTTGATGGTAATCTTGTTGATGGATCTAGAATCTGTACACATCCACCATTCCCCATCCTTCTTTGGTGCTAGTACTGCAGGTATTGCACATGGACTTAAACTCTCTCTGATCAATCCCTTCCGCAACAACTCTTGCACTTGTCTGTTCAACTCTTCACTCTCTATTGGAGTCACACGATGAGCTGCCTTATTTGGAAAACTGTTTCCATGAATCAGGTCCATCTGATGACTAATCTTTCTTACTAGAGGAAAACCTTTAGGTACATTATCAGAAATAATAGCTTCAAACTCATTCATCAAATCTGAAACCTCTATAGGTACCACAGTAGTATCTTCTTTATCAACTTTAGGGATCTATGCAAAACACATATGCTCATGCTTCATACCTTCTAGGAACTTTCTTCCATCAACTAAACAAATTCTTTCATTACTGCATACCTTTTCCTCTACCTCTTTCAAGGGCTTCAACTTATGAAGAACCCTATCCTTTGTCAAAGAATAGGTGTTGGCATTTCCATCATGTATTGCTTTTCGATCAAACTACTGCAACCTGCCTAACAACATATGAAAAACATCCATAGGCATAATATCACATAATACCTCATCATGGTAATTTATAATCTTGAACTTTACCAGACATTGTTCATTTACCAAGGCTTTATGGTCCTTCTATAACCAAGCAATCCGATATGGGTTTAGATGCCTTCTTCTCTCCAACTGCAACTTACTAACCATTTCTTTTGAAACAAGGTTATCAGTACTGCCTCCATCAATGATAGCATTGCAAACTTTACCTTCAAACTTACATCTGGTGTGAAACAAATTATTTCTTTGAGTCAGCTCATTCTCCTCATTCAACAAGGCTCTTCTAGTAACAAAAACCTCTCCTCTTTCTGCATCCTCAGAATGTGAAGACTCAACATCTTCATCAACATGTGCAACCCATGTATTACCCTCAGGTCTTCTATTTGTCCTCCCTTGATGTTGAGGACACTCATAGAATCTATGTCCTTCTTCTCCACACTAGAAATAGGTTCCACAGAAGCCTCCTCTTCCCAGTCCTCGTCCAGATCTTCCCTCTTTGGTCTCCATTATTCTGATCATGAGGACGATAGGTGTTGTCTCCTTTCTGGTTTTGGCTACTATTGGAGCCTTCACCCTTCTTTTGATCTTCATTTCAACCTCCATATGATCATCCACCGGTCTTTCCTCCATGACCTCCACCTCATTTTTTTTCTCAAACCTCTTGTTCAACCGTTCTTCAACCTTTAGAGAAACTTGATAAGCATCCTCAATGGTGGTCATTCTTACTAGTGCCAATTCTTCTTGTATGCTTGGCTTCAACCCGTTAATATAATGGAAAACTTTCTCCTTATTCGCCTCAAAATGTCCTATCTAAATTGAGACCTTGTGAAATTCCTCTGTGTATTCTTTCACTGTCCTTGTCCCTTGCCTCAAGCTTTGCATCTTCTTGAGCAATTCCAATTCATAATCGACTGGAATAAATTGTTTCTTCAATTTTGACACCATTCTGTGGCATCTAGAAATTTTATCATTACCTTGTCTTCCTCTTTCTAACTTGACTTCTTTCCACCATATACTGACATGACCTTTCAATTTTTTCTTTGCAAACCTCACTCTATGAGGATCTTCAATCTCCTCAAACTTGAAAAATTCCTCCATGTCATTGATCCAATCAATCAATTCCCTAAGATTCATATTTCCACTAAAAGTTGAAACCTCCATTTTAGGTCTCTTCCCAATGCTTAATATTGCAACTTGCAACAATCTTCTTTCTCCAGGATCCATTGGATCTCACTCTTCCTCTTCCATTTCCTCTTTTGGTTCATCTTCACTCTCATCTCTGTCTCATTGCACATCTCTTCTTCGAACCTCTTGTTGCAAGGTTTCTAATTACCTTCTAAGGGCTTTGATTTCATCACAAGGTGGACCTCCTCCACCCCACCCTCCACCTTTGCCATACTAGGCACGTCTTGGAGGCATCTTGAATTCAACCCACACTCACATGGCTTGCTACATCTACCTCACATTTGGCACTCTGTTACAAGCTCAGGAACTCCTGCTTTGATACCACTTGATGAGGGCCACACTGCCCAAACCCACATAAATCACAACAACAAATATTAGCACATAAAATGCGAGACAAAAAATTGACTTACTTTCAATTATTTTCAAAAAATGAAATTAAAGATTCAAGGCTTACATGCTACAGCCTCATGGGCTTGATTCATTACAACAAAATCACTCAGAAAGGAAAATCTACTATTCAGAGCCACAATCTGCACTATTAGGGCCACCTTCTACAACCCCCATTTAACCCTTTTTATTTTCCCGAATAACCATGCTAGAATTTTCTAGAAAGTTCAAATTTTCCCTTTTGTTTTGGTGCCAAAAGTCCTGCCATTTGATTTCTAGTCTAGGAAGAAATTTTCATGAAATTCACTTTTTAGAGGACCAACTTCACGGGGCCATAATTTTTGATCTGGGTGTTCGATTCGCTATTATTGCATATCATTGGAAAGCTCTCAATGAGCTCTATGACATGCAAGCCCGCCATAGTTTGACTCAACCACTTTTTGAGCTATTTTAGGGCCTCCAAAGTTTTATATCTGAGTTTGAAGTTGCATTGGAGGAATTTCTCGGGACCAAAACTTTAATTTCTCCCAAACCATGCAGGGTATTGAGGTGATTCTTTCACGATCGAAAATATTTTTTAGCTCTGCTCCTTGGGGTAAAATTTCACTTCCATACGAGCCCGTTTTGGCTGACTTACTAAAAATAGTAAGTGCTCATTTTTCGCTATTTCTGATGCATGACAGTCTTATAGCCCTTAAGTGCCATCATGGGACTCAAAAAAACTAAAGAAAATAAAGAATTTTTTTTTTGGTGACGTAAGATTGCCCTACACCATTGGATTCTCCTGCATCATCTCATTGGTTCTTCTAAAAGATAACTATTGTTGGTTTAGTTTTGTTGTCTTTGTTGTTTTTTCTATTCTCTAGCTTGCATGCCTTTTTTATTTTTGCTACTTTTTATGCTTTATGTTAATCTAAGGTCTGTGTGCCTCTTTTTGTTTGGTTTTTTTTGGTAGGCCTTGTTGGCCTCTATACTTCTATTTGGTACTCTTTAAACTCTTGGGTTTAGGGGCCCTTCCCCTACTTTTAATATAAAAAAACATAATTAAAATTAAAATTTACACATAAAAATCAAATGAAATAAAAGTAAAAAAATAGATATAATAAATAATTAGTAAATAAAAAATAAAAAATATATATCTATGTTTGCATGTTGTAATAAATAAATAGTTCTAATGTAATTATACTTATATATATATATATATAAATAATATTATTATTATATATAATATATATGTAATATTATTTTTATATAGATATAATTTTTTATATCTATATATTTTATATATAGATATAATTATATATTTACTTTAAAACTATTGATTTATTTATTTTAAGATAATATTTTTTAAATAAATAAAATAACTCTTAAATATTTATCCAACATTCATATGCGTTTATATGCATTTCAATGAGCACTAATGCAAAAATACATGTAATCCATATATTTCGTTGATATAACATTTTGAATTTGAAAACTAAATTTAAGATAGAAGTAGGTTTTTCCTTAAATGTATTGAAATCAAGGCTTTCTTATTTCACATTAAGTCTTTGTTCATATAAAATTTTACACTAGAAGGTTTAGTTTTCTAAATTAATAAGCCTAATTCCTCTTAAATATAATATTAAAAATATAAAAACATAATATATGATCTATGTTAAATTTATTAATATGTATAGTAATATTATTTTTAGTCATTATATATTATTATTAGGTAAGACCATAAATGAATCCATGAGCATAATGGATCAACAAGAACACAATGTCCATGATCACAATGTTTTATTAAGGGTTTGAACTATTGTAGTTATGACAACAATGTCATGATTTAGCCATCACACTATACAATGAATGACATAAATAATAATATTATTATGTACATAAATATTTAAAAAATATATATCTAGTATAATTAAAAGGTACCATATAAACACATAATATTTATTACACTTTTCAAAGTAAAATAAAAATAAAATAAATAGAAAAATAACAAATGATAACTTTTCCAAAAGTAAAATTCAAAGTTACATACAAAATTAAAACATGTATATTACAACATACAAAATTTGTTGGGAAATGAGGTGTCTCAACCTTGCTGCATATTTCTCATAATAGTTATTTTCATTTAATATTTTCCTACAACTGTTACATATAGTTGGTGCTTTGAAAATTGGTTTATTAGGTGTCATAAGATGCCCACATAGTGGTATATTATGAAAGGACTATTTTTAGGCATATTATGACAAAATTTGTGACATCTGTAAGGGTCAAAAATAGGGGTTTTCATTTTGGACGTGAGAGCTTATTTTAGAATGGAATCTTGTTGGAGAAGCCAAGCACATGGTTTTGTAAACCACTGGTGGTTTCTTGTATTGTTGGAGGTCTATAAATTGAAGGCTTGAGGAGTAGTTTTAGATATTGAGTTTGCAGGTATTGTTATGCTGCCAAAATTCTTCCAGAGTTGTTAACTGGTGATATAAAAGACTTGCTCTACAAGTGTATGTAATCTTGTTGTTGGATTTGAAATACATTGAGCAGGCTTTGGAGTGGGGCTTTTTCTCCCGAATGGGTTTTCCCCACGTATATCTAGTGTTTTGTGTTTCACTGTTTATTTCATGTTTTGAATGTGTTGTTTTTTTGTAACTGCTTGATCAAGTTTTTAAATTTTGCATAATCTCTTCTCAAGATTGGCATAGGAAATTGTTTCCGCTACTCTAATTTCCTTACAAGTGGTATCAGAGCTTGATCACCTTTGGTTTCAGTTGTGGGTTTGTTGGGTTTTTTGAGCTAATTAAGGTTTTGAGTGGGAGCTTGTGCAGAGGATACTTTGTGATCTTGTTGTAGATATATTTTTTGAATGGCGAGCATATCTGGGAGGATTGAGGTAGAGAAGTTTTCCAGTACGAAATTTGAAATGTGGAAGCTGAAAATGGAAGATCTGTTGATTGATCGGGATCTATGGGATGTAGTGGATGCAAATGTCTAGAGGGCTATGGATGCGGCTTTGGCTACAAAATATGATATAATGGATAGAAAAGCTAAAGGTCTCATTAGACTGTGTCTTGCAGATTCAATCCTGATAAATGTCTACGAAGAACCCACTTCGAAGGATCTTTGGAAGAAGTTGGGTGAGATATACCAAGCCAAATCTCTAGTAAATAAGATTTTCTTGAGGAAGAAGTTGTATTCCTTGAGAATGGAAGAAGGTGGACGAATTTCTAAGCATCTCGAAACATTCAATATGTTGGTGACTCAGTTGACCTCAGTTGGAGTTAAGATGGATGAAGAAGAAAGGTGCCAAACTTTGTTTTGTTCGCTACCAGACTCGTGGGATAGCCTTGTCATGGACATTGGGAGCACTTATGTCATCTTGAAGATGGAGGGTGTTGTTGGTTCTCTACTCTCCGAAGAGATGAGAAGGAAGGTCTCTCTGAACGCCAAAGAGGCTTTGAGTGTTCAAGGAAGACAAAAAGAACGAGGAAAAGATGAGAAGCAGCGTGGCCATTATAAGTCCAAAAATAAGGGGAGATCAAAATCTCCTGGTAAGTCCAAGGTAATATGCTGGAATTGTGGCAAACCCAGACACTTCTGAAAGGACTGTAAGGAAGAGAAGAAAAAGAAGAAGAAGAAGCAAGATTCTGATTCTGAGTCTAAAAAGGAAGATGGAGATGCCTTTATTGCAGCCTTGGCCACTTGTGCAGGTGATAATGCATGGTTGATAGACTCAGGTGCATCTTTCCACATGACTCCTAACAAAAATTGGTTTAGTAAGTATGAAAATTATGACAATGGTAAGGTGTATTTGGGTAACGATTCTTTCCTTGATATTGTTGGCAGTGGTAGTATTCATGTGAAGTTTACTGATGGTAGAGTTAGACAATTTGATGGTGTCTTGCATATCCCAGGACTAGCAATAAATTTATTATCTGTTAGCAAGCTAATAGATGCGGGTGTGCATGTACAGTTTTCTGAAGTAGGTGTGAAAATGGTGAGAGGTGCTATGGTGATAGCAAGAGGAAGCAGATTGGGTACATTGTACCAGCTCGATGCATGCACAGTTGAGTGCAATAGAACTTTTGATAAGATTAAGCCGGAAACTACTTTGCTGAAAAAAGAGAAGGTTTCCTCTTTTGTGGATGGTCATGGCTTCTGGGTACCCAAGGGTGCTCTGTCTACCGAATCAAAGTTGCCTATAGAGAAGACCATGTTATGGCACCAAATACTTGGCCACATTAGATAGAAGGGTTTAAAAGCCTTGAAAAATAAGAACCTCATTGAGGGGTTGAATGATTGTAATCTAGAGTTTGATTTCTGTGAACATTGTATTTATGGCAAAAAAAACCGCATTCAGTTTTACTCGTCTTCTCATAAGTCTTCATGTATCTTGGATCTGATTCATTCTGATGTATTTGGTCTTGTTGATGTTGCTTCTATTGGGAAATCAATTTATTATGTTACTTTCATTGATGATTTTAGTAGGAGAACATGGGTATATTTTTTAAAGAGTAAATATGAAGTTTTCAGTCGTTTTAAGGAGTTCAAGGCTAAGGTAGAAACTCAGACTAGAAAGAAAATTAAATGTTTGAGAATTGACAATGGCGGTGAGTACTGTTTTGCAGACTTTGACAGATTATGTACAGATTGTGGGATTAAAAGACAAAAGACAACTCTGTATTCTCTGCAACAAAATGGAGTTGCAGAAAGAATGAACAGAACGTTGATGGAGAAGGCTAGGAGTATGTTGAGTGGAGCTGATCTAGAACAAAAATTTTGGGCTGAAGTTGTTGCCACTGCTTGTTATTTGATAAATAGATCTCCTACATCAGCGCTTGTTGATAAAACGCTAATGGAGGTGTGGTCAGGGAAAAATCCTTCACTTTGACATCTGAGAGTTTTTGGTTGTGAGGCATATGCACATGTACCTAAGGAGAAGAGAAAAAAATTGGACTCTAAGGTTGTCAAATGTATCTTCATTGGCTACAGCTATGGTGTGAAAGGATACAAGCTTTGGGACCCTGTTGCATAAAAGGTAATTTATTCCAGAAGTGTTATTTTTGGAGAGACTAAATCTTCTCCTGTTAATTTTCAGCTAGAACAACATAAAGAAATTGAACAGGAAAAGGATGTGGTTCAAATTCCTTCTACGCCTGAGGAAGTTGAAACGATACCCCAAAATAGACAAGAAGTTGAGGAGAGCTCATCAAGCTCTGAAGAGGAGGAAGAAGTGGAAGAACCTCCACCTCAGCTTGTTTGAAGGTCTACAAGGCAAAGGCAACCACCTCAAAGGTATGGATATTCACCTGATGATTGGAAGTGTATATTTGCTTTGAGTACTAACGTTGATGAACCGAGATTTGTGCAAGAGGCTTTGGATATGAATGATGCAGAGTCCTGGAAGTTAGCTACGGATGAAGAGATGACAACTCTTAAAAAGAATGAAACATGGGACCTTGTACCATTGCTCGAAGGTCAAAAATCTGTTGGATGTAAATGGGTGTTTAAGAAAAAGATTGGTTCAGATAGAAATGTTGAAAAGTATAAGGCACGGTTTGTTGCGAAGGGATACTCTTAGGTTGAGGGTATTGACTATGGTGAGATTGTTTCTCCTGTTGCTAAAATGACATCCATTCGGTTTTTATTAACTATTGCAGCAACTTATGATCTAGAGGTGGAACAAATGGATGTGAAAACTGCGTTCCTTCATGGTGATTTGGAGGAAGAAATTTATATGACACAACCAGAGCACTACGTGGTAAAAGGTAAAAGCAAGTTGGTATGCAAGTTAAAGAAATCTCTATATGGCCTTAAACAAAGTCCTAGGATGTGGTACCAAAATTTTGATACATATGTATTGAGTTTGGGATTTGTGCGGTCTAAATATGATCATTGCATATATTTTAAATCTGATGGTGATTATTTCCTAGTAATTGCTTTATATGTTGATGACATGTTTATTGGGAAAGGCAAAGGTTTGATTGCAGAATTGAAATCTGAGCTCTCTGTGACATTTGAAATGAAAGATCTCGGTGCATCAAAACACATACTTGGGATGGAGATTAGAAGAGATCATGAGAACTTAAAGCTATGGCTTAGCTAGAGTAAGTATGCTTGTTCAGTTTTGCAAAGGTTTAACATGCAGGATTGTAAACCACTTTGCATTCCTGTTGGATTGGGAACGAAGCTCTCTATTTCACAATGTCCAACATCCCCGTCAGAGATGGAAGACATGAATAGAGTGCCTTACCAGAGTGCAGTAGGAAGCTTAATGTATGCTATGGTCTGTACAAGACCAGACATTACCCAAGCAGTGGGAGTTCTTTCTCATTTTATGTCTAATCCTGGAAGAGTGCATTGGGATGCAGTTAAGAGGGTCTTCAGATATTTGCGGGGTACAATAGAGTACTCTTTATGTTTTCATGGTGCAGGAGATCAACATTCCCTGAGTATTCATGGTTTTGTGGATTCAGATTAGGTTGGTGATTTCGACAACAGAAGGTCCACCAGTGCATATGTGTTTACTCTTAATGGTGGTGCAATCAGTTGGATGAGCAAGCGACAGGTTGTGGTCACTTTTTCCACTACTGAGGCAGAGTATATGGAAGCTACTCATGCCTGTAAAGGAGCCATTTGGCTAAAGCATTTGTGTTCAGATATTGGATTTAAACAGGGTGCAGTTACACTTTATTGTGACAGTCAGAGTGCAATCTGTCTTGCGAGGAACCCGACTTTTCATGCTAGGACCAAACACATTGATGTTCAGTATCACTTCGTGAGAGACATGGTTGAGGATGGCAGGGTGAAGCTGGAAAAGGTAGAGACAGTGGCGAATGTTGCAGATGCATTAACTAAGCCCATGAGCACAACAAAATTCAGGTGGTGTTATGAGTCTATGGGCCTTTTGGCCCCTAGCAGTTGATCCATGATGGTGTTTTTCCCTTGGCCCTTGCAAGGTATTCAACAAGTGGGAGAATGTTGGGAAATGAGGTGTCTCAACCTTGCTGCATATTTCCTATAATAGTTATTTTCATTTAATATTTTCCTACAACTGTTACATATTGTTGGTGCTTTGAAAATTGGTTTATTAGGTGTCATAAGATGCCCACATAGTGGTATATTATGAAAGGCCTATTTTTAGGCATATTATGATAAAATTTATGACATCTGTAAGGGTCAAAAATAGGGGTTTTCATTTTGGACGTGAGAGCTTATTTTAGACTGGAATCTTGCTGGAGAAGCCAAGCACATGGTTTTGTAAACCACTGGTGGTTTCTTGTATTGTTGGAGGTCTATAAATTGAAGGCTTGAGGAATAGTTTTAGATATTGAGTTTGTAGGTATTGGTATGCTGCCAGAATTCTTCCAGAGTTGTTAACTGGTGATACTCTTATAAAAGACTTGCTTTGCAAGTGTATGTAATCTTGTTGTTGGATTTGAAATACATTGAGCAGGCTTTGGAGTGGGGTTTTTTCTCCCGAAAGGGTTTTCCCCACGTATATCTGGTGTTTTGTGTTTCACTGTTTATTTCATGTTTTGAATGTGCTGTTTTTCTGTAACTGCTTGATCAAGTTTTTAAATTTTGCATAATCTCTTCTCAAGATTGGCGTAGGAAATTGTTTCTGCTACTCTAATTTCCTTACAAAATTTATGTGTCACTATAAAATAGTTCTAAAATTAAATAAAATAGCTCCAAATTGATATTAATTGATAGTAATTTAATAACAAAATCTAATTCTAAAAGTATACAAATTCAACATAAACTTTTACTAAATTTTTTGTAATAAATTAGGACTATTACATTTTATTTTTAGTTCTTTTAATCACTTATTAAACACAATTTGATAGGATAAATGCAATGTGCCAAAAACAACTAGGAGAGATGATTAGTTGAGCATCCTAATTTCATACTTCTCAAAATCCTACTTGAAAATTTCAAATCACTCCCAATTTTTACAGTAGCTTACTTGCAAGTCCCCTACTTATAACTAAGGTCTCACGACCACATCAACATGCATTTTGTTGAGGTGTCGAAAAAGACCAAAAAAGACTAGACCAATAGCTTTGCACTAAGTCATGTTTTATTAGTGTGTTGATACGACATCACATGATTTGTTGTTTTTTAGATCTAAGGAATACATTTCATTCAATTATGAGTACTCATCATCAACACTAACAGCTTTAAAGTCACAACTATTGATACAATATTATTAAAAATATTAGACATTAAATCAACAAATGTTATAACAACTACTAGAACATATTCAACTACTTGATCCTTTCCCCTAACACTTTAATCACAATGTAGTTGCATGGAGACTACTATAACTATGAAAATCACAAGATAAGTCAATTGAATGATTTTGAATAAAACGGATATCATAAAAATATAAGACTAAAATTGGAACTCGTGTAACTTTGATGAAATGAATATTTTAAAGACTGAGATAAGCCAAAAATACGTACACAAGTTGAAATTGAAAATGAGAAATTGAAATGCACGTTTCTAAGAAAAGATTCGTGTTGTAGGTAGGTAGGTACACACTCCACGCCCATTCTATTTTTAAAAGCGCTCTTACTTGGAGCTGATGAAGCGGTGGAAAGTGAAAAGATTTTATATTTGTATTTCCAGTAGTTGCCTCCCTATATCTGACCGCGCATTCTATTTGTCGGGATTTAACAAAATTTCAGCAGAAAGTATGTCTGATTTGGGGGAAGAGTGTTGAATAGGCATTAGGTGAAAATAAAAAGACCACGTGAAGCGCCAAAATACACACTACAAGGAAGAGTCCGGATGCGATAAGATTTCCTAATCCTAAACAATATTAAATCCAATTCTTTATGTAGGAGCAGGTGGTGAGGACTCGATTCCAAGGAACCGACTGGTTACGCTGGACGACGCATCTGAAAATATATAAATCTATTCGCTGCAAGATTAAATCTTAAAATCACAAGTATCATATCAACAATAGGATCCCCTCCATTCTCTACTATTACAGACCAGATTGCAAAACAATGTCGGAAGAAGCTCTTGTGAAACGAAGCGTTAGGGAGCGAGATCGGAAAGCCTTGGAGTTTATTGAGAATGTGACTACCAGGGCAGGGGAAGTACAGAGCGAAGTCCTGTCTTCTATTCTAAGCATCAATGGTGACACAGAATACTTGGAGAGGTACGGCCTTAACGGAAGCAGTGATAAAGAAGCTTTTAAGAAGGGCTTGCCCGTGATCACGTACGAGGATCTGAAACCTCACATTCAACGCATTGCCAACGGAGACACTTCTCCGATCCTTTCTGTTCTTCCTGTCACGGAATTTCTCAGGAGGTACAGTGTGACATAGCTGTGGTATGGTGTCTTCTCCGTATTCACAAAATTATTTATCTTAAAAAGATGTGAAATTTGTTCAGTTCAGGGACCTCAGGGGAAGAGCAAAAGCTGTTGCCAACTAACGCGGATGATGGTGAAAGAAGAAATTTCTACTTCGGTCTTCTCACGGCAGTGAGGAATCAGTAAGTAGATGATGTAGTATATATAATAGGGATGATTACTTTTAGATTTGTTGTGTATGTTTTTTTCTGATTGGTGTTTTGGAACACATTCTATTATTCATCATCAGAAAAAGGAAAATGAAGGTTAAGAATGCAGATATAATCTTAGAAAGACATAAGGAATAGGATCTGAGAATAAGGACCAGATCTCAAAATATTATAATTATTTAAGAAAAAATATATCTATTAGTTAAAATGGTCTTGTTCTGGGGTTTCTTTGTTTGCATCTTTAACCTAACTTTCTTATTTCTCAAAAAAATCTCAAAAAAACTTGCATTAAATATATACAATTAAATCCAAAAACAATCTCAAAAGCTACAAGGTTGTGGCTCCCTGCAAAATAACACTATTGTTATTGAAATACTGATATGCAGATATGTGGAAGAGCAGGGCGATTGGAAAACAATGCATTTTAAGTTTGTGAGAGATGAAAGGAAAACGGCAGGGGGATTGGTGCACCGTTCAGCTACGAGAAGCTTATACAAAAGCAAGGGGTTCAGAGATGCTTTCGGCTCCAACGCCTACACTTGCCCTATCGAAACCATTCTGTGCATGGACTCTTACGAGAGTATGTACACTCAGCTGCTGTGTGGCCTCCTGCAGAGGCAGCGCGTCATAAGAATGGGCACCACCTTCGCTTACGGGTTCCTTATGGCCATACGCTTCCTGGAACAGCATTGGCAACAACTGTGTGTTGACATTGAAAGTGGAACCCTCACCAAAGACATAAGGGACCCCTCTGTTAGAGAGGCCGTTACCAAGATTCTCCAGGCAGACCCGAATTCGGCCCAGTTAATTAGAAGCAAGTGCTCCAGTGGGAGGTGGGAAGGCATCATGAGTCGCTTGTGGCCCAACGCCAAGTACATCGGGGTTATTGTGAGCGGTACAATGGCTCAATACATTCCTATTATCAATTACTACACCGGTGGACTTCCTCTGGTGTCCGACAACTACGCTTCCTCAGAGTGCTTTTTTGGGATCAATTTGGAACCGCTGTGCAATCCTGAGGATGTGTCCTACACACTCCTCCCCAACATGGGTTATTATGAGTTTCTTCCTTTAAGGAAGGGAGATTCTGATGAGCAAGAGCCACAAGAAGATGACGAGCAAAAGCAAGAGCAGCAAGAATTAGTGGATCTCGTTGACGTTGAAGTTGGCCAAAAGTATGAACTCGTTGTCACTACATTTACAGGTCGGTAATTAAATGTGTGATTGTTTTCACGTGAATAATTTTGATATGTTATTTATTTCTATTTCAAATTTATTGTATTATTAGTTTAAAACTTCTACATCTATGCAAAATATCATTATAGAAAAATAATCTAAATTCAATATTTTGGTTCCATATTTATTCTTCAATGATTCCTTAAATTTTTTATTCGTTTTATTGTGTTTAATTATTTTGTAAAAATTATCAAAAGTTATTATTTTTACGATCTTTTTAATGTACAGGATTGTATCGTTATAGAATGGGAGATATATTGTTGGTCATGGGATTTCATAACAAAGCTCCTCAATTCAAATTTGTGTGCAAGAAGAGTGTTCTATTGTCAATTGATTTTGAGCAAACTAGTGAACCAGAGATTCAAAGAGGGGTTGACAATTGTTTACATAATTTAGAGCTCATTGCTAGTAAACTCATTGATTATACAAGCTATGTTGACATCTCTACAACACCAGGTCACTACGTTTTATTTTGGGAGCTTAGATTTAGCTCAAAAAAAATGGTTGAACATCACAATTCAATTCTTGTAGATTGTTGCCTATGTATAGAACAATCCTTGAATAATGTCTACAAGAAATGTAGGATAATGCGTAAATCCATTGGACCCCTTGAAATAAGAGTAGTGGAGGAGGGAACATTCAACAAATTGATGGAATATGCTCTTAATAAAGGGTCATCTATCAACCAATACAAAACACCTAGATGTGTAAAATCCATTTCTATGCTTGAGATTTTAAACTCAGGGGTTACTCATGCCTATTTTAGTGTGAAGTGCCCAATTTAGTTTATTAGTAGTAAGAAATAGTCTACTACCAAATCATATTTACTATGCGTTTAAGGTATTTTAATTTATTTTTTAAATAGAGTTAGCTCATTTTATTAATGGGCAATCATTTTTATTTATTTTTAAATGAAGTAAATTTATTTGAATGAGTTACTTATCATTGTGTGTTCTCAATAGTATAATAATCATCAAATATGTGATTTTGTTGGTATAACACTTCTTTAATATTTTAAAATAAAATAAAATAAAATTGACAATATTTTTTAATTTATCTAAGCTTAGAGAATAAATTGCATGTTATGGAGAAATAACAAAGATTTGGATAATATTAATTTTATATGTAAATATTATTTTTTTGAATATTTAAAATTTTAAAAAATTTAAATTAAATCATGATCTTTTGGTTGATGGAAAACAAGATTTTTTGGTGCATTATAATTATTGAATTGAAATATGAGAAATGAATTTGTTTTTCTTATAATATTGTAAGGATGCATACAAAAAGATATAATAGTATGAGTTTCTCCAAAAAATTTATGATGAAAAATAACAAAGCTTCGAGTAAAATAATTCTAAGATAAATATTACATGATTTAATGTTTGAATTTATTAAAGTAGAGAACTTATTTCAAATAAAAAATGAGAGTTTTTAGTGCATTATGATTCTTGAAATGACAGATAAGAAATATTTTTTATCAGTTTATAATGTTTTAAGACGTGTACAAAATAATACTAAATTATGAGTTTCTCTAATTTACCTTATGAAGAAATAACAAACATTTGGACAATTATTAATTCTAAGATAAATAAATTACATGATTTAATGTTAAATACTTTACTTTAAAAAAATTACTTCAAACTATGCTTTTTGAGTAGGTGGAAAATGATAATTTTGGTTCATTATGATTCTTGAAATGAAAGATAAAAAAAATGATTTTTTAAAAATCATACTTTAAAGATGCATACAAAAAATATAATATTGAAAAGGGGAAAAATAGGCTGGTCCCTAGGGTTTCCCAAAATGGAAAAGTGGATCCAAAGAGGGAAAAGGGGTCCTACCTTTCTTCAATCCATTAGGAAATGAGATAAACACAATGGAATGACTTACAACACTTAGGTGAATCAAGTTAAAGTGTGAATCTACAAATTTCCCTTTTTTGCAAGGATGGGGTCTAGGCCAAAAAACACATTGGGGAGAAACATTAAAAATATCAAATCAACTCCAAAATGCAATCTAGAAATTGGATCTTGAAGATTAAGCTCAATACTAATGGAACCAAAAATCAAATTACAGATCTGAGAGAGGTAAGAAGGTATGTACCAGTCACCAAAAGTGCTTTGTTGAAGCTAACCTGGGACTCATTTGCCCAGGGGTGAATGGGTCTTGGTTTAGGGTTTTTATGTAGCTTTTGGGATCCTCCAAGAGATCTAAATCTCTCAATTTTTCTATATTTCAAGTCAGAGTGTCAGAAATAAATTTTACAATTGAGTGTCTGTGAGATGACAACTTTCTTGACAACTTTTGCAACTTTGACAAGTTCTTCAATTTTTCTCTTTAAGAGATCTTCAAGATATCTTCCACCTAAATCTATAAACACAAATCAAGAGGAAAAAATGTTTTGTTTATGGTGAATGGGGGTTTGCCTTGGTCAAACCCCGTTTTGGTAATTAAACCTTGTAATGAAACATGAAGGAATGATGAATGAACAAAGCTATGTCATAACTCACCAAACCAATGAATGAACCAAGTTGGAATGTAGATCTGCAACTAGCATGAAATGACTTCAATGGATGTGGATCTTGATCTTGAAACTTTATTTGAAACAATGCCTTGAATGCTTGAATGGATCTTGAACACTACATCAACATATTAGCTCAATAACATGCATGATGAAAGAAGATTTTGACATGATAATAGGATATTGATTGCTGCAATAATTCTTCAATAAATTTGCTTTTGAATGTTGTAATATCCCACCCCTGGTAGGATATTTACTTTCTTAAATTCGCCTGTCTATTTTTATTTACTTTGCTGAATGTTTTTTGATAAATTTGTAATGTTTGATACAACAATATAATGCAGAAAAATAGAAGATATTACAATAATAATTTTCAACTCAAAAACTAAACATTACATAGGGAATACACAACTAAAAATTCTAATTTTTATATCAGCTTAGATACTCAATATTTTCACAAAATATTGACAATCCAATTCATAAAATATCCCCTATTATCTAAAACAACAATACCCAAAAAATATGGGGGTTACAAATCATGAAATTATAGGTAAGATATGCCTTGAAACCCTCTGAAATGGATGTCAAAATGAAGTATAAAGTTTGCAGTAGTATAATAGTTTAGCAAAAATGATAATAAACTCTAGCAATAATCACTATCACCAATTCCCATGCCTAGTGCAAAGATGCATACAATTAAATTTCCAAAACCATTGCTTGACAACCACCTATTGATTGGAATCCATTTCTACAATGCACCAAGAGAAGTTGATGCATACAATGACAATGGATAAGCTACCTCAAAATTTTAGTCAATCAAATATGCTTTGTCCCTTCCAAATCCATTTGACATAGTTAAATGAGATCTTATCGAAAACCTCAAATGAACCATCTGTATTTTATCTTTTCATTTTTCCTCTTTCTTGTTTTTTTTTCGAAACCTATTTTAGTATTTATTTTAGAACATTTTCTATGTCCTTCAATGTATTATGCTTTATCTTTCTATCATATCCTAGATTAAAAGAACCTATAATTGAAAATAACATTAATTCATTTATTTTTATTTTACAGTCCCAAATAGGTAGATTAAATTGTTCTGATGTTAAACAAATATTGTATAATGTAATGTCCAAGGAAACCTTTAGTGGCGAATCTTTGCCAATTGGAAAATTCTAGGAATCGGCCAAGTCGAAATTGGTGAATTCTTGCTCCCAAAAGGGTGTCCAAATCGCCCAAATTTTACGAAGTATAGGTCCAATGCATGTCCATTCGCCAATGAGTATTTTTATGAGTCATATTTAAGCAACAAATTTTCCATTGTCAAACTACGCATTTCAATTGGACCAACTAATATTTCCGCCTGGAATCCCAAAAGCATTTAATAAAACACCTACATATTCACCAATACTATTAAAACAACATTGTATCATGACCCATTTCACCAATTAAAATTTACAAATAGTTGCTTATGCAGACCCATTTTGCCAATTAAAATTTATAAATAGTTTCTCATGAGGACCTATTTCACCAATAACATTAACAAATAATTACATTTGAGGACACATTTTGCCTTGAAAATTACAATGTATCGTTGTATAAGCAAGCGAGATTCTCCAAATATTTAATATACCATTTAAAAATCTTACGGAATTCGCCAAATATGGAATCATGGATTGATATAAATACAATCAAAAGTGTCATTTATTCTTACACATTTTGTTCAGTTTTGAGGTTCTACTTCTCCATTTGGAAGTTAGTGAAAGTCAAAAACATAGACTTAAAAGGTGAGTTATCATTTCTTCATAGTGTTATTAGTTATAATAATAAGTTTTCTTTATCTCTTTTCCATTCTTGCTTCAACAAAGTGAACCTTAGAAGTTAGAACCAAGCTCTGAAGTTTCAAAGTTTTTGAAACCTCTGACCCACCGAGTATTGAGTAGAAAGATGACCAAGAAAGATTTGCAACTCAACAAAGTGAACCATCAACCAAGTTGGGGAATCGTGAAGTTATGAAAATATTGAACTTTGTGACAAGGTTATATAACTCTAAGGACTAGCGACTAAGTTTAGGAAAAGCCAAATATTTTATATTGTATTCCATGGTATTGAATTTGATATGTGATTCTCCACCATATTTAAAGAACAACACTTATCACACTACTTATAAATTCCTATTGCATTTCCATTCACACAATCTTTGATAAATCACTAAAAGGAATATTATTAATCCATTCCTTGAACATAAATAAATATAATCAAAAGTGTCATTTATTCAAAAGTTAGCCAAAGCCGAAAACGTAGACTTAAAGGTGAGTGATCATTTCTTCATAGTGTTATTAGTTATAATAATAAATTTTCTTTATCTCTTTTCCATTCTTGCTTCAACCTTAAAGATGATATTGAGTAGGGAATGGGATCTATATTATTATTCTTTGTCCTTAAACAAGAATAATTTTTTTTCCAGTTTTTATTTGAAGTGAGAGATGCATATGTCGAGTGAATCAGAGATCAATACATATGTCGAGCGACTTGAGCAACAAGGGTAAGGCTCCTGCCGCTCCTCAGGGTGGTGAAGAGACTCCTGCCACTTCTCAGATTCCTTATGCTCCTTAGGGTGGTAAGGCTCCTATCGCTCCTCAAACTCCTATCGCTGCTCGAGGTGGTGAAGAGACTCCTGCCGCTTCTCAGACTCCTTCCGCTCCTTAAGGTGGTAAGGTTCCTACCGCTCCTTAGACTCTTGCCACTCCTCAGGGTGGTGAAGAGACTCCTGCCGCTCCTCAGGCTCCTCAGGGTGGTGAAGAGACTCCTGCCACTCCTCAGGGTGATGAAGATACTAAGAGGTCATCAAAATGCAAAAAACTTAGACGTACCATACAGTCTTACTTTGGAATTGCCAAAGCTTCTGATCCATCAAGTCAAGATGGAGCTACATCATCGACTCTTCCACCAAATATTGGTAGCATTCCCAATACCTCACCGCCACCGGAAGGTCAAGTTGAGATTGTCATTGATTTAAATAAAAATGTATCAAATGAGGATAGCAATACCACAGAAGATGTTCCAAGTGATACCCTAGGCCTGGTTAGCCAGAATGAGATAATTGACTTAGATGAGGATGATGATGTTGGTAGCAAGAAAAGGAAAAATAAATAGAAAAGGGGGCGCGAGTGGGAAATGACAAGTTTTCAAATTGCTTGGTTGTCAAAGTACCCATTCATTGAACCAGTGGGGAAATCAAATGATATTGAAAATGCAAAATTGGCCAGATGTACGATTTGTACTTGGAAATTTGGAAGAGACAAGACTTTGCAGCTAAAGATTGAAACTATAGAAAAGCATATCGATAAAGTTTATGAAAAACAAATCATAGACAAAAAGGAACAATCAGTCATACGATGGAAATCAAAGGAAGAATTTCTTCATGTTAGGTATGTCGTGGATTATGAAGTGCATCACCAAAAATTGTTGAAGCTTGGTGCATGTAAAGGTACACTTGACACTCAATTTGGGAAAGCAATGGAAGAAGCAAATCTGTCAAAAGTTGTTCAAATGTCTATTGTTTTTCATATTTTGTCTAGAGGGTGTCCTATGATAGACTACCTAGAATATTCTGGTTTATTATCTTTTTTGAATGTTCCTCACTATCCCTACTCACATTGGTCAGTAAACACTGGATGGGAATGGGAAAACTATCTTGCTGCAGTGGAAAAGGAAGATTTAAAGGTTAAAGTAAAAGAGTCAAATTTCATTGCATTATCTTTAGATGAAGTTTCTATAGTAGACAATACTTCTTGGGTCTGTATGCATTTGTAAACTGTACAACAACACGTTCGCCAAGCTCATCTTCTCTGTGTTCATTAAATGAAGGATAGCTCAACATTGCAAAATATATTTGAACTATTCAAGAAATCTTTGAATGAAATTGCAGGTATGGATGAGTTGACAATTGCCAAAAAGTTAGTGTGTGTAGGAGCTGATGGAGTTGCAATGATGCAAGGTCAAAGGAACTAGTTTTGGACAAAGTTACAGACTACTTGTGCACCATACATACTTGGCATTCACTGCATGGCCCACCGAATGAATTTAACATTCAAAATTGTAAGCAAGTTTCCTACAGTATCAAAAGTTGAAAATCTAGTCCGCGAGATCTACGCATACTTCTGCTGAAGTCCTAAACGTTTCACAGAATTTCAAAATTTTGCTAAGGGAATAACACAAGGAAACAAGCTTCTCAAGGATGTTGATACCAGATGGATCTCCCTACATGGACTAGCGCAATGAGTTCTTTCAGAATATCAATCCTTGATTGGAGTGATGTATGAGCATCGTAGCATAGTGGACAAAGCTCCTAACCTCTTACATAGGTTAAGCGATATAGAGACACTCTTGACTTTAACTAGTCTTCTCCCCATGCTGGATGTGATGAACGAGCTTGTAAAGAAAGCCCAAGAAAGAACTATGTATATTAATGAATATACCAATCTACATAAACATACATGCTTGGCCCTCGATCATCTATATCTAGGTCTAACACAAGATGGACCAAATTATTTCATGTGGCAAAAAATTACTGATTTGAATGATCCTAATAATTATTTACATTTTAATGCAAGTGGGCACTTATACATCTTTGTGCATGGATATGAGATACAAATGTACCAATGTAAGATAGCCAGGTGCTCTACCAAAGAAGTAGCTATTAACACTGAATATTTTCAAGGCATTGTTAAATCTGTTGGTGATAATTTGAAGGAAATTGCAAAATCTCTTTCCTCAGAGATTCATGAAATATTCCCTCGACATGAAGTACTTGAAGCCATGAGTATTGTGTATCCTCAATGTTGGGAAAACCAAGATAACCCAACATATTTTCATTCTCAAGTAAAAATATTGATCAAACAATTTTTGAAAACTGTAACATACAATTAGTAGAAAATAGAAGGAATTTTAGATGAAGCTAAGCTTAGAAAATAATGTAGGAATTTTGTAATAGCTATGAAGGACCAGTATAAATCCATAGGCAAGGACAAGGCCTTTGAACTGGGATCAATAAAAAAGGTTTGGACAAACTTAGGTTATAGTGAAATATTTCATGGTTCGATATTAGAATATTTCAAACTTGTTGATTTATTTCAAACAATGATATTGGGGTCGGTGGAGGATGAGAGAGTTTTCAGTACATTGGGGTTTTTGAAATCAAAGTTAAGAAAGAAACTAGACAAGAACTTGGAAAATTGCTTGAGGATGAAAGGAACTATGTATAATGTCAGAAATTTTCCTTTTGAAAGGGAACTCGCTAATTTGGAGGTCCACATGTGAAAGAAGAGGGACCAGGTTGTGCAACACTCCAATTCCAATGGCTGGTACTGGTGGCACTAGTAGTGGCAATGGGACTTGAACATATGACATTGACAAAAATGACACAATGAATGTTGAATTTGAGACATAGTCCGAAGAAAATGAAGAGCAGACTTGGAATCAAATTCAAGATGACTCTTTTACTTTATTTGGTGATGAATGTCAGTTTGAGGACCCTGATGCCATTTGGGAAACACTAGTACACAAACAACAATATATGACTAAATAAACTACTAAAAATTGCATATGACTAATTTTGGTCACGTGACCATTAGTAGTTTATTGCCGGTCATTTATAATGCGACCAAATTTATGACTAAACTATTTTAGTCATTTATTTAGTCATTGATTTGTACTCATTGATTTGGTTATTAATTTGGTCATTGATTTAGTCATTGATTTAGTCATTAATTTAGTCATTGATCTAGTCGCTAATTTAGTCATTGATTGTTATTAACTGGTCATTTATTTAGTCATGGTAGTGATTTATTTAGTCATATATTTAGTCATTAATTTAGTCATATATTTAATCATTAATTTAGTCATTAATTGTTGTTAACTGGTCATTTATTTAGTCAAGGTAGTCATTTATTTAGTCATATATTTAGTCATTACTTTAGTCATATATTTAGTCATTAATTTAGTCATATATTTAGTCATTAATTTAGTCGTTACTTTAGTCATTTATTTAGTCATTATTTTAGTCATTACTTTAGTTATTTAGTCATTTAGTCATATTTAGTCATTAATTTAATCATTACTTTAGTCATACAGTTAGTCATTAATTCAGTCATTTTATTTACTAGTTTTCATTAATTGGTAGTAAATATAATCACAAAATAAATAATTTATTAAATACCATAAATTTTATAATGCAAAACTAATATAATATTAAATTTGAACTAAAACATAAAAGTAAATAAAAATATTACATATGCGTACAAGCTACAACATACTAAAATTAAAAGATTGATTCAACATCATGATAAATAAAGGTAATCTACAATAAAAAAATTTAATGCAAATATATATCAATATATATATCAAGTTATAAGATGTCAAAGATGTCTAAGAGTATATATGTAAATATAATAAAAAATGTCAAAGTTGTCTAAGAGTTTCCAAGTCTTTCAAATACACCATGATAATTAAGATCCCTGAACAACATATTCAAAATACTGCATAAAGTAGTGAGCCAAGATGTCTAGCAACTAGTACATGATAAATATGTTCAACTATGTCATTTTTTGCAAATATTTTAGTGGCCACTGTGTGAAGGTTCCCTCTTTCTCTTTCAGACGAACAACTCCATCTATTTTTTCTTCATAAACAAGGGGTATGTTACTTGTGACCTTTAAAATGTTTACATTTGCATCGATTGTTCCTTTCAAGTTGACTCCATGTACAATAGATAGGGAGTGAATCCGCCCAATGCCCACAACATCACCATCTAATGGATCCAACACCTTAACTTTATCTCCTTCTTTGAGTTTATCAATACATTCCTGCAAAAAGAAAAAAATAACACATTATAACATAAACTTGCATAAAGGATTCCAACAAATAACACATTATCCATGTTCCTACTAAACTTGCATAAAGGCTTCCAACAAATTTTTATGCATGAATAACATAAACTAATAAACTTGTATAGTTTTCTCTTTAGATTACAACAGCTACATGCAACTCAATCAATATCTCATTCAGACAAATAAAAAATTGTAAGATTTAATATTCAATACCATAGAACACAGAAAATACGATAAAATGTGTTCACTAGGTCATCACAGAACTCACCGTGTTTGGAGAAGCAAGCTGCTTTCCACTCAACATACTAGCAGTTGATCTTTTTACAAACCCATTCTCATAAGCCTGCTTGTGCATACACATCAGCAATTTAAATATCAACAAGCATTCCATATTAACTATTGTTCAGTAACCTTATTACAAACCTGCCTTATAACATAGAAAACAAGAGAAAATTACAAAACATACATTTCTACCAAGGTGTGAGGAGTCAAAAATTAGGAAAAAAGAAGTTTTTATCCAAAACCTGTGGATGATAGTTAATTTTTGTTCAAAATTTCAATTCAGCTTATAAACTCGAAGTTAACATTTTGAAAAAATGATTTGACCAGGTATAGGGTTGGTTTCCATCCACACATAAGGAGATTCGTAAAAAAGGATGCCCAAGGTAGCCAAAAATAAATCCAAAGCATGACATTCAACTTATATTATATTTGATCTATAACAATCCTTGGAAGATATGTTGAGTTTTTATTACATTCAAAAGTTGCACTTCATCCATGTTCCTACTAAACTTGCATAAAGGCTTCCAACAAATTTTTATGCATGAATAACATAAACTAATAAACTTGTATAGTTTTATCTTTAGATTACAGCAGCTACATGCAGCTCAATCAATATCTCATTTAGACAAATAAAAAATTGTAAGATTTAATATTCAATACCATAGAACACAGAAAATACGATAAAATGTGTTCATTGAGGTCATCACAGAACTCACCGTGTTTGGAGAAGCAAGCTGTTTTCCACTTAACATACTAGCAGCTGATCTTTTTACAAACCCATTCTCATCAGCTTGCTTGTGCATACACAATCAATAAAATTCCACAGAAGTATGGTAAGTAACAATCAATAAAATTCCACAGAATAAGTACATTAACCAAAGAAACTAAATTTAACACTGGAAAAATGATTGAAAACTATAAGGCTTCTCAAAATCAGTCTGCTTTTGGGCTATTAACATGGCCCTCTAGTTAAAACTATTACATGCTACTATGGCCCTACAAGCTTATTTAGTACAATAGTTGTAATCAAGGTCAATTAAAGACCAAGCTAAGTGGTTTGCGACCTCTTGTTGATTAGAATGATGTATGTTATCAGCACATTAAAAATAAGCCAGGTCTTCACCAGTTATGCAATCATCATTAGCAGCACATCAATTACCCATCAGTTATGTAGTCATGCAATCATGCAGTTAGTTGTGCAATCATAGTTAAAAATTAGTCAATTACTCATCAGTTATGTTGTCATGCAATCAGTTATTGTCATGTCCCCTTTTCCAAATTAGAACCATGGAGAGACCTCTAGCATATCATCATTTCTCATAGGCTAAAGGATAAATCAAGGGAAATGAATAATAATATTATTTTAAGTTGGGCCCAGTAATATAATATTTATGGGGCAACTTAATAATATTTGATCTATAACACATGCAAATGTACAAACTACCAAAAACTTTAAATTTTACAAACTTAATTAAATTGAGGAAATCAACCATTTCTTCATCTAATATAGCTCCATATGCATCTGCATAATTTTCAAAAGGAAACCTACCAAAATAAAAACTATTTACTAAGTTCTGATTGAGTAGAGAATTATAATTTTTGATCAATGTTTAGGTAACCACTGGCCTGATGATAAGTGTGATCACAAGATCAAATGAGAAAGCATTTCTAAGATAATTTGTGCTTCCAAAAGGTCCAGAGCATCCATAATATAGAAATGTTGTCTTTCTATATTATATTCCCAAGTATCCCTTTTTAGTTTTTTAATCATTTTGATCCACCTATTAGCATACCTATTCATTAATAGAATAACTAGAATCTCACTTGGCAAATAAGTGGATCTATGGGATCTATTGTGACGACTACAATATTTTTGATATCTCTAGTTAAAGCATCAGCAAGGGAATTCTTTTCCCATTTAACCCATTGTATATCAAAGTTATAACTCTGGAACTCAAAATACCATCCAACAATTCTCCCTTGGGCTAAATCTATGTTTTTTTTTTCCTTAACAAATTTCTTATTGGCTAACTATTTGTTTTGCTTGCAAAATGTTTGGGCTTGAGGAATATTTTAAGATTTTCAATTCCTCTTTTAACAATCAAAATCTCCTTCTTATATATGTGTTAGTTCTTTTTACTTTGTGAAAATGTATGAAACTTGTATCCACAAATTTCGCTTTTCCATCTAGAAATTCTTGGCTCAACATTACTGACCATGTATCAATTGAAGCATCTGTGTTGAGGACTAAAGAAATACCCCACTTGTGGAATTTGGAGTGTTGAAAGTTGGAGATGTTTTTGCTTATATATCCCTTTCAACTTATGTCAAATTATTAGCCCATGCTAGACTATTTTCTTTAAGTGTCTTTGGAAGTGAATTGTTGCTCTAACGAGACCTTCTAAGCTATAAGACTTGTATTTGGGGAAATCAAAACTAATCCTAATATATTTACATTTATTTACAAAGTGCATTCTTGATATTGTGTTGCAAGCTGCTTAGGTTATCTACTTCTACAAGAATCTGTTTGAGGATGGATGCTCTTTTGTGTAAGTGATTCAAGCTCTTCTTTTGGTCTAAGGCTAATCTTTTAGTAACTTCAATTTCTTAAATCTTTTGAGATATAAATTAATTTAGCTATCAATTGATGAGAAGTGCTTACCTATTTTTTCTTTTTCAGATTCATATTCTTTGTCTGGACCTCCCCCTTCTACCTCTGAGCTTTGTTTGGTGCTATATCCTAGCTAGTTATGGGAAAATTGCTTCTTGTGATTTTTTGTATTGACTCTTTGTACCCAGGGTCAGGTTTCTTGGATGATGTTTTTTTGTACCATTTGAGCTTTTTGCTTCTTAAGTTCTGAAATTTCTTATGTCTATTTCTTTCTTTCTGCCTTCATTGCATCCTTGGACGTTGCTTATCAATAGATTTAAGCTTTTTTTTAAGGGTAGTTTTGATGATGTTATCATCCTCATTTTTGTCTTCTGATGGTTCTTTATTTTTCTTCTTTGGCATTCTTTCTCTAGCCAACTTGTCTCTAATCATTCTGTATTTTTCAATTGGAATTCCAACTAGCTCAAAATAATGAACTTGTGGGTCTTGCTAAGCTTCTTCCAAGACATCCCAGCACACTTGCGCTTCAAAGAAGGCTTTGGCAGGAAAATTCTGATTCTTGCCAAGGCAGTATGTGGCATGGTAAAGTGTTTATATATGTGTATGTACATACCTTCATTATTAACATAGCCTAAATTCAATGAGACTCATAAAAATTTACTTGTGTTATGTATGTGTGTGTGACTGTGTATACATATTTTTATATAATTTGTGTTGAAATTTGATAGGCATTATTGTACCAAAATTCAATAAGGCAGCTACTTAATCAAAGAAAAATGATGGTCTAATATACATCCCTTAAGAATCCCGTTTGCTGCCATTGTTTGATCATCACTCTGAGGAAGGTTGCTTGGCACTTCAAAATGCATTCCACCTAATTGTGTTATTAATATTGCACTTGGGAAAATGTTTATTTTTACATTCCTCTTTTATCAAGATATTATATACGTTTCTTTTTGTGCAGAAGATTCCAAAGCCATGAAATGTGCATATTTGGTTAAGTGATCCACCACCAAAAATATACATTACATCTCCCTAAAATCCATGACCATGCTGTCCCATTTGCCTAGAGCTGTTGGAGGTATTCACAGTGCTTGGAGCAACCCCGAAATTCAGTGTTTCCTGCTTATTCTTTAGCATTGGCCACTGTTTGCAAACAAGCCTCCCAGTAATCCACTCAAATTTTGACAAAAATTCTCCCAACCTTCATGTAGGTGTTCTTTTTCATTCCTATTCAGTTTTTTGTTGAATATACCATTGGTCACTGGCATTGCGCCAGGACAATTCAATACCCATATTTGTCATGTGCCAAGGTAAATAATTGTAATGTCACATGTAAACAAGCAATGGAATGGTTGCCATTACATGCATCATTTTATGAAGCACTATTTGGCTGCCTTGCCACAATGAAAAGGATTATAATTCATTCTTCAACATTGAGTTAGCATTGTATTTTGGTAGAGTAGGCAGTCACATATCTGGGGTAAAGGTGGGCTAACCCAAGGAATCTGTTTCATGCTTTAGAATTCTATGCCTAAGATAACCTTTCATAGAGCATGTTTTCCTTGGGTCTGCATTTACTCTAGAAGAAGAGATGAGGTGTCCAATTAATTGAACTCTCGTTTCTCAAAATTGCAATTGGATGACTTTACAAACGGTTTATGTACCTATACTAAAATTGAAGACTATAATGCTCTAAACAAATCTCTATGTTTTCTTTATATAGTAAACTCTCATTATAAGCACAAGGATAATTTGTCTAAATAAGGAACAAAATTGAGTTCACATTCTTGAGAAGCTGCTGGTGCATTTACAAGTCCAAATTGCATGGGATGAAACTTTTTGTGACCTGTGTGTGCAAATATGTTTTCCTATCTGACCCCAATTTAATTGTTTCAGGATCTCAAGTCTCTTTTAAAAAACTGAATGATTGCTTCATCAATCCCTTGTTAATATTATTTGGAACTCCCATACTAACATTGAAAAGGCAACAAGTGCTAGAAAGAAACTTGTGATTGGAACCATACATTCAAACACTTAAACATGTTCGAAGTGATGTGAATGCATGTGAGGAGTACTAAATGCAGGTAAAAGGTTTGTAAGTAGTTAAATGAAGTGCTTATTGATTATGAATTACTCATGCCTTTACCATCAAGCAAACTTAGGATGTATTAGAGGTTCCCAAATTCTCATTTGATTGTTCATGTCACTTGTCCATTGCTTGATGAAATACCTAAATTTAAAGTTTTTGGTAGTTTGTACATTTGCATGTGTAAAACTTGGAGTAAAACTGCACAGATACTTAATGGTTTCAAAAATCTCTATCACAGGTTTTTCTAGAAAATTTGTACTATTACACTTAACACTTTTGTAGAGAGTAGTTGCATGAAGGAAATCGATAGTTAACAACAATCAATCAATAGCAGTTATTTAGTTTTACTCCTTTTAAGTTTTCATATATTTTTGTTAATTTATGTTATGTAATTTAGAAGTTGAACCATCTTTTGTTAATAAATTGTGCAAAAGAGCAATTAAGGGAGCACAATTTCAATGTTGATGCAGAATAGCATTGAGATGGAAAACGATAGCTACAGAGAATAACTTTTATCATAGCAGTCTGTGGCTACACATTTCCCGCTAATTTATATAAATAAAGTATTCCCCATTAATATTGTTTTAGTAAAACCATAGATAAGTCATCTGGTTCTGGCACAAAGAAATCAATTATTGATCACTCTCTAGTCAGTATGACTTCTAAGAGTAAATTTAAACCAGACCAAGTAATCCAACTAATTTTCTACAAGACATGATAATTTATGACCTACTCAAGCTGTTGGCTTTTCCCTCAGCTTGCTTAAACAAACCAGAATTCAATAGTAATACATAAGATTGTTTACTATAAAATTATCAACAAATCTTGTGGTTGTAACTGGCAACCAATTTACATGTTTTACTCTCTAACAGTTGAAATTTTTTAATTAAGATCAAGCAAACGGGAAATATTCTATACACATAATATCATTTAAGACTACAAAAATTGTCAATATGGCAGCTGCACATCAAATAAGGGGGATATACAAAGTGCCTGATTTCAAAGTTCATGGAATAGTATCAAGAGGGAAACTTTTAGTTACAGAGACCAAAATTTAGCACAGCAGTTAGGCTACATTATTTTCATAAGTTTATATAATAGAATATTCCTCACTAACATCATTTATCTAAATAGTAAATAACTCATTTGTTCCTGACCCAATGAAATAGATTATTGATAACTCCATTTTTAGGAAGTATATTAAATCATAGTTGTGATGGTTACACATTTAAAATACTACACCTGTTACCTATTTTTTTTGGTTCTGGATTAAATATGGTTTGTTCATTGTTGAATGTTGTGACAACACCTATACAATAGATATAGTGGTTGCTTCTAGTTGAGAAAAAAGGAGGGATATGGAGCTTAAAAATAAGACCAAAAGTCATTGTATAAATAGCTCTCAGTATTATAAATAAAATCATCCATTTACCACACATTTCATTGCAAAATTTCAATACGGTATCAGAGCAACCTAGTTCTACTAAAAAAACCTGAATGCTGAGAGTATTCGAGGGAAGAAATTACTGTATCCATTGATTAGCAGTTCTATCAAATCTATTTTACAGATTGCAATTAAGTGACAGAGAATATTTGATAGAGAGTGGGAGCAGAGTCATTTTGGTAACTATTACCCAATTTTCACCCTCAAGCTCAATCAAGCGAGGCATCTATGATGTAGGTGTTCATAAGGGCCAAATTGGATACTTCCATTAAGGGTTAGTTCATGTATCTAACAACATTTTATAGGGAGCTCAGTTGGGAGGCCTGCTTGATAGGAGGTATGCTTCAATGAATTACAGACTCGAGCCTCCATTAGAATCAAGTCGACATGACATCTCCATTGTCTGGTCAACTAGCAGCTTGGACACATCTCTGTTTTGTTTCTATTTTGAACAGGTCGCTGTGACCCAGTCTTTGTCTGGCTGAACACGTCACTGTGGAGCCTATCGCTATAATAGGAGGGGTTCGGTATGACCTCTTACCGCATGGATTATTTTGGCCGATAGACCATTCAATCGTCATTCGGTGAGACTCACGGCGACCGCAGTTTTTAGGAAGACTTGAAACTTTCACAGAGATGTCCCAGCGATGTGAGGAGGTCACACCAACTGGACACTTCGGAGTAAGAGAAGGAACTCGCTAAGAGGTCTTAGCGAGAATGGCATGTCTTGGCGACAAGCACAGGTTTCGGTAAGGATATTGCCTTCGGCGTATGTCTTGCCGAAGTATGAAGGAGCCACCGAAGACAAAGAAAGGCCTCACCAAGACTTGAAGCTTTCGCAGTAATGTCTCGGCGACCGGCAAGGGTTACGCCAATAGTGTTTCACCAAGGAGTTCGGCGTGGGTCTCATCGACAATGGAGGAGCCTTCGGCATAACATAAGGAGCTCGGGGGGACCTCTTCCCGACCGGCAGGAGTCAGGTCGAAAGAAAAGAAGTCGGCCGAGGGTTCATACTTCGGCGTGAGTCTCACCGAGCAGTGAAGCCTTTAGAACGAAAAGGAATTCGCCAAGAAGACGAGGAGTTCTACGAAATATCTCGGCAACACAAGAGATCACGCCAACAGCAGGGGGTCTCGTTAGGTGTCTTGTCGAATGAAGAGTTTTCCGAATGGAAAGGATTTCTATGTGATGTCTCAGCGATACCAACGAGTCTTGCTGAAGTGAAACGAAATATGTGTTCGCCAAAGCTAAAGTGCCTTCGGCACAACCTCTTCCCGAAATAAGGATGTCTGGCCGATAGAAGAAAAAGAGCCTGGCGGGATGACTTCTACGGATGTCGGCGAGGGTCTCCCCGACATGAATTTCATCAATATAGGGACTGACTGTCGGAGTGATGTCTTACCGATATCACGTGGTCTCAGCAACAGAGAGGGATCTCCACGTGACTCGTCAACCCACTGATCTCTTGGCGATGAACGGTGTCTCGCCGATGGCTCTGGTAGCATCAGTATGATCTTTGGGTCTCGCTGGGAGCTCTCAGCGATAGCTCCATGTCTTGCCGATGCTTGTGAGAAGATTTAACTGCATCGGGTTGACACGATTAGTGTCTCATTGATATGCGGTTCAACAAGGGAAGTTTTGACCGCTCGAAGAAGCTACGTGGATTTCACTCAGCCAATTAGAGAAATCTGAAGGTAAACCGTGGCAGTCTGAAGAGCATCAACAGGATGAAGGGCGACGTGTATCTGTTGAAGGCTCAGAGCATTCAAGGTGCAGCCGAAGTAGCTCAACCGGACACGATGGATCGAATGAATGCGGTAGCTGAAGAATATCTGAAGAAGGCTTCTACGAGGGTAACTCTTCACTGACACATACAGCAGGGACACGCAGGCTTTAGCATTAACTTCATCCAAAAGATCTGAGGGTAGATCTTTCTGAGCTCCGATATTTTTGTAAGCCCTAATGGGCCGATATCAGTCTATATATAAGGCATTTTTTTTTGCCTTTTTGAAAATAGTTTGAATTATGCATTCAAGGGAGTTAGTGATTTTTTCGTCAATCCTTTCTCAATTAGTGTATGTTTCTGTAACTCAACTGAAATTTTGGAATGCAAAATAGAGTTCATCTTGAAAACAAGTATTAATGCCTGTACCACTCTCATTTTCTGTATGTTAGCTTATGTATGTATTTCTTTAACAGTGTTTTACCAAATTTGCATTCATACCACTTAGTTGTGAAGATAATTCCTTCCTTCTCGAGATATGTATGTGGATCAAACCTGCCAAGAGTGATGCATAAAGCTGAATGGGGTGATGTTGAGTAGGTGAAACAACAACAGTCTAGTTTTCTTCAGTGTGTTTCATCCTATTTTCATTTTTGATTTCTCATTAATTCGGTGTATCACCATAGAGTTAGTTTTACTTTCAATATATTATCTTTCTCCCTTTCCCTTTAGAGAATCAGTAGTTTAGGCGATACCCAAAGGAAACCAGCCTTCTCTAGAGGTTCACTCCAATCTCAGGTGACCCACAGCCTTGGAGTGATCCAATGTTTTACTAGAAAGCTCAGTTTTTACAACTTTGCATCAGGGTGCATTTCTAAGTGACAACAGTTTCTGGCACGCCCAGTGGGACAGTGAACTAGATTGAATTGCTGGTTTAGTATTCAACCAGTGAATTTCAGGCTTTATAGAAGTCCTTTGGCATACTTGGCGACTCCATAAAGAGGAAAGAGCTCCAGAAATCAACGCCTTTTTCAGTTTATGAGAAAAGTTCAGACTAGAGGCAGCTCAGGTCCCTTTGAATATTTGCAGCTGTCACCACCAAGAAGGAAAGGCAGAGCAACAGAAAAAAGAGGAACAATAGTTATCTATTCTAGAAGAACTCAGTCTACTCCTCCATTAGTGGGATCTCATTTTGCTATACAAGTAAATCCAATTCAGATACCTCCAATGGCCGCTCCAAGGAATCAACCCTTTGTCACTTTCAACGGAGGGAGTCCTTTGAACTTGGCTCAATACAATGATATCCCAATGGTAGCCTTGAAGAGTCTACCAATTTTTATAGGGGAAGACCAAACTACTCCAATTGAACACATGAGAGATGTAGCTTCATTGTGTGGAGTTCACCACATAACCCAAGAGGACGTTGCAGTGAGATTACTGGCTGCTTCACTGAAAGGAAGAGTTGTACAGTGGTATAGGAGCCTACCAGTCAGTTCAATTGCTACATGGGACGAGTTTGGAGATAAGTTGCATAAGCAGTTCCAAGACAGGTCTGACAACTTGTCTCTACTGGAGAAATTGACTACAATTAAGAGGGCTCCACAAGAGCAGATGAATGACTTCAACTTTAGATTTTAGAGAACCTGGGATAGAATACCTGCAACAGTGAGGCCACCTCTAGAATACGCATTTTAATACTTTTTGAGGGCTCTAAACAGTGATATAGTTGTCATGATACAGTCAATGGGAGGAGTGTCTTTACCAGACACCTTTGAAATAGCTATCAGAGTTGAAAACAACTTAATACAAGCTGGTAAGCTTGCTCCCAGGCCACCAATGCCATTATTCCCAGAGATTCATGCAAACATTCCTTTGCAGATACCTCCTTTTACACCTCTACTAGTTGTACCAATGCTGCCAGCTGCTGTTCCAGTTGTTGTAACTCAAGAAAATGTTGTTTCCAGTTCTCCAAGCGAGTTACAGGAAATCAAAAGTCTATTGCAGTCTTTTGGTAACAAGCTTGTAAACTTAGAGAAGCAACAATCATATAGTAGGCCTTACCAACAGCAGAATCCAAGCCAACAACAAGCCTATCAAGGTAATAGACAAGCTTATCAGGGCAATTATCAAGGCACAAGGCAGAATGTGAACACAAGACCTTTTCAGGCCTATACTCTAGCCCCTGTTAGTGCGACTAAGGAGTTGGTTCCTACCCAAAACAACTTAGCAGCAGATTATGAATGGTGCTACCCTTGCAATTAGCCCCACAATCAGGCCTCTTGCTCAAATGGACTCATCAATCAAGCAATTATGGTGCAGAATGCCTCAAGCTCACAACAACATGCACCTAATGAGTCATCTCCACAACACCAAGATCAGTTTGCAAATGATGCTACTCTACTTAACTGGCAGGGTGAAGAGTTTTGTGGATTGAATGTGGACAATTCTCCTGTTGCGGCTAATACGAGAGCAAAGAAGAGAGCACTTGAGCTTGATCATGCAACTGACAAAGGAAAAGCATCAGCTGTGGAATCATCTGCATCTTGAGTGACTAGTGTTTTGCAAGGAAATCAACAACTCCCAGTTAAAGAGCAGCCATGCTTACAAGCTAATCACACTGGCGTAAAGGTACATAATAAAGTAAACCCAGTTGTACCTTTTAACATTCTTGATAGTATGAAAAAGACAAATGTGATGATGTCTATGTGGGATTCATTGGTCATCCCTTGTCAAAAGGATATTCTATGTTCAGCCTTGTCAAATCTTAAGTTATCAGGTGAGTCTGAATCCCCATTAGGTTGAGATAGGGTTGTTTTGACAAATAATGCTCAGGCAGATGGTAAACAGTCCAGTAAAGAGACTGAAAAACAAGTTAAACCACCCCCTTTCTATGTGTCTGTGATTATTGGTGATAAATTAGTCCATAACTGTATGGTAGATAGTGGAGCTAGTAGTTCTATGATGCCAAAGCAGATTGCTGACAAACTTGGACTAAAATATCACCCTTTAGAGAAGGGAGTGATCCAATTGGATGGTACTTCGGTTAATACCTTGGGTATTATCAAGGATTTGAATCTCACCCTCCATGCTTGTCCTAACTTTTCAGTCCCCCAAGACATATGTGTCATAGACCTTCCACCTTTCTTTTCCTTATGCCTGTTAAGAGACTTTATAGCCAAGATAGGTGGTTATGTGTCAGCTGATTAGTCACATATGCTATTTAGAACAAGATATGGGACCAAGGTCACCATTAAATCTGAGCGGTTGGCCAAGGATCACATTGAGCCATATAACCCAAGTCCCATCAATGTTGCTCCCTCCGCTGCAAATGCAAACTGTGTTGCTTTTACTGACAATGAGCTGGCTACCGTGCAACAACTCCAATCAGAAGTTGTTCTTGACGTGTTACTACATGAATGGGCAATTGAAAATGTATTGGACAGCCCTGAAGACCTCATCCAAGATGCTGGTATGGGCAACTATATTATTCTTGAGCCTGACACGGAGATTCCAAACTTAGAGAAAGATGCAGGTCAGTCGTTGCAACCACTAAATGGACTTTGGGAGATGTTTTTCGACGGTTCTAGAAGTAAGAATGGCGCTGGAGGGGGTGCAATGCTTGTGTCTCCTCAAGGTGATAAGTACTATGCTACTTTCCGTTTTGCTTTTGCATGCTCCAATAACACTGTTGAATATGAAGGCCTTGTTCAAGGTCTAGAGTGGGCAAGGAAGAGAGGAATAACCAGCTTGAGAGTCTATGGGGACAACGAATTAGTTGTTAACCAGGTAAGGGGCCTGAATCTGGCTAAAAATGACACACTGCAGTCTTATAGAAATAGAGTGTGGAACACGCTTGAGGATTTTGATGCCTTTAACTTAGCGTCTATTCCAAGAAATCAGAACAAGCATGCTGACAGGCTGGCAGCCATTGTGGCGCAGTTTGACATTCCAAATGACATTAGAAAAGAGAAAGTGCAGCAGTATGTGAAGGTTGTAGTCAGACCATCAATTTCTGACAACAACATTCATTGGCAAGTTTTTGACAGTGATGAGAAGATCCTTTCTTTCTTGCTTGAGGAAGATCAGTTCTCCATGGTTAATCAAGCAAAACTCAAGCAGTAGTATGGTGATCAAGTCATATAGCTAAAGACGAATAAGTTTCCCAAAGGCCTTGTTACCTTAGAGTCAATTTTCAGTACTGATGATTAGCTCAAAAGGGGTAAAGCCGGCTTGCAGATCAAATAAGAACACTATGAAGAGCTGGAGATCTTCAAAGGTAAGCTCCTTAAGATAGGAAAAATTTGTTCACCTGAAGATAAACAAGCTTTTGTTGCTTTATGCCAAGAATTTCATGATGTCTTTGCTTGGGAATATTCTGATTTGAGAGGGTTTGATCCCCACATTGCTCAGCACACAATTGAGTTAGAGCCTGATACTAAGCCAGTAAGACAGAAACAAAGGCCTTTGAATCCTAAACTTGAGCCTCTAATGATTAAAGAGCTGACTAAACTAGTTGAGGGGGGTATTGTCTTTCCTATCAAACACACTTCGTGGGTTTCTAACCTTGTACCGGTTAGGAAGAAAAGTGGTGAAATAAGACTTTGTGTAGACTTTAGGGATCTTAACCGAGCATCTTGGAAAGACCACTACCCATTGCCCTCCATGGAACGAATCTTGCAAGAGGTTGTTGGTTTTGAAAGGTTTTCCTTACTAGATGGTTTTTCAGGATATAATCAGGTGCTGGTTAAAGAGGAAGATCAGTTTAAGACTACTTTTACAACTAAATGGGGCACCATGGCATATAAAAGGATGTCTTTTGGTTTGTCCAATGCTGGTGCCACGTTTCAGAGAGCCATGGACATGGCGTTTCAAAGTTTGATCAACAAGATTATACTGATTTACCTAGATGACATCACAGTTTATTCCAAGAATGCTGATGAACATATGTTACATCTTAGGCAAGTGTTTGAAAAATGCAGAGAGTTCAGTATCTCTCTCAATCCAAAGAAGAGTATCTTTGTTGTTCATGAAGGGAAATTATTGGGACACATAGTGTCAAAGCAAGGAATTGCTATCGATATTGAGAGGGTCAGAGCCATACTCGAGTTGCCGCTACCTAATCACAAGAAGGGTTTACAGAGCTTTCTGGGCTAGATCAACTTTCTAAGAAGATTCATCCCTGATGTTGCAAATCTGTTACAGCCTTTAACAACTATGTTAAAGAAAAATGCAGTCTTCAGTTGGACGAAGGATGCCAAGAATAGTTTTGAAAAGGTCAAGGAGGCCTTAGCAGCAGCTCCCATGCTGTTAAATCCCAATTTTTCTAAATATTTTTATCTGTATGCTTATGGTAGCACAAGTAACATTTCTGTAATATTGGTTCAAAAAAATGAAGAGAATTTAGAACAGCCAATAGCCTTTTTCAGTCAAGGTTTAGTCGACTACGAACATAAATACTCCTTTGTGGAGAGGCATGTCCTTGTTGTGATCAGAAGCCTGAAGAAATTCAAGCCTTTGATTTCTCACAATAAAATTCATATTCTAGTGGTGCACTCAAGTGTGAAGGAGTTTCTGCTGAATAAAGACCTGAATGAAAAAAGAGCAGGATGGGTCACCAAGGTCATGGAGTATGGCATAGATATCAAGATCACCAAACTAGTGAGGGGTAATGGTCTTTGTGAGCAACTTGCTACAGGGTCAAGTAGTAAAACTTAATTAGAAAAGGATGTTATCCTTGCCAATACAAATGAGCCTCAGAATGTTCAAGATGATGTGCCTGTGGGGATAACTAATTGGGTTCAAGATATGACCCAATTTTTACAAACTAGCGAGTGTCCACAAGGTTTGAACAGGGCCAAAAGGAGATATTTCAGACTACAGTCCATACCATATGTACTGGTAAATGACGTTCTTTTCAAAAAGGACCTGAATGGTGTCCTATTAAGATGCATTCACGGCGATCAAATTGAAAAGGTACTTCATGAGTTTCATGATGGAGCTGCAGGAGGTCACTTTGCTCCCAAAACTACTGCCTAGAAAATCATGAGAGTTGGTTACTACTGGCCCAACTTGTTCAAGAATGCGTATGCCTGGTCAAGAAAGTGCATCAAATGTGCTATGTTTTCAGGAAAGGAAAAGCTTCCTGCTATGCCCCTGCATCCAATTCAAGTGGAGCAACCCTTCATGAGATGGGGCATTGATTTCATTGGGCCAATAAACCCACCTTCTAGTGCTGGTCACAAGTGGGTACTTACAGCCACTGACTACTTTACAAGGTGGACATAAGCGGTTGCATTGAAAGAAGCAAAAGAGTCTCCAGTTTTGAGCTTCTATGAGGATATAGTCACTAGGTTTAGAGTACCTGACTCCATCATATCTGATAATGCCCTTGCATTCACGGGTCTAGGGGTAACCGACTGGGCCGTTAAGCATGGTATTCATTTGAGCACATCTTCAAATTATTACCCTCAAGGTAATGGCCTAGCTGAGAGCACAAATAAGAACCTCATCAGAATTATTAAAAGAACCATAGAGGACAACCAAAGGACCTGGCCCAGTAGTTTAAAGAATGCACTTTGGGCAGATAGAGTGACCCCTAAGAGGTCTATTGGTAATTCACCATATGTGTTGGTCTATGGCAAGGAGGTGAGATTGCCACTATCTGTGGAGCTTCCGGCTCTAGAAATTGTTCATCAGTTGGAGATGCTTGAGGGACAGGACCTAATGTCTATAAGGTATGCAGAGCTCATGGAGCTCGAAGAATCAAGGGATAGAGCAATGAAATCTTTAGAGTATCATCAGCTCCAGACAAAGAAGACATTCGACAAAAGGGCTACGGAAAAGTCTTTTAAGGAGGGAGACCTCGTGCTTAGGTGGGACATTCTTAAAAGCAGGCCTACCATCACACTAAGTTCGACAATATGTGGACTGGTCCATTTATTATCGCAGGCTGTAAGGAGCACAATGCTTATCAACTGGCTATGACAGAAGGGGATTTTCTTCCTATCCCAGTCAATGGGATACACCTTAAACCCTGCTTTCAAGCTTGATAAGTGCCTTTCTTGTACATATCTAGTTAGGTTTTATGTTTCAATAAGTGCTTTGCACTATGGTTTGTTTGTTTTCTATTTTTCTCCATTCCCGGAATGCTTTTTGACGCGGTATTTCTCTCTATCGTTTTCCCTTGTTTCATTTTTGGCAACCTGTTATGACCCGTGGATCTCATGAGGTCAAGGCCATGTGAAAAACTGATATTTTGTTTGTTTTCTGAGCCTTCTAATGACTCCATGCCCAATGGATAAGTCCAGTCACTGGTTCTCATGTTTAGCAAGCAAACATCCCGCAAAGGTCACCATAAATGTTACCCAATTTTCACCCTCAGGCTCAATCAAGCGAGGCATCTATGATGCAGGTGTTCATAAGGGCCAAATTGGATACTTCCATTAAGGGTTAGTTCATGTATCTAACAACATTTTATAGGGAGCTCAGTTGGGAGGCCTGCTTGATAGGAGGTATGCTTCAATGAATTACAGACTCGAGCCTCCATTAGAATCAAGTCGGCATGACATCTCCATTGTCTGGTTGACTAGTAGCTTGGACACATCTCTATTTTGTTTCTATTTTGAACAGGTTGCTTGTGACCTAGTCTTTGTCTGGCCAAACGCATCATTGTGGAGCCTATCGCTATAACAAGAGGGGTTCGGTATGACCTCTTACCGCGTGGATTCTTTTGGCCGATAGACGATTCAATCATCATTCGGCGAGACTCACGGCGACCGTGGTTTTTGGGAAGACTTGAAACTTTTACAGAGATGTCCCAGCGATGTGAGGAGGTCACACCGACTAGACACTTCAGAGTAAGAGAAGGAACTCGCTAAGAGGTCTTAGCGAGAATGGCATGTCTTGGCGACAAGCATAGGTTTCGGTAAGGATATTGCCTTCAGCGTATGTCTTGCCGAAGTATGAAGGAGCCACCGAAGACAAAGAAAGGCCTCGCCAAGATAAGTGAAGCTTTCGTAGTAATGTCTCGGCGACCGAAAGGGTTACGCCGATAGTGTTTCACCAGGGAATTCGGCGTGGGTCTCACCGACAACGGAGGAGCCTTCGGCATAACATAAGGAGCTCAGGGGGACCTCTTCCCGACTAGCAGGAGTCAGGCCGAAAGAAAAGAAGTCGGTTGAGGGTTCATACTTCGGCGTGAGTCTCACCGAGCAGTGAAGCCTTCAAAACGAAAAGGAATTCACCAAGAAGATGGGGAGTTCTACGAAATGTCTCGGCAACACAAGAGGTCATGCCAACAGTAGGGGGCCTCGCTAGGTGTCTTGTTGAATGAAGAGTTCACCGAATGGAAAGGATTTCTGTGTGATGTCTCAGCGATACCAAGGAGTCTTGCTGAAGTGAAACGAAATATGTGTTCGCCAAAGCTAAAGTGCCTTCGGCACAACCTCTTCCCGAAATAAGGATGTCTGGCCGATAGAAGAAAAAGAGCCCAGCGGGATGACTTCTACGGACATCGGCGAGGGTCTCCCCGACATGAATTTCATCAATATAGCGACCGACTGTCGGAGTGATGTCTTACCGATATCACGTGGTCTCAGCGACATAGAGGGATCTCCACGTGACTCGTCAACCCACTGATCTCTTGGCGATGAACGACCGGTGTCTCGCTAATGGCTCTGGTAGGATTGGTATGATCTTTGGGTCTTGCTGGGAGCTCTCAGCGATGTCTCCATGTCTTGCTGATGCTTGTGAGAAGATTTAACCGCATTGGGGAGACACGATTAGTGTCTCACCGATATGCAGTTCAACAAGGGAAGTTTTGACCGCCCGAAGAAGCTGCGTGGATTTCACTCAGCCAATCAGAGAAATATGAAGGTAAACCATGGCAGTCTGAAGAGCATCAATAGGATGAAGGGCGACGTGTATCTGTTGAAGGCTTAGAGCATTCAAGGTGCAGCCGAAGTAGCTCAACTGGACACGATGGATCGAATGAATGCGGTAGCTGAAGAATATCTGAAGAAGGCTTCTACGAGGGTAACTCTTCACCAACCATACAGTAGGGACACACAGGCTTCAGCATTAACTTCATCCAAAAGATCTGAGGGTATATCTTTCTGAGCTCCGATATTTTTGTAAGCCCTAATGGGCCGATATCAGTCTGTATATAAGGCATTTTTTTTTCCTTTTTGAAAACAGTTTGAATTATGCATTCAAGGGAGTTAGTGATTTTTTCGTCAATCCTTTCTTAATTATTGTATGTTTCTGTAACTCAACTGAAATTTTGGAATGCAAAACAGAGTTCATCTTGAAAACAAGTATTAATGCCCGTACCACTCTCATTTTCTGTATGCTAGCTTATGTATGTATTTCTTTAACAGTGTTTTACCAAATTTGCATTCATACCACTTAGTTGTGAAGATAGTTCCTTCCTTCTCGAGATATGTATGTGGATCAAACCTGCCAAGAATGATGCATAAAGTTGAATGGGGTGATGTTGAGTAGGTGAAATAGCAACAGTCTAGTTTTCTTCAGTGTGTTTCATCCTGTTTTCATTTTTGATTTCTCATTAATTTAGTGTATCACCATAGAGTTAGTTTTACTTTCAATATATTCTCTTTCTCCCTTTCCCTTCAGAGAATCAATAGTTTAGGCGATACCCAAAGGAAGCCGGCCTTCTCTGGAGGTTCACTCCAATCTCAGGTGACCCACAGCCTTGGAGTGATCCAATGTTTCACTAGAAAGCTCAGTTTTTACAACTTTGCATTAGGGTGCATTTCTAAGTGACAACAGTAACCAACATCAAGGCACAGATAGAGAGTGAAGTGACATGAGCATCTCATTCACAGAGCAGTGCAATAAAGTTGCAGCAACATATTAAGTAAGCAGTAGCAAAAAAAAGAAATCCTAGGGAGCAAGCCATAAGGCAACAATTTTGATTGTGTAGGCACTCCAAATGCATGGCTTTCTGAAAAATGAGCAAAGGGAAAGTTGTGGAAGGTGATTTCTGGTGTATAGAAATAGAGGAGACTGGAGGACCATAGGAGGTTGAAGGATAACTTCCAAACTTGAGTTCATTGTTAGCCCAGAGATTAAAGTAATTGATTTGGTAACATTTGGTTCAGAAAAAGGTTTTCAGTAAGGCCCAGAACAACTGAAGTATATCATATATGTCAAGCAATGACCCATACCACACTTATTTTGAATAGTTGAGTTTGTCCCCATTCACAGGATGCAATAAAGATCAATAAGGCCAAGTCCAGGTAATCATTCGCGACTAGCTGTGTGTGTCACTAGTACAAAGGTATTGCGGAAAATTGTGTGTATCAACCCTATTTACAACTTAAAGACATTAGATTTCCACAGTCCATATTGATAACAGCATGATTTTTCTAGATTTAACCATGTAATCCAGAAAAGTCACTGTTATTTTACAAAATGACACATATTTCAGAAAAGACTAATTATTTTAGTTGCAAAATCTCATTTGTAAGAGAACTGAGATGTGGCAATAAGCCATGTCTCCACCAGTCTTTTCCATGGACATCATTTAATTTGATCCTTTAGCAACTCCTTTGCAAAAATGGTATTATTCATTTGAAAAAGAGGAGATGACATGGTAAAGGAGCTTTTATTCAAAAGAGCTACATGCAATAATTGACTGTTAAAAAAAGTCCTCATTCGAAGTGAGTCGGATGTTACTCAAATATAGGAAGAAATAATGATAAAGATGAAGCCAAACTTCTAATCCTGAATCCTAACCACATATAAAACTAATGCCACGAAGCAAGGTTTTGTGGATGAAACTGTGCAGATGTTTTTTAATCAACATTCATACTGCAATCTATTATCAAGATGTTATTTTTGTATCCTGATAATAGATCATAGACTGGGATCCTAAATATTGTTTCAAGTCTTCTACACATTTTTTTCTAGAAAGGTTTACTTATCATCTAATGGACTATGGAAATCTTAATCTTAGGTTTGTTGTAGGATCCCAGCAATGTAGAACTACAATTTCAATCTAAAATCCCCCAAGTAGCACACGATACACCTGAAAGACATTTTGACATGATTGGTCCAATGAAGTACAAGAGAATAAACCTAATAAAAGGTATTTCAATAGTATTTGTTCAATGAAGTTGATGTATGTGTCTTTAAAATACTCTTTTCCCGGCAGGATAAAACATCTTGCAGGATACACAGTGGTCAGACCATTGGGAAATTCCATTCGCAGAGCTGAAGTGATCCCTCCTGTAATTAGTATAGCCCTCAAAACACCATCTTCCTCCCTTACAAGAATTTCTGCCTCCACTTCATCTTGTGGCTAATATATGTCGGATTAATAGATCACCTTTGAATCATTGAATATAAGTAAAGGAATGAATGCCCTTTTGCATTTGGAAGAGGTGCCCTATTTCTACAATATCAGTTTCCACTATCTCTCAAATTCTTCCTTTGTACAACTTTGGGATCATGTAAAGTTTAATTCTTCAATGGCTTTTTTGTAATGCAGAATCAAATTTTATTTTATTAGGGTTTACAGAGATAGTTTTAGATGATCAATGATCTGTTTGACATTTCACGTCATCAGACCTGTGTGAAAGTGGAAGCACAAAAACCAACATTGCATGTGAAAACTTTTTTATTTATTTTTGGTTGGGCTGATTAGACTTTACATCAAGAATCTAGTCTCAAGAGTGTTGATTACATTTTTCAATATTAGAAACCGGAAGTAAATCATCTCCTCATATTCAATCCAAAGACCTTCCTTCCTAAGAAATATCCTTGTACTAATTGGGATATTCTGACTATTCACTCTACAACATTGCTCTTTATAATCAATGAACACGTTTGGTCTTCCCCCTGTTGTTCCTGGACCTTATTGAAGTGTAGCCTTTACCATTATGAATTACTCATTCCTTTACCATCAAGCAAACTTAGGATGTATTAGAGGTTCCCAAATTCTCATTTGATTGTCCATGTCACTTGTCCATTGCTTGATGAAATACCTAAATTTAAAGTTTTTGGTAGTTTGTACATTTGCATGTGTAAAACTTGGAGTAAAACTATACAAATACTTGGGAGATACAAAAACTTGTTTTTTCTTCATAATACAATTCACAGTGGGCTGTAGATTCCCATATAATCTAGATCTGACCACCAGATTTCTCTCTATCATGTAGGCAAATCAAAATGTAAAGCACAAAATTTCTGCCTATAATTTCTATTTTCAAGTGCTGCAGATGTGACAGGTTGCCAATGGAATTAGGAAGGTTATTTAAACCTCTACAGTCTTCTATGTTCAAGTGTTGCAGCTGTGACAGGTTGCCAATAGAATCAGGGGGTTATTTAAACTTTTACACATTTCTATGTTCAAGTGCTATAGCTTTAAGTACATGTTTCCCTAAAACTGTTTTGCCTAAAGGTTTTCCCCTATCATTTATAAGCAACCAAGGAAAATACCAGAACCAAAAAACAATATTTTAGATGCTTAAAATGCACTCATTTCACATACCAAACATTTTAGATTTAAAAGAAATCATAAATGAATCTGATATACAATCTTGGTTGTGACCTATGCTCAAACCCAAAGCAACCAAAATTAAAAATTAATCTAAAGGTTTCATAGCACTCACCTCAATATCATGCACATACTCCTTGAATTCAACATAATCACTGTCAACATTGTCCTGAAGTTGTGTAGCTTTGCTGAGAGCTCTATTGACAGGGTCTTTTCCTTTCGTTCTGCTTTCATATAATTGTTCTGCAACTATAAAAACATATAGAGTAAGACAATTATGAAGAGCTCAACAAAGAAAAAACAACAATAGAGAAAGAGTATGCAAAAAAATGATATAGTTGAGAATCAAAATATTGAGGAATAGCCTCTTACTTGATCTGAATCTATGGAATTATGGTCATTCCATGCAGAAACTATAGGCTTAACAGAGGCAGCCAACTGTGAAACTTTCTCAGTGAGACCATGTAAGCAACTCATTAAATGTTGATACTCTTCATTTGAGTTGACATGATTTGGAGAGGCTCTTACTGGGTGTTCAACAAATGGCTGTGAAATCTCTGTTGATGAACTAGATTTCCAATTCATACTACTCTTAGATTTAGTACGATCTAGTGTTTCCATATAATTGACAATATCTTCTACTCCTGCTTCTCTATTATTGTTTTCCACCTAAAAAACAATGTCAATTTCAACATATAGTTAGTTCAATAAAAAATTGAATTAAATAACACGATGTAAATAGAACCAAAAATCCATACACTTACTCCAAATTTGTCAATTTTGGCCTGCAACCCACCTCGGCCAAATGTATATTCAGCCCTCACATTATCTCTTGCTCTCTTGCCTCTATTACTCTTTGTCAAATATTCTTCAGAATGCATACTTTCTTTCAATGCCTCCCACTATTTGGGAGATAGAGTGGAGTCTAACCTCTCATTTCCCTCCATGATTATTTTTCTGCAATTGTATCTAAAATTGTTCATCAGAAGTCTCATCTTGTGCTTGTAATAATTTCTGGAGATTTGTCCACCAATAGTGTCAAAGGCATTTTCCATTTTTTGTATAACATATTCCACATTTCGTGGATCTTGCTGTGCAAAATTTGATTTGCAAATATCCAAATGGGCCCTACATCTTACGCCCAACTCCGAGGCCCACCTTGCAACATTTTTCCCAATGGGTTCACCATCTCTTGATACCTCAACCAAGAATGGATTCTTTCCTTCTAATATTATTTCTTTTGCATTCCTCTCTATAGATCTGTATAAATCTTGACTCAATCTTTGTCTTTTAACAAAAGCAAACACATCTTCTGTTGAACCACTACCAATATTTCTAGTTGATCCACTAATTCCATCAAAAGTTGTAGATGCAACAGGTGCACTCTGAGGCACATCAGATGCAAGCAGACTCTCTTCGTGACTTTCATTAACCGAAACTTCATGCTCCTTGGCCATATCAGGTGTGGCATGAGTAGGTAGATCAGTACTGGTCTCCCCAGATTTCACTTCAAACACATCCTTTATGTGTTGGCTTCTACGAGCTGGCAGCACTATATCTTTACTTTCTTTTTGTTTTTTCTCTGCATTTTCTCTGCACTCTTTTTATTGCCTATAAAATAAAAATATATATCATATGAATGTCTTATATACATAAAGCTCTTGCCTATAAAATTTCATTAAATGGTATTAAATCAATAATATACTACTTTGTGGATTTACAACTTGCTTGTTTGTCAAACCAAGACGCGATAAATATTCATTATTCTTGGCCACACGTTCTTCACGAAAGTGCTCATAATCTGTCACTAGAATTTCAGCATTATGATCACTATCATCTAATTTGCGCCTTAAATTCTTTTTCCTCATTTCCTGATGTCCAAAAAAACAATAATGTATAAATTAGCAACTTGATACAAAGATAATTAACCTTAACAGAAATTGCATAAATACAAGTTTATGAGGTCCCAGTTTTAATGAACAGTCATTAAAAAACGTAGGAATTCTAAAGCACTACAAACAACAATAGTCATTAGATGTTGTGGGTATTTCAATCAATCGATATTAAATAATGGTTCCCTGCAGAAATGCTAGTTGCATAAAAAGCTTAGCAATGTATTTGAATCAATCCATCAAATCTTGGGATTGGAATAAGGAGTCCTTCACATTGGATGTGGATTCACCATTAGGTCAGCGATAAATTTGGTGTTCCTAGTCTTTTGGTTTCATTCCTCTATTCTTTTGTTTAATATACAATCTGATCTTTGTGGGCAATGAGCAGTTATATCTAAGTCTCTTTGGGATGAATGGGCTCAGAGTAAGGCAGATGCCCAGACTTTGTTTACATCGACACCTCCTTCATCTGAAGTAGTAGAGCTCACAAACACTTGGGATATCTACAGATTGCAAATCTCATTATCAAATATTATCCTAACTGTGAATTGGCATTTTTTGGATTTGATATAGCTCCATAGCTTGATTCCATTACTCTGCTACTCAGCTTGCTTAAGGTGCTTAGCTCATAGTTGAATTCTTGAAGGAATATCAAGGTTTCAAAGAATTCACCTACAGCTGAGTAGCTAATGCATTATACATGTCATGGTATACAATTCCTCAAGTGAAATTTTCAAGAAAAGGGAAATGAGAACATGACAGAGACTACATATGGGATTCTAGATGACTTGGTTGTCGCATCAAGACAAAATGTAGTAGCTTTTCCATGGCAGTTTCTTAACTACAAAGGTTTTCCAATGAAGATGATAGATAAAAATGTGATAATGGCAGCCATTGGCATTCTAGGTGACTTGGTTGGCACCAGGACCAAATGTAGAAGCTTTGCTATGGAAATCTGGCTTCTCAAAAGGTTTTACCAATACGTGCTTGTCATCCAGGGATCAGCTGATCAAGAAAGTAGCCAAATGGGTTGAGATAACTATTTGTCAAGTGATCTGATCCAATTTGTCCAAGAATTCTGAAACTCCATAGTCATTTGGGTTCATCAAGTTGAAGATATATGTGATAGTTTAAATATCTAAGGATTAAAGATATTTCATCAGAATATTTCTATTCATTATTTTTTACATTATTCTACTCCAAGTTCCACGAACTGCAAGTTTACAAAAAGAGAATACACTCTTCTTTCAAAGACAAGCAAAACTGTGTTGGACAATATGCAGCTCCACAAGAATAAAAAAAGATTTGCAGTGCCAAAAAAATATATCAACTAATACAACATAAATTTCGTGCAACTCAACACTTCATTGCTGCAAACCAACGAATAGATCATTCTCAAAAAACTATTTACGATATTTTTCACTACTAACACTTTTCCTAGATAATCCCTCCATCCTCTGGCACACAAACAAGTATTTATCAATAGTCCATGTAGGTCTGTATACTAGTGAGAAATGGAGAAAAGAACATTATTTGTAGCTTTAAATTTTCACTATAGCATTAGTATAATCTGTGATACAGTGAATAGATATTTCCAGGTAAAAAAATTTGTGGAAACTATTGAATGATAATTATAGCATGGAAGGCCTTCAAACGGATGTCATATATTCAGATGTAAGAAACAAGGACCTGAATTATAATTAAAATATATACCAAATTATTTGTTCAAAGATTAAAAATTTAAAAACCAAAAACCAGTTCTTGGAAGAAAAATTACTCGTGAGAACTGTGTGTCTCTAAAAGAAATCCTACAAATAGGCTTTTAGCAATGCTATACATGGATCAGTAAAGTAAACAAATAAAGACCCAATAAGAACTATACCTAGATATTTAGTTCACCATGACATTATTAGAAAGTTAAATGAGTGGTTCTGAATTATTCTTTTTTATTTGGGCACAAATTTCCATTATTCAGACTATTTATATAACACAATTTTTAACTCTACTTACATTCTTGTCAAACTTTGAACAACAAACAAGAGAGCAGTAGAAATATTATTAGTGTTTTAAGGCTTAGTTTCTAGGGTTTGAACATCTTGATTCTTAAGTTGTCAACAATTTTTCTATTATCTGCAGGGTTTAGAACATTACTTGGTTGGAAAAATTTCAACAAAAGAAAGAGCTGAGAACTTTGAACAACCCCTACCTTTGCATCACATACTTAATGAGTGAAGGTTTTGCTATAATACAAATGCATCAAAATAGTACAAGCATTATAACAGTCATAGCAGTGAGTCAAAGTACAGTGGTCAAGGACTGTTATAACATCCTATCATGACAGTGGAAGCAATGATCCAGAGGAGCTGTCAAGAAAAGATCATTGTCAAAGTAAAGCAATGATGGTATACATATTCATATTGCATTCATATTCATATTCATATTCATATTGCATCCTCATTTATATATGAAAACATATTCATATTGCATACAACATTTATATATGAAAACATATTCATATTGCATTCATATATGAAAACATATTCATATTGGATTCATATATGAAAACATATTCATATTGCATCCTCATTTTTATATGAAAACAAATTCATATTGCATTCATATAGAAACTTTTTTTGACATTAATGCTTTGAAACAGGTATTAGTCTAAAGGTCCATGTCCTTAAAACATAAAACAGTCTTAAAACAACATAAAAGTCTTAAATAAAAGGTCATAAAATGGGGCTCATCAATAATCATCTGCATTTCCAGGAAGATCAGAATCCTGATCACTCATGTCTGCATCTACTTGATTTTCTTCCTCATCCTCATTTGTGACATACAATACATTCTCTCTTCCAATTTCTTCATTGGTAATCAAAATCTCTTCTTCAAACAGTTCCTCATTGTCTTCATCCACTTCTTCAAATGTTTCTTGTAAATTAACATATTGCCCATCAAGCATTACATCAACAACTTCCATGAATTTCCGTTTCGAACGAGAGTCTATTTGAATGACATATGACCAACCTGGGCTTCTTACATCATCAATTAGAAATGATTGGTTAATTTGAAGAGGGGAAACATACGACTCATCTATCTCTGAAAAAAATTATCGTGTATTTGCACGTACAAATCCATACTCATCAAATTGCACTGCGGATGGTTGGATCCACTTACATTTTAATAATATAGGACTATTTTCACCAAAATCCACTTGAATAATTTCTTGGATGAATCCAACATAAAATTTCTTCTCAATTTCATGAAGAAATTCAGCACTAACAACACAATCACAATTTGTCTTTCCTTTGTCTTTTTCTTCCACTCTTACATGACTACCATAGGCCCACATTCCACTAAAACACATAGCCCATAAATGTGGAGGTTGTGAAAGATCACTTTTCTCTGTTGTTATATCTTGACCTTCTTCTTTTGCATCACTGATTGCATTAGCAATCCATTCTTCAAATTTTGGAAAAAAATCACCTCTAATCAAATCATGACATCTGCGCTTTTGAGGTCGATGTTGCATCCAAGCTTGATTCTCTTCTTCATGTTTTCTACATAGAATAATGATGTACAAATAGTAAGATTAATAATATAAATGTGTAAATGCAATTGAGTAAATAAATTATTGTGTAATTTTTTTTTTACCTGCGCCACTTATCGAACGAAGATGTGTTTTGAAGAATAACGACATGTATTGTACTTCTTTCTTGATATGATAGCTTTAAGCGACATCCATTTCCTTCTAATACTTCACCTACAACTCTCTCATCTTCATCATCATCCCATACACATTGATTGACATTTTTAAAATCCTTCATATATTTTGTGCAAAATCCCATGGCCTCTTGCATTGAATATCCCTCAGACATGCTGCCTTCTGGTTTTTCCCTAGTACAAACAATTTTTTTCAAAACCTTCATATATTGTTCTATAGGATACATCCATCTTGTTCTTACTGGGCCACAATGCTCTAGTTCATATTGTAGATGTATCAAAAGATGCATAGAAATGTTAAAGATTGTTGGTGGAAATTCTCGTTCCAAGAGACAAAGGACTTCAACAACCTCCTCCCTCAAACTATCAAAGTTCGAAGGATCTAATACATGTAAGCTCATTCTCTTTAATATTAGGCCCAACCTTATAATTTCCAATCTTGGCCCTTTTTCCAAACTCAATATATTTACCACAATAGGTAAAATATTCTCTATTATGACATGATAGTCATGGGTCTTGAGGCCTCTTAAGCTATTAATGTCAGTTTGGATTCTAATGCTGCTACTTACATATCCAGTGGGGAAGCAAGTTTGAGACATCAACTGTAAGAATTGTGCATGTTGTTCCTTTGTCCAGACATAAGGAGCACTAGGTTTTTTATATTTTTCATTATCATATTTTTCAACCCAAAGATTTCGGCGAATCTTTATTTCTCAGAAGTCTTCACGTGATGAAATAGTATCAAAAGCACCAAAAAGAGTTTCTATAATAGCATAAGCTATATTTTTCTCAGTATGCATAAAGTCAACAGTATGCCTAATGGCTATATCCTTAAAGTATGGCAACTTATACAATATGCACAACCATTTTACACCGCTTTCATTACATGGATCATATCTACTGCAAGCAATCCCATCATTTTCAATAAATGACATTCTTTTTTTTCCATTCTCAACAATGTAATCACCTGTTATTAGCAATGGCGCTTCACGATTCTCTTCTTGACCATTGAAACATGTTTTTTGTCGACGATATGGATGATCCATTTTAAGGTAAGCACGATGTCCATAATAAATACACTTACACAAACTTCTTGAGTGCCTCACAAAATCCTTAAAGTTGCAAGCAGGACATCCATGGTATCCATGAACAGAGAGACCAGAAAATGTGCCATATGCAGGAAGATCATGAATCGTAAACAATAAGGAATCTCTTAAAGTGAATTTGATTGAATGACCATCCCTTAAAGATTGAATTGCTTCAATTCCTTTCCAAAATTCCATTAGCTCATCATATAATGGCTCTAGATAAGCATCTATTGTATCTAAAGTCACACTTTTCTTTCTTGGTATAATCAATGATAACATTAAGAAAAATGTTTTAGTTGCTAACCATGGAGGCAAGTTATAATTTATTAGAAACACTGGCCAAGTTGACCATTTAGTACTTTGATTTGAGAATGGGTTCACCCCATCTAGAGCCAAACCCAACCTTATATTACGAGGATCTTGAGAAAAATCAGGCCATCTGTTATCAAATTCCATCCACGTCTTAGAATCAGGCACATGTCGTTGTTTTCCATCAGTGCTCTTATTTTTGGCATGCCACTGCATAAGTTCAGCAATGTCTCTGCACCTATACATTCAGAGTAATCGTGGGATTATTAGAAAGCGGCGAAGAACCTTTCTAGGAACCATAGCTGATTTCAACCCTTGTCTATACCTCACTTCATGACATTTCAGACATTCACTCTCATTTGCAAGATTTTTGAAAAATAATACACAACCATTCACACGTGTGGATGTTTTCATACCCCAAGCTGAGTTTACTGATTTTCTTTTTACATTGACTTCGTTTTGTTGGCAATGTGGAGTCAGCTGTAACAATGAACTTAATAATGCCAATAACTGATCTACACTCTCATTTTTCCAGCCATGTACCACTTGCAAGTTAAGAATTTGAAGGATTGTTGCCAAATGACTTAACTTGCAATTAGCATACATAGGCTTTAAAGCATCCTCCATTGACTTGGCCCAATCATCATTTAGACCCTCATTCAACATTCTATCAACTTCAAACCCTTCATTAAACATTTTTGTCTGTTCATCTATGTTTGGTGCCACTTCATCTATGTCTGTTGCCTCTTCATCTCTCACATCTGTAATTCTATCATACCTTCATAATAATTGTAAGCCCAAGGGCTTACACCACTATGCCCATATCTTATCATATGTCAATAAATCATATTTCTTTTTTTCACCTTTCCACCAAGACAATTTTTACATGGACATGGATATTTGTCAATGTCCCTCTCATCAGCTACTCTCTCATCATATGCATGATATTGATCAGTAGTCAACCTTTGACGCTGATCCATCTATAATATTGTGTATTCCAGTATTAATTTAGTTTTTGATTTAAAGAAAAAACATAAATCTAAAAATAGAGATGCCAAAACATTGTTGAAAGTAGTCAATTTTAGTAGAGACCATAACAGAAAGAAGAGGATATAATGAGTCATTGTTCTGAGATCTATCTTACATTCATTTGAAGTTTACCTACTGAGAATGGAATATGTCTATTTTTCCTATCAGCTTACTTTCGGCAATGAGGGTTTTGAATTACCTTTGAATTCACTACAGAGGGCTTCGCTGACTTCAAATTTGTTGCAGCAAACTCCGAATTCCTTGCCTGCCTTTTCAAAAGTCTCCAAGTCCTATCCAAACAAGCTTTATCGCCCATGCAAGTGCTTCAATACCTGTCCACGAGAATAAAAAACATCAACAACAATCCAATTTCATTCCCATGCCAACAAAGACATAGTCTGGAATCAGCACAATCAGACAATAAGGGCGTCACATAAACAAAGAAAAATGAGGTGGCATCTAACCATGCCTTGATGGATTCTCAAAAACAAGAGCAAAAAGAAAAATTCACTAAGAAGAATACTGCTCCTTCAAATGGGAAAAGAGCTAAAGCCCCCCATAAGGGAACACCCATTCCATCAAAAACACCATCCAATGTTACATCCAGTACATCAAAAGTTCGGGTTTCATCAGTGATGCAGAGTTAGGAGGATTCAAAACACATCTCATAAAACCTTCAACTTGCCTTCCTTTGACACACTTAATTCAACTATATTTCTCTCAATATCAACAAAGATCAAATTCTTTCACTATTGCCCTTAAATACACATCATGGCTCTTGGTTCAAACACTCAAGACTCCAAAACAGAGAACAAGGCCATATTCCTCTTGTAGTTACTTCATGACACCATGCAGTGATAATTCAAATGGGATTTCATTCATACCTTCTCTGTCACAAATAGCTAACAATGGAAACATGAATGGAGAGCCTTATATGAATGAATGGAAACAATGGCTCATTTTGGTATACTACCCCGATATGCTAGAAATGATCTTCAGATGAGATGGTTTGAGCTACCAAACTGCTACATATTGAATAATGGTAATGTTGAGAAACAAGCTTCATATTTTAGTCTTGCCTTGTGTCGATAGCTCATAGTTCATGTTGTATTTGGCTTCCTTCCAGATGCATCTTTTCTTGCATTGTTTAATATTATATTTTATATACTTACATTTTCTCCCTTAGAACAAAAATTGGATAAGTTCCTATTGATATTTGCATGGTGCTTTGTTCACAATTGAGGAGAATCATTTGCTGTTAGTTTTATTCTACATAGGCTGGTCAATCATTTTGAGGCCAACCTGAGATATCTCTTAGGATTCTTATATGTCTTTTCTTTGGGTATTGTGTACCAAATATTAGCCAATGCATGGGAGGAGGGTGATGAAGTTGTCCTTTACACTTTTCGATTGGTTGACTTGGACCTGGAATTGGTTGGTGGACCCATCAAAGAAAAAAAATTTAAAAATTCCAGAATGAGTTGTATGTGAACCATTCAATATAACCTTTTCTTTTGTGCTTCACTTATTAACCTATGCATTAAAAAAGGATAAGTCATAATGTATTATATTTTTGACTTTGGTGATCAGATATGAGATGCGTTTCAATTTAAAGAGTGGGGAGGCTTCACAAAAGAAACTATCAGAGTCTGCAGTAGATTTTCCAAGGATTAATGAAAAGTATATTGGCAAGTAAGAAAATTCTAAGAGATAATACATACACTCTTTCCTAGAACACTACAGCTATGTTTTTTCCTCCATTCTCTCCCTCATAAAAAATGCTTGTGGATCATATAACCAAGGATACCATGTTGATTGGGAAATATCTAATTTTGCTTTATGATTAACATGGGTGCAGAAAGCAACGTTATGTGTATGGTACTACACTAGATTCAATAGCTAAGGTCAAGGGACTCGTAAAGTTTGATCTTCAAGTAGAACCTGAGGTTGGGAAGTCACAGATTGAAGTTGGAGGCAATGTGCTAGGGGTTTTTGACTTTGAACCTAGAAGATTTGGTTCTGAGGAAATATTTGTACCTAGGGATTCTGGGTTAGACCTTGTAGAAGATGATGGTTACTTGATCTATTTTGTTCATGATGAGAACACTGGGTATGGTTCTAGGCTTCTAGCTTACTTACATTTAGTTCTTTTGAGTCCTAACTTGTCTTATATTTTTTCTTGAGAGATGATAAGAAGTAAATAATATTTATATGAGGGCTATTGCTTGTGAAATACATGATGAGTAGGTTGTCCAGTGCAGGCCACTATTTCCAGAGATCCAGTTTTTAACAAAATGGCTTAGATAATAAAAATACCATAGGCAATAATGAAACCAGGACCTAGATAAATCATAGTATTAATCGCTACATAAATGAAGATTATCATTCATATATACAGTAAAAGAAAAAGCAATCTTGAAATAAACATTTATAAGTCTTCCATATGCATATTATGAGATTGCAAATTGGAACTTCTAAGGTATATATTACTAAAATGAGCCATTATAGTATACCTTCTCTGTCACAAATAGCTAACAATGGAAACATGAATGGAAATATGAAAATTTATGAGATGACAAAAGTTTGTGAAGGTTGTTTGAATGGAGAGCCTTATTTATCAAATAGTATCTCGGAAGATACAACATATATCATTTTGGAAGCACCATTGAAAAGAATGTCAAAAGAGCAATTAATATCTGATTATTTAAGGGTTGTAGCAGCAACAAGAAGGGATAAGGATCATGTTCTGGCTGAAAAAACAGAAGAGATTTACAGGCTTAAGTTGGACATTTTGAGGGAGAAAGGAAATGATAGTGAGATGCGTGTTTTAAGAAAAGTGTTGAATGACACGACTAGAAAATTGGATGAAGTTATGAAAGAGAATGAAAAATTGATCCTCTCAAGAAGGTTTGAAAACAAGAACTCTGGAATGGTTTCTAATTTATAGGATGAATTGCAAGCTGAGGATAGAAGAATGACAGAGTTGCATATAGGGAAAGAAAGGGAATTCAAAGCATTATCTGACAGTAAAGAGCTAGATAAGTCATCAAGAGAATCCTACTTACTGAGTCAAATAGTAGTGTTGGAAAATGATAGGGAAGAAATAGAAGAGAAAAACAGGAACGAAATAGACATACTAAGAATTTTTTTTGAAGAGGTTATCAAGGAGATATCAATTGCCTTAGATATGGCATTGAAGGAATTTGTAGAGCTTAGAAAGCAGAAGCATTCACTTAACAAGATGATCCATGATAAAGATAGGGGTATGAGTTTAGTCTTAATGGAAAAGGAAATTCAGAGGTAGAAGATAGCAACAATGGAGAATGTGCTTGACCAGAAGGGAAATGAATATAAAGAAATACATGGTTTGTTTCAGAATATGTTGGAAGAATGTAAAGAGCTAAAAGGAAATACATTTTATATTGAAATGCTTCTAATGGAAAAAAAGGATTTAGATTCAGCTAAGAGAGAACAAGATGAACTAAAAAGGAAAGTTAGTTTGTTGGAGGAAGCTATTGAAGAAAACAGACACCGTGCAGATGTAGCCTTAAGAGTTTTGGAAGAAACAAGGAAAGAGAAATTGATGCTTGAGGATGCTATCCAAGATAGGGGAAATGTCGTGAGCAGTATTATGAAGGAGGAGGAAGGGAAGAGAATAGATATTGAAGGAATCATTACACAAAAATATTATGCCTTAGCCTTGGTTCAAAGAGAAATTAAAAAATAGAAAAAAGAAACAATTGCAATCAAAGAATCTTTTGAAGAAAATAAAGTAGCACTGGAGCAGGCCATGGTTCAGATTAAAGAAGAAGAGAAAAAAACCCAGTTCTTTGAGACAAAAGTGCAGAAACTTGAGGAATGCCTCCAAAGAATGCAAGTAGACTTACAAATGGAGCAGAAGTAGAGACAAATGGAATTATCAGGTACATTAGCAATATCATGGATGCATCTCTGAAGTTGGAAAACTTGGCATTGGAAAAGCTTCATCGTAACTTCTCAAGGTAGTAAATTTTTGCCATCACCATTTTTCAGTTCATGTTTTTTTTATGCTTGCATGAAACATGGCATAATTTTCAGCCACCGAAATTCAATATTTGATTCATGGGGTGTATTTTCAGTGTTCATTCTGAGAATTTTTATTTACACTTAAAGAGTTTGTTTTTGGTAGCAAATGTGAATATGCTTTCATACATTTTGATTGAGAGGATAAATCCAAATCTATTGCTTATCACAAATTTCTAACTTTAACTAGTAAAGAAAATTTGAATTCAGTTATTTATGGATATAGCCAATATATGATTGCCATTATTTTTAAGTGTGTTTTCCTGTGGTCATTGTAGAGCATGGCTTCATTTGAAGCATATCGGTAAAATCTATAGGTCAGTGTTGTCTGTGATATTTCTTAAACATTAAAGCATGATTGTTATGTCCTATTTCCCGATCTCTTTGAAAAAATGACATTGGCCAAGGTTCTTTGAATTGAATTTCGTGTTTTTTGGATTATGCAAAAAATTATTCATCAAGTTGAGAGGAGCTGACAGACAGATGGGCATTGCCAACTAACGAAGGAAAGGGTTTAGGGTCAGACTTCAAGCAAAGCAATAATGGTTCACCTCAAGCAACATGAAGACCCTAAAAGCGTATCACCTTACAAGAAGGGCATATGAATTTTCAAAGATTACAATAGTCTATAAGCAAAGATTCAGATAGCATACATCAATATTCTCATGAGTTGGGTCATTTGTTAGAGTATGTGTTCCTAGAAATGAACACTCACCATGAATTTGTTAAGAGGCAGCATATCAAAGTTCACAGTCACCTTTCATGCCAAAAAAGTTACTGATTTTGGCTTCAGTACGAGGCAAAGTAATGTCCCTGTTCTTCAAAATTGATAATAGGACCTAATTCAAGTGCATATTTAAGTAATTGAATTGTACTTTCGCTGAATGTTTTGGAACAACTTCCTATTGAAGAGCTATTTGACAGAATGTGGTTGAAAGGAAAGTCAACTAAATGCAAGGGAAATTTTTAGGCTTCAAAAATTAGTCATAAATGCAAAAGATTAGTTATAAATGAGTAAGTTTATGAAAGTCATTAATGGACTGTGTGTGAAGGGATAGTCCTTTAAAATTGATATGAGGTGGAATGTGCATAGATTGAGGGGTAGTTTACTATACTGTTATGAGAACATAGGAACCACCTTGCTCAAACATCAACAATAGTAACCCTACCTTTAAGACTACTTCTAACCTTTGAGTCACCTTAGATAGCTTTCACAAAATAGTTTCTAGACACTTTGATTCTGTGATGGAAAACACCTTGGAGACCTAATGCCCTTTTAAGACTCTATCCCACCTTGATAGCCACAAGTCATCATTTATAGATACATACAAAAGAAATCATCAAACAAGTGACAGTCTTAACAGTCATTAAGGAAGACAACCTATTGAAAGAGACAACATATAAGAGGTTGAAAGCATAGGAGGTAGATTTATAGATGGTATAAGCCAGAATAACAGTTCACTATGCAATGAAGACAATTCTGGGGAGACTCTACACACATGCAATCAAGCATAATGAGGCTAGTGATCAAGAGATAGAGGATGACAATCACATTGCAAAAGATTCAATAATAGTGATAAGAGATTGTAAAGTTTGGAAAGTAAAGATGAATGAATGTGGAAAGAAACAGTAAAAAATATCATTCTAATGCAAAAGTATAGTCCAAGAATGGCAAGGAAGGATGGGCATTTCCAACTAACGAAGGAAAGGGTTTAGGGTCAGACTTCAAGCAAAGCAATAATGGTTTACCTCAAGCAACATGAAGACCCTAAAAGCGTATCACCTTACAAGAAGGGCATATGAATTTTCAAAGATTACAATAGTCTATAAGCAAAGATTCAGATAGCATACATCAATATTCTCATGAGTTGGGTCATTTGTTAGAGTATGTGTTCCTAGAAATGAACACTCACCATGAATTTGTTAAGAGGCAGCATATCAAAGTTCACAGTCACCTTTTATGCCAAAAAAGTTACTAATTTTGGCTTCAGTACGAGGCAAAGTAATGTCCCTGTTCTTCAAAATTGATAATAGGACCTAATTCAAGTGCATATTTAAGTAATTGAATTGTACTTTCGCTGAATGTTTTGGAACAACTTCCTATTGAAGAGCTATTTGACAGAATGTGGTTGAAAGGAAAGTCAACTAAATGCAAGGGAAATTTTTAGGCTTCAAAATTAGTCATAAATGCAAAAGATTAGTTATAAATGAGTAAGTTTATGAAAGTCATTAATGGACTGTGTGTGAAGGGACAGCCCTTTAAAATTGATATGAGGTGGAATGTGCATAGATTGAGGGGTAGTTTACTATACTGTTATGAGAACATAGGAACCACCTTGCTCAAACATCAACAATAGTAACCCTACCTTTAAGACTACTTCTAACCTTTGAGTCACCTTAGATAGCTTTCACAAAACAGTTTCTAGACACTTTGATTCTGTGATGGAAAACACTTGGAGACCTAATTCCCTTTTAAGACTCTATCCCACCTTGATAGCCACAAGTCATCATTTATAGATACATACAAAAGAAATCATCAAACAAGTGATAGTCTTAACAGTCATTAAGGAAGACAACCTATTGAAAGAGACAACATATAAGAGGTTGAAAGCGCAGATTTTCAGATGATATAAGCCAAAATAGTTATGCAATGAAGACAGATGCAGGGAACTCTACACATTCAACATATTTAGAGGCTATTGATCAAGAGATGAAGATGACAAATGCATTTAGTTAATAATAGTGATAAGTTGTAAAGGTTTGGAAAATGGATGAATGAATGTGGGAAAAGCAGTCAAAATATCATTCTAATGCAAAGTATAGTCAAGAATGGCAAGGAAGATGGACATTTCAACTAACGAAGGAAGGGTTGGGTGGACTTCAAAACTTAAAACAATAGTTCACCTCAACATGAAGACCCTAAAGGCGTGTCACCTTACAAGAAGGGGCATATAGATTTTCAAAATTACAATAGTCTATAACAAAATTTGAATGGCATGTCAATATTCTGAGTTGGGTGTTGCTTAAGTATGTGTTCTAGAAATAGACACTCACCATAATTTGTTAAAGAGCCCGACATATCAAAAGTTCACGGTCACCTTTCATGCAAAAAAGTTACTTCGTTTTTGGCTTGATGTGAGCAAAATAATGTCCCTCGACTGGGGGTGATAATGAGTTCATTAAAGTGCATATTTAAATAATTGAATTGATGTTTGGAACAACTTCCTATTGAAGAGCTATTTGAAAGAATGTGGTTGAAAGGACAGTCAACTAAATGCAAGGGAAACTTTTAGGCTTGACAAATTAGTCATAAGTGCAAAAGATTAGATATAAATTAGTAAGTTTATGACAGTCATTAATGGATTGTGTGTGAAGGGACAGTCCTTTAAAATTGATATGAAGTGGAATGTGCATAGATTGAGGGGTAGTTTACTATACTATTATGAGAACATAGGAACCACCTTGCTCAAACATCAACAATAGTAACCCTACCTTTAAGACTACTTCTAACCTTTGAGTCACCTTAGATAGCTTTCACAAAATAGTTTCTAGACACTTTGATTCTATGATGGAAAACACCTTGGAGACCTAATGCCCTTTTAAGACTCTATCCCACCTTGATAGCCACAAGTCATCATTTATAGATACATACAAAAGAAATCATCAAACAAGTGACAGTCTTAACAGTCATTAAGGAAGACAACCTATTGAAAGAGACAACATATAAGAGGTTGAAAGCATAGGAGGTAGATTTATAGATGGTATAAGCCAGAATAACAGTTCACTATGCAATGAAGACAATTCTGGGGAGACTCTACACACATGCAATCAAGCATAATGAGGCTAGTGATCAAGAGATAGCTGATGATAGTCACATTGCAAAAGATTCAATAATAGTGATAAGAGATTGTAAAGTTTGGACAGTAAGGATGAATGCATGTGGAAAGAAACAGTAAAAAATATCATTCTAATGCAAAAGTATAGTCCAAGAATGGCAAGGAAGGATGGGCATTGCCAACTAACGAAGGAAAGGGTTCAGGGGTAGACTTCAAGCAAAGCAATAATGGTTCACCTCAAGCAACATGAAGACCCTAAAAGCATATCACCTTACAAGCAGGGCATATGAATTTTTGGAGATTACAATAGTCTATAAGCAAAGATTCAGATAGCATACATCAATATTCTCATGAGTTGGGTCATTTCTTAGAGTATGTGTTCCTAGAAATGAACACTCACCATGAATCTGTTAAGAGGTAGCATATCAAAGTTCACAGTCACCTTTCATGCCAAAAAAGTTACCGATTTTGGCTTCAGTACGAGGCAAAGTAATGTCCCTATTCTTCAAAAATGCTAATAGGACCTAATGCAAGTGCATATGTAAGTAATTGAATTGTACTTTCTCTGAATGTTTTGGAACAACTTCCTATTGAAGAGCTATTTGATAGAATGTGGTTGAAAGGACAGTCAACTAAATGCAAGGGAAAATTTTAGGCTTCACAAATTAGTCATAAATGCAAAAGATTAGTTATAAATGAGTAAGTTTATGACAGTCATTAATGGACTGTGTGTGAAGGGACAGTCCTTTAAAATTGATATGAAGTGGAATGTGCATAGATTGAGGGGTAGTTTACTATACTGTTATGAGAACATAGGAACCACCTTGCTCAAACATCAACAATAGTAACCCTACCTTTAAGACTACTTCTAACCTTTGAGTCACCTTAGATAGCTTTCACAAAATAGTTTCTAGACACTTTGATTCTGTGATGGAAAACACCTTGGAGACCTAATGCCCTTTTAAGACTCTATCCCACCTTGATAGCCACAAGTCATCATTTATAGATACATACAAAAGAAATCATCAAACAAGTGACAGTCTTAACAGTCATTAAGGAAGACAACCTATTGAAAGAGACAACATATAAGAGGTTGAAAGCATAGGAGGCAGATTTATAGATGGTATAAGCAAGAATAACAGTTCACTATGCAATGAAGACAAATCTGGGGAGACTCTACACACAGGCAATCAAGCATAATGAGGCTAGTGATCAAGAGATAGAGGATGACAGTCACATTGCAAAAGATTCAATAATAGTGATAAGAGATTGTAAAGTTTGGACAGTCAAGATGAATGCATGTGGAAAGAAATAGTCAAAAATATCATTCTAATGCAAAAGTATAGTCCAAGAATGGCAAGGAAGGATGGGCATTGCCAACTAACGAAGGAAAGGGTTCAAGGGCAGACTTCAAGCAAAGCAATAATGGTTCACCTCAAGCAACATGAAGACCCTAAAAGCGTATCACCTTACAAGCAGGGCATATGAATTTTTGAAGATTACAATAGTCTATAAGCAAAGATTCAGATAACATACATCAATATTCTCATGAGTTGGGTCATTTGTTAGAGTATGTGTTCCTAGAAATGAACACTCACCATGAATCTATTAAGAGGCAGCATATCAAAGTTCACAGTCACCTTTCATGCCAAAAAAGTTATTGATTTTGGCTTCAGTACGAGGAAAAGTAATGTCCCTGTTCTTCAAAAATGCTAATAGGACCTAATGCAAGTGCATATGTAAGTAATTGAATTGTACTTTCTTTGAATGTTTTGGAACAACTTCCTATTGAAGAGCTATTTGACAGAATGTGGTTGAAAGGATAGTCAACTAAATGCAAGGGAAATTTTTAGGCTTCACAAATTAGTCATAAATGAAAAAGATTAGATATAAATGAGTAAGTTTATGACAGTCATTAATGGACTGTGTGTGAAGGGACAATCCTTTAAAATTGATATGAAGTGGAATGTGCATAGATTGAGGGGTAGTATACTATATTGTTATGAGAACATAGGAACCACCTTGCTCAAACATCAACAATAGTAACCCTACCTTTAAGACTACTTCTAACCTTTGAGTCACCTTAGATAGCTTTCACAAAATAGTTTCTAGACACTTTGATTCTGTGATGGAAAACACCTTGGAGACCTAATGCCCTTTTAAGACTCTATCCCACCTTGATAGCCACAAGTCATCATTTATAGATACATACAAGCTTCTACAGATATACCAAAAGAATTCTTTGCTTACCATACATGAATAAGAGACATAGAATCACAATAGAAAAGGAATCCAAATCTATTTTCTCACTATAAAGATGATTCCCCAGTCTTACCTATAAAGCTATGTGTTGTTGAGCCTGAGCTAAGACATTCTCTTGGTCTGGTTTTGGTTGACCACTGCTATGAGAAGGAAATAAGATGGAATCAATTAGATTGTCAGAAGTACAGATTAAAAACAAATAATATAGATTCAATTGTATTATAGTCTCATGCATATCTATACCTGGCTGTAGCACGAAAAACAATCAAAGTTTTATCTCCCAATTTAGGGAAGCACATGCAATGTCTGTCATAGCTGGATCCCAATATTTTTGATAAAAGTAATTAGCATCTTGAATATGACAAGAAATAATGATGCTCGTGTCAGAGTACTGGAAATGTCATTTCAAATAAAATTTGTTAAGAATTGACAAAAATATCAGCATAAAGGCTCACCTGGTAGACGCAAAACCCATAACCTTTTGAATTCCTGGTATCTCTATCTTTACATTCACCTATGCATTCACCTGTGTTGTATGTAAAATTTCAGATCTTTTTCATCTTGTCTACTGTGATATAAAAAATAGACTTGAAAATAAATGTGAAAAATTTGAAGGTTCTTATTTAAATTCACCATTCTCATAACTGAATTTCTTGTGTATTCACAGTCACACCACCATATAATGAAATAATTAGGAATGACTTAATAGTTTTCATTAGTAGGTGGAAAATTAGTTTGAGAACACTAATTGTATCAATCTATTGAGATAAACAATGAAAATAGACTATTAATTTACAACAATTTGTTTTAGAACGAGTTTGTTTTGCATAAAGATCTGGGGTTTTTAATAATATTACTTGTTTGCTTGCAGATGACCCATGGGTTAAAGAAAACATAAACTAGGGCATAATATTTTCTACATATCCTCATCATTAAAAATCCAATACAATGGCCACTTCCCGCCACACCAATTGTAAGCTTTCCCGCCAAAAGAAGTTGCATTCCGAGTGCAACGCCTTGGCTATAGCAGCAGATGAGAGAGCCAACTCAAAACCACCGAAAAGATGGGAAAGAACAACATTTTTAATGGCTATAGCAGCAGATGCGAGAGAGAGCCATCGAAAAGATGTGAAGAAACATTAGTTTTAATTTTAGGGAAAAGGTGTGGGAAAATTAATTATATTTTTAGGGAAAAGGTATTTTTTCTATTGTCTTAATTTGAGACAATATAAAATTAAAACTAGCACTTGCACCTATAGGAGGTTCAAGAATAAGTCGATAGGAAATTGAACGTAAAATTTAAATGTGTTTTAATATTGCATTAAATGAAGTATTACACTCATTGCAATTATAAGAATGACATATATGCAACTTAACTGAAACACTATGATATCATTTTAACTTGTACAATTTTAATTCAAGTGGTATTCAAGTTAGGTGATATTTCTAAGGTCCAAATTGAACATAATAATGGATAACAACTATTGTAGATGAAATGACAAAATTTGAAAGCAATGAGCAGCGTACTCTAAGCAAATTGCAATCTCTATTGTATAACACCCTTTTAATTCTTTTTAGGTTGGTAAAATAGTAGAAAGAACAACAAAAGTTATAAATTCGCCAATATTCTTCAAAACCATATTTTTACAAACCTAAGCTCTCAAGGAAGGTAAAATTGTCCAAAAACCCAAGCTTCATTGTTGTTATTTCAAATACATATATCAAAAGACCAAACAACACATGCCAAGGGAGTATACCAATCCTCAAAGAATTTGGTGTATGAGGAAAGAATAAACAAAAGAATCCAACCAACCTCTAAAAAAGAAACAAAACAACCTTTGTATCTATCGTTTTTGGGGAAAAATAATTCCCTAAATTTAAGTTGTTTATTCAAATTCACAAATGGATTTCACTTTGAAGGGAATGAACAACAATGTCATTGACATTTACAAGTACAGGAAAATAAGAACCTTTTCTAAGTGAACTTCTAATTTTGTCACATTAAAGAAAAGTTCCATCTTTCCAAAATTGGTTTCCATAAGAAATGTGATAAAAATTATTAATCTTAGAATATTTCCAGTGAAAATATTCTTGTAAATTAATCCTAGAAATTTTTTGGGAAAGTTGGAAAATCTTATAAGCACTACATTTATTCATAACAAACATAAGTCTAGAGGAAGATAAAAGCTTGAATAGAAACCTAACAATCAATATTGCATAGTATTGAACCTACTCCATTATTGAACTATATCGTAGTCTAGATGATCAACAAAGAGAGACCCACATGCTAGAAATGGTATTGCAGGATAGAGGAGGGATGTCTCTTATTAAATGGCTTGTAAATGTGTGGCATACACCAAATCTATGTCATAAATTATAGAAGAAAAACAAAATCTAGACATGTTCTAAAGTTTTAAAATAATATCTATTCCCTTTAAATTAATCCTTTAAAAGACATTAGCTAGTATCTTCACTTTTTGCTTTTAAGTGGGGGTGATTTGAAAGCCATGATGTTCACCAATTACTTCTCATTCATTTTGTGCAAAAGTTGATGTTGCAAAAAAACAAATAACAAAACCACATAAGAATGTCAAAAAGTGTTTTTAAACCAAAATTGAAAAAATTGGATCTTGGTCTTCAAGGTTACAGTTGGTTACTACATAAAGCAGTAGTATTATTAAAGTTGTTGTCAATGTGTTTGGATACTACAGGCAATATAGTTTATGTTTTTTGAAATAAATTTAAAGTTTAATAGATTTTAAACTAATAAATCATGCACAGTAATTTGTGTTTCCAATACCTACAAATTACCTTTTCTTTTGATTCTCTTTTTTGAAGCCTTTGTCATCATTTGTGCAGATAATTTTTCCTATTTTTTTAGTCATTTGTGTAGATTTTTAAAGTTTAAAAGCTTAATAGTTGTTCTATTTTTTTGTTGTTTATATCTACCAATGATATATGAACATAGATATCTAAATATTACAATCAAGAAAACAGCAAATAGATCAATAGATATTGTTTTTGCATAATAAAGATGTTTCATATTCTAAATATAATCCATCTCAATCCACAAAGGCTAATTATACTAGAAATTTAAATAAGAGGTAGCAAGAAAGCTTGCAAATAATGAGTGTTCTTTCATAATGACATGAATTCCAAATAATTGGAGTTCCCTTACATAAGACATTCAATTACTATAAAGGAAAAGTAAAGGTACATTCAAATTTGAAGCCATATCATAAGGATTTAGGTGCATTCAATTACAATCCTAGAAAAGAAAATCCACATTCAAATTTGAAGGAGTGTAATTGCAAATATTGCTATGACAATCTACAAATGAGTATCTAGTTTGTGAAAGGAAATCATCTCAAGAAAATCTGGAGTTGGGACTTAATGTCGAAATAAAATATGACATAAATGAGGAACTCCAATGGCATTTAGTGCTAGCAAAATGGTTGAGTTGTGAGAGTGTTTGGTCTTATTTTGTTGTTGCTTTTATGTATTTGCATACTTGTAGAAAAATTGTTAGAAAGAGAAAAGAAAGATTTTTTTTTAGTCATGTTTTAGAGCAAGTTGATATTAATGTTTCATGTGTAGTGTATGACTACTTTTTTGAAAGAAGAAATTTGGATTAATCATTGGAGACACTTTGTAACTAAGTATGCAATGAAGGTTTTTTGGTTGGAAGACGTGGGAAAAATGTAGTTGATAAAATCAAAGTAACTAACCTGTAGTTCTTTTTTGTATTAGTGTTCATTCAAGAGTTTGAATTTGATAATGCCAATAAGCGTTCTTCTTCTTGCTTTTGACGAGCTACCTATGGACTTTGTTGCGTAATACGGCATATCATTTGGAAATGCGCCGAGAGGCTAGTTTGCCATAGGCTTTTAAAGTTCCGCACCTCTAAAATGGTGGACCATTAATGTGAAGGTCATCTTGATCTACATTGTGTGATATTGAGTTATTTGCCTTTTCAGAGTGTGAGGCTTTGCTTGGTTGTATTATTAAAGTCCATGCTATTTTGAGTAGAGTTTGAGTAGAGATAATAAAAAAATGACTAAAGGGAGCCAATGGAAATTTACATTTTTAGAGATATTATTATGATTTTATTTGAAAACTATTAATTAGTAATTTTATTTGTAATGTTTTATTATTAGTTACTTAGCGGGCTGATCCCGAGAATAAGGTCTTGGCCAGAGGAGTTTTAGAGTAGCTATAAGGAATGAAATTATGGCCAGGATTTTTAATAGTAAGGCACATTTATTTTGAGTGAAAACTTTGTTTGTCTAATGTTAGTCCATTTTATTTGAGTCATTTGGTTGTGAGTTTTTACTTATTAGATTAGTCAGCATAGGTATTAGATTAGTCATTTTATTTGTCAAGATTCTGCACAATTATTTAGTCAAAAGAACAAGTTTTTTTTTAGTCATGCTTGTAGTCATTAATTTGCCCAGATTCCAGCGCGAGTGAGATGGGAAGAGAGATTAGCTGGCTTTTGGGTATTTTATACTTGTTGGATCCAGTTTCCGTTGTTCCATGCTATAGTTGATGATGATATTTTATATTGTATTCAGTAGAATTGTGAATCGAACGCTGCATGATATTTATTTTATATTGTACTTCAGCTGTCTGTCCATGAATCACTTATTCCAAAGAAGTCAGAGCTATAGTTAGTGATATTTTTTATATTTGTATTCCATGAAATTGTGATATTTTATATTGTATTTTATATTTTATATTAGTCCGTACATAGAATTCAATGAGGTGTTAGATGACGGCGCCTTTGAAAGGCAAGATAAGTCAATAATGTCATGTGGTCGCTGAAACTTGGAACCTTAGAACCGAAGTCTGAAGTTTTGAATTTTTTGAAACCTCTAACGCAATGACCCACAACTAGAAAGATGACCAAGAAAGACTTGCAACTCAACAAAGTGAACCATCAACCAAGTCGGGGAATCGGGAAGTGATGACAATTTAGAAATCCATGAAAAGGTTATAAAACTCTAAGGACTAGTGACTAAGCCTATTTTTCTCCCTTATTTTGAGTCTATCATCTCTCGATTTATAACATTTTGCAGATTATTAATGAAATTATGATCTTGAAAGTGATCTTTTCCATTAATATTCTTTATCATTAATATTATACAGTATGCATTGAGTGCTTATATTTTTATGAATTTTGGCTTTGGTTTAATGAACCAGTTAAAGTACCTTGATTAAATCATTAAAGCATGAATTCATATAAATTTTTAGTGGATCTGCTAAATAGTCATGGAGATTGAGTATTGATGTGTGAATAGTATTAGTAGCATATGCAACAATGAACATTAGCAATCGTTTAAAGTGTATCTAGAAGTTGAAACCACTACCAGACTTTTTCTTCAAATGATATAATAAATAATATAGATAATTGAACATCAACAGATTACTAAAGTTTGAATTTGAGCTTTTAAATTGATTGTCACATTAAGGAATACACAGAGGCATTGGCAATGCAAAATCTTGCTCAAAGACAGTTCTCTGCACAGAGCTGAGTTGGAACTTGGAAACTCATATTATAAAAAATTAAATCACTGGATCACCTTTTCTAGTAACTTCCACTCTTCAGGTGTTGGAATTGTCATTTGTTCTAACTGATGCTATTTGACTTGAATATTTGTTAACAATTCATGATTAAAAGTGGACCCCATCTTCAATTTTTCAGTCAATTTTGCATTCAGGATTAGCAATGGTTTGATGGAATCCAAATAGGTCACCACATCTGGGTTCTGAGGAAACTAGTCCAAATCAATCTTCCTTGCATCCTCCACCTTCTTTATAAAATCATTCCATCAGTAAGATCCCTTGCTCATTTGTATCCAGAGTCTTTGGTAAACAAAGCTCTATGAAGTTCCTTAACTTTTCATCCACCTTCTTCATCTTGTCTACAGCCAAATGCAAATATTTCTCTGTTTCACGCATTCTAAAACACTTTTCAATGACAAATGACAACATCATTGATGTAGCAATCCGATTAGTAATCCCTTTTGATTTCAAAACATTGTCACTAGATTTGTAGGATGTTTGTTGAATTTGATTTGTTGATTTCTCTAATGCCAGCACATTTTTGTTCTCCATTAAATATTTTTTGAGCTTCTTATGATGTTGTCTAATAGCATC
>VDFB02271358.1:509641959-509718693 GCA_007258455.2 Sequoia sempervirens
AAAGAAACTTATGGAGTTGTGTTGATATGTTAAAAAGCTCAATAATGGGTCCCTGAATTGAGTTAGGTTGTGAACTGGAAGTGTGTGGTTGAGAATTTGTACCCTATTTAGTTCGTTTCCTATGCTACAAGGGAATAGTGTGATTTGGTTGAGAAAGAGTGAAATGGAGAACTTGATGATATAATACCTAGTTGGTTGTTGAATTTGTGATTAGTTGTGTTGTAGGACCTCCCCCAATTGCATCAATGATCTTGATGAAATTGAGGAAGAACAACAAGAGAGGGACAAGAAAAATAAAATCAATATAGAGTTTCAAGGATTTGTCAAGCGAGTAAGAGAGCTATGAGAGCAACCTCATCTAAAAGATTTTGAACTAGAGTTTGATATACCATTTAGAGAGCTTAGTTTTCATGGAGTTCCTTTCAAAGCCTCTACTAGTGATTTTGATTCTAATAATTCGGAAGAGTCAGATCAAGGATATGAACCCTATAATGTAGAAGAGGAATGAGAATCACTCTGAGTCATGTTGCAGGTACCGACTTTAATACCAACTATAGTGGAAACATTGAAATTCCCTAGTAGTATTTATGTAAAGGAAATTTCCTTTAGATGCAAGGATTCAAATCACATCAACCATGTGGTACAAATAATTAAATCCAAGAGACGATTTGCAACAATGAAAGAGTCTAAAAAGGAAAAGAGAGCTACATTGGTGACTCAGGAGAAACTTCAGCTTTCAAAAACAAAACCAATTAGGCCGGTAGACGTGTGGATCAGGCTAGCATTTGGTGGAAGTGGAATAAGATTACTATAACTCTAGAGGCCCACCATACTGGATTTCGATATTCAACCATGAGAGTAAAGGAGGGAGTTGATATCATGTATCAAAACATTAAGCATGCATTCTTCCAGCCAACAGAGAAGGAGATGATTACTTTGCTTCATTTTAATTTGCTTAACCATATCAAGGCATGGGAACCAAGAAGACTAATGATGTTGAGTTTTATGTGGAGGTAATGGATGTGGTCCAAACTTTAGGAGGTGCAAGAAGGTTATCTTGTTTTTACTACTACTACCTACTTTCACAGTGTTTTTGGATTGACAAGTTTCATGATGTAATTCAACCCATTCCACTTTTTTTTTCCTCCTATAGCTTGTGAAATGGGTCCTCTAACTTGTAAAATGCATGCCTAACCTTATTATAATGTTGTGGAGTCAAGGTTGGGTGTTTGGGATGATGTTCTAGGGTTGCAACAAGGTATTTTCATGATGAAAATGAGGTTTCAAGTGGTGTTTTGACAAAATGTGGGAAGGACTGTCCATGTAATGTATTATTCACCATGTGCAAGGTCGGGTAAGTGTGTTTGGTGCTTTTTTTGGGTACGGAAGGTGTGAGAGATAGGATTTTCATTAAAACCCCAAGTATTTTGCTTGAAATAGAGAGTTTTGTGTATTAGGGGTGTAGAGGTCTTGGACCTAGAAAAAAATCATGGAATTGGAGGTTTTGACACATAACATACTATTGTTTTAAGAGTTTGAGTGAAGATCTAGTGTTTAAAAGGTCATCTCTTTGTAAATAGGGCTAATTTAGTAGCCTTTATGCAAGGTGGTCTATTGGATCTTAATGATGGTACAAAGAAACATGGTATGATCTCTTGGGAATTTGTCTTAGGGTCTATGTTAAAGCTTGATTGATGTTTGGTTGGCCATTGGATGACCTTCTCTAAAAGATAAGCCCATTTGATGAGATTTGGAGACTATAAGTTCGGCAAGGGTTTGTTGAAAACCTATACTTGAAACTTCCCACAGCCAACCAAAGCCTAAAACACATTCAAAAAGGTCTACACGAGCTTAAAATTTCAAGAGATATCACTGCCCCTAAATATTTCTTCAAACCCTAGCAGTAAACCGCCATTTTCCACTAAAAAAATGCACCATTTGACATCTAGGGCATCACCTAAAAACCCTCTATTTGCCTCCCTTGCACACAAAAATATGCACACATGTTTTATAACCATAACTAAGCCTTTATATCAAGTTATAGAAGCATACAGTGGGTGAAAGGCTTACTATGACATTTTAATGCACCAAAAACCCTTAAAACAGGGTATACAAACTGACCCTCAGTAATTGGCTTCTAAAATGCACAAAATCAATTGAAATCCAACCAAACCAAAACTAAAACAGAGTTAAGTCTTTTGCGCACCAAATTCCATTGAAAACATAGCACAATCACCTTGTACAGAACTGTATAGTTCAATGAAACATCAAATCCCAAAGTGCAAAAGGGTAGCAATCTTTGACGGGGTATTAATCGGATACCATGGAACTTACAAAATATATGTTTGAACCTATGGGATCATGTTGGGGCCATCTACAATAACCTCTCTCAGTTTTTTTTTTATCTCAGAGTGGTTTTCTTGTGGTTTTCAGTTTTCATTTTATGGAAAAAGTGTCAAATGCAAGCAATGGAAAGTTACAAAGTGGTGCAAATTTCGTTTTGAAACTCGTGTGACCAAATAGATTGTTCCAATGCATCCAAATAGGTATTTTTATGCTAGGAATGGTCCCATTTCGCACCCAAACACACGGAATCGCTCTGAGTTACATTCAACCATATCGATCCCTTAAGGGTCCAAAGTGCAAAATGGCTGCAAACTTCAACATGCTGCTACTCAGATACCATGATGCTTAGAAACTTCTCATGTGATCCTATGAGATCATGTTGGGCCCCTCTACAATAATTTTTTTAGTTTTTGTTATCATGGAGTGGTTTTCTTGTGGTGTCTAGTTTTCAGTTGATGGAAAAAGTGTCAAATAGAAGTAATGGAAAGTTGCAAAGTGGTGCAAATTTTGTTCTGCAACTCATGTGACCAAAAAAACTATTCCAATGCATTCAAATAGGTATTTTTACACTACGCATGGTCCTCTTTCACACCCAAACATGCAAAATCACTTCGAGCTATGTTCAACCGGATCGATCCTTTAAGGGTCCAAAGTGCAAAATGGCTGCAAAATTTAGCATGCTATTACTCAGATACCGTGATGCTTAGAAACTTCTCATTTGATCCTATGGGATTTTGTTGAGCCCCTCTACAATAGACCCTCTTTATTTTTGTTATCTCAGAGTGGTTTTCCTGTGGTGTCCATTTTTTAGTTGACGGAAAAAGTGTCAAATGGAAACAATGGAAAGTTGCAAAGTGGTGCAACTTTCGTTCTGCAACTCATGTGACCAAAAAAACTATTCTAATGCATCCGAATAGGTATTTTTATGCTAGGCATGGTCCTCTTTCACACCCAAACACGTGGAATCGCTTCGAGCTATGTTCAACCGGATCGATCCCTTAAGGGTCTAAAGTGCAAAATAGCTGCAAACTTCAACATGATGTTACTTAGATAGTGTGATGCTTAGAAATTTATCGTCTAATCCTATGGGATTGTGTTGGGCCCCTCTACAATAACCTCTCTCAGTTTTTTTTATCTCAGAGTGGTTTTCCTGTGGTGTCCAATTTTCAGTTGATAGAAAAAGTGTCAAATGGAAGCAGTGGAAAGTTGCAAAGTGGTGCAACTTTCGTTCTGCAACTCGTGTGACCAAACGAACTATTCCAACACATCTGAATATGTATTCTTATGCTAGTCGTGGTCCTCTTTCACACTCAAACACGCGGAATCACTCCGAACTATGTTCAATCAGATCAATCCCTTAAGGGTCCAAAGTGCAAAATGGCTGCAAACTTCAGCATGTTGTTACTCGAATACCGTGATGCTTTAGAAACTTCTCATCTAATCTTATGGGATCATGTTGGGCCCATCTACAATAACCTCTCTCAATTTGTGTTATCTCGAAGTGGTTTTCTTGTGGTGTCCAGTTTTTAGTTGATGGAAAAAGTGTCAAATGGAAGCAGTGGAAAGTTGCAAAATGGTGCAACTTTTGTTCTGCAACTCGTGTGACCAAACGAACTGTTCCAACACATCCGAATAGGTATTTTACGCTAGGAATGGTCCTCTTTCACACCCAAACATGCAGAATCACTTTGAGCTACGTTCAACCGGATCGATCCCTTAAGGGTTCAAAGTGCAAAATAGCTGCAAACTTCAACATGTTGTTACTCGGATACCGTGATGCTTAGAAACTTCTCGTCTGATCCTATGGGATCATGTTGGGCCCCTCTACAATAACCTCTCTCTATTTTTGTTAACTTGAAGTTTTTTTCCTATGGTGTCTAGTTTTTTAGTTGATGGAAAAAGTGTCAAATGGAAGTAGTGGAAAGTTGCAAAGTGGTACAAATTTTGTTCTACAACTCGTGTGACCAAAAAAACTATTCTAACATGTCTGAATATGTATGTTTACGCTAGGTATGGTCCTCTTTCGCACCCAAACACACAGAATTGCTCTGAGCTACGTTCAACCAGATCAATCCCTTAAGGGTTTGAGTGTAATATGTTGAAATAAGCCATTCCATCTATTATTCAAGCTGTGTCTCGGTGATATGGGCTTGATATAAGTAGGATAAGGAGTATGAATAAGAAAATTAGAATTGTTAAAGGCATTGGAAGAGATTACTAAGGTTGCCCCTGTTCAAAATTCAAAATTGAGGCCCCTTAAAAGCAAGCCTAAAAGAGGTGAAAAGAAGAAATTGCTTGAAAATAAGTTAGAATAGGTTGGAAATAGGGTGAGGTTGTGGATTTTGATGTGTTCAAAAGGTTTGTAAGGACAGGGGAGGTTAAAATCATGTTATGGCATGATGCCCTAGTTGGGAAAACAAGGGTTTTGAATGAAAAAAGAGATGTTTGAGAGAGTAAAAGTGGGTAAAGTGAAGAGGAAGCATAATTTGGTGGTCAATTAAGTTTGTGTAGGAAAAATGAAGAGTGTTGGAATAGGTTTTGAGGTTTGGGTTCGGGTTCAGGGGTTCAGTTCACCAATTAGGCCAAAAAATTTTGGAGGGGGGTTCGGTTCGTTTTGGGTTCGTTGGTACAAAAATCATGTAAAAACAAAATATAAATATATATGTAGCCTAGAAGCATGCATTAGGATTAGAATATCACATAACATCATATAAACAACAAAACCACCATAAACTTGATTGTCATTTAAAACATGCATCATAAATATTCATCGTTGAAACTTGAATTGTGGTAACTTGATATACAGAGTCTATTTATGCTAGGGTTCAATTTGTATGATTTTGAAAAAAGAAGCCAACTGAGTAGAGTTATCAGTATTCTTCATAAATCATAAGAATTTGTTTAGTACACTAGCCATTTTGATGTCTTCTTGCAGTGTCAAACATTATTTTGTATCATTGTTACATTGGTCTTGAGAGTGGTAGCTTAATATAGCCCCACAATACAAAATCTGGTTTACTTGTGTAGTGTAACAATGACATAGGCATATTTTTCTTTCAAAGAACCAAAGGGTGAGTGCACAATTGAAGTGTATAAACACATATCTTTTTGTAATATCAAGGATACTTTTTGAAACTTCCATGCATTGCTAATCTAAAAGGAAAAGTATTATGCATATCCTTTGCTTAATTGAGTTGTTCCAATCAAAGGATTAAATATATTGGAATCTTTTTATCAATCATTTCATAGAATACCAATTGAAAATGTGTTTTTTTATTTTAGATAGATTTTTTACCATCAATCAATTAATTTATTCAAGACAAACCATGAAGGAAAACAATAATCAATGTTATGGCTAACCAATTAATAAGTATACACATGAATAAGTCAAGCACGTACATGTGAATAAGAGAAGCACAAGTAGTCACAAACACATATGCCTTGAAGTATACACATGAATACATGGTATAAATAATTTAATATAAAGTATATGCATGAATACAAGGTATATGCATGAAAACACATAAGTCGCAAAGTATACATTGGAACACACGTAAGTCACAGTGAATACACGTATGTTGTAAAGTATACAATTGAATACACGTAACTCATATCTATTGAACCATGAATTTATAACATGCAAATATGGACACCATCGATAAAAAAGATTTGTATTAACCAAATAGCCATGTACGCATACACCAATATATGTTGATATAAGTATAAAATATAAGTACAAAATAGCCATATAGGCTTATGAGAATGCCATATAGGCATACAATGTCAAATATATCCAATACAAAATATGTACAAAACTGCCATGTAGGCATACAACAAAGGGCTTTAGAATCAAAATTCATTGCTCTCCAGGCTCTCAAAATAAACTGTTGCCCTTTGCTGGTCGATCAGATGGTGATACGTTTGTCACTCATTTCTGCTGCACTCGAGGAGTGCTCCTACTGCTCCTCCTACTAGCGTTAAGCTCTTGGTGAAGTTTTAACTGTTACAATTTAAGAAGTAAAGACATTAATATATAGAAATTACATTATAAAAAATGATATATTTAAAAAAATAATCACTTACGACCATCTCACGATCACTCTCCACGAGGGAAATATTTGCAGGCCGATGCTGAGGCATGCTCAAGCCCTATATAAACCATCCAAATAGAAATTAGACTACAAATCAATAATTTGGTTTGATTTTTCACTCGAACTAACATCTATAACAATGAATGTAAATTGAAATTTAGTAATTTTCCTCATACCTCCCCTATTAAAGCCATCGAGGATTGTATAGCAAATGAAACATCGATATCCATTGCCCTCATAACATTTGGAGGTGTTTCCACAACCAACATCTGAAAATAAAACAAAACATTATTTAATCACAAAAAAGTTACAATAGCGATCCACGTCATGACTTATAGTGTATGAGATCTAATGAACAAAATTTTGAGTACTTATTAAACTATATATTTCTGATTATCATGCTTACTATTTTCCCTATCCATATCTTGTTTGAAAGGATGTGTTTTTAGGCTTTTACCCATAGCAGCAATCCACTGAATCTTTTGATTAAATTCTTTCATAGACATGTACGAAAATGTGATGGCATAGAGAAGGCAGCTTGAACTATTTGAAAAAATGCCTCAAAAGAAATGGGGTCTCGTGGTGATGGAATGCCATTACAAACAAATGCATGTCATGGCATTCCATCACCATAAGAACACATTTCTTTCAGGTATTTTTTCAAAAAATTTATTACCTTCTCTATGGTAAATTATTGCTTACTATTATGCTTTGATAGATATTTTTCCAAGCATCCATAGTTTGTTGGAAAGCACCTATTTTAGGCTTTTAGCCATAGCAACAAGGAAGCACAAGTAGTTTGATAAAATGCTTTGGTGCACATGTATGAAAAATGTGGTATCATAGAAAAGGTGATGAGCATTTTGAAGAAATGCCTTGAAGAAATGTGGTCTCATGGTGATGGAATGGAATTCCATTGTGCCATGAGACCGCATTTCTTCGAGGCATTTTTTGAAACTACTAACTGCCTTGTCTATGCTATTGCTTACTATTATGGTTTCATTGATTTTTTCCAAGCATCCATAGTTTGTCGTGCAGGTACACCTTTGTAAGCACATGCCTCCATGTGAAGAAATTGCATCAAGTTGCTTATGTTGAATTTCTAAACAACTATATATTGAAGTTGAAATTTTTTCATCTATCAACATCTAGTTATTAGTTATGGAATGTGAAGTAATGCTTTGATTTTGAATGATGTGCAATGCAACGTAACCAACATTATGAATATAAACTACACAAATATATTAAGCATAATTCATTAGTTAAATTTTTTATTCTATTACCTACATGAAAGTTTGAGTAACTCCACTTGCACTGGGAGGTGTTCCCTCGAAACCTCCAATATTACCATGTTCAACATCCAAAACCACATATTAAAATACCATTCGTAAAACAATGCTATTAACATGTAATAAATTTATAATTTTTTACTAGTTACATACCTCGCCGATAGGTGTACTACAAAAATAAGTAGGTGGAGGGCCGGTGTATCCAGTCTCAACACTCTAACCTTGCAATTTTATTAAAATCATAAAACTCAATTAGTTAATCTTGCATTTCAAAATTGAAATTTAATAAATTAAATTCAATGAACAGGCTAACTTTTACCGGAGTATCAATTCCATATGCATCATGCAAAATGTCAGCTGCCCTCTCCATCTACGTAGCTGCATACAGATCCTCTGCAACAGCCTACTGAGTGTCGGTGGGGTCATATGAACAAGCTGCCCCGCAAGATTGAAACACATGGGTTCGAAGGCCACCACTCGAAGACTCCCCTACATGGCACTGTAGAATAGGGCTAGTATGATGGATGACACTCTAGGTCAAAGTGTTGATTTCTTGCAATGTCTCTATGTCGACACTCTCCTTTGCGATGGAAGGCATAATAACATGCTCACGAGGTGACCTAGCGAGAAATTGTCTCCCTTGCTGCATAGGATCTGGTTGTGCACTTGGCCTATCCTGAGCCGACCCCCCACCTCTCCCCTAGAAGTCCCCCATATCAAAATAATTTGGGATTTTGTTCAATATGAACTCATTGTATAGTTTCCTAAGAAAATACTAGGGGACTTCACAATTATTGCATGGTCGATCATCAAAGACCATGTACCACCTATCATAAAAACGGTTCCTAATCTCTTGGTGGTGACACCAATGAATAGGAAACCTCTTCGCATTGATGGTAAGATTTTGATTTGTGTGTGGGTCAATGAATAATGAACACAAATCACCTTTTGTAATTTTTAAATCCTTTACTTGTTTATATGATAGTTTATCTGCATAATATGCCCTAGCCACCTGCCTCCTATCTTTCCATCCTGTTATTTGTTTGCTAATTGAATCCACATTTTTTAACATATCTTTCAATGAATTTGCGAGGGTCATTCTTTCTGTGGTTGAACCATTTGGATCACTCAACCTACTAATAAAATCCTCAATTTGTTTTTTGTTGCTCTCAATCTCACTCATTAAATTTTGTTGAGTGCCAGGAGGGTGTTGAGGGATTGGTGGAGGAGGTTGTTGTTGAGGTTTATTTTCATGTTTAGGATTTGGCTTCTCTTCTTGTTGAGGATTTTGTGGGTTTGCAGGTTCATTTGCATCTCCTACAAATTCAAAAATTTATATATCAAATATAACCTTAAACTAACAAAATCAACCTAAAACTAAGAAATTCAAAACAAATAGCAAACAATACTTACCTCTCCCACCTCTTCATTGTCGTGGCACCATCCTTGCAAAGAAATAGCAACTGTTGTTGAAGATTTTTGCTCAATCCCTCCTCCTAGAACACGAGCGCAAAAATGAGAGTTTTTGTCCGTGGGAAGAGAAAAAGAACAATTGACATAAAATGAATCACTTTCACTTTTTTTTTCGCTTTTAAATTGCCATAACGTGGGTGTGTTATAATGCATTCGCGTTATGAGTTTTCAATGTTTTTTTTAAATTGGCCACAAAATTGTAACCCAACTTCATGCACCTACCCACATTAATTTTGTCAATATTTCTGATTCCAGAAAAATCCAATTAAAAATTATTCACCTAGAATTCAGATGGAGCCATCTAATTTGCTAGTTTTTTTTGAACTGTGGGAACAAGAAATGTGTACTCCATGATTTCCTTACTTGTGTCAAATGTGGGTAATACCATGGTTTTTGTAGGCTCTAAAGTTAGAGAAAACACACTCTCCATCAGTTGCTTCTTTTCTTTTTTATTCAATTATGATTTCTTTTTAAACTCTTCAATGTAATCAAAACCCAGGGATGCAGGAACAATGGAATGATTGAATGGGAAGGAATAGGAGTACTTGCAGTTGCTAATGATGTTGTAACCAGACTAACTGGAATTGGGGGAGTGCCTAGAAATAACTCCTTTGTGGTGGATCCACTAGTAGTGTGACTTGGAGTTGGACCTATCAAAATCCTTTTCCTCTTTTGTATGCCTTGATCGCCTGGTGTTTCTATGGTATATTGTGTTGTCCTCTTGTGTGTAATTTTCTATTGTAGCACATGTTGACCACTAGTACTACTACCCATACCATCACCACTAAAGACATCTGAGGAAGTGCCAGTTGCACTAAGCCCTTAACCATGGGCATGTCCTAGTTGTGATTGTGTCTGACCATGAGGATGAGGATTTGAACTTGAAGCTCTAACAAATTGACCTGTATACCCTAGGTCTACTTTTTCACCTCCAACCCCAAGGCAAAATTTATCAACTGGTTTTATATGCTCTACATGTACTGCCATCCAAGGGCCTTGTCTTTGGGACCCCAAAGGACCACCTTCATAACCCATTTTTTCAGCTATGGCTGCTCTTGTAGTAAATGCTTCTTTTGTGGCCTCACTTAAACCAAGTTTGAAATTGACATGGCTTTCTTCTTTCCTATCATCATCACTTTCTTCATCTTCTTGTTCATTCAGATGCTCTATATTCCATAATTTTCTAAACTCAAGATCTTCTTCATTATCTCCATACTCTACAAGAGCTCTTGGATCACCTAGGTCTTTCCTCATAGACCAAAAGGCAATAATTTTTTATCATGACCAATTTTGTTCTGTAACTTCCTTCTCTAGAGAATCTGGAATTTTTACTCTACTAGATGATTTATGACTTTTTTCATAAAAAATTGTTGTACCTCCTAATTGTCTTTCAATGCAATGCCATAATTTCTACTAACAATTGTTCAAAAGAAATACCATTCTCAATAGCACTTTTCTCCATTGCTACTTTGACCTCATCCCAAGAATCCTTGTTTCTCAAGTTTTCAAGCAAGGGTTTACTTTGATGTTGAATTCTATTTCTAGCATTCTTATTGAGCACAATCATTGATTTAATGGTGTCACATGGATCATACTGCCAGTGACAGATAGCATCAAAATCAAAAAAATTCAAAAGATCATGTGCCACACTAAATGTTTTTCTCTCGAATGTGATCCCTCCACATGAAAAAGGTAAAGAAGGAAATAAGGTCTTCTTTTCTTGACTGGTAAAGTGTCTTTCATCAGTACTCCGCATCCACCTTACATATTCCAAAGAAAAAAAACTTTATGTCACATGTATTGGAAGTTTTTATGGTTGTACTTCCGATCCATAAAATCTTAGCACAATATATTCTTCCATTAAGTACCAATCAGCCAATTGTATTTCTTTTCCTAGTTGAATGCAGTTTCTACATGACATAGGAAATCTAGGCATTGGAGTATTTGTAATTGATTGATGCAATGGAGCCAAAAAGTAGTCTACAAAATGGTTGTAGTTCCTTTGAGAATCATGCAACCTTATAATAGTGGTCCATTCATATACTGAAGCCATTTTCCTTTGCTTAGGATTACTATTACCATAGGGCTGAATTTGAAGCTTGTTGGTCTGAAACATTCCTCTAAATTTGAATAGAAAAAGATAGCACAAGTAGGTTGTGAACCTAAATGTCTTGGTGAAACCTCCTTTAATCATTAAAAATTGAATATGCATGGATTCTACAATGTGCTCAATAAAATTATATTTGGCATGTGGAACACCATAATGGATACTATACACCATTTCAAGGAGGCATGCACCCACTTCCAAATTGCTATCCAGTCTGAGGCAAAATGCTAGCATGGAAATAGTATCATAAACCCATGGTTTAAAAATATCCAAATCATAAGGAGGCTTATGATCACCTTTCAATTTGTTTCTATCTTGAACTATTCTATTTAAGAAAGAACTTTTCTCCATTTCATCCATTGCTTCATAATCACTAGCAAGCTTTTCTAGGTCAATGTGGACATTTCCAAATTCTTTGGTTGTAAACCCCAAGCCCAATAATTTTCCAAGTTCTTTTGCATTAATGGATAAGAATTCTTCTTTGCTATCTTTATTAACAATTTCTCTTTTGTTATCATCATAATTTAGGGTACAAACCATGATAAATTTTGGGCAAGGGAAAACCTCATGTAACATCATGCGCCCTAATCCAATTACCCACGGTGCACTGATACTATTAACTTGCAATTGCATTTGCTTTGCAGCCTTATTCTCAGATGAAAATCTAAGTTCTAAGGTACACCTACCATAGGTTTCAGGATCATAAATATCATGGTATTCATCAGTGAAACCTGGGGTTTTAAGCAATTTTGCATAATATATTTTTTTATCTGACATTGCTCTAGTGGTATTGGTGGTAGACATGCTAATACAATCAACAATATGAAATTTGTGAAATCCCAATTAGTCCTTAATTTTTCTTAATTCTTAAGCCTCTTAACCCTAAACCTAAACTTCAAAGTTTGACAAATAATATTTTAAGAGATGTCAAGAGATGAAACATAGCCACATGAATTCTTTAACTTACCCGGATTTTGAATTTTGATTCTTGAAGTTGAAACTATGTAGAAGCTTGAAATTGGGTTACTGGAATGACTTTGTTGGAAGTGGAACTATGGAACCCAAAACAGGGTGGTGCACTGCAATGAGCAAACTCAATGACACTGAAATGTCTACTCATTACTTACGGACTACATAGTACACAATTAGGTAGTACAATGTACATGGCTGCCAACATTTAAAACAAGCCATTAAAAATAATGGTTTACTCTTGCATTGACAACAAATTCTAAACCGTTGATCTCTGTTAATCTAACGGTTATAGGGTGATTCCAGAGGTTTAAGTTCGCAAGCGTAGCGCTCTATGCATTTTATTCTGGAATGCAACTACAACCATATATCAAATGTTCATCGAACAGTTGAGTAATTTATTATATAAATAATAAACATAAAACATGTGTTTTAAATTTTCTTTAAAGTTTAATGCTCTAGGATTGACATCAAGGCCAAGGGGTCGAAGCCCAAAAACTTAAAATTTCAAAGGCCTTAATATAATGAATTACAATGTCACATTAATAGCACATTGCACAACCATTAATAGCACTTAACTTACAAAGGAATTAATAAAATGAATTACAATGTCACATTAATAGCACAACCATTTATTTTATTACAACTGAATTACAATGTCACATTATTACATAGTACAAATACAAATGTAAGCACAAGCACCAAGCTTCTACTGGACCACTGGTGAAAATTTGAAAACGTAAATGTGATACATGTATCTCTGTCACTTTGAAAAATAAATGGAACTTGTCGGGTCAACCATGAGCTCTGAAAATAAACACATGGAACTTGTCGAGTCAGCCATACGCTCTACAAAAAAATGCATGGGGAAAGGGGGCCCAATCAAAATGGGGAAATGAGAGTCGTGAAGATACAAAATGTACTTATCCCCTTTTAGAACCAGACTCATGCAGAAGATGAGGGGTTGTAAAATTTCTCCCATGTAGAAGATGAGCATTGAAAATAAATGCATGGGCCTTGCCTGGTAAGCCATGGTGTCTTAAAATAAATACAAGAGACTCTCTTGGCCAACCATGCAGACGATGAGGGGTAGTAAAACTGCTCCCATCTTCTACTTGCAGCCTCCATGCATTGGGATAGTTCTTATCTCCATTAGAGCTCCTCATCCTGGTTCAAAACCTGTCTGAGAAGTCAAGTGAACCAAATCAATTTGTTTCCAATTCCACCCATTCTAAACTTGAAGAAAATTGGTCTTTTACTCTGTAAGTACATAACTGGAGGCAAGAGAATTTAGAGCATCCCCAATAATACCGCATCATCTTCTTCCCAAATCCTTATTAAGTTATTAACCCTACAAAATGAAAACCCTTATGACAATTAAACGAATTATTTTAGTTGTGCTCACTATCCTTATTTATGGGACAAAAGTGCCACCAAAAGTGCCACTAACAGCCTGGTACCTTGTACACCTCACACATGTCACGTGTGAGCTCTGAGGTTGTGTATAATTACTACTGACTACTTAGTAATAATTGTGATTCGTGCAAACCAAAAATCCAACTTAATTGGTACCTCAAGTTATCTACATGCAAAGTTGCAAAAGCTCAACCTGAAAAGTTGTCAATTGTCAAATTCGATAGTGCCACGCAAGCTGTCGATTGCCAAAATCACTGGATTATTGACATCATCATCTATGATTCTATGGTACTTCATGCAATTTTCAATATAAAGCTATCCAATCAATCACTCTGGCTATTCATATGGTATTAATCCATGTCGTTGCCCAGTACCACAGCCAAATTGAAAATTTCAATAGAATAAATGAAAGGTAGAGTACTTCGATGCATTGAAAATAGAGAATTAAATGTCTCATTTTACCTTAATGATTATCAATTTCCTAGCTAATAAGTCACAATAAATTTCGCTCACTTATGATCTGAACTATATGTTGATTTCTGAAACCAATCATTAATAAAATCTCAACCATTGATTTCTAAAAATTTAATGGTTCTACTGTTATTCCAGAGGTTTCAGTTCGCAAGTCTAGTACTTCAAGGATTTACTTCTAGAATGCATCTATAGCCGTCCATCAGAAATTCATTGAGCGGTCCCTCTTTTAAAATAAACTTTATCTGCATGCATAATTTAAAATGGGGACATCATTAGGTTGATGAGACTCGACCCTCGAGATTAAAGAGTTAAGATTTAAGGCTTTGTCATAAAATATTTTGGTCTGACTTAGGAAATATTAAATGGTAAACAAAAGCAGGATGACCAATAGACCTAAATAATTAATAAAATCTCAACCATTGATTTCTGAAAATCTAATGGTGCTAGTGTAATTCTAGAGGTTTCAATTCACAAATCTAGTGCATGAGAGATATACTTCCAGAATGCAACTACAACCGTCCATCGAAAATTCATCGAACGATCATGGTCCATAATGTCACATGGTTGCTGAAACTTGGAACTTAGAACCAAAGTCTGAAGTTTTGAAGTTTTTGAAACCTTTGACCCACCGACTACAAAGATGACCAAGAAAGACTTGCAACTAAGGTTAGGAAAATTTGAACTGACACTTCGTCACTGAATTTTTTTTATTAGTTTTATATTATGTTTAAATCGCCAATGTTTTTTTCTTAATCATTTGAAAATAGGTTTAATTTTCCAATGAATTTTATTTTTTAGTTTGAAAAAAAGTTTTAATTGCCAACAAAAAAATTTTTCTGGTTTGAAAATAGGTTTAATTCACCAATGGAAAATTTTAGTGGTTTTAAAAAATTGCATTTCGCCAGGATTTTCCACAAACTTCTAGCAATTAGAAAAGATTTTCCAATGGACATTATTTTTTTTTCACGAAAAACTAAAAAAATTACCACTAAAATTAATATTTTTATTGGGAAGTATACAAGATTCGCCAGGATTTTACACCTTCGCCGAGAGGGGTGGGGGGGGTTTCTTAAAGTTTTCCCTGGTAATGTCCCCTTTTTGAAATGAAACCAAATTGAAACTCAAATGCTCATCATTCATTTCCCATGGGCCTTGGGGATTTTTCTCTTGGAAAATAAGAGCTAGGTTTGGTTAAAGCTCAGGAAGCCTAGACATCATCATCATATGGATCATCTTCTCTCGAACTCTATTTCTGCAATGGTTCATCATCTTCAGAATCAGAGTATGCATGTCTCCTTCATGATTTTGTTGAAACTAGAGAATTTTTCTCGCCATCATCAAATTCTTCTAGACCTGCAGCTGCAAGAAGATCTTGGGAATTTTTTGCATCATCTTGTGCCTTATCACTCATATAATTTTCCTCATTTTCCATGGAAATATCAGGTTCCTCCATATAAGAATCATAAGCCTTGTGGTCCTTATCCTTCTTATTTTTCTTCTTTTGTTTCTTCTCAAACTAACCAACCTCATCATCGTCATCATCCATGTCCTTATGCTTACACTTCCATAATTCCTTCACACGTTCAAATTGCCCCTCTTGTTGCATCACCCACTAAAGTTCTTCCTCTTTATTTCTCCTTTCCATCTAAATCCATCATTCTTCATCAACTTTTCATTTTGCTTCATCAGCCAAGACAAGTTGGTGTCCTGCTTTAATTATTTCTTTTGCTTTAAGCCAGTCATCTATTTTTTGTTCCATGTTACCAAGCATACATAAATAATTTGATGAGTTTTTATCCACCTTAAGTGCATCCCCAATGAATTCTAGGCTTAGTTGGATCTCATTTTGAGCCTAAGCCATGGCTACAAGACGTAGATATGCATCCACATAATCAAGAAACTTGAACAATATTAGCCTATATAAACACTTTTCTTTTTCAATAGCATGTAGTTGTTCAAACAACCTAGCAAGATTAAATAGTGTTGTGACTTTATCCCATGTTAACTCAAGTGAAACACCACCTTCTTTTAGTCAATGGATGAATTACATATCCTTAAAGTGCACAAAAAAAACTATGGAATTGGCACTGGGGCTTTTATTTATGAATTCAACCCAAATGTTATTTCCTAATGGCTCCATAAAATTTTGTTGAGCCAACTCTAGTTCATAACGCTCAAAATGAAGAGCCCCAATATTGCTTAACAATTCAATGGGTACTTCTTCTTTGCTCTTCTTCAAAAGATAATTTTTTATCTTAAGAGAATCTAAGGTTGCACTAGGGTCTATCAATATTAATAACTCACCCATCTTGATAAATGCATGGGCATCATGTGGATCTAAGAAAATTGCCTTTCTTAAAATTTCCAAAGCCTTCTTTGCCTACCCTTGCTAAGCATATATATGGTGTACAAATTTTAAGCTCTCACGGTTCTCAGGGTGGACCTCCAGAACCTTTTCAAAATTTGAGAGAACTCTTAAGATCTTCCAGCTTCAATTGAACCTGTCCACAAAATCTTGTGGCCTCTGGTTTTCCTTGACTGATGCCATGTAGTAGCGGCCAATGGTGTCATAATCACCTTTACTATGATAATATCATGCAAGATTACAATATGAATGAGATTTTATGAGAGGGTGGTTAGTTGAAAAAATAGTTGTCTCAGTCAACTATTCCACAAGAAAATGTTTCCATGTGAAGAAAAAATGGTTTGCTAAATGATTTAATGTCATTGCACAGTACAGGTATAATTCAAAGGCTCTACACATATTTTCCATTACTTCATGAACACTACCTTTTTCACTAACTGTGAGAATCCTACAATTAAAAAATGCACAAAATTGACCACATATTTTTCCCCATTTCAAACAACAAAATTGCCAAAAAAATGAATTTAAAACCTGCAAAAAAATGCAAATAAAATCACATTGTTTTTCATGCCAAAAAAAACCATGAGACCATAGATTTTTGCTTACTATTATGTTTTGATAGATTTTTTCGAAGCATCCATAGCTTGTTTGAAATCACTTGTTTTAGGATTTTAGTCATAGCAGCAAGGCAATGAATTGTTTAATAAAATGCTTTGGTGGACACGTATGAAAAATGTGGTAGCATAGACAAGGCAATGAACTTTGGAAAAAATTCCTCAAAGAAATGTGGTCTCATGGTGATGGAATGCCATGATGAATTCCATGACAAATGAATTGTTATGGAAAATCATGACATTCCATCACAATGAGACCACATTTTTTTGAAGCATTTTTTCAACCAATTCACTGCCTTGTCTATGCTATTGCTTACTATTATGCTTTCTTAGATTTTTTTCCAATCATCCATAGCTTGTTCAAAAACACTTGTTTTAGGAGTTTAGCCATAGCAACAAGGAAGTGAACTATTTGATAAAATACTTTGGTAGAAAATATGTATGAAAAATGTGGTAGCTTAGACAAGGCAGTGAACTGTTTGAAAAAATTCCTCAAAGAAATGTGGTCTCATGGAATGCCTTGACAAGAAAATGCAATTGGAAGTTGCTCCTAGTTATTAGCTATGCAATGTGTTCAGTAATTACATAACTGCTTAGGTTGACTTTGTAAAACCTATAGTGTAATTGAAAATTTGTCATCTATCAACATCTAGTTATTAGTTATGCAATCTGAAGTAATGCTTTGATTTTGAAAGATGTGCAATGCAATGTAATCAACAACTTGAATATAAACTACAAAAATCTATTTTTACAATTCATTAGTTAAACTCTCCATTTTATTTTCTCTCTATAACTCTATTGCTATGGAAATGAATTTCAATTAAAAAAATACTTTTTATCTCTTAGTATACAATTTTTTTTTGCTACAGATGGATCAACGTCGAAGGTTGACTATGAATCAATACCATGCATTTGATGAGAGAATAGCTGATGAGAGGGACATGGACAAATATCCATGTCCATGTAATGACTGTCTTAGTGGAAAGGTGAAAAAAAGAAGTCTGATTTATTGACATATGATAAGATATGGGCATAGTGTCATAAGGCCTTGGAATGTCAATTATTATGAAGATATGATAGAATGGAAGAGTGTGAGAGATGAAGAGGAAAACAACATATAGATGAAGTGGCACCAAACATAGATGAAGTGGCCCACCAAACATAGATGAAGAGGTATAAATTTTAGAGGAAGGGTTTGAAGTTGATAGAATATTGAATGAGGGTCTACATGATGATTGGGCCAAGTTTATGGAGGATGCTTCAAAGCCTGTGTATGCTAATTGTAGGTTAAGTCATTTGACAACAATCCTTCAAATTCTTAACTTGCAAGTGGTACACGTTTAGTTGGAAAAATGAGAGTGTAGATTAGTTATTGGCATTATTAAGTTCATTGTTACCACCTGACTCCACATTGCCAGCAAAATGAAGTCAAAGTAGAAAGGAAATCACTAAGCTAGGCTTAGGGTATGAAAAATACACAAATGTGTGAATGGTTGTGTATTATTTCATAAGAATATTGCAAGTGAGAGTGAATGTCTAAAATGTCATGAAACGAGGTATAGACAAGGGTTGAAATCAGTTGTGGTTCCTAGAAAGGTTCTTCACCACTTTTTCGGTAATCCCATGATTGCTCCAAATGTATAGGTGCAGAGACATTGCTAAACTTATGCAATGGCATGCCCAAAATAAGAGCACTGATGGAAAACAATGACATGTGCCTGATTTTAAGACGTGGATGGAATTTGATAACAGATGGCCTAATTTTTCTCAAGATCCTCATAATATAAGGTTGGGTTTGGCTCTAGATGGGGTGAACCCATTCTCAGATCAAAGTACTAAATGGTCAACTTGGCTAGTGTTTTTAATATATTATAACTTGCTTCCATGGTTAGAAACTAAACCATTTTTCTTAATGCTATCATTGATTATACCAGGAAAGAAAAGTGTTACTTTAGATACAATTGATGCTTATCTAGAGCCATTATATGCTGAGATAATGGAATTGTGGAAAGGAATTGAAGCAATTAAATCTTTAAGGGATGGTCATTCAATCAAATTCACTTTAAGAGCTTCCTTATTATTTATGATTCATGATCTTCCTGCATATGGCACATTGTATGGTCTCAATGTTCATGGATACCATGGATGTCCTGTTTACAACTTTAAGGATTTTGTGAGGCACTCAAGAAGTTTGTGTAAGTGTATTTATTGTGGACATCATGCTTACCTTAATATGGATCATCCATATCATCAACAAAAAATATGGTTCAATGGTCAAGAAGATAATCGTGAAGCACCATTTCTAATAATAGGTGATTACATTGTTGAGAATGGACAAAAAAAATGTCATTTATTGAAAATGATGGGATTGCTAGTAGTAGATATGATCCATGTAATAAAAGTGGTGTAAAAAGGTTGTGCATATTCTATAAGTTTCCATACTTTAAGGAAATAGCCATTAGGCATACTATTGACTTTATGTGTATTGAGAAAAATATAGCCTATGCTATTATAGAAACTCTTTTTGATGCTTTTGAAACTATTTCATCATGTGAAGAATTTCAAAAACTAAAGATTCATCGAAATATTTGGGTTGAAAAGTATGATGATGAAAAATATAGAAAACCTAGTGCTCCTTATGTCTGGACAAAGGAACAACATGCACAATTCTTACAGTTGATGTCTCAGACTCACTTTCCCATTGGATATGTAAGTAGTAGTATTAGAAGCCAAACTAACATTAATGGCTTAAGAGGCCTCAAGACCCATGACTATCATGTCATAATGGAGAATATTTTACCTATTATGGTAAATATATTAAGTTTGGAAAAGGGGCCAAGATTGGCAGCTATAAGGTTGGGCCTAATATTAAAGAGAATGAGTTTACATGTGTTAGATCCTTCGAACTTTGATAGTTTGAGGGAGGAGGTTGTTGAAGTCCTTTGTCTATTGGAATAGGAATTTCCATCAACAATCTTTAACATTTATATGCATCTTTTGATACATCTACAATATGAACTAAAGCATTGTGGCCCGATAAGAACAAGATGGATGTATCAGGTATAGAACGATATATGAAGGTTTTGAAAAAAATTGTTCGTACTAAGGAAAAATTGGAAGGAAGCATATCTGAGGGATATTCAATGCAAGAGGCCATGGGATTTTGCACAGAATATATGAAGGATTTTAAAAATGTCAATCGACTCATGTATGGGATGATGACCAAGAAGAGACAGTTATAGGTGAAGTATTAGAAGGAAATGAATGTCACTTCAAGCTATCACATCAAGAAAGAAGTGTGATACATGCATATATTCTTCAAAACACATCTTCGTTCGATAAGTGACATAGGTAAAAAAAAATTTACACAATAATTTATTTACTCAATTGCATAAATTTACACATTTATATTATTAATCTTGTTATTTGTATATTAATATTCTATGTAGAAAATATGAAGAAGACAATCAAGCTTGGATGCAACATTGACCTCAAAAGCATAGATGTCATGTTGATTTGATTGGAGGTGATTCTTTTCCAAAATTTGAAGAATAGATTGCTAATATAGTAAGTGATGAAAAAGAAGAAGGTTAGGATATAACAACGGAGGAAAGTGAGCTTTTACAATCTCCACATTTATGGGCTACTCATTTAAGTGGAATGTGGGCCTATGGTAGTCATTCAAGAGTGGAAGAAAAAGACAAATTGTGATTGTGTTGTTAGTGCTGAATTTCTTTACAAAACTGAGAAGATATTTTATGTTGGATTCATCCAAGAAATTATTCTAGTGGACTATGGTGAAATAGTCCTATATTATTAAAATGTAAGTGGATCCGACCATTTACAGTACAATTTGATGAGTATGGATTTGTACGTGCAAATACAAGATAATTTTTATCATAGATGGATGAGCCGTATGTTTCCCCTCTTTAAATTAACCAATCATTTCTAATTGATGATGTAAGAAGCCCATGATGTTCGTATGCCATTCAAATAGAGTCTCGTTCAAAATGAAAAATCATGGAAGTTGTTGATAGAATGCCTGATGGGAAATATGTTAATTTACAAGAAACATTCAAAGAAGTGGATGAAGACAATGATGGAGTGTTTGAAGAAGACATTTTGATTACCAATGAAGAGGTTGGGAGAGAGAATGCATTGCATGTCACATATGAGAATGAGGAATAAAATCAAGCAGATGCAAACACGAATGATCATGATTCTAATCTTGTTGGCAATGCAGATGATTATGATGATGTTTTTTCACCTGAAGAGGTTAGCTTGTCACCTAAACTTTGGTTATATTTGGGTGATCCCACAATATTGGTTTACAATTTTTGGCCAAACTGGACATTGAACTGATTTTTTTAACTAAATCTTCACTTTTAGACACCTATAGTTGCTAAACCATGAGGAATTTGAAGATGATGCAAACTAGTTATTTGTGACATTTTGTCTATAGATTCTAAATATATATATATATATTGAATCATATTGCATTTGTTTTTCCATCTACTTCAAAAACTTGATTTTAGCAGTAAATACCATTTTTAAAGAGTGATGCTCACTGTAAACAACATAACTTTTTTTCTATAAAGGATAAAATTCTTTTGTTTTTGAATTTAGCTTTGTAACTATGATATATAGCATGTTCATTTGGTTTTAAAGTGTTTTATTGAATATTTTTTTCTTAATCAAGTTTTGAAGTCAAACCAATTACAATTTAAACATAAGAGAACTATAAACAACATAACTTTTTTTGTATGCATCAAAATTCTCTTTTTTTTCATTTACTAGATCAAGGACATCAATACCTAGCCAATTTTTTTCTTTTTTTTGATAATCTACTATTTTTCCACGTGTAGAACAAAGAGCTTGATTTTCGATAAAAAACCTACATTCACAAGAAATAAAAATTAAATATATTTAAAATTATACTTTTCGGGAAGCTTATAATAAGGACTACATGGTTACAAATAATAAATTTTAAATGAATTCATTTGATCACCCTAAAGGTAAATCAAAAGTGGTTTTTTATCAGCATTTTGATAGGTGTAAAGGAGACTCCATTAGAGGTATGGTTTAAAACTAGTGGGGTTTTATCCAAGGGGGTTTGATTTAAGCTAGTTTGATCAAAACCCTCTTCAATTAGAATCCTTTAAATGCAACTTTTCAAGGCTTAAATCATTATATTTTCTAAAAAATATGCGATTTCAACAAAAATCAGGATGTCCCAAAAAGTGTAAACCACTATTATGGGATCACCCATGTATGGTGTTATTTATTATTGAATGTAATAAAGATCTGAGTATAGGTACACTTATTCACTATTGTTTTAATAATACATTTATGAATGTAATCATCATTATTCTGTTGGTACATTGTATACAAAACTTGAGATGTTCACTGCTAATTTGAAGTGCATTTAAAGTTAGGTTCAATCATTCTTCTTAGTTTTCTTACTTTGGTTGAAAATTTGAAATTAATTTTTTTAGTAAGAATATAATTTCTTGTATGTCCTATATGTTTTCTAGATGCAAACATATAATGAACATATAGATATATTAAGATTAGGTGAACTAAGCCTCCTCATTACAAATAAAGAAATAATCTCTTAGGTCTGACTAACACTAAAAACTAAAACTGAGAGATTGCAAAATTAGAAAATTGTTCAATCTTTTCAATAAAATGATATCTAAAATACTTCATTCATAATAAAATCCAATGCCGCACTACTGCAACAGTCAATAAAGGTATGCACGGGATGGCGGGACATATAGGTCAATATACAAATGCTTACCGCAATACTGCGGAAACCAAATATGAATACCACGGGGTAGTGGTGAGAACATATTAACAACTAAAGTAAACCGCAGCCCCGCAAGGGGTAAACAATGACATTGCGGTATGGTGGTGAAAAATCACTCAATTGCTAGAATTAACCTGATGTCCCGTGGGAGTCCAAAGGGGTGTGCGTGGGGTGGTGGTACTACTAACCCTACCATACCGCTACCTTGCAGCAGTCTTGATATGACATAGTGATATGGTGATGAATAGTCACTCAACTACTAGAATTAACCTGATGTCCTGCGAGAGTCCAAAGGGGTGTGTGCGGGGTGGCGGTACTACTAGTGCTACCCTATAGTGGTCTTGAAATGAAAAAGTGATACTACGGTAGAAGATGTCAAAGCATTTAATGATTACACCGTTTGATTTCCCAAGGTCAAAGGCATGTATTCAAACTCAAAATATGGGTAGATTCTGAAATATTTTGCACGAATTGACATTAATAGTGAGGTGACCGAGCTCAACAACAAATATTACTTAGGACTCGACAACATTTTGGAAATCATTCACACAACTCAGCGTATAGGAGGCAAGGGATGTAATATCCCCAATAAATTATTAAATCTGATTTTTGCAATGCTTTATCAATTTTTGATATTTTTATGTGCAACAAGTAAAAATTATGAAATCGGGTGCACTGAAAATTGCACCAATGAAGCCAACCACACTTAGAATTTTATTGCAGCAATAAATATGAGAGTTCTACAAAAAATTTGGCAGCATAACATCCTATAAAAATGCACTCTATACAATCTATAGATCTTCCCTTACAATATGCACAATTGCCACCAATTTGGCACTAAAAAATACACTCGAAACCCCAATAGATTTGCATAAAAACTCTCCAGCTTTTGAAAATAAGAATATAACTGAAATATATATGATATGGGTCTAATTTCTATAGAAAAATAAATCCATTAATATTCTACTACAACACCAACAAAACAAATTACAAACTATGGAGGAAAACTCATTGAAAAATCCCAACAAGAACCTACAACAATGCAACAACTAAGCTTTTGAAGCACAACTGTAATCTCTGAGTGAAATTTACTCTAGAGACTTTTGGAACTAGTGTCTTCAAGCCTCAATCTCCTTGTTTTATAAGCCTTAGATATTTTTCCTTCATTATTTTATCAGCCTCTGAAGAAGACTCACAAATTGTGAGAGAAAATATGCATAAAATAAATCCAAAGAGCAAGAAATTATATTTTATATTTGTTGCCTTCTTCATGAAGCTTCTACCAAACATTTGATTCACGTCCAAATATTCCTCCCCAATTTTAGGTACTTACAAAAATCATAAAATGCATTATAACACCTCTAAAATTATCCTTTCATATTATACTACTTATAAGGCATCTTTTAACAACTCAAAATGCATTTTTTGAGGCACTTACATGAGGTTAAAGTGTTTTTTTCCAAAACTCACGACCCATTTGTGTTGGCACCACTAAATAATCAATATTTATTTTTCATTTAGATAAAAATTTAACTAGGGAAATATAAGTATTAAATAATATTACATTCTAATGTTGTCCTAATACCTCTGACTTACTATTTTTGGATAATGGAAACTTACGATTTTTAGTAAGTTCTATTTTTGGAAAAAGGGACATGACAAGTCCCCCCTTCTAAAAATCTCTTTCCCTCAAGCAATTACAACCATAATGCTCTAGAATATTTTTTCCATAATGATAAAACATGCCAAAATAAATATTAAGTCCTGATTTTGTACCTGTGAAGAGTTGCAATCTTTGCCAAAGAGTATTGTGCAAAAATGAGGACTCAGATTCCTTTGTTCCAATGCTATGAATCCAAAACAAAATTCTATACAATATAATCTCTTGTATGTGTAACTAAATGATGTATTCATTTTCATACTCCAATTGAAACTCATCTTCCCACAAAGGTTTATTGAACTTTCCAAATGCACTACCATGTGATGAATCAATCTTGCAACTTTTGAACCTTCTCCCAATGATAAAAATCTGATTTTTTCTGATTTTAGGTTTGATATATAATTGAATGCATTCACCAATTATATAGAAAAAATGAAATTGGGAAATAGACACTTCTCGTACCTCCAAAATACTGAAATATTTAGTGCAGGAATGTGTAGCAAAAAGCCCATAATTTACCTCAAGTTGGGAGATATTACTTTCAGCTTCATGGACTGATTTAAGACAGAAAAAAGTATTCTAGATTCTGAGTGTAGAATAGCTTCATAGAATAGCAACATACATAGCACAATTCTCCAAAGTCTGAATTTACAAGAAATAACCCATTTGTGTTGAAGTTGTTCTTCCTGAGAATATATGTAAGCATAAACTTATCACTCCACTCCTGTGAGTCATCAATCTAAATATTTTTCCAAGGAGTACCATACATTTTCAGATACATCCAAGAAAACAACATGAATTTCCCAATACATATAAATTCCATAAAATACTCACAGAATCCCCAAATCACATGATTTGGTCAACATTGTTCTACTCCAAATTGAAAAGCTAAAACCATGACTTCAGGACCTGATTTGAATTGGGAAATTAAGAATATGAAATGAATCACAATAGCTTGAAAATTTTCTACCCAAGCAAAAAAATCTCCAATACACAAGACCCATAAAACCTCACACAACTTCATCAAAAACCTGCAGATAACACACAATAACTGCACAAGATGTGCATCGCCTCTGAGTGATCCCAAGTCCTCTTGACTTTGTAGGAAAATGTCACTTCCTATAGGGGTTCTACTATTTAAAATTAATAACACCTAAAAAGAGAGAACCATAACTATAGAGAACCAAAAATGGAGACATACCAAAGGAAATATGATGACAATACTCCCCTAGTTGCCAGCATTTCTCTTGAGCACTATGATGATAATGCGCCACTAATGATCCACCATACTCAAAATGATTTCTTCTCTCTCGGAATACCAAAAGGAAGACACCATCCAACTCACAACTGGAATTATTAAGAGGAATAAAATAAATTCCATAATACACACCCTTGTCTCTAAAATTCACCAACCAAGAAATGCTTTTGCTGTCGCCATCCTAAATCATGGCATCAACACTTAAACTCCTATTTTCCAAAGGAAGGCCCCAAGCACACCCAAACAACCAAGCCAAAGGAAACATTAAACTATCAAATGTAATAATTTATGTCAATTCCACAAAGTAACTATAGTGACCATCTCTCACCAAGGTGGAACCAATGAAAGATTGAATTGGGTCTAGGAAAATACTTACAACCAACTATCCAAAATTATCTTGATGCTCAACAAAAATCTTCTGATAAAATGATATATCCATAATAATCCAAATTATGTGAGGTAAACAACCACTAAACTAAAATTCAACTAGAAAGATAGGAGATTTGTATATGGTAATAACAAAAGGATCATCCCCTATAGTCAAAATATATCTACCAACCAACCTTACCTAAGAATTGTTTTGCTGCAGGGCTGAAAAGTCCATCCAACTCATCTGCAAATTGGTATCTATAGACATGCAAAAATTGATTGGAATGTGGGAAACGGTACTAACACTAAAGGTTGATCATTTTCTCCCATCTTGAGACAACATCTCATAGCAAGAAATTGTATCTAAGTCCCAAGTCCTGTAATCAACTCCAATCTCACCACTACAATCTACTAGTTCCAACTCAAATAAAGGATTATCATGGGTCAAATTAGTTTCCATCATAAATATAGGATTATCAAAAATTTGAAAATTATCTTCATCCTCTTCCTGTTCCAAACTTCTACTATATGAATCTGCCAAATTATACTCCTGGATGTAATCTAGATCCTCCATTACCTGTTCGTCCCCCTTGGCCCCTCCTTTGCTCACCTTCTTCCTAAATTGGGGAGCTTCATAGAGCTGATCATTTTCTTTAATAAATGCCTCTTGGACACTTTTGAGAGAAAGCTTCATGGAATTAAACTCACTAGTGAGCTCACTAACCTCTTCCCTTAATTTATTTTTCATGCACATGGTCTCATCTACAAACTTGTTAGTTGTACCTCTATCATCCATCATTTGCAAATAGGCTATTATAATCTCTTACATGGTGTTCTTCATTGTTTGTAAATCAAAAAAGGAAACATAAATCTAATTTTGGCCTCTTGGTGTAATTTGAATTATGCTTTCTACATGCCTTTGCATACTATCCATTATAGATAAAACTTGCACGATATTTTTAGCAGACACCAAGAATTCATTCTTAAAACTCTCTTCATGAATTGTAAATTTTTGCAAGATTAAAGTACTATCAATATATTGCATGCAAAAATAAGAAGCTTCTTCATACCTGTCATCACCATGGTTGTCCCACATCTCATAAAATTCCCCTTTTACCTCTAGATGAAAAAGTGTAGCATGGTTTTGCGGATCCAAATCAGCAATGCTAAATTGTGTCTTTTCTCATAATAAAAAATTTAATTCCTTTTTTCAAAATCAACACCAAGAAATAATAAATCATGTTTATGATCAATATCATACCTTCCAGCATTAACTTCCTCAATTCCATCCTCCATGCATGTCTCCTAGGATGAATCTGAAACAACATTGGAATGAAAGATAAATTCATCCCAAGGTAGTACTAAATCATACTTAGATGCTGACACACCTAGATCCCAAGTAAAAGAAGGTTGGTTGCTGCAACCAATGTGTAAATGTTCAATGTGCTTCGATCTTGTGTGATTACTATTTAAATGAGGGATTCATTCTCCATCCTCCTAAGAATAAAATCTTCATCAAAAAATTTATCTTTGTCTCCTCTATGTCCATAAACTGAAAGTCTATCAAAGATATCTTCATCATTATCTACTCTACTAGAATCATTAGAGTATACATTAAGCTTGGAATGATCATTTTATGAATCCAATATGGGATTCAAGGCTATCAACTTGTCTTGTTCTTCACGCACAACCTTATCCTCCATTTTTGCACACATGTCCAAAGAATCATCTTGAAACTTGGTCACATATTCATCATGCTTCAAAACACTCATTGCATTAGACTCACTTGCTATGTATTCCTCTACAACTATCTACTCCTCTTCATCTTTTTGTTCAAATCTATCAATCAACCTTTGACAAAATTCATCAAATGAATTTACTTGAATGTGATTTTGGATGTTCATACCTTGGTACCACCAATCATGAGTAGCTCCTTCAAGGTGCAATGTTGCATATTAAATGGAAAATTGCTCCTCCATGGAACTGGAATAGTAACAATCATGCATCTCAAATAACCAAGCTCTAACTGAGAGTTGGTCTGATCCATCAAAAGTGGAAGTTGAAGGTTTCATGAATCTGCTCCTGAGATCTCTTCCACCTGCATTTGAATATTGCTTATGACTCTTCATGGGCATCATGTTTTGCATCTGAGTGATATAATCATTGTATGGGACAAAATTTCTAAATCCTTTATCTTGATTAAGATATGTTTCTTTGATGGCTACAAGATCCCTAGCCAAATCTTCCATATGATCAACCATCTTTTAAATCCTCTTTACTTTAAAAAATATGATCAAACCATCAAGCTAGCAAGATCATGGCTCTGATACCGCTATAATATCCCCAATAAATTATTAAATCTGATTTTTCAATGCTTTATCAATTTTTGAGATTTTATGTGCAACAAGTAAAAATTGTGAAATTGGGTGCGCTAAAAATTGCACCAATGAAGCCAACCACACTTAGAATTTTATTGCATCAATAAATATGAGAGTTATACAGAAAAATTAGCATCATAACATCCTATAAAAATGAACTTTGGATAGTCTATAGATCTTCCCTCACAATATGCACAATTTCCACCAATTTGGCACTCAAAAATACACCTGAAACCCCGATAGATTTGCACAAAAACTCTTCAACATTTGAAAATAAGAATATAACTGAAATATATATGATATGGATCTAATTTCTATAGAAAAATAAATCCATTAATATGCTACTACAACACTAAAAAAATAAATTACAAACTATGGATCAAAACTCACTAAAAAATTCCAACAAGAACCTGCAACAATGCAACAACTAAGCTTTTGAAACACAACTACAATCTCTGAGTGAAATTGCCTCTGGAGACCTTCAAAACCACTGTATTCAAGCCTCAATCTCCTTTTTTTATCAGCCTTAAAGGTTTTTCCTTCACCGGTTTATTAGCCTCTAAAGAAGATTCACAAACTGTGAGAGAAAACATGCATAAAATAAATAAATAAAGTAAGAAATTGCATTTTATATTTGTTGCCTTCTTCATCTACCAAACATTGGATTCACGTCCAAATATTCCTCCCCAATTTTAGGTACTTACAAAAGTAATAAACTACATTATAACACCTCTAAAATTATCCTTTTATATTATACCACTTATAAGGCATTTTTTGACAACTCAAAATGCATTTTTTAAGGCACTTACATGAGGTTAAAGTGTTTTTTTCCAAAACTCACAACCCACCTGTGTTGGCACCACTAAATAATTACTATTTATTTGTCCTTTAGATAAAAATTGCACCAAGGAAATGTAAGTATTAAATAATATTATATTCCAATGTTGCCATGATACCTCTAACTTACTATTTTTAGATAATGGAAACTTACTATTTTTAGTAAGTTCTATTTTTGGAAAATGGGACATGATAAAGGAGTTCAAGTGGGAAGACTCTGTAGCTATTATTTCACCAGATAAGTTCATAGAAACCCTCTGTAGCAAGTGTATAAGAACCAAGTTTTCTTTTACAAGTAGACACTTAAAGAAATCAAGTAGGAGTAAATTCTTCATCATGCCACCCAAAAGAAGTCAACTTGTGAGTAAAAATGAAGAGTCCACAGTTTCTAAAAGAGAGAAGAAGTCCCTGCAACAATCCATTTTAGATGTGTTACCTAATTTTGTAAACAAAGGATTCAAAAAGGTGTTTAGATATAAATCCCATGGATGTAGAGACCCAATTATCCCTATCTCAGGGTGGGATATGTTTTGGTACTTATATGAAAAAAGGGATGACAAGATTCCAGTTTTGAATCCTTGGACCTTAGATTTGTCCAAATTGATAGTCCCAAATTTCTTCATAGATGTTCAGTTTATTAAAGTATTGGCACAATATTATCATCTAGCTACCAGGACTATAAGAATTCCAGATGGCTCACCATTAGTGGTGCTGACTAAAGAAGCAATTATAGAGTGTTTTATGTTAAACAAGAAAGCTATCACTAAGATCAACTTGGGTAGAAGTGAGGAGGATTATAGGAGATTGAGAAAAACCTATAGGAGTGATGAACTTCCTTTACACATGAAAATGGGTGTAAACAATAGGAGGATACCTATTTCCCCCTCCCAAATTGAGCCATTTTCCATAGAACACTTCCAAGTATATTTCAAAAGAACTTATTTTGTGTTGTGCCAAGTGCTTGGAATAGATGTTGAAGAGAGGATGCCAACCTATCTCATGATGATGGAAATGGAGATACAAAATCCTAAATTCAACATTGAGTATGACTTTGTTGAGCTGAAATTGAGAAAGGGCTACATGAGGGATTTTTGCAAGAGAGAACTTAGACCATCACTTTCAGGAAATACTCTCTAATGTGTCATTTAATATTGTACCAAAATAAAAATAGATGGACTAAAAGAATGTGTTTGGGAATGACTGGTGATTAAGGGAATAGGCTGCTTGTACAAAATCAGTGTTACATTTGGGATAGTAGATGTAAAAATAGTGATTATGTAATATTTCATGATGATTTCATAATAAAGGTCATGGCCACTCTTGGTCATATTTCACCAATATTTCCTAATAAAATCATGCACCTATATTAAGACCTTTAGCATTGAAGCCAAAGTAGAGACACACTCATAATTTTTGTGTCTGGTTCTTCTTAGTAGACCAAACAATAATAAGGGTCTATGGGTGTCCTCAAGCCCCACATGTTTTACCTAAATTTGTTTCTATTTGAATTTTATTTTTAGAATTTATTTGGAAAATGTTATGGATGGAGCATGATGTTATGAAAAGACAAAAAAAGGGGATATTCCTCCATGACCTAACTGAATGTGAGGAGCTATCCATAGGGTCTGGCACTCTTGAAGAACTGCATAACTATTTGAAGATGAGGTATTCATTGAAGTCATGAGGAGAAAGGTTCTTTGATCTTGAAGGGAATATTAACTTTATAAAGCATACACTTCTCACTAAAGTTTGGATTACCCATGTAATGGATTATGAAGAGGATGTAATAAGAAATTGCTTTACACCTAATGAAGTTTTTCAAAGGAAGAGGAAGTGGGAAATCATAAAGAGGCTTGAGGAGGAGAAGAAGAAAAGGGACATTGGATTCCAAGGATTCTATGTTGAAGAAGGGGATCCTATCAAAAGGATGAACTTAATAATTGACAACTTTGAAAGATTATATGTTGAATCAGAAAAGAAACCTGAGGTTTAGTATTCAAAACCCTCCATGCTTCCCATCAAACCAAGTGGTATTGTAATCACATAGCCCCTACCAGACACTTCCACAATACAATCAGAAAAATCCCCTAAGCAACCAAGTCCCAAAAGGAAGAAGACACATGGAGTGCCCCCTTTAGTGGCATATGAAATAAGTGAAGGAGTAGGGGATACTAAAGAGGTAGCCAATGTACTTTTGAATTTCAAAGATGATGAAGTTGATCAGCCACCACCTAAGCTTGCAACTAATGCTCACAAACCAGAAGAAAGAGTGGATCTACATGGGCATAAGGATCAAGAAGTGCATGATGATGAAAGGGTGATTGTTTCCCTTAGATTTATTGAAGATGATGAATTTATTCAAACTCTTGAGTTTAAGGATTTTTTGTTTAAGATGAAAATGAAAGAATTTGAGGAGAGACTCCAAATTAATAAGATGGGCACTGAGGAGTCACAACATGACTAGATTGTTGCCCAGACTTTTGAAGAACTCAGGATTAATGAAATTACTATTAGCCCCCAAGAAGCAAGAAAATTGGTCTTAGAAAGCAATATAATAATTATTTTTGGGATGGAGTTAAAAGTGATATGCTTACTGGATCTAGTAAGAAGCCAAGAAGATGCCATATTGGTTTTTGAATTCAATTCAGATGAGGGAATGAGTGGCACAAGTTACAATCCAAGACTTGTAACCCTAGCCTTTTGGACAAAGAAAAAAAGAACAAAAAAACCAAGATTGCTTGATGTTGTAAAAGAAATGAGAGGGACTGCCATGGTAAAGACACTTCAAGACACATCAGCATTGGAGGCAACTACTATGACAATGCACTCAACAATGTTTACTAGGGATGCAGTTAAAGCTATGGAGCTTAGATTGGAAGAATATGAGAAAGAACAAAATGATCTAAATGATTAAGTGAAAAGGTTATTCATAGAAAATGTGAAATTGAAAGAGTAGTTGAAGGGAGTCGGTCCTTCCCAAAGCACAAAATTAATGGTATACTAGCCCCCTACCATCTAGACTGATGCAGGTGCAATCATTGTTGAAAAAGTAAATGTTCTAAAACAAGAAATTGAGAAGTTGAAAAAGACTTAGAATGAAGAAAAAAATGAAAGATCAATGAGAGAAAACCTCAAGGTATTGGAATAGATCTTGGAGAATAGGGTTAAACTATTTGTAAAAAAATTAGAAAATGTGTATGAATATTATGTCTCCTTGTCACAAGCAGTTGATCAGATAAAGGCCCATGTACCTATATTGGACCCCTTATTCAAGAAATAGCAACATGTACATCACACCTTAATGACTTTGTGTAGAATTTTACAAAGGAGTGTTGAGGCCCCTGCAACTTTAAATCCTACTAAGCAAATGGTATGAATGGTCACAGATGAATTTCAATACATATCTGTAGAAGACCAAAAGATCAAGGAAAGAATGGATTCATTTCACACACTAAAGCAGTAGTTCATGCCTAAGATATTAAGGGATGATGATCAATTGAAAGGCTCTAAGGATTGGATAGATGAGTTTAGAAAATTATTCCCAACTACCTTGTTGATTTATAGGATGGTGACATAAATATTCACCGCATCAATTTAACCTTGGATGGAATAATTGCATTGGATGTTGGATACTCAAAATTCATCATAGATAGCAAAGGGTTATTAGACAACAGATGGAAGAGTCACTTGTCGAACACAAAAAAAATCTATGAGTACAAATGGCCTCATGATTACATAGTGTACTAGTGGGAGCAGACATATCTAGCTCCTCAAGAAGAATAGGCCTTGCAGTGAAGTACCAAGCCTTGCAGATACTATCATGGAGAGAGGACCTTGCCATATCTGAATGATCATGGGTACCTTATGATGAGTAACATACTTTTGTATCTTGTAAGTGCTCTAGACTTCAATATTTGATCATTTCTCTTCATTTATCATCTTTCATTTCTTTTATGTAACCCTATGTAAACAATGATAATTAAGACTTTTTGATTTAGGTTAAAAGTTGGTAACTAAAAAGACACTTTTTGACATGTCAGTTAGGACAAAATTTTGAAACATATTGTAAAATATTTTTCAAGATCAATAGAATGAAGTTATAATTGGTGGCCAAATTTTGGTTTCAATTGTTTGTTGAAGTGAATTAATGAATGTTATCTTGCTATCTCCAATTTGATCTTTCCTTGTTATTTGAATCAATATCAAGGGTATATTTGGTTTATCAAAACACATTTGTTGTCAAACAATTCATTTTATACTATATTTTGGTGTCAAATCTTTGGTAATTATGGTTAGTTTCATTACATTCAAATTCTAAATTCTAGGAAATTATATACAACAAATAGATTGATGGATGTTTAGATAGTGAAATCAGCTCTCTTAGAAATTAACTGAAATATTTTTTCTTGAAATATCTAGAAGGATTATTTCAATTAAAGAGGATTTTGTGGTTATTTTTCTAACAATGATTAACAATGATTTTAGTGCAACTAGCTTGCTATTTTGATTCAAGATACAAGTCATGATCAAAGTCAAGCACATACCAAGAAGATGGTACTCTACTTCAAACCCTCAACCTCACTTAGTCTAGTCTTCTTACATGGGGATATTAAGGAATTTTGTAAACAATTAATATATATCATTTTTTGTTTGTGAAGGAGAATCCTATGAGATCCAATATGACAGTGGATTAATATCTGGTTTCTTAAGTAAAGATGATGTCACAGTTGGGAAACTTGTGAAACATCAGGTTAGTAATTTTTGGATGTCAAGGCTTCCTAGTTGGATATCAAATATCTTTTCTCATCAAATTAATTTAGAATTTATGTATAAATGGATTCTTTCAGTGCAGGTCTTTACTGAGAAAACACATGAACTAGGGTTGATATTTTTTTGTCCAAGTTTGATGGCATTCTTGGGCTTGGTTTCCAAGAAATTTCTATTGATAATGTTGTTCCAATTTGATTAGTGTTGATTGGCTTCATTCTATAATGTCAACTTAATTATATAATCTAAGCATATCACTTTTCTTAATTTTTGAACAAGGTTCTGAAATCAAGAGTTCAATATGCATATTTTAGGCCTATGTTGAACACTTTGTTTAAGGAATTTTTATTTTTTAAAGGTGCAGTGCACCCATATTATTAGGGGTAAATGCTTTTGACCAGAGCTATGAACTGGGTACAAGAAACCATAAGAAACAACCAAACCCATGAGCGCAATGGCCCAGTGAAGGCACAAGGCCTGTGAGCACTTTGGCCCAGCAAGGGTTTGAACCCCGGTGGCTGTCACTACAACCAAGTAACTTGACCACCGAACCATGCCCTTATCAGCTTGTTTAAGGAATTTGTTGACAAGGCTACAATTTTTTAATTGATTTATCTTTTTGTTCTGTTTGGACTTACTTTTGTAAAATTATAATATACAATGCAATTTTATTCTTTCTGAATTGAGACTAATAGTAATTTTTTTGGTTGTATTGAGGCACAACTTCATTCATGGAAAAAAAGGCAGCACCCTGTTGCTCATATCAGACACTACAACAGAATAGGAAAATATCACCTAAAATAGCACCAAATTTCAGTGTATTTCATTTCACGAATTGGGTGATTTGGCTAGCACTAAACTTAGTGAAAATAGGCACGGTCATATTGGCGCCGACTTTGGTGCCAACTTTTGTGCTGGATGTTATGTCGGAGTTAGCGCCAGAAAATCACAGTGCCCCCGTTAGCACCAAAAATACCAAAAATAGCACCTCTGTTAGCGCCTAAAATCGTGCCAAGAAATAGCATAAAAAATAGCACCTAAATTAGTGCCCAATTTGGCTTCCGATTTTGCTTCTATGTCTACTCCCATTTTTGCTTCTAGTTTTCTTTTGGTTTTGCTTCCGGTTTTGTTTCCAGTTTTGCTTCTAGGTTTTCTTTCGGTTTTGCTTCTGGTTTTGCTTCTAGTTTTGCTTCCAGTTTTGCCTCCAGTTTTGCCTCCAATTTTGCTTCCAAGTTTGTTTCCAATTTTTCTTCTAGGTTTGCTTCCACTTTTACTTCTGGTTTTGCTTCTAGTTTTGCTTTTGGTTTTGCTTCTAGTTTTTCTTTCAAGTTTTCTTCCAGTTTTGCTTCTGATTTTTCTTCAAGGTTTGCTTCCAGTTTTGCTTCCGGTTTTGCTTCCAGTTTTGCTTCCAGTTTTGCTTCCAGTTTTTCTTCCAAGTTTGCTTCCAATTTTTCTTCCACATTTGCTTCCATTTTTTCTTCCAATTTTTCTTCTAAGATTGCTTCTAGTTTGGCTTCCATTGTTGCTTCCTTTTTTGCTTCTAAAAATGCTTCTTGTTTTGCTTCCATTTATTAATTTAATATGTTTTATTTAATTTAATTAGTTAAATATATCGTGCCTCTTAAATAACTCATATGATTATAAAGTAATTTAATTATTTAACTCATATGATTAAATAACAATATAATTATTGTAACATGATCATCATCTATAATTAAAACAAGTGAGTCAAATATCTATAATTTAATTGAATTTGACAACATCCATCCTGAGCAATAAATTAAAATCATCATACTTAATAAATATCCATCCAAAAATCATCGACCAATTTTAATATATATAAATTGACAAGTAATTACTGATAAGATCATCACCGTATATAACTAAAATAAGTGAAAGTCAAATATGCCAGTACATCAAAAACATGCCAAAATGATACATGTCCAATAGTCGACATAAGTGAAAATGATACATGTACAAATGATATAAATAAAATCAATAAATTATGTAACTCAAATTGATACAAGTCAAGATGATACATGTCCAAATGATGTAGTGAAAATGATACATGTCAATATGATACAACTCAACAATATATTACTGTAGGCCATGAAAATGATACATATGATAGTAACCATGAAAAGAGTCATCATAACGATATATCAACAATGATCCATGATGTAGTCTATATGATCAGGAATGTCACTAGTTACTATCACCAACTGTCTCATCATCATCATCACTATCGTGATCATCATCATCATCATCATCGTCGTCGTCGTCATCGTCGTCATCATCGTCATCATCGTCGTCGTCGTCGTCATCGTCATTGTCATCATCATTGTCATCAGCCTCGGTGTCTTTTGTATCTGTGTCATCATCATCCTCTTCCATGTGATCTATACCGGAAGAACAATATTTTGTGGATCTATATTGTTGAGGATCATCTTGATCTTCTAGAAAACCTGTGTTTTGCAAAAAAAAAACTTTAAAATGAAAAGTTATTATTTATTTCAAGCAATAATTTATTTATCTGTTATATATCTAATATTACAATATATGAGATGAAACCATAATCATACTACATCATATCAAAGTGCACATACCATAATAAAATTTCAAAAAAGTTATAGTTAATACTAGTGAGTCAAGAGAAACTTCAACTTTCAAAAACAAAGCCAATTAGGCTGGCAGACTTGTGGATCAGGCTAGCATTTGGTGGAAGAGGAAGAAAGATGACTGGAACTTTGGAGGCCTACCATAATGTATTTCAGTATTCAACCATGAGAGCAAAAGAGAGAGTTGATATCATGTATCAAAACATTAAGCATGCATTCTTCCAACCAACAGAGAAGGAGATGATTACTTTGCTTCATTTTCATTTGCATAACCATATCACGACGTGGGAACCAAGAAGACCAAGGATGTCTAGTTTTATGTGGAGGTAATGGATGTGGTCAAAACTTTAGGAGGGGCAAGAAGGTAAATGTATGATCTTGATGAAATTGAAAAAGAACAACAAGAGAGGGGTAGGAAAAATAAAATCAATACAGAGTTTCAAGGATTTTTCAAGTGAGTAATAGAGCTATGGGAGTAGCCTCATCTAAAATATTTTGAACTAGAGTTTGATATACCATTTAGAGAGCTTTTTTTTATCATGGAGTTCCTTTCAAAGCCTCTTCTTTTATTGTTCCTACAATAAACTATTTGGTAGAGTTGGTGGAATTACCTTTCTAAGTAATCACTATTAGTGAGATTAAGATTGTTAACCTTGAGAGAGTAGGACTGGGGAAAAAGGAATTTGATATGGCTATTGTTTTCAAAGAATTCAAGTCGGATGTACTCCACATTGATGCCATTCCTCAATCTTCACTTGATGGCATCAAGGAATGGTTGAACTCCATGGATATAAAGTATTATGAAAGCATAATGAACTTGAACTGGCAGCCAATTTTGAAGAGTATTATTGATGATCCAAATAAATTTATTGAAGATGGTGGTTGGGAATTTTTGAATATGGAAGCTAGTGATTCTAATTTTGATAATTCAGAAGATTCAGATCAAGGATATGAACCCTCTAATGTAGAAGAGGAATCAAAATCAAATTTCATGTAGCCACCATCAAGAGTGTTACAAGCCAACAAGATGGATGGAATTCTTATATAAGGATAATTTTCAATGTTGTAGGTACCGACTTTAATACCAACTACAATGGTAACATTGAATTTCCCTAGTAGTATTTATGTTGAAATTTCCTTTAGATGCAAGGATTCAAAGCACATCAACCATGTGGTACAAATGATTAAATCCTAGAGACAATCTGTAGCAATGAAAGAGTCTAAAAAGACAGAGAGCTTTACAATGGTGACTCAGGAGAAACTTCGGCTTTCAAAAACAAAGCCAATTAGGCTAGAAGATGTGTGGATTAGGCCAACATTTGGTGGAAGAGGACAAAAGATGACTAGAACTCTAGAGGTCCACCATAATGGATTTTGGTATTCAACCATGAGAGTAGAAGAGAGAGAGCTGATATCATGTATCAAAACATTAAGCATGCATTATTCCAGCTAGAGGAGAAGGAGATGATTACTTTGCTTCATTCTCATTTGCATAACCATATCATGGTGTGGGAACCAAGAAGACAAAGGATGTCCAATTTTATGTGGAGGTAATGGATGTGGTCCAAACTTTAGGAGGGGAGATCCTGATGTCTACCAAGAGGCATAAATTTAGATGAATTAAGTTCACCTACATGTCTGCCAAAGTTTACTTCCAATTTTTATGACTGTTTTTCTTGACTGTCAAAGTTTACTTAAAAATTTGAAATTTCTTTCTAGTCATTTTGATGAGGATATATTCAGCCAATGTGTAAGAACCTTTTTTTTGTATCACAAGCATCTATGCATTGCAAGAATTCTGATTATCTATGGTCTACAACTATGTCATCTCACTTATTGGATCTTCTATTTCAATGTTTTCTATGGCCTTCTCTGTTTGAGGTAGCACCTGATAATCCTACCTCCTTTCCTTAGCTGAGAAGTGGATTTGAATTTGGAAATACTACACTTTAAAACTAGCTATGGTTTAAGGAGATCTATTCTAGCTTTGTTGTTGACACCCTCAATCTTCAATAAGGAATTAGATGCATGGACTAAAATGTAAGCTTTCAAACTGAGATTTGAATGTGCATAATTTTATTGATTATGGTTTTCACAGGTAGTTGTATTTACATGACTATTCTAGATTGTCAATATGTGTAATAGTGACTACATCCTTATCAAGCTTGGCTACCCTTATTTAGAATGCCTTGGCCTTTGGACTAGATACAAATTTTTGCATTGTTATTCCATATTTGTAACATGTAGGACATTTAAGGGGTACAACATATATAAATTCAATACTGTCATCCAAGGAAAACTTACATATGGTGTATCCAGAACAACAAAAAATTATTTTATTAGGGTTAATGCTTTCTTCCCCCACGCTACTGATATTTTCCCCAAAACATGGTTTTTTTTATTATTATTTTAACGCATCTCAAAATTCAATGTATTGATTAACATTTGTTACGCATTTCAGCTATTTATGCAAATGATGCATATATGTTAACTCGATCAGTGTTGTTACTTCGGTAGTTTGACTTCTATGACAATAAAACATTAGGCCATTGTGTGCGAGAGCATGTTTGTGTTTTTAGTTAGTTTTTTGGATAGGTCTACTGGGTGTTGAGGACATTCCATTTATCTTTTGAATGTTAAGAAGTTAGAGTTTCAAGGATTTGTCAAGCGAGTAAGAGAGCTATGGGATCAACCTCATCTAAAATATTTTGAACTAGATCTTGATATACCATTTAGAGAGCTTGGCTTTCATGGAGTTCCTTTCAAAGCCTCTTCTTTTATTGTTCCTATGGTAAATTTTTTGGTAGAGTTGATGGAATTACCTTTCTTAGTAATCGCTATTAGTGAGATTGAGAATTGTTAACCTTCACAGAGTAGGACTTGGGAAAAAGGAATTTGATATGACTATTGTTTTCAAATACTTCAAGTGGGATGTACTCCGCATGTACGCCATTCCTCAATCTTCACTTGATGGAATCAAGGAATGGTTGAACTCCATGGATATAAATTATTATGAAAGCAGAATGAACTTGAACTGGCTGCCAATTTTGAAGACTATTACTGATGATCTAGATAAATTTCTTGAAGATGGTGGTTGGGAATTTTTGAATATGGAAGCTAGTGATTCTGATTCTGATAATTTAGAAGAGTCAGATCAAGGATACGAACCCTCAGATGTAGAAGAGGAATCAAAATTAAATGAGGAAGGTTCAGAAGATGAATCTCTTATGGAGTCAGAGGAGGACGAAGAAGAATAAGATTCTGAAGAGGAGGAAGGTAAAACATGGGATGAATTAGAAGACAAAGCCAGGAATGTAGACAAGGAAAAAGGAGACGAGTTTGACAGTGAAGAGGAAAGGTGGCAACAAAAGGTAAAAGCTACAGGGAAGTCTCAGGCACCTGATATTAGAGATTCAAGAGGAATGCTTGCCAAGAGGCATAAAGTCGGATGAATTGAGTTCATCTACATCCTTCTACTATTTATTCATGCACATAAATGGTCATCTTGTAATCATAAGATTTGAGCTTGATTTACTCATCCTACTCATCAATAAACAACTCAACAAAAGAGATGCAAATTGACATATTAACACAACAATATCCAACTAAGTTATTGAAACTCAACTATTGATACCTTTTTCTCCATCCAGATTACAAAATCGTTCCACTTTTTTTTTGTAACATATTCTTTTCAAATTGCTTTGGATGGCCACCATATTTCTCCTCCTGTCAAAACATGGCACATGGACTAGTTAAACTAATTAATATGCAATCATTTACTTTTTCCAAGGAAATAAAAAAATATATCATTTAACATATTAAATATACATACAAATGTATAGATCAAGGAATGTAAACCTTTCTGGCCACTGCGATGTGTGGCATGAAGTTTCTCAAGCCTAGCCTTGGAGGCCTTGTCCTAAAACATATACTAATTCAATTTAACTATGCACAAATAAAATTTAAATATGGTTAGGCCCGTTAAGTTAGTCAGGAAGTTAGGGACCACAAGGATTCATGTGGAGGGTGATTCCTTGATAATCATCCAAGCAATAATAAAAGGAGGAATTGATGCTTGGCATTTACAAGGTGTGATTAGGAAAATTATTGAATAATTAGCTCTTTTTGAGGATTATAAGATTAGTCATGTTAGGAGAATGAGGAATATGGAAGAAAATACCCTCTCAAAATGGGCTTTAACATTTGCAAAGGTGGATGAATTTATAATTGAGGATTTTAGAGGAGTTTCATTGGAGTAATTTTTGTTCATTGCATTTAATGCAAGGTGGTGTTAGTTAGTAAGTAGAGGAATGTTTTTCAAAATTCTTGAAGGACATGAAGCATTGATGAAGGTTTTTTTGCCAGTGTTGGATGCATGTTCAACATTAATGGTGATGTGGCCTGAAATTTTCTATGTAATGAAGTTTTTCATTACATTTCCTTCGATGGTTCTTGGTTTGCAGGAGTAAGGAGAGTTTTAGGACGGAAGTGTGAAGTAGTCTAGTGGCTAACATACCAAAGAAGAAATGGAGGCCAACTTCACTCTGAAAGCAAGGAGGAAATTGGATCATTTTGTTGGCAAAGTGACAATGAATAGACCGAGTGGCTTGTTCTTGTACGGGGATGTGAAGGTGGCACAATCTATGCAAATCATTCTGGGTAATGGCTTCAAATATTTGAAGCACAACTATCAGACTAATATGGATATATAGTCTTTGATCATGGCATGGGGACTGGACTTAGGAGAGTCAGTGGAGGTTGTAAGGAAAGTGATGAAAGCGTTGGTGCATAGGGATTTCTTAGTGGACATGGAGAGTATCTTGGAATGGGCTATACTAGGACAAGGATTTAATGTGAGTGAAGGCATGGAAGGTGTTGACCTGGAAGTATCAGAGATAAATGACTCTTTCATTAGGTGGCCAGAAGGAAGAACGAAAGTCGTGTGGAGAGACGGTGTGGAATGGGGGTGGAAAGCTTTGAAACTGTGTCGAATTAATGGAGACTGAGGAGATAATAGTGGGACTCAAATCCATCGCCAAAGAGGAGATGTGCGAGAAGAAGGTTTTGCATCTGAGAAAGAAAGTGAAGCCACTCGCATAATTGTTCCCATTGCATCTGGGTAGTGCTTTTGGAACTTGTGCGTAAACTCAATGCTCATTTTTTGCATAGTTTATTGTGTTTAAGCTACATGTTGATGTATAAGCTTAAGGGGTTAAGCCCTACTTTTGGTTTCGATACTGTAAATAGCTGGGGTTTGGGTAGTAGTTGGTTGGATAGTTTTCAGGTGGTTGTATGAAGTTCATGAACCTGTTGTGAAGCTTTTTTATTTTCCATTATAATTCTAGACCAAACAACATTTGCGGGGATGGCCTTTTACACCAATCTTAATTTGTATGAAGTTCATGAACCTGTTGTGAAGTAGTAAATTCCTTTTGTAGATAGGAATTTTAAACAATTCATTTAAGAAAAGATAAGTAGTCTCTTTCTGAGGGTAATCCACATGCAAAAATTAAAAAGCACATAAAAAACAATTGCACAGTAGAAAATCAGATTCAATCAATTTTTGATAAGAAAAAATAGGTTTTGAAGGGGCCCTAAAACCCTTTGAAATGATGCCAAGATGCAAGAGAAATTAAACTACTAAGCCCAGCAGCCCAAAAAACCAAAAAGCTGACATAAGATGGAATATTAGCGACCCATCAACAAACCCAAAAGTGAAAAACATCAGCAAACCTGCTGAACCAAAAAAGGAAGCACTGACTACAAAAAATTATCTAAAATATTAGTCAAGTCCATGTTCTCCTTGATGACCTCCTCATGCATATTGATAACATCCTTCAGCTCCTCAACAACAACAAAAACCCTCTTTTACATCTTGCTCCTTGTCCTAAGGCACGAACCTGCCTGCATGTCCTTCTTCGACACAGGAGTAGAAGCTTCCACTTTCTCCATAAGGTAAGAGCCACTAATCTCTTCAATCATTTCCTCCATATTACCCAAGTTAAGGAGTTTTTTGGTCCAACTCAACGCTTTCTCATTCAGAACAGAAAGACCCATAATAGTGGTCTTCAAAGAGTTATTGCTGATATTGACCACGTTTTCAAGTCTTTCGACATCTTTCCCATTTTATCCTCTAGACTTGCCACTTTGTCCTCTAACATTTTATTAACAATAGCTTCCAAAGAGGAAATTATTTCCTCATGAGAAATCCCCAAACAATCAACATCGGCCAGTAGCTTATCAAGCTTAATATGCATTGATTTCAGTTTTCCTTTTATTTCCCACTCCTTTCGATTACCTCCTAGTATAGCAACACAAACATCCTGCCAATTTTTCATCTGAAGATTGAGCTCCTTAACCTCAAAAAATAATCACTTAACTAGGGAAATTAGGTTTCTTGTCCCATCTTCGGTCATTCTATAAAACATATTAATGTCAATTTCATCCCAATTAATCGAAGGCTGACCCTTCTGCTCCAAGTCAATAGGGGCATCAAAATAATCCCTATTTTGTTCATCCTCTTCTTCGGATGGGGAATCCTTGACCTCCACAACATCCACCTTTATCCTTTCCTTATCTTGTAGATTCTCCAAATCATCTAACACCTCCAAATGTTCATTCTTCACTTCCTTCTCCACAACAAAAAAATCCTAAGAACAATTAACCGCATAAATCCCCTGCATATCCGCAGGACCAGTCTCATTAGGCTTCACCTCCATCTTAGATTTACCCATATCAATTGGGTCACTCAAATGACCATCCAAATTAACTAGAACCTTAAGCCCTTGCACTGGGGAGCTCTCTAGCAAACCATCCTTACCAGGAACAGGGTTCCCCAAAGAAGCATGTTGAACACAATCAAAATTTGAAGGATCCACATCACCCACAAGATGACAACCCTTCAAACCCTCATCACCCACAGGATGACAACCCTTCAATCCCTCTTTTCTAGAAGACAATGTGGGATTCACATTCCAACCAGGGGCAACCACCTCAATGCCTATCTCAATTTTCCTTTTGGCCGAAGCTTTAACTTCCTTCATGCCTTTGGTTTTCCCCTTCGAAGATTTTCTAACAAAATTAGCCATAGTCTCCCCCAACTCCACATTACTCTCATAGCCCTTACCCCATTCTTTCGATTCCTCATACCTTTCCTCAGAGCCTCCTTCATCAACAAACATATCCTCATATTCTAACTCTTCCTCGTCCGAACTACCAACCCATTTATCAAAAGAGTCCCATGTTTCATACCCATAATTTTTAAATCCCTTCTAACCAGGAGTTTTAGGGGAGATCGAGATCAACTTTAGCTTGATATGAGAAAAAATAAAACACATAAGCCCTTGATGAAGAACTACCTTCTTAGGGTTCTTTCTATGGTCCTCAATACTCTTCTCCATAGAATTTAACAGGTAAAAAGGAAACGAGACCGAAACATTATGCCTAAAATGATTTAAGAGCATAAAATGGTGAGTGTAAACCACAGAGAATCTACCTTCAAGGGTGAAGTAGTGCATAATGTCCAACACGAGGTCCCTCCAAAGCGGATTTAGGGACTTCCTAGCATAACCTCCACTTCCAATTTCCTTAATCTTCTTCCTCTCATCATGTTTAAAGAAATTTGCAAAATCCTTCTTAGCCGCTCCCCTGTCTCTAAAAAACTTTCTCCTAGCAACTGAAAGACCAGTTACCTCTGCAGTAAAATCCTCATCAATTCAAAACTCAATGCCCTGGTAACATAGAGACCTCCCATTTCATCCTTTCACAATGAAATTTGTTACATCAGGGTCTGGGCCTTGAATTCTCTACATAAATTGAGTAACCCCCCCCCAATTCCAAGTGCTCCCACACTGTAGCATTTTTCTAAAAATCTTCATAGGAACTCGGCTCAATTCTACAATGGTCACCACCCATAGTGACAGGAAACAAATGAAAACCCAAGAACACCTGGAAGAAATGAAAAAGTAAAATGAACCAGGCGCTACTCAAAACAATACAAAAAACACCCACAATATGTGTGGGATTATCATTCCAAGTACAACCCTTCCAAAAATTCCAATCCATCCTTCTACAAAAACCAAGGAAAGAATAATGAAATGAAATGAAATATTTTAATGACATCCTCGAGACTAAACAATCTATGGGCCTGAAAGAGAAAAGGGTCGACGTGCAAAACCCAACTTAAAATCATAATGAAAAAGTTTTCCCTAAGAACATCTCACCTAGAAACAAGCCAGTTGATCATGATTAGAAATACACTTCAGATTAAGAAGTAGCAATTCAAAAGAATCCCACTCAGATCTCTCAACCACTCCCACATTAGCAACCCCATCAGCCATCATGTTCACTTTAGGAAAAACATGTGTGATTTTGATCTCCTCAAAAGAGTTAATAATAGATATTGAGTCATTAATAAAATTGGCAATTGACCATGAAGGAGTACATTTCATCATGAGACAATTAATCACATTAAGAGAGTCCCCTTCTAGCCATAGTTTAGAAACACCTTGTTTCTTAGTCAAAACTAATCCATGATAAGTTGTTGCAGCCTCCGCATAAAAAAAACAATTGTACAGTAGAAAATCATATTCAATCAGTTATGTCTTATTTCGCTTGCACACTTATCTAAAAGACATAGGGTATTCACCATACATTTCCCTTGACAAAGAAAACATGTGCTTTCATTTATTTTTATTGTATATCTCAGAAGTGAAATTGTTGTTACATAATGATGCATTGAGAAAATAATATATACAAAAAAATTCAAATAAAATGTTTGAAATTTAACATGCAACCTACTGTGATGTGTTGAAAGGAATCAAGATTAATTGGGACAAGAAATAAAAATAAAATTTTGTTGATTGTACTTAAAAGTGAACAGGATATGAAAAGTGTGGATAATGATGGTGCTGAAATTGAAAACCTTGATTCTAATGACATTATTGTTTTATTTCATTAAAGATAAAGAGCACATACAATTTTATATACATAGAAAATGGAGATTCGAAACTAGTAAACTGAAAATGTAAACACTATAAGATTTTTCCTTAAACAATAATTCACATACTCACAAAAAAGGGTGAAGCATTTTTTATTCAAACTCTATTTTCTTTAATGGACATAACAGTAAAAGAATATTTACAAGTACAAGAATATATACACTGTTTCATAGAAAATAAGGAATGTTTCATAGAATATATCTTTAGAATGTAGGAACTTCCTCTGTCGGATATTTGGAAATTCCTACACACAAGTTCTGCTTCAGAGAAAAAAACACCCAGAAGTGTTTCACACCGGCTCAAGGTACAATCATAAATTAATGCATGTTTTTGATTATTTTAGATGGAGATTGGAGTAAATGCAGAGCCTGAGTGTTCAACTAGCAAAAGAAGAAGATATGTACATGGGCATGGACCTAAAAATGTTAAAGAAACAATTCAAACAAGCGATTGTACAAAGACAAGTAGATTTATGATTTTATTTTTTAGAATGTACAAACTTTCTCTATTGGATGTTAAAGATGTAAGGTTGGATCAGAAACTGGATAAGCAGATTTATGATTTTATCTTTAGAATGTAGGAAATTCCTTTGTTGGATATTTGGAAATTCCTACACACAAGTTCTACTTCAGAGCGAAAACACCCAGAAGTGTTTCAGACCCGCTCAAGGGACAATCCAACCTAGTTATGACACCGATAGCAATCCAATTTTTCCTAAACTGTCCATACCCGAATGTTACATCACAATCTAATCTTCCTACACATAAAAATGCCACATGTTAACCCCTTTTAAATAAAACTCAAAATACCATGAAACAATGAGTCCCTATATTAGTAAGTAAGTAGGTAGTCTATAGGGCATAGTTTAATTTTATACAAGGATGCTGATGAAAGGAATCTTCAAGTGACAGTGAGTGAGCTATTTGAGATTGTAGCTAATGGTGCAATATCCAATCTTAAAGGCAGTTATCAAAGTAGTAAATGTGCAAGAAAATCAAATTGTACACAACAAACAATTCACAATGTTATCTTGCATAATGCCTTAAGTTTGAAGACAAAAATATCATTATATCTTGATGAAAGTAGTGACCTTAATGGTCAATCACTGGAAACCATGATTTTAAAACATTCTATTGTGCTTATGGAGGCAACATTTTAAGAAAGGTGGTGAGTGGTGGTTTGGAACAATGGAAGGTATGAAGGACTTTCTTTATATGCATACTATGCAGTCTAGCTTACGACACTGTTCTTCGAAGAGATTGAAGGTGGATTATGGAACTCAAGGGTTACCATTATGAATATTAAAGCAAAGACTGAGATCTATTTAAAATCCACTATCATGAAGATGTTAAAGATGTCAAATGCAAAACCCTAGCAGCTGGAGTAATGAACACAATGCGAAAGAGGAAAGTGTGCTAGGGCAGATTTAAGAGATCTCCACATTATCTAATCACAGGAAAATACATCATTTATTTATTTTTTTAAATTAAAAGAAATTATTCTAAACCCTATATAGGACACATTGATACTTCAAAAGCATTTGATTTATTTTTTTAAATTAAAAGAAGTCATTCTAAACTCTATATAGGATACATTGATACTTCAAAAGAATTTGAAGAAATTTGAGATTATGCAAACATATGTCAATTAAATACTTGGATTACAAATAGTAGCATGAACATTGTAACCCTTGTTGATCAGAGTAGGAATGAGATAAACAACAATGAATCCTATGCCTCCTATCGCACACATCTCCTTATCATTCTCTGTCATTCTTTACTGAAACACTTCTCCATTTTGGTGGGCTAGCTACACCTGAAAAATAAGGTTTCAAAAAAGGTTTTATTGTATGTTTATTAAAATGAAAACTCCATTATGGTGGGCTATGCCTGAAAATAAGATTTCAACAAAAAAATTAGAGTATGTTTATTAGATTTTTAGAGTATTTTGGCAGGATATATTCAAATGGATTGTGACTGACGTGATTTGTTGCATTTAGTGTTGTAAATTGTAATGATGCCACAATGACCATACTACCGCTGTCTCTTATTACACCTGTTGTGGTATGGCAGTGTTTTTTCCTTCCCTTCTATTGTTTACCACACTACCACCTTGCTCAAGGCTTCTTTCTGTGGGGTTGTGATGTATACCACTCTACCACATATGTTGCTCACCTTCCCGACAGTATAGTGGTGTATGCTTTTGATCATTACTTGAAGAGTGTCGATGAGAAAATATTCTTTGTCATACTGATATCTCAATGTCTCATTGACATTAAATCTTATGTTCCTCTGATGTTGGTTGCTTGTGTCGATGAGACAAGTTAATTTATCCCCTGTCGATATGTCACTGTCTCATTGATATTTTCCTTCGGCAGTATTTCTTTATATATCGATGTAATTTTTCCATGTCGGGGAGACTCGTGATTATTGCTACAGTATGGCAATATTTTTCCCTCCCCTTCAGTTGTTTACTGCACTACCGCCTTGCTCAAGGATTCTTACTATGAGGTTGTGGTGTATACCGCTCTATTGCATATGTTGCTCACCTTCCCAGCCATCTAGTAGTGTATGCTTTTGATCATTACTTGAAGAGTGTTGATGAGACAATCTTATTTGTCTTATCAATATCTCAATGTCTCATCAACATTACTTTGTTATATCCAAGAGTTGTGTTTCATAGAGCACTTGTAGATCTACCTTGTCGATGTGACCTAAGTGATTCTCTCCTCGATATTCCTGTATCTTGTTGACATTTCACTATTTTACATCATTAATGAGACATAAATAAGTCTCTTCGACATAGGGGTGTCTAAACCGACAATAAACTCAAAGCTAAACTCGAAGCTAAAGTTAGAGCTTAAAGTGGTGCTAAACTCGAAGCTAAACTCAGAGCCAAAGGTGGTGCTAATGGCGGCGCCACACTTGAAGCCAATATCGGTGCTATAGTCAGCACTAATTTTGTTGCACATTAATGCCTAAATTAGCACCGACTTGTCCTGATCAATGCACATAAATGCCAAAAATAGTGCCATCCCTATAAATAGCGCTAATGTTTTCAAAAAATTGGAAAAAAATACATTAAAATAGTGGGTGGAAGAAAAAAATAGAGCAAAAAATGGAGCAAATCACAGGGATTTGTTGTAGTGAGATGACACACTGCATATAAAGGAGGAAAGATTCTAGTTGGGTTATTGTTGACATCATTGAAGGAGAGAGCTTCATATATGGGACACAATCAACACTCTCCTTGGATTCTATACATTACAACTTGCTCTAGGAAGATTACCCATATTGTAGAAGTTTTAAAAGATGAAAGCAACATGTGCTCACATTGAAGGGCTTGCAGAAGTTTCTTTCTTGCAATCATTTTTGTGCAATATTGTAACTCAAATTTTCAGTCTTGTGACTAAAAGTAATAATTGTAATACTCTATTTGTTGGAATCAGGGAACACTAAGAGGGGGGGTGAATCAGTGTTCAACAATAATTAACTTTATCAAACCACTTATAACATTTAATCAAGAGAAAGATGAAAACACATAAAGTAATCACCCAAAACACCATAACACAAGGATTTTTACATGGAAACCCTGTTAGGGGAAAAACCACGATGGAGATAAAATCCACAATTTGAGTACTCAAATATAAGTGTTTTACAGAATGGGAATGCACTTGAATTCAATCACACTGCCTAGAGTTCACTACTCAAAATCAGGAAGGATCACTGCCTTACAAAAGGTTTGGATTACATATAAAGGTTGAACTAAGAAGATAGCATCTACAAATGCCTGGTTATAGTTCTGGTTAGGCTCATAGATCAGATTATGGACCTTCTGTCAGATTTCACACTTCGCTCTGTTCTGTCTCAATTTGCTTCACAAAAACCTATTCTACTCAAGTGAAACTGTGCATAATCGCTCTACAACCCTTCTGATATTCACAATATACATCAACACATATCAAACACACCCATACACATACCAAAATGAATTAACCGATCTCATATATATATCTGCTACCAAGGATTTAATTGCTTCATATCGAATTTAATAAAATAGAAAATATTTTCCAACTATTGGCTCAAATTATGAACAACTTTAATGCACACCATCCAAAGTTGGCCACAACATAGTGAGGACCCAAAACAAAATCTCCAACACAAAAATAACTTAAACAATTTCTCCTAAAACATTCGCAACACCTACATTGACTTAGTCAGCCTTCATACATTTATGAACAGAAAATCGAACGACCAGATCACCTAACTCATACACCACTTGATGCAACAACACAAAACTTGAGAATAATACATTTCATATACCAAAATTCCTTTCCTGAGATCTACAACCAAAATTGATAAACTAGTAATGCATATGGATCGACAAACTCAACTCCAGCTGGATACCCTGTTCTTCACTCTATCTTTTGGTATGAACAAATATTGACATGTGGACCAGATCAATGACTTAGGTTGCCATCAATGACAACACCAAAAGCCATATGCCAAAAATATCCCCCTTTGGCATTGATGGCAACACTTAGTGAAAAATGACTAAGTGTCAGAACCAACAAAACTTCAAAAATCTAAAACTTCTGACAAAACTCCCCTTGAGTTTGATAAGGAATTTTTCACTGCTCTCTCTCCCCCTTTGATATCAATGACAAAAAGATTTTTATTTCTCCCCCTATGAAGTCTAACCAAAATCTTATTCAAATACTGAAGAAATACAACTGTTATTTGAAGATTATTTTGTACTTATCCATCTCCAGAAGAAACTTCTTCCATGCTTCAACTGTAATCCTGATGATTATGATCATGTTGTTGTTATCAGATGTTCGGTTGATAAACTTGATGAGAGATTATGGAATGGTGAAGGCTTCTTCTAATTTCTATCATTTCCTCAGTATCTCAATCAACTGTTCCAACCTACATTTAGTTATGTCCTTCACTTTCCAAAAGGTGTCAACAATCTTGTTCCTGGAATTCTGAACATTTGTATGTTTTGTCTATAATTCCAGAATTATTTTCTTAATGTTAAAAAAATTTCCAATACTATTAAGCTCTACTTCAATTTGTTCTAGCTTCTCTCTGTACTTGTTGATTGCATGAGGCCATCAAAGATAATGGTTATAAATTTTGTTTGTTGTGCTTATGCATTGCCTTAATTGATTCATGTGATTTTTTCAGTTTGGTAAGTGACAATCTATGTAGTACCCCTCCATTTATGCTATACTTTCTGTTGATACTTTCTCATACTGTTAGACTTATGTTGTTTTGTTGGATACTTGGATCGTTGATTTTGAGCGATGATGGATTATACTGTGACATGATGATACTTTGTGTGATGTTTATTGTTTTCAGACATGACATGATTTAGCGTAGATGCTTAATTTCAGTTGTTATTGCTATGCACATGCTTATGATGGACTAACAATATTTATTGAGTCAGTTCTCTGTGAGTGTATTGGTGTGGAGAACAGAATCGCATCACTCGCTCGCGAGTGCCCTGCGATATCTGTGATTTTCTCCGCACGGTGTGCCTGTTTCAATGCTTTATATAAATATATACATGTATGTACATTGTTTGCTCGATTGCAGGATTTGCAGGTACATGACACCGACTCCACCTGTGTAATCAGGTCTGAGCGTGTCAAGACTCAACGGAATTGTTGAATGGGAGATAGTAGTTAGGTTTATCCTAGTCCAATCTCTAACCTTAGTTTTAGTACGTTGTAAGTTTTTAGTTTGGGTCATAGGTTGTAATGTGTTTCTGTTGGTTAAATCGTTTTTAAAAGGTAAATGTTGGTTATTTTTTTTAATGTTAATCATTGTGTTTTATTTATTGTTATTAATTAATATTTAAATATGATTGAAATTTATTTATTTAATAATTTAATACATTAGTTAGTTTAATTAGTTAAATAGTTGATCTTTAAAAGGATTTAACTATTTGATTAACTAAATTAATTAATTAGATTAAATTATTAAGTGCATAAATTATATTGTATTTAAATAAATGAGAGAAATTAGAAATTTAAATAAAATATTATGCATGTAAATTAAATTGTGTTTGGGAATTTATTTTTAGTATTTAAATTAAATAAATAAGTTAATTGCATGTGATTTGAAAATTTGAGTTTTAAAATTTAAATTTAAATTTATTAATTAAAATTACATGCAAAATTTAAATGGAAAAACTGCCGAGAGGTGGAGAAGATATTTTCTCAACAACCTCTCGACATGTGTATGAGTGCCATAATTACTTTTGGGTTGTTGAAAATTTTTCACGGAGGATATTGAGGATCTCGGAAATTGCACGGGGTTATTCAATTGCCTCGGGGAAATTTTTCTGGGCACTGGCAAAATTATCTCTCTGTGTGTAAAACCCAAAATTTCTTAAGAATTGGTATTTTTCTCTTTGTTGGATTTGTTATTTCTTTTGGAAAATCCTTTAAAGAATCTTGGAAGTTGGTGGTTGGATATTTTGTGGATCTCGAGATTTTCTTGGAAAAAGCTTTTGGGATTTTCAACAGGCAGAGGTTACACTTCAACTTACCGATCTTCAAGCACAGGGTTTTAGGTATTCCTCTTGTTTTCCATTGATTTCCTTTGTTTAAAAAAAAAAAATTCTCTTTGATAGATATTTGAGATTCAAGAATTCAAAGAATTTGGAAAAATATTGAAAGAAAAATTAAAAGAAACAGATTTAAAACTCTGTTTGTTTAGAAACATATTTGTTTTAGATATTTTGAGGAAATTAGTTTTGTTTTATTTATACAGCAGAAAATTTAGAGAGGATATTGCAAGTTTTTTTGGAGGATTTTAAGATTAAATTTGCTTGTTAAAATAGGAAATAAATTTAGAGAATTTTCTGTGTAAATTTATTATTTTTAAAAAAATATACTGTTAATTTTCTGTTGAAATGCATAGACTCAGTATTTTACTGTTATTGAAATGAATATATATATATATATAGTGATTTATTTTGTGAAATTTTCGATTAAATATTTCGTCGAAAAGTTGTACAGAATTAAAATTTGAAACTGTTAAAAAAACGTATGAAATTCGAATAGGGTTTCATTTTTTTTTAAAAACCAGTGTTTCTATGGAGACAGTCGCGGGGGGGCTACCCCCACGGCCGTCCCCCATGGGGGAGGCGGCTATGTGGGCAGCGCCCAGCGCTGCCTTCACAGGCAGCGCCGGCGCTGCCGGCACAACCGTGCCCTTCCATGGAGGGCTCGGCTGTGTGGGCAGCCGGGCCCTGCACAATTTGTTTGTTGATTGAGGAATTTCGATTTAAAACAAATTTATTATTATTTAATATAAATATAATGTCTTTTTATATATTATTATATATATATTATATATTAACAAATATATATGATATATATATATGTAATATATAAACATTAATATATTTAGATGTTTAGTTTCTTTTGTGAAGGAAGTATAAATAAATTTTATTGATGTTTAATGTTATTATTTTTAATCATATTACTTGTGTAATTATATGATCATAAGGTATTTTCATTTATTTTTATTTCATTACTTAATTAAAAGAAAAGAAATAATGAAAATAGATTGTGGAAATAAGAATAGATATTTATAATGAAATGTAATTTTTGTAGAATAAAAATAGATTTTGTATTAGATGGTTAAATGTTAAATCTCTAGTTCTTGATTGATTGGAAAATGAATAAAGTTGTAGATTAATAATAATTCGGTTATTCATAGTCTTTTGCTTGAGAGGATTTAATATATCCGAAATATAGACATTTAATTTCCTTGATTTGCATAAATGTGTTTTCTGGGCAAAATGGGAAAGTTTTAAACTGTTCAAGTCTTCCAGAATAAATTGGGAAAAAAGGGGTTTTATTGTTTTCAAAGTATTTCCTTTGACTTGGGTTTGTGCAAGAGCTAAACATGGTGTTTGATACTGTTAAGATTTATTTATCAATGTGAGATGTAAACTGTGCATTTGGTTAACCCTAGTCATGAAAACCTAGAAACCTTGTTATGTTTAGGGGAGTGGCTAGTTGTAAGGGCCGACACACAAAGTGGTGTCAGGGTAACTTACAATTAGTTAATTAAGTTAGTGATAACTAAATGACACATTAGATAGAGATTAAAATTTGTAACAAGATATGCATGCCTCGTTTATGACTCTTGAGCTACTACAGTCAAGAGTATAAGTCGAGAAGGCCTGGAATGGAAAATCGATGTCTCGTTTCCTTAAGGGACATTTGATTCCGCAAATGCATGCAATAGGGGCCGGGTTTCGTAAGAGGTTACCAGGGTAACCCAAGGTTTGGGGGCCGGGACCTAGGAAGAAACACCAGGGTAACCATCGCATCGTTGTGATGACACTCCACCTAGAATAACAGTTAAACCTTATGTTGTGTTTCAAATCAAATGTCAAAATCTGGAAGCAATGTAACCTATAGATTGTATGTACTAGTGTCTAGGGTTAGTAGATTTGGTCTAGGTAGCCTTATTACTATCTCCTAGCACGGGGGGTGGACCTACGGGTACCACATGGTTGGGTGGAACGTGCACCTTACTCCGTTGGGTCCCCAGTATGTTCGTTGCATTGAGCGCTTCATGGATGGAGAGCTCGTATATGGATTCCTTTTATTCTTTCATCATTGTTTATTGTAAACTTGAAATGTAAAACATCCCTCAAATGTATAAGAGGTGATCAATGTAATTGTTAATGTATTTGTTATTTGAACTATCTCATCAGATGGATGAGCATTGTAATATCTTATCAATGTAATGTATGGAAACGTATTTGTACCTTATTATATCTTGTATGAGAATTTAAATTATTATGCAATGTTTACTTTATGTTATGTTTTAATTGGGAGCAATGCGAAATACTTATGTCGCTTAAGGAAAACTCAAAGTAGTGTAACGTCATTTAACCTAAGAATGTATGCAACTATTTAACATAATATTAATATTTTTAAAAAAAATTATTACACTTTTATATCACTTTTGCAACATTCTTAGGTTATTTAGACGGGCATTACAATCTATACCGCTTCTTCAAATGCAAAATTATTTCTCCTTCTTCCTTGTTTTGAGACTCAAAGTCCATGATTTGATGCATTCAATCATCTCTTCTGGCAACATATCCTACAAAATCTCCAATTTGATATGATTGTGCACAAGATGAGCACTTAGTACACTTAAGATCATGTCCTACTCATATGAAGATCTGATAGATCACATGTTCGCAATTTTTTGCATTCCATATTCCTCATGAATAAGCTACATTATCTCTTCTTTGGTTAAGCCACCTTCTCCTTCACTTCCTTCTTACATTGCCTTCTCTTTTTCTAGTTCAACTGTTTCCAGTTCTCTTCCTTGGGTGTCCTTAGATTCCTTATCAGATTCCTCATCTAGTATGTCCAAAATCACTTGTTCCTTTCCCTTCAAGTCTTGGGGTTTTGCATGCTAATGGAGCAATTTATTTTGCTCTTTTCTGCTTTCTTTCCACCTCACTAGAGGAGGAACCAACTTCAAGTGCCCTTACCGAAATGGAAATACTAGTTGAACCAAACTTTCCTAGCAAACCTTTAAAGAAACTTTCATATTCTTGATCACCGTTTTCCAAATTGTTAGAGTATATGTAAATCTGCTTGCAAACTGGTTCACTCTCTTCCCATATTACATTGTTGTTTAGGGGAAAGCAATTCAAAAAATACATCACAAGCCATATAACCAAAGTACCAAACCTGAAAGGGTAATTTGTCTTCTTTGTCAATTTCATGTTCTCCATTAGTTGATCTTTCAGTAACCCACAAAGATCAAAATCCTTATCTTCCATTATCATCTTGTGTGAAATGTAAACAACACCTGCCAAAGTTGCACCTTCTCTATTTCTGAAAAATATTTTATAGGATTCTCTATTTACAATGTACCTTGTCACTGAATCTTTAATTGTGGAGATTATCAGTGCCCTTTGATCTCTAGTTACTCCAGTTAGGGTTTTGACTTCTTTGTTTTGAATTGACTTCTTTCTCAACACATCCCATTTATCCAAAGTTAGAGTATCATCATTCAATCTATTTAGAATAAAATCAATGAATACTACATTCTCAAAATAAGGGAATTCACTCCAAATATCCAAGCTTTTGTGTTTTGCTTCTTTCAACCATTTCAATTCATCGTGTAACAACATGTTTCTTTCAGCTCTAATCTTTTTACTACTAAACTCATCTAGTTTTATCATTCCTTTGATTTGTTTCATTTTCCCTTCGTACGCAAACAAGCTCTTCAACCAAACAACAAATTAGACTGAAGTTTCTCAATATGAATAAAGTATCTGATGGATTAGGGTTTCACCACCGAATGCTCCTCACACTTTCAAAATTCTGGTGCAAAGTGCTTTCCTTCTTCATCTCTTCAATTCAAAGTGGAAAATGAGGGGTTCAACTTCCCTTTTTATAACTCGCTCACCTAAATTTTGTTGTAATAAATGCTTTTTCCCTAACTTATCTGAATGCCATGTTTTCTTAGACATCAAACAAGAAAACTTATGCAGACCTTCAATTTAGCATCATGTCCTTTCCAACTGATTCCATAGCATCTAGAGATCATCAACGCAACCACTGCACACATCCACATCCCGGTGTCAATTACCGGTAGGGGGTTTGAAGGATTTTCTTGACAGCTCCCCCTAGGCCAGAGGCCTAAAATCAATTCTCAAAGGAATTACCTAAAGTAGGTTCTGGTGCTAGATCATTTCCTGCAATAGAAGAACTCTTCTTCACCCATGTCTTCTTCATCTAATCTCTTATTTCATCCACATTCTCTTTCCATTTTCCTTTATCATCTCTCTACGTATTTTTTCCTTTGTATGCCAAACCTCTTCTATCCATATTTTTGTTTCTGCAGAATCTTGCAATGTGACCATATTTGTTGCAATTGTAACACATAGAATTTCCTTGTCCAAACCAATCATTCCATTGATTTCTTCTTGATTTGCACTGATTAGCAATATGCCCAAATCTTCCACAGGTATAACATTTTACATTTCTTATATTAAAAAAGTTGTTTGACATATTTATGCATTCAATTGACTTATGACCAAACTTATTGCAATTGAAACACTGACTGTGGAATGATGAATCTCTTGATTTCATTTTACTTCTACACTGAGCAACCATATGACCAAATTTATTGCAAGAAAAAAAATATGCATTAAACTTTTGAGCATTAGGTTGTCTTACCAGATGTCTTTTTGCTTTGTTCATCAGATTTCCTTGCCTGAAATTCCTTTGTCTAGATCCATAACTTTCTCCTTTCTCATATCCAAGACCTCACTTGTCATTTACATTCTTCTATCCTCAAGTTAGCTCATCAAGCTTAATTGAGCTAATTTTGAATTCTTCCTTGTATTATCCCTAAGAATAACAATCTATCTTTCAAGCTCTTGTTCATTGTCTCTGGATTGTTGCAGTTCAATCTCCAATTGAATGAATTCTCCATTAATTCTACTGCATTCATCAGATCTTTCCTTTAAGGACTAAGCAAGCTTCTCCTCATTCTTCTTTCTTTCTTCAATCTCCTTAGTTAGCTTCATCATCATAGATTCCATCTCATGCTTTAGGGTAGCATTGTCTCTGGTAAGCTTTTCACATTCTTTAGTTATTTCCTTCAAGGTTTGATTCAGGTGATCGTCATCCATGTTTTGTTCTCTTTTTTCTTAATCTGATCACATAGATCCTTTCTCTTCTCCCTAGATTTAATAATCTGACCCTTCAACTTTTGAATGAATTTCTCAACATCCTTATTATTTTCTTTTAATTCCTGAACTTCTGCTTTAGACTGATCAAGATCATTAAGTGCCACCACAAGCTATTGTTGAAGACTGCTAAAGTCCATTACATTCCAAGATCCACCTCAAGGTGTTAAACTTCTTCCAAGGAACTTAGCTCTAATACCAATTTTTGGAATCAAGGAACACTGAGAGGGGGGGGTGAATCAGTGTTCAACAATAATTAACTTTATCAAACTACTTATAACATTTAATCAAGAGAAATATGAAAACACATAAAGAAATCATCCAAAACACCATAACACAAGGATTTTTATGTGGAAACCCTGTTAGGGGGAAAACCACGGTGGAGGTCAATCCACAATTTGAGTACTCAAATATAAGTGTTTTACAAAATGGGAATGCACTTGCATTCAAGCGCACTGCCTAGAGCTCACTGCTCAAAATAAGGAAGGCTCACTTCCTTAAAAAAGATTTGGATTACATCAAAAGGTTGAAATGAGAAGATAGAATCTACAAATTCCTAGTTACAGTTCCGATTAGGCTCATAGATCAGATTCTAGACCTTCTGTCAGATTCTGCACTTCGCTCTATTTTGTCTTAATTCACTTCACAAAAACCTCTTCTGTTCAAGTGAAACTATGCATAATCATTTTGCAACCCTTCTAATATTTACAATATACATCAACACATCTCGAACACACCCATACACACACCAAAATGAATTAAATGATCTCATATATATATATATATTTGCTAGCAAGGATTTAATCACTTCATGCTAGCTTCAATAAAATAGAAAATATTTTCCAACTGTTTGCTCAAATTATGAAAAAAATTTAATGTGCACCATCCAAAGTCAGCCACAAAATAGTGAGGATCCTAAACAAAATCTCCAACACAAAAATACCTTAAACAATTTCGCCTTAAACATTCGCAACACCTACATTCACTTAGTCATCCTTCATACATTGATGAAAAAAAATTGAATGAATGAATCTCCTAACTCGTACACCACTTAACGCAACAACAAAAAACTTGAGAATAATAAATTTCATATACCCAAAGACCTTTCCTGAGATCCACAACCAAAAATGATAAACTGGTAATGCATATGGATCGACAAACTCAACTCTAGTCGGATACCCTATTCTTCACTATGTCTTCTAGTATGAACATATATTGACATGTGGACCAAATCAATGACTTAGATTTCCATCAATGACAACACCAAAAGCCATATGCCAACACTATTTCTAAGTTGTAACTAGAACACCTTTCTTTTATTAATAAAGTTCATCAATTTTTCCTTCTCAATGACTATCTTATTGTGTGCAATTGATGATTGAAGTGTATTTCTATGTTTTATGCTTAAATCCTCAAATATCAGTTAATTAAAATGAATAAATATACTACTAATTGACATCAATTAATAATTAAATTGACTAAATATACTACTAATTGACAAAAGTCAATGAATAGTGAATAAATATGACTAGATATATGACCAGTGAAATCAATGAATAAAAATGACTAAATATACTACCAAATTGATCAAAATGATGATTAACATTAATGACTAAATACTCTACCAATGCATAGAAATCATTGAATAAAAATGACTAAATAAGTGACCAATTAACAACAATCAATGACAAAATATATCAATGTATAAAAAAATGACTAAGTAACCAAATTACATCAATCAATGACTAAATCAACAACTAAATAAGTGACCAGTTAAATATATCAATGAATAAAAAATGACCAGATTACAACAATCAATGACTAAATATATCAGTGAAAAAAAAATGACTAAATAAGTAACCAGATTACAACAATCAATGACTAAATCAACGATTAAATATACTATAAAATTGATCAATCAAAACAACTAATAAATGACTAAAAATGGTTTAGTCATCAATCTGGTCATGTTATAAATGAATGGCAATAAACTACTAATGGTCACATGACCAAGTTCAGTCATTTATAAGTAGTTTTTAGTAGTTTTTTCAGTAGTTTATTACTATTTTTGTACTAGTATTTCTCTGATCCTAAATAGCTAATTAGGTAGATACTCTACCAACCCTCTCTATGTACCCAATAGTATAATCTATATTATAAAACAATTGAAGATATTCTAATTTTATCTCCTCTAAAGCACTCTTGATGAAACGTAAATCACAAATGTGAGTACCAACCGAGACCCCATACCATCTCTCCTGAAATTTTGTTGACCAAAGGAGGTACTCAACATACTTATAAATGCAATCAAAACAAGATAAGGTTGAATCAACCTTCTCTCCCATAGCCTTGAGTTGATCTCTCCATCTCTATGGCTCAATAAGTTGTCGATAAAAATCAGCTACATGGGATGTAATCTCTAATTTTCTTCTAAGAGAGGGAAACAAGTCAACATGAGAACCAATCTCCCAACTAGATGATACCTTGCATACCTCCTGTAAAGAAGATGGAGCAACGTCGTGATCTGTCACACAAATATTTGGGGAATCCACTACTACATCACAAGATCTATCACCTGTAATGGGACTATCCTCAGAGACACCTAATGCAACATATGGTTCTTTGCTAAACTCAACCAATGCACTCATCCCATCTGCCACCTACACCTATAAATGTAAGGGATGTTTCTACATCCTCAATGTGCACACTATCATAACCAATGGATGTATGATCATTACCAATGGTTTTTATTGATATCTAAATGGTATCTGTAAGTGATGAAGTCTACGCCAAGCTCAACTCCACAGTAAGCTCATCTATCCATAACTTTGACTCTTGAAGGGATATTTGATTGCTCTTCAAAGAATATATGGTGACCTCAAGCTCATAGGTGAGCTCATCAACCTCCTCTTCCTTTCCCTTTAGAGATCATAGTAGATACCATTGAGCATGAGAAGATGATATATATCTAATAATAGTTGTAGGTAGTTATTCTTCATTACCCCAATTGCATCCCTAAGTTCCTAAAACTCTGCAAGGGAAATTCCACTATCAGAGTGCTCCTCTGTCTCAAGAGTACTCCAACCATAAGTTGCTAGCATCTGATGAGCAACATCAAAATGTTCTAAGGCTATAGTAATCATACTATCATTTTCCTTCAATTTTCTAGCCAAATGATGAAACCCCTGTGATAAATCATCTCCACACAAATTTTCTAATTTGTAATTTTCACTATGATAAGAGGTTGAATCATCATTACTCACCATCTAGAAACCATCATTATGTGTGGAACCAACTTTGCACGCATCAACATCTAAGGTACTGCTATTATGTACCTCATAGGATGGATCAAATTACATGGTAGAAGTTTTTGATTTGACATTATCATTGTACACTTCTTCCAAATTAGATGCTTGTTCATCCAAAGAGCTATCCTTGGACCATTCTCTATTAAACAATTTTTTGTATTTATCTTCCATTGTCTAATTTGTAAAGTCAGTCTTGTTGTGGCATGAATCCACAACACACAATGCATAATTAGTGCCCAAATCTTGAGTATCTTCATTAGAAAACTCCACACAACCATCATTCTCATGTGCAATGGTTGTTATCTCATGCTGATGCAAAGATATCAGATTGCTGTCATAAAAATCAGAACTATTATGGCTTGGATTCTCCACACATTTCTCATTTTTGACACTACCATCATGTGTGCCAACATTGATAGATCCTTCCACAACATTTTCCTCATGTTCCATCACATCTAACTCATGGTTAAGCTCAATAGTATGACTGTTGTTACAAAAATTAGAATTGTTATTAGGGATGATAACAAATTCTTGACCACTGAAAGTAACATCAAGAGCTTCTGCCAAACTATTATCAAGATGTATGGTCTCCTCATCATCATTCACTTCAAATTTTACCCCCTTTTCTTGTACTTTCTCCTCTTCAAACAAATAGGGTCTTAAGTTTTCTTCGCATTGTTCACAAACACTAATCATCAAATCATATGCAACTAAAGACAATACCTTTTCTTACCTTTGAACAACTAGCAAAAGGGATAAGAGAGGCTAATAAATATCACCGCCTTCATTGATAGTTGAAATTGTGATAGTTCTCATGTTGTCCTGGATAGTCTTATCATGTTTCTCACTGATTGAGTCCATGAAGAGATGGAACACCTTAAAACAAGATCATGAAAATTACAATCAATCATGACAATGCACGATCTAACTTGTGCCATCAACTCAAGTATTTTGATCATCTTCCCACAAGTAGGACTACCAAAATCACCTATCCCATAAAAACTATCAAAAATCAGTTGTAATACTTCTCTCATTTTACTAATATTATAAGGAACCCAAGGAGTTGTGATCCATATAAACTAACTAATACAAAGGGCAACAATGAGCCTAGTTTTATTGTCTATGTGTCTCAAATACTTAAGTTCACCCAACAAAGTCATTGTTGAAGTCATAACAATCTGTAACAATGAAGAAGGTGATTGCTCAACAAGACTTAAGGATTTTTCTAGTCTTCTCAATGTGACCAAAGTATCACATCCAGATTTAGGTTGAATACCAAGTTTGGTACCCTGTTCATAGATAATTCTAGCCAACCACTTTCTATCTCTTGATACTAACTCTTTGTCACTACTTGAACCCATAACTCAAATTTGAAATTACAAACTATGAATGCTAGTCATTCAATCAAAGAAAAGTTATGAGACTGAATATCTTAATTTTCCCATCAGGATGACATGAAATTGCTCTAATACCACTATAATATCCCACCCCTAGTAAGATATTTTCTTTCTTAAATTCACCTATCTATCTTTATTTGTTTTTTTGAATGTTTTGTGATAAATTTGCAATGTTTGATAGAAAAATATAATGTAGCACAATAGAAGATATTGCAATAATAATTTTCCACTCAAAAACTAAACAATACATAAGGAATACACAACTGAAAATTCCATATTTTTATATCAACTTAGATACTTAGTATTTTCACAAAATATTGAAATCCAGTTCATAAAATATCCCCTATTATCTAAAAACAACAATACCCAGAAAAATATGAGGGTTACAAATCATGAACTCATAGGTAAGATATGCCTTGAAACCCTCTAAAATGGATGCCAGAATGAAGTATAAAGTTTACAATAGTATAACAACAACAATGATAATAAACTCCAACAACGATATCTATCACCAATTCCCATGCCTAGTGCAAAGATGCATACAATTAAATTGGAAAAACCCTTTCCTGGAAACCACCTATTGATTGAAGTTCTCTTGTAGTTCTCTTTGCTCTTAAAATGATGATCAATATATTTTCATTATTCTGATATTTCATTCAAACCCTTGAAACTTTTGAAATTCTTCTCCAATGAAGCTCAGATGTGACCTATGTGTGAATCCACCAATTAACAACAACCCTCAGGTGATCTTTCCCACATGTAGGAAGCACAATCGAAGAGAGGCTATGTTCTCCAAGATTGAAATTGTTACCTATTTTAGCTACTAGCTCAAATAGGTAGAGCTGATTATGTTTTTACAAAGTGAAACCAAAATGTACATCCATTTCTTGCTATGTCATATTCATATGCAAAATAATTATTAAAATATTGCATTCCATTATACATATGCATACAACAGAGAAGAGAGGGAAAAGTGTGCATAAAATTCTATTTTATTGATAATTTCAAGTATATAATATCCCACACAAGCCGTGGGATTAACTCTAATGCAATACAAAATGTAGACTATAAATTTGATGAAAAGAAGAGCATATAAAAAGAAAAGGAATCCATCATTTCCTAGGTGGTAAGGATGGATGTTGATCTGTTGCATCTCTAGATAGCTCCTGAGTCCTCCAGAAGGTTGCTACATCGATTCTGAATGCCTGCAAGAGTTGAGGAAAGTTGGTGTTAGAGCTCTAGATACTTGTTCTCATCATAAGCTATTCAATTTCAACAAAGTTATAGTGTGCTATTAAATGACATTGAAGTAGTATTGCAGCATTTCAAATATCAAAAGAGCCAAAGGAGTATCATCAGATCATAAAACATCATATGTTGAGTTTCACTGTTTTAATCTAACATGTTTGCTTCTTGTGCAGGTCTAGGTTAAATATTTCATTGCTTGATCATCTACATTTGATATTATAGCATTTGGGGTAAAATGTGGCTCCCACAAGGGTTGAGCCCAACATGCTATTGATTTTATGCATAGAAATAATCTAAAGCCAAATAAGCAAAAAGGGAAGAGACTCCCTATGGATTCATAAAAGTAAAAGGCAGCAAGTACATTTATTGCTATGTACATTGTTATCCAATGGAAATTTCATCACACGATAGTCTACATAGCAATAAATGTAGTAGTCCACTATGAATGGATATGGAGGATAGTATGCTATTAGAAAGGAAGAGGATAGTCCTATGACAAATATGTATCCCCTCTCTATCAAAATTAGTATGCCAAGAATATAGTGGAGTAGCATGTTAAGACATGGTGATCACAAGTTTTACGAGACCATGGACATAATATTGTTAAAAATTGTTTGTACATTGACAAGAAATGGATAAAGCATTGCTAAAAAAAATGAAAGGATGGAGATGTCAGGAGATTTTAATGACAACAATAGCAAGGTAATCAAAGAAAAGATTATCTTAAAATGAAAGGCATCTATGATATCATAGGAAATGGAAGACTAATGTACGAATGACTATTCAAGATTAGAGTGTCATGAATACGATGGGAAAGCCTATTTATAAGGTCTATGCAAGGATCAAAAGAGAAGGAGTATAATATGAGCATGAAGGTAGTGCATAGAGGCCATAAAATGCTATTATATTTATGTGCCAAGCTAGTGGTGGGGTGTCTTTGAGTCAAATTCACTTTCATTCTAACCTATGAAACTTCTAGATTCTTCTCAGCTTGAATTGGAATTTCCACATAATTATATAGGTAGGAGATCTTTGTACAGTCCACATGCCCAAAAGGCTCTTTATTCATAATGTGATTCTTGATGGAGCAAGCCAAAGTCAATTTTTAGATGTACAGTTAAGCTAATGCACAAATGGCAATCTGTTTGGGGTCATAACAGTTTCAAGAAGAACACAATGTTTGAACATATGGGGTAGTCACTTTGCAAAGACTTAGGATAGTCGTATCCATGAGTTCAAGACCTTGCACAAAGGCATGAGAATAGTGAATAGAAGATGACAGCCTAGTAAGATATTGGACAGTCCTAAGGGCAGAAATTATGCATGCATGATTATAGGATAGTCAAAACTAATGATGTAGTATCCATTTCAAGGAGAATGTATCAAATTTTTATATTTAATATTGAAATTTGTAAACACTAGTACCATGTGTAATGCATTCTAGACTAATGGAGAAGACAGTGCCTTTGAAGCATTATAAACCTAAAATCTACAGTCTAGAATATAGTGCTAAGTGACATGATTTTTCAGAGCATCTATGTAGTGGGTGAGAAGAGGGTCTTCACAAGTCAAAGGAAGTGTTGAAATCATGAGGAGCAGAAAATCGGAGCAGTGGTCATGAATCCTGTAGACTGACACAATCAAGTATAGTAAGGAATTATTCCATAAGAGCCTCCAACAAGGTTATTGAATCATAGTTTAAGAATGAAACCCTCATAGGGCATATTGCAGAATGAGAGCAAAGGGTTTTAAGCTCAAACAATGGGGAGGAACATTATGAATTAAGGCCGAGCCATGGCCCTTTTCATGAAGGAAAGGAAAAGATGCATATAGTTTTTTGAATAATTCTCATACTATGCAATGATATTGAATCACTTTGCAAACCATTTTTTTCCCTTTACAGGGAAACATTTTATTGAGGAATAGTCAATAGAGGTAGTTCTTGCTTCCATTGTCCACTCTTCATGAAATCTCATTCATATTATGATCTTGCTTGATCTTACCATAGCAAAGGTTATTATGACATTGTTGGCCACTACTACATGAGATCAATAGGAAAATAGATAAAGCTATGGCTATGATGGAGAGGAGTTATGTAAAAACACATATCAAAATGGAAAGTATATACAAAAATTTATGGGAATAACATGAAAGAACAAGAATAAATAAGTATATTCACATTTCTACAAAAAGAGAGCTCGAAATGAGCATATTTTATATAGAAAATGGAAAGAATGATTTTGTTTGCATAGAAAGAAGCTTACCCCAGCTTGGCCTTGACCATTTCTTCAAAATTTGCATATGAACCAACCTGAGAGAGCTCTACACAATGAAGCCTTGAACCTCCAAATAATAAGCATGGCGGTGCTTTCAAGTTGCAGAAGCTTGGAGAAAACCTTGTTGGCGGCTAATAAGCTTTCTAGAAGGTTCAATGCAAGAATGAAATGCTAACAACTTTGGCATTGTTTTGCTTTTAGGGTTTTAACCCTAATACAAGTCGATAGGTAGAAGGTATTTTTACCTTTTATTTTTACATTTACAAATCAACTAATACCTTCGCTTCTTTTTCACTCCCCTATTAAACTTAATGTGTCCTCCTTATGTATGTCATCTATGTAAGTATTTTAAGACTTATTTTTGTTTTAAATTTCCCATTATTTTTGCATACAGATTTAATTGTAAAAGCATTTGATTTTAAGTGATATTCTTATAAGTCACTTTAATCAAAATTGCTATTGTTAATGCAAAATATGTGGAATGCTTTGTAAATGGTGAAGATGGTTTACAGTTGAGTTTTTATGCTTTGGAGAGCATATAGGGGATGTTAGATTCAATTGGAAAATATATTGCAAGCATATAGGGAGTTGTTTTTCCCTTTTTGAGGCTTTTTGGAGCATCTTGGAGCAATTTTGGGAGTTCTAAATGTTTGACATGGTCAAACTTGACTTTTTTCACACATTGGAGCCTTTTTTAGGAGAATCTAGTTGGTATATTTTAGAATTTTTGGGGGCATCCGACCCAACTCTATTTCTAGAACATCTTTTGATGGGTTTTTGGAGGGAGTTGATGGATATAGTCAGTTTGTTGACTCATTTGAAGTTAGTTCTTATTATGCATTTTGTACTTAGTGACTTTTTCAGTCCTTTGTCAAATGGGAGCATACTTTGTAACTTAGTTTTGGCTATGAAATTCAGTAAAGACCTTGGATATCAGTGTTTTGAAGTTTTTCCATCTTATTATTTGGTTTATTGTGTGCATCTATTGATTGATAAAATTACTTGTGAAGTAATATTTCATTTTCTTGTAATTTTATCTCATGCTAAGCACCTTTTTGCATAAAAGTGTGTTGTTGCAGGTTATAATGTGTCAACAAATGCAAGTTGCTTTTAGCTGTGAAGTCTCCTTCCTCCTAAGAGTCTAGCATTAGGACCTCTTTATAAAATAATTATGAAAGACATACAAAAGTAAGTTGTGCAAGTTTGTTTCCAGTATTGGCATGGTGTACTGGTTTAAAGGTGGCATTGTTGTTCTTGCCACCAAGGATCAAACCTCGTTGGGGTGGTATTGTTGAATAGTTGTATTCCGGTTCATAGCTCCGGTCAAAAGCGTTTACCCCTTGAATAAAAAAAAAGTTGTGCAAGTTTGTTTAAGTCATTGTGAGAAAGTGTTTGTAATATGAGTTTTAGTTCCAGGTAATGTTTAGGTGCATCACCATAGGAATAGTTTTTCAGTTAATGTTATCTCCTTCTACCCTTTTTCTATGCAAGTTCAGTAGATTAGTTTTAGGTGATTACCAAAAGGAAGTCAGCCTTCTCTAGAGGTTGACCTCTGTTTGTCAAAGCCAAAACTTTGAGAGGTCTTCCAATGTTTCACTGAGTGGTTGAATAGGGTTCAACAAAGGTTGCACATTTAGGTGATAACAAAAATTATAACAAAACCAGGTAGGTTTCATCCCCAAAGCCAACGCACAAAGCCAAGTTGAGAGAAAATGATCAATCATAATGAAATGAATTCCAAAAGTTTCCTTTTATAATATTCAATTTGTATTTGACTTCATCTCATTTAATTTACTTTAATTTCATTTTCTTTTCCCTCCTTTTTGGTGGGCAACTTTATAAAATAAAGTATACTTTATTATTCACTTATATCTCCCTTTTAAAATAACACTAAAACACTTATTATAAAGTATACTTTTAAAAGCATTTAAACCCCCCTTTTAAATAAATCCCACTTCATTCATTAATGATATGCACTTAATAATTTTTATTATTAAAGTATACTTTAATAATAATTATAATATTATAACTCCATCATTAATCATCGTAAATCAATTCTAACTTCACAAAGAGGTAGCCCACTGCACTCACTACTAACCAGGGTGCCTTACTATAAATAGTAAGGTTGGCCTCTATTAACACACTAACTTATTATAAATAGTAAGTATACATAAATGAAACTAGAAACCCCTAAATAACCAAGCCTCAGAATATACAAAGGATCTCAAGGTGCCAATGTTGCAAATTGCTAATGGAGATACCAAATATCTCCACAATAGGGTCCTCTAATCACCATTATTAGCCTGCAAGGACCCATTGATAGGCTAAACCACCAACTCTGATGCTCACTCAAGAGGGGACATTACAATGAAATTGTAATATCGTAGAATTGCACCTAGGGGCAATTCCACATTTTTGCATTTTTTTTCCTAACATTTATGACACCTTAGAACTTTATGACAAAATCCCATAAGTCAGAGTTTCAAAATTTTGAATCCATTTGGACTTGTGGCAGAGTAACAAAATCTTGACAACACGTTTCCCAAGAATTTGGGCTTTGGACACCTGCACAACGCGCAGACATTTGTGCGGCACGCTAGCATCCTGGCAGTTTTTTAAGTTTGAAACAGAGAATTTGGAATCCTAACTCTTTTGAAAAGTGTCTTAGCCATTGGATTTCAGATGTAATGGCTCTTTTCCACCCTTACATGCAAGAAAAACCCCTTTTTGCTCTCATTTTTGGGTTGGAGGTCATTCATTGAAGCTCTCTTGTTATTTTCTCTAGTTTTGAGTTTTCCTCATCTTTGATAGCAACACTCTCATAGGCGAAGCCATGCTAGAATGAGGTCCCTCCAGCAGCAAAAACTCTCAAGCAAGCACTAATGGTGTGTCTGTATACTCAGGAGAGGGTCTTGACCCATGGGTAACACTCTCTCTCTTTCACTTTCCTTCCTTGTTCATTTACTATTTCATGGTGCGGGTTCTACTCCTAAGTGGGTTTTTCTTTCACCACACGCTTTTATACTCCTTTCCAACTTGGTTGTCCATGGAGGTGGTAACACCAAAATGAGAGTCTAACTGAGGCAGACCCCTACACAACCCCAACATTTCTCCCTTATTCTTTTGTGTGTAGGTACAAAGAGGAGCTTGGAGTGAAGAGTTGAATGTCCAACAAAAGGTAAATTCTCTCCAAGTCCCCCTTTACGTTTCTTAGAGTTCTCAACTTCTTGGTCGTTTATTTCACTCAGTACATTCCAAACTTGAGCTTAGAAGTGAAATATGGTTTTTTCCGCTTGAGCTCCTAAGCCCTCTATTGCTTAGGATGCCAACACACATTTTAGACGTGCTGGCATCCTAAAACTATGTTGTTGTCTTTTGGTCGAGAGCTCGCTTATCAAAGGTAGAAATTTTGGGGTTTCATTCTCTCAAGATCTAAGAAAACTTTCCCTAAAACACAACTTGAAGTGTACTTTTCCATTGGTTTGCTTATTTTGAGGTGTATAAGGGAAGTTCATTCCTAGTGATCTCTCGAGAACGAAGAGACCCATGTGTAGTGAATCCCTCTTATATCACATTTTGGTGAACCCGACATGAATGCATCAAATCTATTTTCATGATGTCACATATTAATGATAATCCCTTTTCTGAAAAAGATTTTGATATGTTGGAAGATGCTCTGGATGATTTCTTAGAAGCGCTCTCCCCTATCTATAAATCTTCTGATCAAACCCTCCCCTTGCAAGCTAAGGAGTTGGTAAATGTGGTTGTGGTCTTTGTGGCTCCTCCGAGCCCTAAGAAACCTGTCATTTATGTGACCCCAACTGAAACATCCCCTAGGGAGAACTATTCTATCTATGGGATTTTGTGTCGTAGTGATTCATCGAATTTCTATTCAAGGTTTGTGAAAGCTATGGACTCTACTTCTTATAATGTTGTTGGGCATACATACAATACAAGGAGAAATAAAATAAACTTGTATCAACAACCTTCTGTTCCTACATCACAACCCACTCAAGTTCCTACTTCTTTACCACCCTCTCAACCAAGCCTTACATCAGCACCTAAACCTGCAATCAAAGCACCAGGTGATTATGATCTTGTCGAGTAGCTTCATGTTACTCTGGCTAAGATCTCACTTTGGGATTTTCTTCAGACCGATCCAGTTTATAGGATATGTTGCAAGAATCCCTAAAAAATATTCTCTTTCTTGCCTCAGCTAGGCCTACAGATGTTAATGTGCTATTGGCACATATTCGAGCAGATTCGTTGAATATTACATTCCACCCGCAAGAACTCCTACCTCCGGATGTGCAAAAACAAGAAAAACCCTTAATGATTATAATCAATGTTAACAACATTGGTATTAGGTGTACTCTCATTGACATTGGTTCAGCTCTAAATTTTTGCGATATGGATCTATTACCTAAAATTAAAGTTGAATCATCTTCTTTAGTAGCCTCTTCCTTGTATATTCATGGGTTTGATAATGTTGGCTACCAAGCTCTGGGTACAATAATACTACCTTTGTAGCTAGGTCTCGTTACCCCACCTACATTGGTTTATGTAAGTCTCAACCCGTTAACATATAATCTTCTCTTGGGGAGACCTTGGATTCATGCTATGGGTGTTGTGACTTCAAATTTACACTGTTCTTTGAAGTTTGTTGTAAATAATTGGGTGGTTATAGTTAAAGTAGAACCATAAGTTGTTCACCTATGTGAGCTAGCTGCTACCAGTCATGCTTCAGTTGTATCCACTCTCAATAATTGTATCCCATCCTTAACTACTGATGCTATGGCATGTTCTTCATTGATACCCTTTATGGAAGTCATTCTTGGAGTGAGTGTCGACATCAATGAACCACCTAAAGAAAATAATCCTAAGTCTCCCCCATCTTCCCCTTCATCCTCTCAATCAAATGATTTCCTTGGTGATGATTGAGGCTCCTTAAACTTCTCTGAACTCTTCATCATAGAATACAAGGCAAGTCCCTCTGGTATAGAATTTCTAGGTACTACTGACACAAAGGAGGATGACACTTCTGTTCGGGAAGAGAAGTGTGATCTTGTTTAGAAAGCCACTCCTTCCTCTACCCAGGAGAGTAATTCCACTCTTGCAAAGGAGGTTAATATTTGTAGACCTGGTAATGAAGGTGGGAGTGCTCCTGTAGAAACATTTGAAATCCATTGGTGGAATGAGGTACTTTACGTAGGACTACCACCTCCTAAAGTTTTGCAAACTCATTATGGATTCAGATATGACCTCCCTCTCAATATGACTATGGGAAGAAAGCCCTGGGGCGTATTGAACAAGGAATTCAAGTCCCTATCCATTTTGAGCTATGACAACACTATTTGGGTTTGGGATGCTCTGTTGAACAATCTAAACAAAAACCTTGGTTGAGTGTTAATATGATTTCAATTGAGCCATTGAGCTTGGTTCACCCTGAGTTGATAGAAGAAAGGGGGAAGGCCAAGAAATTTCCTTTAGATGCCTTCTCTTTGGATGAAGCACTAGGGGAGTTTCTAGGTGCCTATTCCTCGTTACCTCCTTATCATCACAAGAAGTGATTCTTCTATCACTTGTACAAACAAGTGTACTTTGGAGAATCCATTTTGAGTATTGAAGAGGAAGGTCCTCTATCTAATATCAAAAATGATGTTTGGATATCTCATCTTGAAGACCGCAGTTCCCTCCTTAAAGGAGATACTGTTGAAATTCCTATGGATCCTAAATCTATAGAAAATATAATCAAGATCAGGAAGTGTCGCTCTTCAAAGGAAGTAGACAAACACTCTGGTCTCTTGCATTCTCATCCTGATATCTTTGCTTTGATGTATGAGGATATTCCTAGTATTGATGAGTCTATAGTGGTTCACAATATCGTCCTATGTCCTGATGCCAAGCTACTTAAGCAAAAAATCTAAAATATCAATCCTTGGGTGGTGTTAATGGTCAAGACTGAGATAGAGAAGTTGTTGAAAGCAGGCTTTATCTGTCTAATTGATTACTCCCCTTGGATTTTGAATATAGTCACTATTAGTAAGCCTAATGGCCGTATTCGCATATGTATTGACTTTCAAGATTTTAATAAGGCTTCTATTAAAGACGATTTTCCACTACCTAATATAGATATGATTGTGGACTTAACTGCATACCATGCATTGTTATCTTTTATGGATGGATTCTTTGGTTACAATCATATCCGTATTAACCCATATGATCAATACAAGACAACCTTCACTACCCCTTGGAGTACTTTCTATTATGTGGTCATGCCCTTTGGTTTAAAGAAAAAAATAACGACTTACCAACGGGCAATGACCCTGATATTTCATGATTTTATTCATAAGATCTTAGAAGACTATGTTGATGACATCTTGGCAAAGTCGATAACTCATCAAGATAATGTAAAGAACCTTTGTCTTATCTTTGAAAGGCTTCGACTCTACAAAATGAGACTCAATCCTCATAAGTGCATCTTCGACATAGATGTTGGCAAGCTTCTGGGGTTCATAGTCTCTCACCATGGAATCGAAGTCAACACAAATAAAATTGATGCTATTGTCAACACGCCTCCACCAGGAAACATCACTGAGTTGCAAAGTTTACAAGGGAAGGTTCAGGCCATTCATAGATTTATATCTCAGTTGGTTGATCGCACCCTTCGTTTCACTCGTTTATTGAAAAAGGATGTTTTCTTCATATGGGATGAAGAATGTTAGAAAGCCTTTGAGTCAATTAAATCTTATTTGGAAAATCCTCCTCTATTGATGTTGACTATGCAATATAGACCCTTTTTGCTTTACCTTGTTGCGTCACCATGTTCCTTGGCAACTTTGTTGGCTCAATATGATGATGTAGTGAAAGAAAGGGTAGTCTACTACATTAGCCACATTCTATTTGATTATGAAACTCATTTTTCTTCCATGGAGAAGCAATGCCTCGCTCTTGTATTTGCTACACAGAAGCTGAGACACTACCTTCTCCATGCTGAAGCACACATCATAGTGAAAAAAATCTATTGAAGCATTTGTTTTCTAGTACTGACCTTGTTGGGAGGTTAGCGAAGTGGGTTATGTTGCTTTCTGAATTCAATATAAAGTTCATTACTCAAAAATCAATGAAGGTTCAAGTGGTTGTCGATCAATTGGTAGACGCTCCCTCATCTCACTCCTTCCCTGGGTTGGATTTGTTTCCTGATGAAAATATTTTCATAATTAATTATGACCTTGAATGGAAGATGTATTTCAATGGATCGAGGTGTCAAACTGGTTCTAGAGTGGGTGTGGTTTTGATATCCCCCGAAGGTAAACCAATCCCTCTATCCTTTCTATTAGATTTTCCTTGCACGAATAACATCGCTGAGTACGAAGCTCTTATTTTTGGCTTGCATGGCGCGATTACACTAAGAATTAGACATCTCTGTATACTAGGCGATTCTGAGCTTATTGTAAATCAGATTATGGGAATCTATCAATCTAAACAAAGCAATTTGTCCTAGTACCGAGACCTTGCTTTGTCCTCTTTCACAATAGATAGTGTCCCTAGGAGAGAAAATAGACATGTCGATGCCACTTCATAGTTCAAGTCTTACGAACCCTTGTAGTTTTTGATCAACCTAAATTCAAGTCTCTTGTGTGTTCTCATGTAGACTCGGGGGAATGGTTTTCTAGTATTTACCATTACTTAAAGACTGGAAATTTTCCAGACGATGTGACAAAAAATGATTGCACTCATATATGAAAGCTTTCAGCATGTTGTGTCATCTTATCTAATGTTCTTTATCAAAAATTCTATAACGGCTTGCTTCTCAGGTGTCTCACTAAAGTAGAAATACCCCTAGCTCTTAAGGAAGCCCATTTGGGCTCCGGGGGTGGAAATTTTGGTGGTAGATCCCTACAAAGAAGATTGATACACATGGGGTACTATTGGAAAACAATGGAATGAGATTCCTTTGATTTCATCAAAAAGTGTCTTCAATGTCAACAACATAGCTATCTTATTCATGCACCTACTCAAGAGTTACAAAACCAAACCTATCCTTGGTCATTTGCAAAGTGGGGGTTGGATATTATTGGAAAGATATCACCTCCCTCTTCCAAGGGACATGCCTTTATTATTATTGCTATGGATTACTTTACAAAATGGGTCAAAGCTATTCCACTCCAATCCAAAAATGCCGAAGATATATGTAGTTCCCTCATGAACAACATTATTTCTCATTTTGGATTGCCTACTACACTTGTTTTTGACAATGGTACACCATTCAAGAACAATGAAGTAAAGTAATTTTTGGAGAAATTTCATATCCAACATAGGTTTTCTATACTCTATTATCCATAGTCCAACGGTCAAGCAGAAGTGTCTAGCAAGACTCTTGAACTCATTCTTTGAAAAATAATCAATAAGCACGGTAAGGATTGGCATATTCAATTAACGTACTCTTAGTGGGCCTATCGCATGAGTGTTTGCATGGCAATGGGAATAACACCTTACAACCTCATGTATGGTGTTGAAGCTATCATTCCTTTGGAGTTGGAAATTCCATCCTTATAGGTTTCCCTGAAAGGGTTAATTGATGATGAAACCTACCAAGTTAACCATTTACAACAGCTATAGATGCTCTATGAGCGTTGTTTACAGGCCCTCGATCACCTTAAAGCTTATCAAAGGTCATTATCAAGACAATATAATCAAAATGTGCTTCCTAGGACCTTTAAATTAGGGTACCTGGTTCTCTGTGAAAACCAACGAAATGTAAATGTGTTGCCCGATCAGAGAGGGAAATTTAGTCCTAACTGGTTAGGCCCTTACATTGTAATTTTTGTGTTGTGATGCATCTTTGTCGATACCATGCATAGTATTCCATGAGCCATTTGTGTGTTGTTCTCTCTATGAAAGGGTAGTAGCACTACATATATTAACATTTTTCATTACCACATTATGATTTTTTGTTATGTTATGATATGACCATGTGTATGTATTACACTAAGTTTCCTTGCATCAAATTACAAATTTTAAGGAAATTAGATCATCATTTTATTTAATTAACATACAACCATGTGTGTTTAATTCAATCATGTTAGTAGCTAATGTAAGCATACATCCATATGAGCATATAACATCCATAGCATAAGCATATATGAAAATGAAGAGTGCGCACATCCAAATAAACAATGTCATGATATCAGAATCGATGTATCCATATATATATACACATGTATGTATCAAATGTCATGAACATGTATTAGGCCACTATTATAAATAATGAGTGGCTACTGAATATATTTCTATACAAAAGATCTACAAGTATATATCTATGTGTATGTATCTCGCTACAAAAATGATGTACAAAATGATGAGTCCCTGTCACTGCGTGGCATGGCTCCCAAAGCCCTCTGGCTTTGGCTACTACTTGGGTACCCTTGGGAGAGGCTACACGATGGTCATGGACCGAGATTGGTGAGAGCCTAATATAGATAAGGCTACCCACATCCCTCTGATCTCTCCCTGTAAGGAGGATATAGTCAGCTCCACTTGCCTCAGCTCATCTTTTAGCCATTGAACCTCTGCTGGGGTCACAACTATTGGCTTCCCATCGAGGTCATCGAGACAGCTCTGGAGAGAATCATGCACCTACTTAGCGATACCATCCCTCCTCACTGTCGTATCTCGCTCGTTGAGCACTATCCATAGCTCACCTAACAGCTGGTCACACTATCCTTGAACAATCCTTAGCTTTGCAGTTAGTTGTATGATCTCTATACCTCACTCCTCATAGGCGCTCCTTAGGCATGCTACCAGCTCAAACATGGGGGCATGTCATCCTTTAGATACTGACTAGAAAGACTTGAGAACCATCCCCTGAATTGGAACATCAGGGGAAACCTCTGAAATACACTAAGCCATCATCCTAGTCCATCCATGTGCATCCTATGCAACCATAGAGAAAGAAAGAGGAATCAATATCACATGACATATATATATGGTAAACAGAAAAGTCAAAAGCATGGAAATGTAAAAAATGTAGTATGTATACCTAGATCCCCTGGCTTAGGATCAGGGTGAGGGTCGATACTGGGACCCATGCTGCCAGTATCGGTGGTTGCTCCCCATGACACTAAGGCTGATACTATTGGAACAATAGGAGCTGGTGATGCTAAAGAGAAAGGAGTAGCCGAGGGGGGTCTGACCTCCTCCATCGCCTTAGTCTCGCAAGTTCTCCCTCTTCCTCTCCATTGGTCTGCTCGTACCTGTAATCAAGGGATTTCTCTTAGGTTTGATTAGGAGTGTTAGCAACAAACAATAAAGACAATGAAACCCAAAGATCTTACGAAACACAAAGGAAGTAAAATACAAAATGATTATACCTAATCGCTGATACCTCCATGATTCACTTTCGTAATACCTTCTTGCTTGCTAGATGATGTTGCCCTCATATTCGTCGTGCGAGCAGATATGCAAATGCCTAAGTCCTACACCAAGCTTTGAAATATTTATGCTGTCTAAATGCCTATGCCTATAACTATAATTGTCAATGTCTATGCCTAGACAAATGCCAAGATTTGACCAAATAACTATAATAAATGCTATGATAAATCTAAGAATGCAAGTGAGAAAGTGTATAAAATGTCAGCGTGTCTGTTTTTTTTTTTTTTTCGAAAAGTCAGAGGAAAATGGCATTTTATAGAAAATGCCATTTCAAATGAACGGGCGAGATTAATTGATGATGAGAACCTAAAATGAGAGGTCCAGATTAAACTTTTGAGATCCTAATTAGGGTTAGGAAAATTCATTAATTGGGCCGGTCAAAGAAATGTCTCGAGATAATGTCCAGTTCGATGAGTGGAGGAATAAATGAAATTAATTAAAAGAAATAAAGATTTTGAAAAATCAAGAAGATAAGATT
>VDFB02271358.1:509728642-509827998 GCA_007258455.2 Sequoia sempervirens
ATGGTGAAACTTTAATGGCTAGGAGAACACTGTTAAATGAAGATGAGAAATCCATTCAAAGGAGAAGTTTTTTTAGGAAAATATGCAAGTGTCAAGGAAAGGTATGTAATGTCATTATTGATAGTGGAAGCACAGAGAATCTTGTGTCTAATGAAATGGTAAGAAAATTGCAGCTAGAAAGGAAGAAGCACCTGAATCCATATCGGATAGCATGGGTACAAGATGACAAAAATCTTTTAATCAGTGCACAATGTGAGGTAAAATTTAAGATAGGAGGCTATTATGAGGAATTTTTATGTGATATTATCCCAATGGATTCTTTCCATATTCTTTTAGGAAGACCTTGGAAATTTGATAGGAAGGCAATGCACAATGGTTATGACAACACATACACATTGAAGAAGGATGGAGTGAAACACAAATTTAAGCCATTGAAAGAAGAAATGGGTAAGGTTTGCATAAATTCAAGGTCTTCTTTGGTTGATGAAATCAAAATTTTAGATGGTTTGAAGCAAGAATATGTTGTCTTTATTAACATTAACTATGATGAAGATGATAAAGACAATTTGTTCACTCAGATTGAAGAAGAAATCTCAGGTGAAATGAAGGTAGTGGCAAAGGGTAAGTTAAAATCTTATTTTATTATTTCCTTTGATGAGAGAGAGAGTGAATAAGTAGATAAGTTAGTTGCAGTAGAAATTGCTTTTGATAAAGTTGAATTGGAAAAGTTGAATTTGAAGGTTAATGAAGAGTTTTTTGAAGAGTACTTGTTTGAGAACAATGGAAGTGAAAATGTCTTGATTGGTGGGCATGATTCCTTGTCATGTAATGTTGAAATTAAGCATTTTGATGGTATTGCTAATGCTGTTTTTACTAAAGGAAACCAAGTTGCAGCAATGTTATATCTTTCAAAAAGCATTGGAAAAGTGAAATTTTATGAAGAAGTAAGAAAGCACATTCATAAAGTGAATTTTCAACACAAGACTAATGTTGATTTGAAGAAAAGATACAAAGAGTTCCAAGTTGGTGATGAGGTAATGGTGAATTTGAGAAAGGAGAGGTTTCCAATGGGTAACTACAACAAGTGGAAAATGGAGAAGGTTGGATCATGCAAGGTGTTGAAAAGACATGACTCCAGTAATGCATATGAAGTTCAATTGCCTACTGAGCTTAATATTTCTCCAATTTTTAATGTTGCTGATCTAACCATGTTCTATGAGAGTGAAAATGGTAAAGATGCAGCAAAGGGAAGCAATAAGAAGTCTTACCAAAATCTGATCAAGAAAAGATTGAGTCAATTCTTGATAGAAGAGTAAAAAGGAGCACTAGGAAGAAGCAGTACTGGGAGTATCTTGTGAATTGGTTTGGGAAACCAATGGAGGATGCAACATGGTTATCTAAGGCTGAGATTACTCATCTTGGATATCCATTGGAGAAGTGATATGATCACTTTCAATTACCGTGGGTGTTTGATGGAAGAGCATCCATGGCCTCATGCAATCTTGCATCACCAAAAAGAGGTTTGAGTTGGTTTTGTTTCATTTTGGTGTGGAATTTCATATCATTTATGAAATTCAAATTTTGTGTGTGTGGAAATGAAATTTCATTTTTCTTTTCTAAATTTCAATTTGGGATTCAAATTTGAATAATTGCACAAAATGGAGAAAGTGGGAATGAGGTGTAAAAGCAAAAAAAGTAGGAAAGGCAAAAAAATAGAAAAAGCATGAAAAAGCAAAAAGAGTAGAAAAAGTAGAACATGGTGTGGGTTTTTAAGAGCCATTAAATTCATTTGTAACTCCAATTTTAAATGATCACATCTCCTAAAAAATAGGGACCCAGGAGGTGGGTGCCCAAGATTGAAAAATCTGCTTTTTGCTTTATTTGTGAAAGCATCTAAGCCATTTAAAGCCCATCTTTCATATTTGCTAAGTCTAGAGCTGGGGAATGATATTTTATTCATTTTTAAATATTAAATTTGAATTTTATTTTCCATTCCTTTGGATGCATTGATTTTTCTTGAGATTCCTTTGGAATGAAAGAAAATTACAACAAAATGCATTGAAATTTCATTCCAGGCAAGCAAGTGTTGATAAAATTGAATTTTATTCATTTTTGGAGCAATTTTTCATAGGAAAAACATAGGAAGAGAGGGGAGGTTGTGGATTACCTCCAAGAGGGTGATTTATTTGATGGAATAGCAGATTAGAGAGTGTTGACAAAGGAAAAATCAACAAAAGTTGAGCAGAAAGAAGATATTGTTGTGAAATGATCTGAAATTGCAAGTGCCAGAGAGAAGATTGTTGACTCTAGACTTTGATTTGCTGCTGCAAATCAGATTTTGTAATGCCCCGCCATGCAACCCTAGGGGAAGTTGCAATACATTACACAAACGAGCTTTTTTTCTTTTTGTTTTATTAAGAGAAATTAACATGCAAGTTCGCTAACCATTACCAACCAATCCCCTAAGGTTACGAGACTAAGTTACTTAAACCCAAACAAGAAACATGAATTAAAACCATACCATTTAATTTACTTAACTAATAAAATACACATACATTCCATACATAAGATTAATTGCATCAAGTATAATAAATACCACATGATTTCAAATAACAATCAATTTACAATAAGATTACAAAGCTCATTCCTAGAATGAGATAAATCCAATAAACATGATTACATATTACAAATTCCACCTCGATAACAAATGAGGGGTAATAAAACAAGATCAACAAAATGAATAAAGCATGACAAGAAACTGGATCCCACGAGCTCTCCAACTGGAAATCTTGTCCACACGAACAAGAAGAAAACCAACGGATTAAGGTGCCCAACCGTGTGATACCCAAAGGCTCACCCCCCGTGCTAGGAGATAGTAACCAGGAATCCAACACAAGACCATCTACCACAAGGCACAGACAAAAACATAAAGTGAACTGAAACAACTACAACCACAATAATACTTAACACAATGATACAATGCTTCCAGAGGTCAAAGATCACGAACATCATGTATACACCACACAACAACTGACTGATTACTGACATAGGTAGAGTGTCATACATAAATTGCCATGAGTTACCCTAGCTCAACCTTCCTAGGCTATCGAACCCCCATCTTGGGTTACCCTAGCTTGCCTCTACCGGCTGCCGGACCCTCATGAAAAACTATGCGTCTCGTCTCATCTCAAGCCTTAACAACGCAAGCTTCAAGAGAGAGACATTTATTATCTTTATTTAGTGTGAAATTGCCCCATTAATTTCTTATAAGTTATCACTTAATTAAACCCTAGGTGAGTTACCCTTGTAGGATTTGAGAAATACAAATCCACAGAACCCAAAGAACACTTGCATGCAAGAAACTTGTCACAGAGAAAGAGAGAGAACAAAACAAGGGTTTTGGCTCTGACAATGTGCAAAATGTATTATCAGAGAAAAAATGAATCAAGAAGTGAATACAATACAAGAGATCAATCCTTATAAAAGGAGATCAACACCGAAAGGAAAACCTAACCCTAAGGTGAGTGCATTTAATAATTAATATTAATTGTTAAATGACTAATATATGTGCATAAAGTGAAATCTTAAGAGGAGAGTAAAGTTAATTAATTACTTTACTCTAACACCCCCCCTTAAGATGAGCTACAATGCAGCTACAAACAATGTAGAAGAAAGAAAAGGAACTACAATGAAACTAAGGGTCCCGACAACATGGCCTGATCAGGTACCCGAATACAACAAAATCTCTATAAAGCGGAGTAAAGGAGAAAACCTAGTGGGAAAAAAAATCCTCTCCAAAAAGAGATAAAGAAACATGCTGAAAAAAACATGAAAGAAGGAAGGCCTCACTGAGACCCCCCAAGGACAACGTCCTTCACCCCAAACATGGAGCGCAACTGAAGATAGCGTAGAGATGCCAAAGGTTTAGTGAAGATGTCTGCAACCTGCTCCTCTGTAGGAATGTACTCCAAGATGAGAGAACCATCCTGAATCAACTGCCTGATGAAGTGCATGTGGATTTCAATGTGCTTTGTCCGTTGATGCTCCACTGGGTTGTGAGAAATGTGTATGGCACTCTGATTGTCACACCAAAGAATAGTGGGACTATCTGGAGGAAACCCAAACTCTGTCATCAACTGCTGAAGCCATAAAACCTCCTGACTGGCTAACACTGTTGCACGGTACTCAGCCTCTGTAGATGATAATGTAATAGCAGACTGCTTCTTGCAAGACCATGTGATAGGACCATAACCAAGGCAAAAAACAAAGCCAGAAGTAGACTTCCGATCGTTGACATCACCAGCCCAATAAGAGTCAGTGAAGCCAATGATGTGAGGGGATCTTGAAGTGTAGTGAATGCCATAATGAGTGGTGCCCTGAATGTACCTCAAAATACATTTGGCTGCTTGCCAATGGCTCTCATGAGGATCATGGTAAAACCGAGAGACAAGGCCAACTGCAAAGGAAAGATCAGGATGAGAATGTGTCAGGTACAACAAACTGCCAACCAACTGCCTATATAAAGTGGGGTCTACTAAAGGAGTAGAATAAGTGGAAGACAAAACAACACCTGACTGAAATGGAGTGGGTGCAGAATTGCAATCAAGCATGCCAAATCGCTGAAGCATATCAAGAGCATACTTCTCCTGAAATATGGAAATCCCATCCGAAGACTGAATAACCTGAAGACCCAGAAAGAAGTGCAGGAGACCAAGATCTGTCATCTCAAACTGCTCCATCAAAGCTCTCTGAACACTCTGAATCATGGAGGATGAGCTACCTGTAAGGATGAGATCATCTACATATAGCACAAGAATCAAAGTATCACCCTCCTGATGTTGAATATACACTGTGTGATCGGAATGACAGCGTGTGAAGTGAGAGGAAAGCAAGAAAGAGTCCATCTTCTCATACCAAGCCCGAGGGGCTTGTTTGAGACCATACAATGAACACCGAAGTCTACAAACCAAAGAAGTGTCCTACACAAATCCCTGAGGCTACTCCATATAGATCTCCTCATGTAGGTCTCCATGCAAGAAAGCACTCTTCACATCCATCTGAAACACTATCCATCCCTGTGAAGCTACAAGTGAAAGTACAAGGAGTATAGAGTTCATCTTGGTGACAGGAGCAAAGGTCTCGGAGTAGTCAATACCCTCTACTTGAGAAAACCCCTTCGCAACAAGACGTGCCTTATACTTATCAATAGAACCATCTGCAACATACTTGGTACGGTACACCCACTTGCACCGAACCAACTTTCTTCCCTTAGGAAGAGGATAAAGATCCCAAGTATGATTCTTCATCAAAGAAGAATACTCCTCATCCATGGCCCTATCCCACTCAAGGTGACCTGTCGCCTCTGAAAACTTTTGAGGATCATCCGAAATGGCATGACTCAAAAGACTAGAACCAGATGTCTGAGCACGAGTACGATGAGTATCTGAAGGATCACCTGCCAAAGAACCAGTTGCATCAACAGTGACACGGGCCCACCTAGGCAAAGATGGAGCAACTAGTGGTGGTGGAGATGGTGGATCATCATCTACATCATCCTCAAGAGATAAGTAATCCTCAAGAGATAAGTAATCCTCAAGAGATGAAGAGGGAGGAGTAGGCAATGAGGGAGAAGCTGGTGATGGAGAATCCATTTGAGGATAGTGCTCATCAAGCTGGACATCCCGCCGAAACAAGACCTCTCTGGAATCAGGATCAAACAACCTGTATGCCTTAACATCCTCACAGTAGCCAACAAATATGAGTGGTCGACTCTTCCTCTCCATGGCTTTCCGCTGAGCATCAAGAATAAATGCCCAAGCCTCACTACCAAAAACTTAGAATGTAGAAACATCAGGCTTGACATGGGTCCAAGCCTCCTCAGGAGTCATATGTCGCAATGCCTTATGAGGCATCCGATTCTGAATATAATTGGCACAATTGACTGCCTTAGCCCAAAATGAAGAACTCATAGCTCGAGATTGTATCATACAATTTTCCATCTCCTGTAAGGTTATGTTATTTCTCTCAACAACACCATTCTGCTGAGGGGTGTAAGGGACTATAAACTGATGTTGTAAACCATGCTCAGTGCAAAAATCTGTAAAATCCTGATTAACATATTCCCCCCCATTATCTGTGTGTATCCTCCTGATAGAAAGTCCAGATTGCTTCTCCACAAATGTCTTAAAAATCCTGAATGAGTCAAAGACATTAGACTTGTACTTAAGAAAGTACACCCATGTATGTCTGGAGAAGTCATCAATAAAGTAGCTTAACGGGTTCCTAAAAAGGAGTTGGAAAGGAAATAAGATCATTGTGTACCAATCCTAGGGATGTTCGAAGTACGAGTGGCTCGAATTCTTTAGAAAGGATCTTGATGATGCTCTTGCCAAGAACAAACCTTGACATACACCATCAAGATAAGAAATCTATGGAGCCCAATCACAAGTGCCTCGAAAGTACTCATCCGGCCAGATATCTATAATTGACATGGCCAAAAATGCTCATGCCAAAAGCCCCGCTTCACCTAACTGTGAGATGTGCTATAAGAGAGGAACCAATAGTGTCTAAACTCTCAAAGCCATCAAATCTATATAAGCGTGATGCAGAATCCACACTCCCAGTAGCCACAACCAAGTCAGGATCATGAAGGTCTCGAATAACCACATCATGTGGTGAGAACTCAACTGTCTTACCAGAGCCAGAGTGGCAAATCTGATAAACAGACAGAAGGTTTGTTGAAATGTCAGGAACCAGAAGCACATCCTGTAGACAACCACCATCCAATGAAACAGTACCTGAACCCTGAACTGAAAGTTGTGCTGAATCACCAACTACAATATGTCTAGTGCCTGTAGGGGCAAGAGCGGTGACCAAATCCTCTGTGTGTGTCATATGGTGAGAGGCACCAAAATCTAGAATCCAAGTGGATTCTGAGGACAATGCTCGTGCAGAAAGAGCATGACCTTTCCCTGTGGGCTGTGAAGGAGGCTGAGGTGCACTGATATTATGCTGCTGCATGGCTTCCTACAAAGCCTCTAAACGTTTCCAATACCTGGAAACTAGATGTCCTTCCTTGCCACAAAAACTGCAAGGATCACCAGATTTCTTCTTAGTCTTGGAGGAAGACTCACCAGACTTCAAAGATTTTCCCTATTTAGAATTGAACTGTGGTTTTGAATCAGACTTAGGTGGTGGCTTGGAGGGATTCTCACTAGCCCCTAAATCTTTCTTAGGCTTCGGTTTCTGCTTCTGTTTTCCTTTGGAGGATTGGGCTGCCAATGCTTGGTTCTGTGAACCTAAAAGTGAATCCAGTTGCTTGAGCTTAGCTTGCTCACAAGTCAGACGATCACAAAAGACCTCAAAAGAAGGCATGACATGTTGAGCACCCAAGGCATCCATGGTGGAATAGAAGGTTGAAGAGAAGATCTAAAATGGACCCCGAAGCTTGGAGAGAATTAGGAAGATGCACTATGTATCAGTCTTAACTTTTCCACAACCCTGCAAGATAGATATTTGTTGTTTGAACTTCATTAGAAAGTCCTCAATGGAGGGAAATGAATCAGGTACCAAAGAAGTTAACTCGGCCTCAAGCTGCAAAGCTCTGAACTGATTGACAGTACCAAAAATTCCATCAAACTTGGTCCAAATGGCTCGAGGAGTGAGACAACCATCAAGATGAAATAGGAGACTGTCGGAAATGTGTAAAGCCATCAATCCCATAGCTTGATCCACATTGTTCCTGTGTTGCATAACCTCAAAGGTGCGAGTCAACTGAGGCTGAACCTCATCCAAACAGGACCATAACCCTCGAGACTGGAGAAGAGTCATCATGTGACCCTTCCAAGTGTGATAATTATGCGGTGTGAGAGGTTCAATAGATCTGTCGGCCATCCTGTGAACTGTGCCTCAACTGCTCTGAATTTTTTTTAATTATTATTTAGTGGTCTTTCGGAACTAGACAGAAGATGTAGAAGGGGTTTGTTTTTTTGTTTTGGTGTTTGTAGATTCTGATTTTTTGATTTCAATGATAGAAAGCAAGAAAAAACACCCCCCCACAATGCAAAAATCCAATCCCCAGTACAAACTGAAAGCCAGAAAATGATAGAAAGCAGTAATTGGTTGAGACAAATCTCTGTGTACCTGAAGAATTTACTAATGAAATAGACTGCAGATCTGGAAAGAGCATAGAACCACCTTTTCGATGCCTATTTTCTTTCGAAAAATGGAGCAAAAACGAGCAAGTTATGCCCCTCGGAGTGCAAAAATATCATTGGAATTTGAATGCCAAAAAATGTAGCCAAACTAGAAAATTCTAAAAAAATTCCTACACCATCAGAACGGGCTCGGAACCAGCTTTTCAACGCCTATTTTCATTCAAAAAATGGAGATCTAACCGATGATATAAATTCATTTACCAAAAGAGGTACAAGAAGGGCCTTGGTGGCACCGTGGTCCCGGACTTCTACAGCGTGGCGACAAAGTGCAACGTGGTGAGCCAAGTACGGAGCGGTGGGTCATGCTAACGCAGCGACATTATTGGCGCGGCACGCTGGTGGTATCCGAGTGTGGCTCCGCCGTCGAGCGCAGCGAAAGTGGTCAGCCTGTGGCCACAAGGTGGCTGGCAAGAGTCTTGGAAAAAGAATCGGGTAAATGTGAGAAATTGAATCCAAAAAATTGGTTTTTTAATTTTTTTTGAAATTCTTTTGACTCCTCGGATTCAAGGGTTCCCTTAGGTCAGATAGAAATTCTTTGGGGCAAAAACATTTTTGCCATTTGGTGTAACTGTGTCCGAATCGGACGTATTTTGTATGAAAATAGGGGTTTTTGGATGCTGCGAGCTCAACGGTTAGGTCTGTTTGAGCTCAAAGTGCACCAAAAAAAGTACCCCCTATTACAAATAAAAACAAAAGACAAACACAGATCTGATGCAACCAAAACCTAGATCTCTAAATCTTTCAAAAATTGAACAAACTGTAGCAGATCTGGCTCTGATACCATGTAGGATTTGAGAAATACAAATCCACATAACCCAAAGAACACCTGCATGCAAGAAACTTGTCACAGAGAAAGAGAGAGAATAAAACAAGGGTTTTGGCTCTGACAATGTGCAAAATGTATTATCAGAGAAAAAATGAATCAAGAAGTGAATAAAATAAAAGAGATCAATCCTTATAAAAGGAGATCAACACCAAAAGGAAAACCTAACCCTAAGGTGAGTGCATTTAATAATTAATATTAATTATTAAATGACTAATATATGTGCATAAAGTGAAATCTTAAGAGGAGAGTAAAGTTAATTAATTACTTTACTCTAACAACCCTAGCGCCCCTTTGTGTGCCAGACCCCCACAAAGAGCCACTCTCCTCACGACAACATACATGATACAAAACCACCATCCAATGGCTAAACTAGAAAGATGACCTCTCCAATCCAAGGAGGCAACATAAAACAAACCCCACTCCAAACACTTGGAGGAATACGAAATCCAAAGCCCACTCCTTCCAAAGGAGGCACAGACCACAAAACCACTCCTAAACTCAAGGAAGGCACCAACCATTCCCGTTCGTGGAAATCGGGTACAACATAATACAACTCTACACATTTCCCAAGGAAATTCGAAAACCGAACCAATACAAGAAACATCCCCACCTAGAGGACTCCTCTGGAAGACTTACTAAACAATTAACCTCACTTGCCCAACATTGAGAAAGAACGCAACATCATTTAGAAATCATTTCAGGCAACTCAACAAGCTAACGTTAGGGTTTCCTAAACCCAAGTCAAGCACTGATATAGTACATGAAATTCATTAAATAATTGACATTATACGTTCATACTCAAAGTAAATCAACTCACATTAGCAATGTTAAATAATTTAGACTCTAACCATTTAATTCTATTTTCCTCCATTATACATAATATTCAAAATACAATTTTAAATAAAGTCATTTGATTTTTTAAAAAAACAACTTCTAAATAAATCATTTGAAAATTCCTATTTAATATATTTAAACATCCTCTAAAATATCACTTTAAAAAAAAATCAATTTATATTATTTAATCATTATTTAAATATGCCAAAACAAAATATTATTATTTATTTATTTTATTTTATTTTTATAAACAACTAATTTTAAAACTAAATCACAAATTATTTATATATATTAAATATATTATATTTTATATAATATATAATATTAAATATTATATATGTTATATAAAATGTAATATAAAAATAATATAATTTACATTAAATTAAATTAAATTTTAAATTTTAAAAATTAAAACAAAACCCAAAGGTCGAGGCTTGGCCGCAACCCTAACTAGGGCATGCGGCCGCCCTGCCTCCCCATGGGCGGCAGGGCCTGTGTGCTCGGCACACAGTGGCCGCCTCCCATGGGCGCGGCCTGTGTGCACTGCACACAGTGGCCGCCTCCCTGTGGGCGGCGGCGGCACCGCCATGGGGGTGGGGGTGGCTCCCCCAAAGAATATATAATTTTTTTTTGTTTTCACATTTTTTTAATTTTATTTTTCAAAAAGAAATACTGGGCTGGTCCGCTTTTTCTTTTGCTTCTACTTTTAATAAAAGGCTCATAGGAAAAAAAAAAACGAATTTATTTTTTTATTTTATTTTAAAAAGAATGAACTCCCAACCAACATCATATAAGATTTATATGCAAATATATATATATATATAAATCTAAAATCCATTCATAGTTTTAACAACAAATCTCCTTGGTTTCCATTCTATTTTCCATTATTGATTCTAGTTTTGGTTTTCATTCCCCAAATTTCAACAAGTTTGCAAGTTTTCAAACAATTTCACATGGGATTCATTGGATTTAATCAACATTTCAAAGATTTCCAAATAGCATAATGAGGATTTAATCTATTTTCAAAATGAAACAAAGCAAGAACAAAGGAGAACCTGATTTTTCTCCAAAGCTTGAAGCCTTCAACAATGTTTTTAACTCCTCCTTTGAATTCAGCTCAAGCAAGGGTCTCCAATTCTTCACCAATCCAAGCCAAGCCACAACCAAGAAATCTTTTCCCCAAATTGAAAGTTAAAAATTATATGAATTTCCATTTGCTAAAATAGAGGTTTTCCCCAAATTGGTCAAACCCCTAAAATATCCCCACCCACTAAATTTATTGCACACTTTGGGGATATTTTCCATTTTTTAAATTTAAAACAAATTTCTATTTTCTAATTCAAACCTCATGCACTTTTCAAAATTCACTAAAATAAAAGAATACAAACTTTGCAAAGAAATTACTTTATCAATAATTTACAAAAGTGAAATAAAACACATTCTCCTTTTTTATTTTTTTATTTTAATTTATCACCAACTATCCAAATATGATTTATATTTATATTTTGATTAAATCATTCTATACAATAATGTCAAAACAACTAACACATTTAATATATCACCCTTAATCTAATTTAATCAATAAACTCAATCTAATTTTATTAATTAAATTAAATAATTCAATAAAATAAATGACGTTCAACATTGCAAATAAATACATATAAACATCAATTTAACTACATAAGCCACTTGATAACCTTTATAATTTGCAATTAAATAAATACTCAAGATGCAAAGGACCGAATTAAAAAAACCAACCCAACAACAACTCGACGACACGCTATGACTAGGGTGACGACTTGGCACAGAAAACCTAGCTACTATCTCCCAATCAATTTCCGTTGATCAAAGGACACACTCAAACCTGTGAACCAGGTGGAGTCGATGTCATGTACCTGTCAACCTGCAACAAAGATTACATCGAACATGCATATATATATAATATGATCAAACAAACCGTGAAGAGGAAATTTCAGAATCGTAGGGCACTCACAAGCGAGTGATACAATCCCGTCCCCTTCACCAATACAATATCACTAACTGATGCATCTAACATCAATGATATGATCACAAGCATAAAACATCATTAAATCAATTATTTTCTAAATTAATCCAAAACATGCCATAAAGATAACATCAGAGTAAATTAACATCACATCAAAATATAATGTTTACTTCGCTTTAACAGGTAATGGTCAACAGTAACCAAGTTCCAAAGTCAAAGCATACACATAAACAACGTATAAAGAAGGAAACTGCCGATCAAAGAGCCAAAATGGAGGGGTGTTACATCCTCCCCCCTAGGGTCAGGCTTACTCCTGGAAGCCTGCAACAAAATAGGGATAGAACTCCCTCAAAAAACTAACTGAACACTAACAGACTCAGAACCTCGATCCGCGAGGAGCAACCCCAGAAGCCGAAGGATGAACTACACCTAGATGCTCGGCCTGATGGGTATCCACCACAGTGAATGCCCTATGCGATCTACCTACATCTCCTACTGTTAGCTCTGAAGTTGCCGGCCTCTGACTAAAACCAGAATTGCCATGCTGAGGACACTCACGAGCAAAGTGGCCCTGCTGATCACACGAGAAACATCCAATCCCTCTACTGAAACCCTAAACAGCTGGAGGCCCACTAGGTCGTGGAAAACCACCTCCACTGAACGCCGACTAAAAAGTTTGAGCAGGCTGATCAACACGATCATGATGAGCTCGCATCCAACTCCTATCTCTCTTCCTCTGCTTCCAACTTCTATCAGGCTGGGACTGAGGATACTATTGCCTAGACTGCGAAGACTGTTGCTGCTCACCCTTAGCGGGTGACTGATGCCCTCTAGAAAATCCTGTAGCCTAAGATCGGCCACCATGAAAAGCAACACCAGAAGAAGGTGTACTGCCAAACTGAACTCCTACCCAACCACCTAAAACCAAAGCCAAATTCTCCTCAACAATACGAGCCTTATCCACAACTACCTCCATGGTGTTTGGCTCAAATACCCGAACACCACCACTGATCTGGGGTTTAAGCCCCTAATGAAATATTGGACTAACATACCCTCGTCATCACCTATGCCTGCAAACTGTTTGAGCTCAAAGAAACGATGCTCAAATTGTTCCACTGACATATCCAACTATCGAAGGGCATGAAACTCATCTCCACGGTGCTGATGCCAATGATCAGAAAGGAATCGAGCCCTGAACCGCTCTAGGAACAACTCCCAAGAAATAGTGTTGATATCCAAATGGAGCTTCTGCTCCTCTAACCGCCACCAGGTAGATGCGAAATCCCTCAAATGCATAATTGTGCACCTAGCTTTGGTGTTACTACCATACGGATGCATGGTAAAACACCTATTCAAATCAAACAACCAAGTCTTAGCCTCTGATCCACTGCCCAAACCATCAAAAGTGGGTGGACGAGCTCTAAGAAGATCCCTCATGTGAGCAGCCATGACTGCCTCAGATGGAGCTGGAACCTAATCTCTCTCTCCTATGACCTCTTGATCCCTAACTGCCTCAGGCCCAGACGTGCAAGAGTCTCCTCAAGCAAGTGATGCAACTGATTGTCCCCAATCCTTGGTGGATCCTAATGCTGGCTACCAACCACTAGCACAAACTGAGAAGCCTGATGCTCCTCCTGATCAGAAACATGGGGAACAATGGGAGGTGCATCCTACTGATTACCTCCCCGTCCGCCTACATGGCCACGACCCTTACAACCTTGCCTAGGTGGCATGACCCTGAAAAGATACACACCACAACATATGACAAGGTACACAAACAAAACATCCTACGCAACTGACAACTCAATGGGTCCACATTATCCCAGAGTACCCAGTGTTTAAACATGGGCTCTGATACCATGTGTAACGCCCCGCCATGCAACCCTAGGGGAAGTTGCAATATACAACACAAATGAACTAATTTTTTTTTTTCAAAAGAACAATAAACATGCAAGTTCTAACCATTGCCAACCAATCCCCTAAGGTTACGAGACTGAGTTACTTAAACCCAAACAAGAAACATGAATTAAATCTATAATATTTAACTACTTAAAGCATTAAGAATGCATACATTCCAAATAGGATTAATTACCTCAAGAATCCAAAAAATACCACATGATTTCAATAACAATTGAATTTTACAATAAGATTACAACGCTCATTCCCCGAATGAGATAAATCCAATAATCATGATTACATACTACAAATTCCACCTCAATAACAATGAGGGGTAATAAATACAATAACCAACTGAAAGGATAAAGCATGACATGAAACTGGATCCCACGAGCTCTCCAACTGGAAGTCTCGTCCACACAAACAAGAAGAAAACCAACGGATTAAGGTGCACGTTCCACCCAACCGTGTGAAACCCAAAGGCTCACCCCCCGTGTTAGGATATAGTAACCAGGAATCCAACACAAGACCATCAACTACGAGGCACAGAAAAAAACATAAACTGAACTGAAACAACTACAACCACAATACTACTTAACACAATGATACAATGCTTCTAGAGGTCAAAGATCACGAACATCATGTATACACCACACAACAACTGACTGACTGCGGACGTAGGTAGAGTGTCATACATAAATTTCCATGACTTACCCTAGCTCAACCTTCCTAGGCTACCAGACCCCCATCTTGGGTTACCCTGGCTTGCCTCTACCGGCCGTCGGACCCTCATGCAAAACTATGCGTCTCGTCTCATCTCGAGCCTTAACAAACACATTCTTCACGAGAGAGGCATTCCTTATCTTTATTAGTGTGAAATTTCCCCATTAATTCTTTTAAATTATCACTTGATTAAACCCTAGGTGAGTTACCCTGACGCCCTTTGTGTGCCGGACCCCCACAAAGAGCCACTCTCCTAATGACAACACACACAATAAAATCACAATCCAATGGTAAACTAGATAAGATGACCTCTCCAATCCAAGGAGGCAATAGACAAGAAAACTCACTCCAAACACTGGTGGCAACAAGGACAAAACCCTCTCCAAACACTGGAGGAAAACAAGGTACAAAACCCACTCCTTCCAAAGGACGCACAAATTACATAACCCTCTCCTAGACCCAAGGAGGCACAAATCCCCGTTCGTGGAAGCCGGGTACAACAACATAATACAACTCTACACATTTCCCAAGGTGATTCACAAATTGAACCACTACATGAACATCCCAAACTAGAGGACTCCTCTGGAAGACTTACTAAACAATTAACCCCACTTGCCCAACATCGAGAAAGAACGCAACATCATTTAGAAAGCATTTCAGGAAACTCAACAAGCTAACGTTAGGGTTTCCTAAACCCAAGTCAAGCACTAATATAGTACATGAAATTCATTAAATAATTGACATTATACATGCATACTCAAAGTAAATCAACTCACATTAGCAATGTTAAATAATTTAGACTCTAACCATTTAATTCTATTTTCCTCCATTATACATAATATTCAAAATACAATTTTAAATAAAGTCATTTGATTTAAAAAAAAAACTTTTAAATAAATCATTTGAAAATTCCTATTTAGTATATTTTAAACATCCTCTAAAATATCATTTTTTTAAAAAAAGTTAAATTTATATTATTTAATCATTATTTAAATATACAAAACAAAATATTATTATTTATTTATTTTATTTTATTTTTATAAACAACTAATTTTAAAATCCAATCACAAATTATTTATATATATTAATTATATTATATTTATATAATATATAATATTAAATATTATATATGTTATATAAAATGTAATATAAAATAATATAATTTACATTAAATTAAATAAAATTTTGAATTTGTAAAAATTAAAACAAAACCCAAAGGACAGCTTCGGGCCGCTGTTCTAACTATAGCATCGCGACGCTCGCCTCCCCAGGGCGGGCGCGGGCCCGCGGTACTGGGATGAAGCCAGCTCTGGCGCCGGGCCAGGTGACATGCGGTAATGCTTCTCCCACGCAAGGCCCCGGGTGGTGCACTGACATAGTGGCCGCTTCCCCTCGCAGCGCGACCTATGTGAACATGGCTCATCTCCGTAAGGGCAGCAAATACGCACCATGGGTGTATGTATTCCAAAGAATATATATATATTTTTTGTTTTCACATTTTATTTTATTTTTATTAATTTTTTTCCAAAAAGAAATACAGTCAGAGGGTCTGGTTTTTTTTTGTTTACCAGAATAAAATTTCGCACAAGAAAAAAAAATGAATTTATTTATTTATTTTATTTTAAAAAGAATGAACTCCCAACCAACATCAATAAGATTTATATGCAAATATATATATAAAAATCTAAACTCCATTCACAGTTTTAACAACAAATCTCCTTGGTTTCCATTCTATTTTCCATTATTGATTCTAGTTTTGGTTTTCATTCCCCAAATTTCAACAAGTTTGCAAGTTTTCAAACAATTTCACATGGGATTCATTGGATTTAATCAACATTTCAAATATTTCCAAATAGCATAATGAGGATTTAATCTATTTTCAAAATGAAACAAAGCAAGAACAAAGGGGAACCTGATTTTTCTCCAAAGCTTGAAGCCTTCAACAATGATAAGTTTTAACTCTCCTTTGACCAAATAAGCAAGGGTCTCCACCTTCACCAATCCAATCCGCCACAACCAAGAAATCTTTCCCCAAATTATTGAAAGTTAAAAAATTATGAATTTCCATTTGTTAAAATAGAGTTTTCCCAAATGGAATAAACCCCTAAAATATCCCCACCCACTCAAATTTATTGCACACTTTATGATATTTTCCAGTTTCTTTAAATTTAAACAAATTTCTATTTTCTAATTCAAACCTTCATGCACTTTCAAAATTCACTCAAAATAAAAGAATACAAACTTTGAAAAGAAATTACTTTATCAATAATTTACAAAAGTGAAATAAAACACATTCTCCTTTTTTATTTGTTTATTTTAATTTATCACCAACTATCCAAATATGATTTATATTTATATTTTGATTAAATCATTCTATACAATAATGTCAAAACAACTAACACATTTAATATATCACCCTTAATCTAATTTAATCAATAAACTCAATCTAATTTTATTAATTAAATTAAATAATTCAATAAAATAAATGACGTTCAACATTGCAAATAAATACATATAAACATCAATTTAACTACATAAGCCACTTGATAACCTTTATAATTTGCAATTAAATAAATACTCAAGATGCAAAGGACTGAATTAAAACAACCAACCGAACAACAACTCGACGACACGCTATGACTAGGGTGACAACTTGGCACGGAAAACCTAGCTACTATCTCCCAATCAATTTCCGTTGATCAAAGGACACACTCAAACCTGTGAACCAGGTGGAGTCGATGTCATGTACCTGTCAACCTGCAACAAAGATTACATCGAACATGCATATATATATAATATGATCAAACACACCGTGAAGAGGAAATCTTAGAATCATAGGGAACTCACAAGCGAGTGATACAATCTCGTCCCCTTCACCAATACAATATCACTAACTGATACATCTAACATCAATGGTATGATCACAAGCATAAAACATCATTAAATAAATTATTTGCTAAACTAATCCAAAATATGCCATAAAGATAACATCAGAGTAAATTAACATCACATCAAAATATAATGTTTACATCGCTTTAACAGGTAACGGTCAACAGTAACCAAGTTCCAAAGTCAAAGCATACACATAAACAACGTACAAAGAAGGAAACTGCCGATCAAAGAGCCAAAACGGAGGGGTGTTACAGAGATAGAGCGAGTGGGACATAGGGGGTTGGACGTAAAGATTAAGCTATAAACCATAAAGCTTAAAACATAAACCCTAAAACCTAAAGCTTAAACCCTAAACCCTAAACCCTAAATCTTAAAGCCTAAACCCCAAAGCCTAAATCCTAAATAGAGAGAGGGAGAGATAATGGTGAGATAGAGAGTTGAGAAGGAAGGAGGGAATGGGAGAGAAAGATAGGGAAGGGAGAGAGAGAGAAATATAGAGGGAAGGAGTAAGGTTGGGAGAACAAGAGAGATGGAGAGAGAGGGAGAGAGGAAGGAGGGATGGATATGGAGAGAGGAAATGAAAGAGGGAGAGGTGGCAGGAAGGAGGGTGGATGGAGGGGCTGGAATGGATGGAAGGTGGATAAGGAAGGAATGACAGGATCTTATGATCTGGGCATTGGCTCTGGGAGACTGGAGGAGAGAGTGGGTGAGAGGAGAGAGAGAGGCCAGATAGAGAGAGGAGGGAGGAGGAGGAGAGAGAATTGTGCCCACAGAGATTAAAGAGGGAAGGAGAGAGGAGAGAGAAAGATGGGAGAGGGACCTGGGAGTGGAGATGGAGAGGAAGGAGAGAAACAGGAGAGAGAGGAGGGATGGACAGATGGAGAGAGGGAAGGGATGGAGATGGAGAGAAAGAGATAGAGATGGGTATATAAGAGAGATAGGAAGGAGGGAAGGAAGAGAGAGGAAGGAGAGAGGGACAGTGGATATGGAGAGGAGGGAAGAGGAATGAGAGGGGAGGAAGGTGGAGACGGATAATTTATATTTAAGACAGATGAGGACAGGTCAGACAAGCTTGAGATGCAATGCGGGTGATGATGGGAAATGAGAGAGTAACACATACACACACACACACACACACACATTACACATACACACACACACACACACATATATATATATATATATATATATATATATATATATATATATATATAACAGGAAATGATGGACGATGAGACAGATGTTATATAAAATACACATACAGCCAGAAGAGGGAAATGATGAAGGTGGTGAGAGACTGAGAGGGGAGAGAGGAGGGAGGGAGGATGGAGAAGCAGATAGTGAGAGAGAGAGATGGGAGAGGCAAAGAGAGGTGTGAGAGAGAAACATAAAGGGAAGGAGGGGTTGGGACACTGAGAGGAGAGGGAGAGAGGGAGAGGTGGTGAGATGGGGGTATAAGGATAGAGGGAGAGAGGATACAGAGAGGCTTATATGGAAGAGAGATAGAGAGGACCAGAGAGGAGAGGGGGTAAAATAGATAGATGGAGAGAGAGGTGTGGAAGGAGGAAGGTGGAGAGATTGAGAGAGAGAGGAGGGAGGGTGAGAGATTGGTAGAGAGGGATAGGTTAGATAGAGAGAAGTAGAGAGGGAAGGTGGTTGGGATGAAGGAAGGAAGAGAGAGAGAGAGAGGAAAGGAGGAAGGTAGATGGAGAGAAAGAGGAGGGAGAGGGATAGAGAGAGGGAAGGTGGTGGAGGAAGGAAAGAGGGGGAGAGAACAGGAAGGAGGGAGGAGGATGGAGAGAGAGGTGGAGGGAATGGAGAGAGAGGTTCAGGAATGGATAAAATGGATAGAGAGAAAGATGGACACAACTTGTTGGACACTGGAATGGATGGAATGGACATGTTGATGGACTGGAAATGTGTGAGATCTTCCAAAAACTAGAATTTTCATTATAACCTTAGAGATCCAAAACCACCTCTTTCAAACATCTTGAACTATATATTACGAAATATAACTTAAAGTATAAGAAAGTAATATAGTTACCTTGAAAGATAACAAGAAGAAAGAGAAAAAAAAAAGAGAAGAAAAAAATTCAATGTACACCAAAACGCAAGCGCGTTATAATGCGCTCGCGTTATGGTGATGCTATTTTGAATTAAAAAATGTGCATTTTTTGAATTAAAAAATGAGCATTTTTTGAAATTCAAACAATAATGCGCTCACATTTTTGGCTTGTTAATGACCAAGCCTAGGCTCGGTAATTATGAAGCCATAACGCAAGTGTGTTTTAGTAAAACGCGCTCACGTTTTCACTATTTCGGGATGAAAAAGTGTTTTGGCCACTTTTTGGCACCCCATCTTTCTACACCCGCTTGTAGTAGAACTCCATATGTGAGGGATATGTTTAAGGATCTCAAAATGGATGAATTCAGAAAGGATACATCATAGGTGAAATGGAATTTGATCTTGATTGGAGAATCACTACAAGGTAGGGAAGGAGGAATGGTGGCCCATGATTTCTTTGGACATAGATGGGAGTAATGTTGGAGGCTAGAAAACTAAAGTTAGTAAGGTAGCAATAAAGAAATCAAGGAACTAGAGAATGACATTTAGGAATCTATGTAAAAATTCATCAAGAAAAGAGGCAAGCCCTCTTAGAAAGAAAAAAAGACATGAAGGTACTAAGACAAAATATTAAGGGGCTCAATGCCCCTGAGAAGCTCTATCTTCTGAAATGGCTTATTGATTTAGAAAATATTGACATTCTATTGTTACAAGAAATAAAAACTAATTATGATAGCTTTTAAAATATTCTAACAAGGATTTGGTAAAGGGAAGAAGGCTATTTTGTTTATGTTGGAACGATTGGTGGGTTGGCCCTATTCTTTGGGATACAATTAAGGTGGTTAGAAATTTAATCTATTTTTCTTCCAATTATATGAATGTGTCTTGTATTTACATCCAAGAGATTTTTTCTTGTGTGGTCTCAAATGTTTAAATGATCCTAATAACAAAGCTAAGAGATTAATATTTTGGGAGGATATTTAAAAAATGATAGATGGGTTCAAAAAGATAATTGGCTTTTGGGTGCTAACTTCAATGCCATCCTTTGCTCAAAAGAAAAGTTTTGGGTGGGAAGTTTTTTTATTAAAAATTCCCTTGCCTCTTGGATGTTTTGTAGCAATCTAGAAGTATCTGATATTCCCCCTAAATAAGGATGGTTCAATTAGAGTAATAGATGGCTAGGGGAGGAGAGTATTCAAAGTATGCCTAATAGAATTTTTATAGACTGAAAAATATATTTTCAATATTCTAATAATATCCTTTTGGGTTATTCATTTTGGATGGTTAATTCATTGGCCTATCGAGATCTACATTCAAAAGGGAAAGAAACCTAGGTGTGCCCATTTAAGATGGATTCTTTTTTGGTAATGAGAATCCTAGGTTTTAGGAAAAATTAAAGGAATGGGGGGGGTTTGAAATCCAAGGATTTTACAGATACATAATGAATAAGAATCTATTCTATATCAAGAAAAGGGTGAAATAATGGAATACAATTGAAATGGGAAATTCGTTTCAAAATAAGTTAAAGGTAGAAGCTAAGATTTAGGTTGTTGAAGTAAAAATTATTGAGGAAAGATTAAGTGAGGGTGGAAAGGAGGAGGCTAAGTATTTGTGAGATGACCACAATAAGATTTTAAGGATGAAAGAGATTTTTTGGAATCATAATTCTAGAGTTAGTTGGCTTAAGAAGGGTGACTATAATACCAAATTATTTCATCTTTCCATGAACATTAAAAGGAATAACCACATTATTAATACTTAGCTAATTATTTAATTATTAAGAATAAGGAGCAAATCACGATTGAAAGTTTAAACTTGTTCAAAAGTTTATTAGCTTCTATATTTGTTCAAGATAAAGAGATGCAAGAGTTATTGTTACAAAATATTCTCATAATGATCATGGATGATTAGAATGCCAATCTTCTCAGTATATTCTCTCACAAGGATATTAGGAAAACTACTTCTAATTTAGGGGCCCAAAGGCCCCAAGTTTGGAGGTTTTCAAGCACTCTTTCTTAAGGTTTTGAGACATTGTTGATGAAAATTTTTGGTTGGTTGTTGATGAGTGTGGATGTAGAGGGGTGATATTGTGAATTTGGAACTGTACCTTCTTAGGCCTTGGAAGATTCCTACTATTTTCGATGAATTCATGCATATTACGTTATGTAATACTATCTATAAAATGGAAACCAAAGAGATGGTGTCGAGGTTGAAGGACCACCTTCGCAAAAGTGATTTCAAAAGAATAAAGTGGCTTCTTAGAGAGTAGATAAACCCTAGATGGAACTGTGATTGTCCATGAAGCTATCCACTCTATAAATGTCAAAAGTAAAGATGGGATGATCCTGAAGCTTGATATGAATACGGCTTATGACAGAATATCTTGGGATCTTTTCTTATCTTATCTATCTTGAGGAAATTTGGCTTTTGTGAATGTTGGTGCAAGTGGGTTGTTAGCTGCATTTATTTTTCTTCATTCTTTCTTATCATTGCTTCTTTCATGAATTTATTTTAGGCAGGGTAGGATGTCATGAAAGATAACCCACTTTCGCCTTTTGTATTCTTGATTCTTACTAAAGTCTTAAGTAGGGCCTTGAAAGCTGATGCTAATTCTGGTAATTCTGAAACCTTCGAGTGTGCATGACAGATTTATGCATACAAAAAATGTATGTTGAGGCGTAGTGAACATGAAGCACAGTACAGTAACATAAAGAGGATACAACCATTGTTTCTCATCTTGAATATCTGCAGGAGCCAAAATGCAATCTTTAGCGGATGATGAGATGCTATTTTGACGTCGGCAAAACTGCCAAGAGATTTCCCACTCTCGCGTTCATGCCAATTATGTTTTTACTCCGTTAAGCTCGCGCATTTAATACGCTTAGGGCATGATTTTTAAAAAAATAAATCATATTTCTATTAAATAATAATAACGCCCATATATCAAAAATTTACAAATATATGGTAAAATTTCAAATGATTTGACAAGTAGAAATAAATAAATCTTAAGATTTTGTGCATTATATATAGGAAAAAGAAAAAAATATGGTGAAAATAGAAAAAAAAATAGAGAGAAAATTAGAAGGTAGTGAAGAGGTTACACAAGGAAAAATTATATCCACTAAAGTGTTTAAGGATATTCCCACTAACAAGAGTGACAAAGTGTAAAGACAACCAAGATTTGGGATTCCTTCTAAGTGTGATAGATGAGGACCTTTACCTTAGTAGAAATGTTGTGGTGATCAAAAGAAGTCTATGTAGATTATTAATGGTTAATCTTAATATTGAGTTGGATATATATCCTAAATGTTGACGTGCTTAAAGCCTTAACCAAATTATGGAAAAATTAAAGAGAGTAGCTAACATTGCCAAATTTATTGGTATCTATTCAACCAAAGACCGTATTATGGCATGGATTACTTTAGAATGGTTGAATTACCAAGCCTTCTAGGTAAGTATATTAGCTTTCATTTTTACAAATTGAGTTAGATAGAAACAATGTCCATATGACGAGCCATGATTTATAGGTAGGATCAACTTGTATATAACACCTTGGTCCCCTAGATTTGATCCCTAACATGATCTTATTTTGGAGGACCCATGCTAGATCTACATGTATCAATCTCCTTAAGGATTTTGGTTTGAAGATGTCTTCAAAATAATTGGTGATTCGTTAGGGGAATATATATCTCTTCAATCATAAACAATGGTCAGTTGCCACCTATGTGAAAATCTATGTCAAATTGGACCTAATTAGGCATTAAGCTCAATTCTATATTTGGGAGAATGGACTCAAGAATTGGAATATGAATGTCTCCCTATTATATGTTTCAAGTGTTGGAGGGTTGGCCATACAACTAGAAAATGTGATATTAAACCTTTTCAAAAGTTGGGCCAAAATAAGATACATGTGGATGAGAGGAATCATAAGCAAGATGTTAAGGAAAGAGAGGGTAGTACTAATATTCTAGCCAAGGAAAATATCAATCAAGTTCTTGAAGAAGAAGATGCTAACATTATTGATAGTAATGCTCCTAAAGAAGTTTATGGGGGAGAAATTAATTTCCAGGTATCCTTGGTAGCAGAATTGGAACATGTGATACATACACAAAGCTATGGATGCTAATGGTAACCTGGCTACTGCGGCAGAGAAGAGGGCTACTCCAGGTTTGATCTTGGGGAAGGATACGCATGGGAAAGCTCAAGGTTTCCAGCTCAATGGAGGATGTATTAAGGTGTCTGTGCTTCAGGGGAACTGTTGGGAGTTCATGCAGGGTGAGGTTAGGGCTTCTATTCCAAATGGAAGTAGTCTCAGCAACAGACGGGATGGTCAGAAGGGTCCACCAAAGCAGCTGAATGTACACTATGGTAGTGCGTCCACTATTGAAGATGGAGGAAAGCTCCAGTTGCAGCAAGGCGATGCTGAGCCTGGTGAAGTTAGAGCTTATTAGGACTACAAAAGGTAGAGGCTTGAAGAAATCAAAGAGGGGCATGGTAAGGTTGCCAAAAACACAAAAGGAAGACTCGTTGGGGGGAATGGAGGGGACACAGTTTCCTCTGTTTCTTCTGAGTCAATCACTTTAGAACTAAATGGAGATTTGGAGAATGAAGTGTCTTTCAATGAAGAGGTTTTTTTTGGGTTGGGCCTGATTGGGAGGTTCAAGGGTTTTTGGCCAAGTCTGCAGGATCTCCACAGGTGGATCTCAAACTTTTGGAAGCCTCTACTGGAAGGGTATGTTCAAATTTATCTAATGGCCAGAGGCTTTTTTATTGTTGTTTTTGAAAAAAAGCAAGATAGAAATAAGATCCTTTGTGATTATCACTAGGATTGGGAGGAGAAACATGTTTTTCTGTTAAAGCCATGGCATCCAACTTTTAACCCAGCCAAAGTAATTTTTGAAAGCATTCCCTTGTGGGTGAGACTTCCTAATTTCCCCCTATAGTTCTAGTTTGATGCTTGTCTGGAGGCTATAGGGAAATCTTAGGAAACTTTGTAATTGTGGATGAAAAGTCCTCAAACCTGCTACATTCGACTTATGCTAGGATTTTGGTAGAAATGAAGGTATCCAAGGTACCTCCAAAAGAGATTCGGTTAAAATCTTCAAAGGGAGTTTGGGTTCAGCCCTTGGACTATGAAGGGATGCCCTTTAGGTGTAAAATTTTCCATCAAACAGGGCACTTGGCAGTTGAATGTGTCAAACTTAGATCTCACAAATCTGCCTCTTGGTGGAAAGAGGCATCTACCTAGCACTACATTGTGGAGAAATGGGAGGAGACTCAAGAGAGATCTCAGGTGAGAGGCTCAGAGGAGGAGTTTCGGGCTGCAAAGGAGCCAAACCAACTAGAGAAGCTGTTGTTATAGGAGGTTTGAAGTACAGAACAACAACAGGCTCAATCAGTTCTAACTCAAGAAGAGATTGGGGCAATCAAGGATGTTAACTTCAAATCTGGGGCAGCAACACCAAAAGCTAGGGAAAAGAAGAGTGGTATGAAGCCTCATTCAAAGGATGCTAGAAATCAGAAGGCTAATGACCAGCATCAACAAGATAATCTTGGGGGGGTGCTTGGAGGAGTCCACAGACTTCTTCTTTGGTTTGGAAAAAGGAGGCTGCAAGGGTCGAGGACGGGTGGCAAACGGTCATGGGGAAGAAAGCAATGAAGGAGAAAAAGAAAGCATTTTCTATGGTCCTGCGATCCCAAACAAAAGGAAAGCTAAAGCAAGCTTCTAATTGTTGACCTGTTGAAATATCTAAGGGGTTTGAATTGTTATCTTAGAAGTTGGCTACAAGGTTTTACTTTTACGTGGTTTGGTTAAATACTAGATTTGAGGGTAGCTCTTTGGTTCTTTTTAAAGGATCTTGTTGGGGTCTGGATGAGTATGTCTTTGGAATTATATTGGAATTAGCTCTGTATTTTGTCTTTTCAAATTTCAATAAAATAAATCTTATTACTGATAAAAAAAACATAATTGGAACATGTGAGCGATATGTTTAAGGAACTTAATATAGATGAATTCTTAAAGGATGTCAAAGGAGAAAAGGAATTCGATCTTGATTGGAGAATCACTACAAGGTAGGGAAGGAGGAATTTTGGTAAAAACCCCATGATTTCCTTGGACGTAGGTGGGACTAATGTTGGAGGTAGGAAAAATAAAGCTAGTAAGGTATTAATAAAAGAAATCAAGGAATTAGAGAATGACATTGAAGCATCTTTGAAAAAAATCATCAAGAAAGGCAGAAAAAACCTCCTAGGACAAAAAAAGGCATGAAGGTACTGAAAAAAAATATTAGTAGGCTCAATTCCCTTTAGAATCTCTATCTTTTAAAATGGCTTATTGATTTGGGAAATATTAACATCTTGTTATTACAAGAAATAAAAACTAATTATGATAGATTTTAAAACATTCTAAGGTTTTGGAAAAGGGGAGGTCATTTTTTCAATGTTGGAGCAACTGGTGGGTTGGCTCAATTCTTTGGGATAAAATTAAGGTGGTTGGAAATTTATTCTATTTTTCTTCCAATTGTATGGAGAATTTTTCTTATGTAGTCTCAAATGTTTATGATCCTAATAACAAAGTTGACAGTAAGATTTTGAGAGGAAATTTAAAAAATGAGAGATGGGTTCAAAAAATATAATTAGATTTTGGGCTAAATACGATGCCATCCTTTTCCCCAAAGACAAGTTTGGGGTGGGAAGTTATCTATGGTAGATTCCCTTTCCTTTTGTATGTTCTATGGAAATTTAGAATTATTTGATATTTCCCCTAAATAAGGATGGTTCAATAGGAGAAACTAGTGGGTTGGCTCAATCTTTTAATTATCCCCTCTTCAATTATTCATTTTGGATGGTGAAATCATTGACCTATTGAGATCTACATTCAAAAGGGAAATAAACTTAGGGGTGTCCATTTAATATGGATTATTTTTGGTTTGAGAACCCTAGGTTCAAGGAAAAATCAAAGGAATGGGGGGTTGAAATCCAAGGATGTCATCGATACATATTGAATAAGAAGGTAGTCTATATCAAGAAAAAAGTGAAAGAATGGATACAACTAAAATGGGAAATTTGTCTCAAAATAAGTTAAAGGTAGAAGCTAAGATTTAGGTTATTGAAGTAAAATTATTGAGGAAAGCTTATGTGAAGGTGGAAAAAAGGAGGCTAAGTATTTGTGAGATGAGCTCGATAAGATTTTAAGGATGGAAGAGATGTTTTGGAATCATAATTATAGAGTTAAGTTGGATTAAGGAGGGTGACCATAATACTAAATTCTTTCATCTTTCCATGAAAATTAAAAGGGATAAAACCACATTATTATTATTAACTAACTAGTAGTTTAGTTATCAAGGATAGGGAGGAAATCATGGTTGAAGGTTTAAACTTGTTCAAAGGTTTATTAGCTTCTATGTATGTTGGATAAGGAGATGCAAGATTTTTTGTTACAAAATATCGTCATAATGATAATCGATGATTATAATGCCAACCTTCTCCATATCTTTTCTCACAAGGAGATTAGGAAACCCACTTTTAATTTAGGGGGCCAAAAGGCCCTAATTTTGGATGGTTCTCAAGCAATATATTTTAGAGGTTTTGAGACATTGTTGATGAAAAGGTTTGGTTGGTTGTTAAGGAGTGTAGATGTAGAGGGGCGATATTGAAAATTTGGAATTATACCTTCTCAGTTCTTATTCCCAAGGTTAAGACCCCAACTATTTTTGTATTCATTCCTATTATGTTATGTAATACTATCTATAAAGTGGCAACCAATGCGATGATGTTCAAGTTGAAGGACTACCTTGGCAAAGTGATTTCAAAATAATAAAATGGCTTCTTAGAAGGTAGATAGATCCTAGATGAGATTGTGATTGTCCATGAAGCTCTCCACTCTATAATTTTCAAAAAGAAAGAATGGGATGATCCTAAATCTTGATATGAATAAGGTTTATTCCATAGTACATCTTGGGATCTTTTGTTATCTATATTTAATAAATTTGGATTTTGTGAATGTTAGTGCAAGTGGGTTTGTAGCTACATTTATTTTTCTTCCTTCTCTCTTCTTATCAATGTTTATTCTATGAATTTGTTTTAGGTTGGGAAGGGTATTTGGAAAGGTAAACCTCTTTTCCCTTTTGTATTCTCAATTCTTACTAAATCCTTAAGTAGTTCCTTGAAATTTGATGCTAATTCTAGTAATTTAAGAGGGCTTAAATTACATCAAGCAATACCAAGGAAGCTAATATTATTCACAAGGGTTTAAATGTCACTCATACACAATTTATTGATGACACCTTATTATTCAATGAGGCCATTACCAAGGAAGCTAATATTTTCAAGAGAATACTAGAAAAAAAATGATGTTGATGCTAGTAAAAAGGTTAATACAATCAAATCATGAATTTTCTTAGTGAACAATGATTATGTAGAAGGGATAGAGTTGTAAATAATTCTTGTTTTTTATGTAGAATCTTCCAAGAAAATAATTAGGTATGCCTTCGATTGATAAGATAAATTTTGAAGTCAAATGGAGTTCTATGGTGGAAAAATTATAGAGTAAACTCTCCTCCTAGAAAGGAAAATGGTTGTCTATCACTAGGTGGATAACCTTGTGTAGACATCTAAATTTGACCACCTCCATATGGTCAAATTCATTCCTTTCATTCCTCTATCCTGCATCCTTCATCCACATTAATTAAATAATTTACTACTTAATTAATATTACCCTTATTATAATGTCCCTAAGGTATTTAATAAATCAATTAAATACATTATCCCCTTTCCTCTCTAAATTAGATAAATACTCTAATTTATTCAATTTAGTAATTTTTCCTTTATGAATTTAAATCAATTTTTAAATTCATTTTTTCTCTCTCCTTGTCACATCCTCCATAATCTCCCACTTGCCTCTAATTCTTCATTAACTAGCTAATTCCATGTTTGCACAATCTTAATCACTTGATTAGGTCAACCTAATTTCCATTCCATTTATGGCATATGTCAAAAGTCAACTTCATTAAATGCTTTCTCCTTTTGGAGAAGGCAACCTCTTCCCCGTGTGAATTTTTAATTCACTAAATTAATCCCCCTAGGCATTTTAAGGATTTTTTAATTTCTTCTCCCATCCCCATGTGGATATTTGAGGAATTTTTAATTCCTCACATGTCCTATCACCCACATGTGGGAAAGGACCTCCTTTATGAGGAGATCTTGTCCAAATCCCAAGGTACTATGTGGTACCTCCACCTCACCTCTCCTTTCCATCTCACTCACCACATGTCAAGATGTGAGGGCTTGTGAGTTCTCAACTCAACCCAGCTCTTGATCTTGTCCACCATGGCTCAATCTGGGCCCTCCATTTTTTAGAGGCACTTCACCTAAAAATGGTGGAATTTTCCCTCATTGGAATCCATCACTATTGCAATCAACTTTAGCACTCAAGTAAACAAGCACTCATGTCCACCATTGTTGCAACACCCTTTTCACTCACATCTGGCATCCATTGTACTACACACAATCACCATTGCATTCCCCATAACTTCATGATCATTTAGAGCTAGGCTTTATTCTAATTTTCCAACAAAGGAGCACACATTCAAACAATCAAAGGGCCAACCAAAGTCAATCAACTCAGACAAGGTAAAAAGTTCTTTTTCTTGCATTTTGTTTGAGTTCATCATATGCCCAATCTTGAGTGTTTGTCTTGTGTTTTTAATATTTTTCATTAGTTAACTTTTTGAATTTTAGTAGGTCAAATTCACTTGCACACATTTCTATCACGCCCAGTGGGAACCACGTTATGGGTTTTTATTTTACTGTTTCCTGTTGTTTGAATTTTGCAGGTTTGGATTTCTACACACAAGGGAAAATCTGTCTTGACGCGCGAACTTGCCACTTATAGAGGAAAAAATACGTTAGAGAAAGGAAAAAATGACTTTGCTTGTTTGTGAAAATGGGAAAACTTGAATTCTAAGGCAAGAATACTCAATACAAAGGTGTATATGCTGTAGGTGTCTAGGAACAGGTGACAGTGCTAACCACAGATGCGAGATTGACCTATTTATTGAGGCGACTGGGACTTTGCCCATTCCCCTTAATAGATGAATGTGACATCACCCATCCATCCACATAGGCGATCTTGATCATCATACACAAGTGAATTTGTCTCACATAGAGGCGAATTTGAGGTATTCCCGAATAATTTTTTTTTATTCGAGCTTCAATTTGGTTTTGATTTCAGGTACTAATCCACTAACTTGTTTGTCTGTGAGTGTGTTATTTCACTAAATTTTGCACAACGAATCATTTTTCCAAGACCAATGGTAGAAACTACTAACACATTTTTTGTAGGACAATCAGTTGAAGACCCCTAGATTAGCTATGTCTGCTATCTTTTTTTTCACACTAATTTAGGCACACGTAGCTTAATTAAAGGGTCAATTTACATTATTTGTTGTGCTTGAGAGAAAGTTGTTGACGTATCCACTCCCCTTATACCTTTTGGTGATATTGTGTGACAAGAAATCACAACTTTTTCTAGTCCAATCTAGTCTACCCAAGAGGTGCTAGTGTGTTTAAGCTCTCCCCTTGTGCTACATGCAAGCCTGGGGACTAGCTAAAGTTTCTAGTATCTTCTTCCCTTAGTGGGACCTACCTAATATTTCATCACTCGGGGGATGATCCCAACCACATGTTATCGATAGGGTATATAAAGGGGGGAGAACTAAAGTTGTACCCCAATCTAGTCACGTCATGTCTAGTGAAGTGTCAAAGCTAGGGTGATACGTAGATAAGACGTGCAGGGTTGGTCTGAGTTTCCAGTGCCTCACTAGGGCTCTCGATCCATGCTTGTGATGGGCTAGTGTTATGATGCCTCACGTACCTAGCATATATCAAGGACACATGAGATAGCCTGTACAACCCAGATAGAGACCCATGTTTTAGCCACGGCTTGGTGTAGTGCAAGGGATGCACAGTGTACCTTAAAGTTACTCATCATGTACTCCCTTGGGTTGAGATATAAATCCTCATGGTGGACTATGATAGTCTCTGAGTGAGAGTGTGAAGGTGAGCCTGTGGCATCTATTAATGACCCTATGCCACTAAATAGCTAGCTATCCACCTTCACAAGAAAGGGTGATCCAGAGAACCACTCTGGTATCATAGAGTATTAACCTTAGGTTTTCCACTCAAGGAAGTGGTCCTACATAAAGTTTGTAAAGCTTCAATACTAATTTTATTATTGTGTTTCCTAGCATGTCTTCATTGTGTGATACCAGTGTTTATTTTCAGTTTGAGTCAGTCCAACCTTTTTTCCTATTGTTTGCCATGTTTTCTATCCTCTGCCACAATCTGGTCCTGCCCTCATAGGAAAATTTTCTTCTCTTAGAGGTGAATTTTCCTTGTGGATGGGTGATCCTACCCTATAAAAGCGTGATTTTGTGTTTGAGTCTAGTCTATGCCATCCCTTTAGGTGAGTTAATCTTTGTTAGAGGAGAATTTTCCTATGGGTCCCTTTCTTAGGTGACTCCATGTCTTCCTATTCCTTAGATAGGTGAGTCTGCGTAGCCCTTAGGTGAGTTTACGTCCATTCCATATCCTTCAAGTCCACCTATTCCCTTAGAATAGGTGATTTTGTCTTCTCCATGGGTGAACTTGTTTTCCACAGGGGAAATCCTACATTCTATCTGAGTCTTTCCCGTTTGTACACCCCTTAGATTAGGCAGACCTATTGTCCATAGGGGAAAATCTATTTCCACTTGTGTCTTCTTCATATGTATAGTTCAAGACTTAGATAAATCTATTTGTCTGATAGGCGATCCCATTTTAGGTGTTTCTGCTTGTGTCTGTACACCTAAAGAAATAGGAAAACTTGTCATCCCTGATAGGTGATTTTGACCCTATCTGTACCATTCAAGACTTAGGAGAATTTTTCAACCCCGTTAGGTGATTTTGAAAGTCGAATCCACTTGTTCCTCTTTGGTGTGCCAAAGATTTAAGCAGTCCTATGTGTTATAAGGGAAATATTGTTAATAGTATAGGTGATTTTGTCTTTAGATAGGAAAATTTGCATACCAAGTTCGCCTATTTCTTTTGCACCTCAAGATATAGGTAAATTTGAGTCTTTGACATTAGTGAGTCTGCCTGACAGAGATATGAATTCATTGAACTTGGATAGGCGAAGTAGTTACTTGGAGAGGAAAAATTGTGCTATATAGAGGCATATGTGCTACCCATACAAAATCCAAAGAGTTAATCCTTTGGGCCACTAAAAGCCTATCATTTTCTGAGTCTATTGCCTTGATCAAAAATTTTAATCATCATTTGTCCACCTTTAATTGTCACTTTAGTCCTTTTTCATTTTCCAAAATTCATCCATCCATCGATCAAATCATATAGGTACATCTTAGGACCTCCCTAGATTGCATTTTGACCATCAGTTTATCAATCCTAATCCCCTAAACTTCATTTTAGAGGTTTTTATCCAAGTTGGCTTAGGTGTCTAATCTCAATCATCATCCTTTGTACTTACTTAGGATTGTTACGTCCTGAGTCAGTAATCATCCATGACCCAATCAATCTACTTCCATTTTGAGGTAGATTTAGTGTCATAATCATCCTTTTCATCATTTAGTCCAATCATCAGCATCTTGCATCATCTAGTTCAACCTCTGAACTTGGTTTAACATCAATCTCATTATCCAATCCAATCGATCTTCCAATCCTACTATTCGTCTCATCCCATCAATAAATCTAATCAAATCCAATCACATAAATATCCAATCATCCAATCAATCAATCTATCATCTAATCTAATCAATCCTTTAGTCATCTCCTAGGTCATTCATTTAAGTGCATCCTAGAGTGTAGTTTCATCTTAGTTCATCTTGGTAGTATTTCATTTTCGTGCCCATTACCCGATCGCAAGCAAAAAAACTCATGGTAGAACAATGGGCTCAAGGTACCCGACCCCACATTCCTTATGATCCCACCAATGGTGGCTAATCGTATTCCAACACTGAATTCCACACTACATTTCCTCCTACTAATGAGAGCATGGTAAACCAACCTAAGGCCATAGTGGAAAAATATCTCAACAATCCCGTCAATGTCCAAAAGATGGATCGTCTCCTCAATGAACGCGGGGATAATATCCTCACCATGTTACACATGAAGGGAATCAAGCCACCATCAGGGTTTGATTTATCCAAGTATAACATCACACCTCCTACACCCCCAGTATTGCAAGACCCTTAGAATTCATAGAGTAATCTAGGAAATTCATACATCCCTGAGGGTCCACTGCAAGAAGGTTGGTATCAACCTGGGTTTGTAAATGTTGTGCTCTATCAAGTCATACACCCTCCTTGGGCTCCAATTTCAGCTATGGGGGCACCTCAGCCAAAGAATCCTCAAGGCCTAGATCTTAATGACCCCCTTGCTTTTGGTATGCCACAGAGTCTCCCCAATCCACCACCCATGAATACCACACAAAACTCAACTCTCATACCTTCTGCACCACCTCTTCCACCTAATCAACTGGGTCAACCACCAATGAATATTGGGGGAAATAATTTTTACACACCACCTCCACCTCCTGGATCTACACCCTCATCTAACTTACCTCCACCTCTATTCACATCTCAGCAGCCACCTTAAGGCAATATCCCATCCTTGCATCAGCCTCAAAGTAACCCACAAGAGGCAACACCATCGCAACCACCTCATCAACAGGTATTCCAACAACCTCCCTCTCATCCTTTATAGCATACCACTATACCATCTTTGACTCCATAGCACATCTCAATTTTTTCAAAACCTCCACATCAAGCACAAGTTACATCACAACCTCAACAACAACCTCCACACTAGCCACAGGGTGTCCCATCACAAACCTCTTAGCAAGTGCAAATGCCCACTCATCATCTAACTTCATCTTATCAATTTCCTCCTCACCAACTACAAGTCCATCAACAACATCAAATTCCATCTTGACCTCTTTATTAGTAACCACCATCTTACCAACAACCTCCTCAGCATACGCAAGTCCTGACACAAATGCTAGGAAATCCTACTAATCAATACTTGCATCACCCGCTAAGCATGTATAACACATATGCTACCCCATCCAATCCTAACCCCACTTATCACAATCCTCAAAAATCCCAGCCACAACCATCTTACACAAATCCCTAACAATCACAATTGAATCCTTATTAGCAGCAATCCAATCCACAATAGCCTCCATATGCTACCCAACAACCAAAAAATGTTTATAATTACCAGTCCAATCCATATTACTCCCAACAACAGTTATCATACCAGCAAGGTGCCTTCACCACCTATTACCAAGTACCTCCTTCATATCAGCAGGGTGCCTCTACCTCATACTATCAAGCCCCGCCATCCTATTAGCAATCTTACACTAATCCGCAATCCACATATCCAAATCAATATTATCAAACTTCTTCATATCAACCTCTGCCATCATACAATCAAACCATCCCGACTCCATCCACATCATACCAGCCATATGATCCTTATAGTCAATCCAACTTGACCAATTCTCCCTCGACACCTATCAAGAAGAAGTGGGAAGAGATAAAATCTGTGTTAAAGGACTTACAAGCAGGGACATCCAAAAAGTCTTTCAAATTTGAAGAGATTTGTCCCTATCCATTTGATCCCTCCATCTCATTAATTCCTTTTCCTAAGCATTTTGAAATGCCAAATTTGGACAAGTACAAAGGAACTAAGGACCCAAAGAACCACCTCCAAGAATTCTACTCACACTATCAAGAAGTCCTATACAATGACAATTATCTCTTGTGGTTATTCCTTAGGAGTCTAACGGGGGTGGCTCTAGATTGCTTTATGGGTCTTCCAAAGGGATCAATCTCTTCTTTTGAGGATTTTTCAGAGAAATTTTTTACACACTTCTCGTTCAATTTGGAGAAGTATATCGATACCTTAGATATTTTGAAAGAAAAACAACATGAGGGAGAGACCTTTGCAAGCTACCTACAAAGGTGGCATGCCTTGGAGCTAGTTGAATGAAATCCCATCTCAGTGAGAAGGATATGGTCACCATTTTCTTAGAAAATTCCCATCTAGACATGGAACATAATCTCAACCTTCACTATGTCACAACCTTCTCAGAGGTCATAGAAAAAGGTACTATCATTGAGAAGGGGCAAGTCAAGTTTTACAACCTAGATAAGGACAAGTCATTAGGAGATAAGTCTCGCTACTGGAACAAAAATAAGAACAATTTCAATGATGGTGTCACAAAAATGAAGCATATCCAAGTATCCAACACCTCATAGAGGTCGAAATATGTCCCTAATGAACCATTAGTCTCCAATGTCATATCAGTGTTGTAGGGGGCACCACGTCCTCCTAAATAGTCCAATACATAGAATCAAGGGAACAATAAATACTCATTTACTCAATTTGGAGAATCCTTAAGTGTTTTCTTCAATAAGCTCCTCCAAGAAAGTTATCTAGTAACTTATCCTGTGACTAAGCCTTTCGATGAGTCCAAACCAAAGCCCTCCTGGTATAGGGAAAATGAGTATTGTGATTTCCACAAGATCAAGGGTCATTCCACTAATAAGTTTTAGGGACTTAAAATGTATATCCAATATCTTATAGATCGAGGAGATATAGTAGTAGATGCTAATTAGGTGACATTATCCAATGCCCAACTATAGATATATCAAAATTCCTTCCCAAAGCACAATCAGGGTGCTAGTACGTCCAATGATAATCCTAGGTCAAACAATAACAATAATCAAAATAATAGCACAAACAATGTCAGCTATAAGAATTTACCCTATAACTATGATGGTATAGCTATGTGCATTAGCCAAGTAGAGCCTCACGTATCTATGATTTGTGTTAAAGGAAAAGACCCACAATGTGATGTTACGACCTGATGCACCCACATAACCATTCTTAGAGCTTCCACATCAGCCTAGCTAGCTCCTGTAAGCTCTCAATATAATATTCTTGATCACCTTGGAAAGATTCCTACTCAAATATCCATCTTGGATTTGCTTAAGTCTTCCCCTGTCCATCAAGAGATTCTCACTAAAGCTTTGCAGGATACTCACATGCCTAATGATATAGATCCTACCCAATTCCAAGCCTTGGTAGGAAATTTATCATCCACATATCATTTGGGCTTCATTCAAAATGATATCCCTTCCATCGACTCAAACCATAACCGTCCCCTTCACATCGAGGTCCTTGTAGCCCATCATAAAGTAAAAAGGGTCTTGGTAGATAATGGCTCTTCCCTTAACCTCTATACATTGAATTTCATAAAATAGGTAGGCTACACCCATGTTGACTTGAATAACTAGGTTATCACTATCAAATCTTATGACAACACAAAATGAGACTCTGAAGGAATCATTTGTCTTCCCATTCAGGTTGGTCCTATTGTGCAATACACCACTTGCCAAATCCTTGATCTGGGTCTTCCATATAATCTCCTCCTTGGCCACCCATGGATCCATGCCATGTCGGTCATCCCATCCACCTACCATCAATGCCTAAAATTCCCTTTTAATGGGATGGAAGTAACTATACATACTAATCCACAACCCTTTGAATATTGTCATGCATTAGAAGCTTCCTTCCCCCAGTCCCACTACTATCCAGGAGTTGAAGTGGGGGAACCTCGGGCATCATCTTGCAATCCATCTTCCAACCCATCATCCACCACATCATCCATTCCATCCTCCACATATGAATCCACAATCACTAAGGTCTAGATCATAGATAAAGGTTGTGGTGAGTATGAGATGTGATCGGCTTTAAATGTGGAAACCATGTCACCATCTACTTGTACCTAAGGCCAACCTTCTCAATCCACACCAAAATAAGAAGAGGCACCAAATGCAGTTCTGAATGGAGAGACACAGGACCAGACACCTGATCACACCATTGGCTGATACCACTGATTTGTCACACAAGACACTGAGATCTAGACTACCATCCTGCCCTCTCCATTAGCCTTTCCCTTTTCCATCCAAAAATTATAGATTGGTACTTATGAGGTAGTGCACCTATTGATACCTTTCCTTCAATGGAAACTTATGTGCATCTCATGGGATTGGGGGAAGATGAACACCCTAAATGCAAAAGAAAAAGGAAAAAAAATAAAAAGGGGCCATCTAGTGAAAACCTCTCTGAGGTGCCTCCTAACCCATCAAAATTCAAAATAAAGGGTGTATCTAATAGTGAAAACCTCATTGAGGTGTTGGAGGATGGGGATGTTCATCTTCCCCTTGTTGGAACTCAATTGTCTAAACGGTCTTCCATCTTGATCGAAGAAACTAAAGAAGTTAATTTGGGAACAAAAGAAGACCCTAAGATCACATACATAGCCAAATCATTGTCTAAGGAAGAGCATTCTATCATCATCAACTTTTTAAAAGAGGGAATCATCAATTTCACATGGACTTATTTAGACATGCCAGGTCTAGATCCTACCTTGGTGGTACACCATTTGGATGTTCATCCTGATGCTAAACCCATCAAACAGAAGGTAAGAAATATTCATCCACAAGTGGCCTTGCTTGTCAAGAAAGAATTGGACAAACTGATAGTGTCTAGGTTCATAAGACCTATTGACTAGTTTGACTAGATATCCAACATAGTGCTCATGGCCAAACCAAATGGAAACATTAGAATTTGTACAGATTTTCAGGATCTCAATAAATCTTTTCCTAAGGATGATTTCCCATTTCCAAACATTGACATGTTGGTTGACCTTGTAGCTGGGCATGAGATGTTATCCCTTATGGATGGTTTCACCGGCTATAATTAGATTAGAATTGCACTAGAAGATCAACATAAAACTACCTTCACCACCCCTTGGGGCACCTTCTGCTATAATTTCATGACATTTGGACTCAAAAATGTGGGGGAAATCTAGTAGCATGCTATGACTGTTATCTTCCATGACCTCATTCATATCATAATGGAAGATTATGTCGATGACTTATTGGGGAAGTCGAAGACCAGAGAAGAGCATCCTATGATCCTAAACAAAATCTTTGAGTGGTTAGAACACTACAAGCTAAGTCTAAACCCAAAGAAGTGTGTATTTGGGGTTACATCCAGAAATTTATTAGGCTTCATAGTCTCCAGAAGGGGTATCGAGGTAGATCTAACAAAGTTCAAAGCAATAATGGAGATTCCCCCACCGCATAATCTCAAGCAATTAAGAAGCCTTCAAGGGAAGTTACAATCCATCAAGTGCTTCATAGGTCAACTAGATAACAAGTGTTAATAATTTACACATCTCTTGCACAAAAACACCACCTTCAAGTGGGATCTAGAATATTAGCAAGGCTTCAACAAGATTAAAGAGTATTTTTCTCATCCACCCATCTTGATGCCTCCTATTCCAGGTAAACCACTCTTTTTATACATCTCAGCTACATCGGTTACACTGGGGGAATTATTAGCGCAACATGACGAGTCTTCTAAAGAGCATGCAATTTATTACATTAGTGGAACATTGGTAGGCTATGAACTCAACTACTCTCTAATGGAAAAAAAAAAATTGGCAGTGGTCTTCAGTTCACAAAATATTCTTCATTACATGCTTAGTCATCCTATCAAGCTAATATCAAAATTTGATCCACTTAAATATTTTTTGTCCAGGAATTCTTTAACTGGTTGCATGGCTAAGTGGGTCATACTATTGAGTGAATTTGACATGGAGTACGTAGATTGCAAGGCGATCAAAGGATAATTTATAATAGATCAGTTGGTTGATGCTCCTCTAGTGGATGCATATCCTTTACTAGCCAAATTTACTGATGAAGAGGTCCTCATAGTCACAGAAGCTAATCCATGGATGCTCTATTTTGATGGGTCATATATACATAATGGAGCTGGTACATGTGTCTTATTTGTCACTCCTCAAGGTGACTATATCCCAAAGTCATTCAGATTAGTATTTCCATGCACCAACAATATAACAAAGTATGAAGCTCTTATCATTGGCCTTAGAATCACCATCCTATGGAATATCACCCATCTACAAGTCTTTGATGATTCCCAACTGATTATCAAACAAGTCAATGATGAGTTTCAGACAAAGGATGACAAGTTGTTACCCTAGGTACAAATGCATGGTGGATGACTTTAAGGAATAATTCACCTTCATCCAATTTGAGCAGATCCCTAGAGTCTAGAACAAAGCAGTAGATGCAATGGCTACAATTGGTTCCCTTATCAACATGCCCAAAGATTAAATGGACTATGAGTTCCTTGTTGAACAACTTTTAATCCCATCATATGATGTACCTGATAGTGAGATGGTGTGCAATATCGTAGGTCTTGAATCACCCTAGTACTGTGACATTTACACCTATCTCCATGACAACATCCTACCACCTGACCTCACACAAAATCAATGCAAATCCTTTAGCCAATGTAATTCCCACTATAACATCATAGGAGTTACACTTTATCGTCGTGGGTATGATGGCACTCTACTTAGGTATCTAACTGAATCAGAAGCCCACACTATGTTAAATGAGGTACATAGTGGTGTCTATGGGACCCATTCTAATGGCATGGCCTTAGCTAAAAGGATTCTTAGAGCTGGTTATTATTGGCCTGCAATGGAGCATGACTCTTGTGAGTTAGTGAAGAAATGCCTACCTTGTCAGCAGCATGTAGATTTAATCCATGCTCTCGTACAAGATTTGTAGCCCATCATAGCACCATGGCCTTTTTCTCAATGGGGTTTTGAATTGATCAGAAATATTTAGCCTCCATGCTTTGATGGCCACACTTTCATCATCACAACCATTGAATACTTCACCAAGTGGGTAGAAGCAATTCCTCTCTCTCAAATCATGGGTATTTAGATTTCCAAGTTCATCGTTTTCCATATTCTCTATAGATATGGAATCCCTTCCACCATCACCATCAAAAATTGAAAGACCTTCAAAAATTAGTTTATGAAACACCTTTGTGAGACATATACCATATCCAACATCATTATTCCATGCCCTATTACCCACAAGGTAATGGTCAAGTGGAGGAAACCAACAAGACCCTCATCAAAATCCTTAAAAAGGTGGTCAATAATACTGGTTGAGATTGGAACCTTCATCTCCATCCCGCCCTCTAGGAATATCATACATCCATCTGTACTCCTACTCGTGCCACTCCATATTCCCTTGTATATGTTGTCGATGCAATATTTCCAATTGAAGTTGAGATCCCCTCACTCTGAATATCTCTGAAGAACCTCATCAGTGATGAAGACACCCAAGTTGCTTGCTTAATTTAGCTTGAAATCTTGGATGAAAAGTGTATCAAGGCCTACAATCATCTACAAGCATAGCAACACCATCTTAGGAGGAGCTACAACAAAAAGGTTCATCCTCTCTAGTTTAATTTTTGTGATCTATTCCTCAAGGAAAATCAATGCACCTAGCAAGATCGAGACAAGAAAGAAAAGTTTGAGGCAAATTGGTTGGGTCCTTATGTTGTCACAACTAAATATGGTTTTGGGACATATAGGATTGCTACACCTAAAGGGGAGTTCTTAGAGGAACCTATAACATCATGCACCTAAAGAGGTTTTATACCTAAGTCAACTGGGTTATCCTATTCTCAAAAATACCAAAAAAAAGTTAAAAATCATCAAAAATACAAAAAAAAAAATTTGAAAAGGTGAAAAAAAATCCAAAAATCGTAAAGAGAAATAATCTATCCTATGGTGAAAACCACCCTTAGTGGAACCTTGGATAAGTATGTTTTGTGAAAACTTGGTAACAGGCACCATTCATATAGGGGTTAATCATTATCTACCTTACATCCTAGTTACTTTATGCTTCCATCTTGTCCTCGCATCCTATCCATCCAATCCTTTCATCTACATTTGCTTGTACACCACTTGGTATATTTTGGTTGAGCATTGGACGATCCACATCGGCTATCCACAATTTTTTCGGTCTCATATCCTCATCTAGGATTCTCTCATCATGTCAATCATCATTAGGTCTTATCTTTTGTCCTTTTGTTGAACTACATTGCCCCTGAGCTTTCATGTAGGAATGCTCAATCATTTGATTAGCCCCTAGGGCATTTTTCCATCCAATCTTTTTCATCTATTGAGGTCTCCATTGTCCTCTTTCTACTATTATCCATTGTTAGTCATTGGTCTTTTATCAAACTACGAGAGCTTCGTGCTTTCATGTAGGCAAGGCTAATATTTGATCAGCCCCCAAGCCCCTAGGTCTTTAGGGTGTGTCTTGTTATCACGTCGTGTCATCAAGTATTTCACTACCTAGCTAGTTCTTAACAAATAAAATATGTTACTATCAAGAGGTCCAATCAGTTTTGAATATCATGAGTCATGTTGATCATCTAGTCTATCCTCCATATTTGGTCTTAATAGGATGCATCCTTCCTAATTATACTACATCAATCCCATCCACCCTTTTGATCTTGTGGAAAAGGACATTTGAGATTCATTATGATCTTTTGATGTTATTGGATTTTTTTTTATCATTAGAGCTTCCTATTATACCTTGTTAGGGTCGCCACGATCCATCATATCATGGTGCATTTTGATTGGTAAACATAGGGGCATATCTTGATCTTTTGTTCATTTTTGTCTTCTTGGTTGTCCCATGTTGTACCCACCAAGATCCTTGTGGTATTGTGTTACGCTGGGGCATCCTTTTTTTCTTGTGGTTATCCCAATACCTAGCCCAACCAAAGCCATGGTGGCTTTGGTGTGTTGGGATAGCCTTCTTGTCTGTTGTGTTTTTTTTGTGCATTAGATAATAATTTTCCTTGGTTCCTCATACCCTGGTGTATCATGTCTTATGCTATAGCAAAAATTAGTGCTCTCAAAATGGAAAAATATCATTAGGATTGTATTTCATTTATCATCCCATTACATTCCATTTACCTTCACCCATCCTTTCCCTAGCCTATGGTTAGTTGTTTCAGTTGTGGAAATACTCATCTTTCATCTTCTTTTCTTCTCAGGATTCCTACGGTTTTGATAGGTGTAATAACACACCCATCATTTCTCATCTTGTTATGCAATACATTATCACACCCATCATTCACTTAGGATTGCATTTATCATTATGCTAGCAGTACCAAGGTCATCTCCACTGTTAAATCCTTGGTCTATGACATGCAAAATGAGAAAAGAAAATGAGATTGATACATAGGAAAAAGGAAAAGTGTGGGTGTCATAGAAGTAGGTGAATCTAATTGTTAATTAATATTGATTGATGTCATACCAAATGCACTGGTTAGTTCATTTCACCTAATTTTGCATTCATCATTATCATCTTCAATTTAAGTTGTTTAGATTAATTTAGATTGGTTATTCTAAGCATCTTAAGTTTATTGCATATCATTCATCTCATATTTCATTTATCATTATCATGTTCATTTTAAGTTGTTTAGATTAATCTCGATTGGTTATTCTAAGCATCTTAAGTTTATTCCATTATCATCTCATTGCATTACCCTTTCTAGATTTTTTAGAATTATTATTCTAAATGTCTTAGTCCATCTCACTGTATACATTACATTTCATTACACATCCATCACATCCATCCATAACATTATTACATATGCATACACCACATTTTTCCCATTACATTTTAGTACCATAATCACATCATAATAAAACATCCATGACATGCATCATAATATTAAAAGAAAAATGATTGTACAATGTACACACATGCATCACCACCTACATCACAAATCATTAGTATCATGTCCATGCCTCATAAAATCATGAATCATCCATCACATCTTGCATCAAAAAGTGTTAGACATAGTGCATTTAATCCATATCATCCACATAGACATAAACATAAGTCATCATAGTCTCATGCATATATCATAAGCATCATCATCATAACCACTTGCATATCTCATCATATTCCACATACACATGCACATAAATAAAAATCCATCACATAATACACGCATAGTGTCAGTAATGTCCATCACATATCATATAAATATCAAAATACCATGTCCATCATGTCCATCAAAATACATAATAAGTCCATAGCAAGTCCATAATAAATCCATCATAAAAGCATAAAAACATTTCCAGCATGTTCATCTAAACATCAAATAAAATACAGGTACAAAGCTCTAATCAAATACAGAGACTATCTCCTAAATGAATAAAAAATAAAGAATGAACTAATCAATGAAAGAAATAATATCTAATTTGTAATAAGGAGTGTGTAATCTATGTTTAAGTATGTTGCTCATCCACTCTGCACCTATCAAAAAATCAGGATCATGTATCCTCTGTCCTCTCTACCCTGAGCTACCCTCATCTTATCTCTATGGGGAGTCTGGCCCCAAACCTCTGCCTCTCGAAGGTGTCTGACGAAAGCTATTGTATCCTCATGTGTGAGTGGCCCCCAAGTGGGATGGTGCTAGCATTTGGGGTATGTGTCTAGCATAGGGAAATTTTCTCTATGTGAGATCTGGGATTGCCTGATGATATGCAAACATATAATAGGTCACCTTTTTCCTGGAATTTGTAGCCTCTACCTCCTAGGCCCTCACTAGGTCTCTCTCAATCCTGTACCTATCATGGAAACCTGTGATGTATCTCCTCTCACTCTCCCATGCCTCCTAAGCCATCCACATCTGATCCACCTATGCTTGTAGTTGGGACATCTATTGTACAACCGCATCCCTCTCACCCTGCAGGGCCTACACCTATGCCTCTATTTCCTCTCCTCTCTCCAGAATCGCCCTTGCATCTCCCACTATCACCTTGGCTCACTCTACCCTATCCTAGAGCTCATCTCACTCCATCCTAAGCTCATCCCTCTCCCTCCTCATCTCCTCTAGTCCCCATTGCATCTCTGCTATCTTCCTCCTCAGGTCATCCCTCTCTGTATAGGCCTCTTGTACATTTTGCAATGCCTCCTCTGCCAGGGCTACATAGTCCTTGTCTTCCTCCCTCTACAACCTATCCATCTCTACCTATAATTTGTCTTTTTCTTCCTCTAACTCCCCGAGTCTTTGTTCTACAATCCTTAGTTAGGTCAGGGCTCTTGTGAGTAATATTGTGGGATCCTCGAGTGGTGGTGGTACATATGGTACTATCGCTAAGGGGTGTATATCTGGAGCATCCAACTCCATCTCATGCCCCTCTCCTCTTGCCTCTCCCTCTCCTCTAGCCTCCTCCATCTCCACATCTCCATCACCCCCTCTCCTCCTCCTCCTCCTCCTTTGTTGTACAACTAGCCCCCTCTCATCATCTAAACCATATCCTAGTGCACTCACAATTAGTTGTATAGTCGTAATCCATCCTGGTCACCCCTCTGGCCACCATGATGAATAGCGCACTATCGTGCCTACAACTATTGGTCCTCCCCTCTAGGGGTAATATGTCAATGGGACCTGATCTCACATTGTCTGTGCATAGTTTTCCATAATTATCTCACCCCATAATGTTGTCGGCTCCCTCATAATCCTCTAAAATCTATGTGGCCCTGTAGGGATATCCTATTGAATCACAAATTATCATGTGACCCTATCCAGTCTATGCAGCTCCACAATAAATGGATCTTGTCCAATCAGGCAATAGACCAAAAATAAATAACCAATGTGCCTCCTATCGTCATCTCTCTAGCCATGGAAGTGTCGTGCTAGTTATGGTGTCCATGTAATGTCCTTCAATCTCAAACTATCTAGTCTTTTTCACCATCCCTCCAAATCCCCCACCAACTAATAGTGCAGTCTAAATTTGTACTCTGTCCCCCACCAGTATGCTACTAGTAGTGTCTCATCTCTGACCCCTACAACCAAAATTTCTAGCCTAGCCATACTGATGTGCTCCCATGCCCATACCTACAGTAGTGTCACATTAGTGATGCTAACAACCCATCTATATTAGATGACGTGCATATCCTTATATAGTTGTGCTAGTACACACACTCCCCATGAAAACTCTCCCCCTCTCCTCTCAAAAATGTGTCTAAAAACCTCAATGATCTTGAGGCTACATAAACATCCACTCCTATTTGGAAATAGGATCTTGCTGATCAATTGCAGAGGTATAACAACAGGGTTGGTACATGTAATCCCAAACATGCATCTAGATCTAGCTCTCTCCCCTAGATTGGTAGCTCCATTGGTCCAAACATTTCCTACAGATTCTCCTCTTATGGTTAGGTGTGGGCCTAGCTAACTAAGTGCCCTTGGATGGGAAACCTCAAAATCTTCCAAACATCCTCTAGCATCACCATCATCTCCCTTGTCGAGAGATAGAATCTCAATGTCTCCAAGCTCCATCTCTCCATCGGTGTTGTCAAGAGTGCCTGATGTGTTATAATGTTGGGATATCCCAATGTGTGCAATAGTCCATCTTGTGCCAGTGATCCATGTTCATGGGCCATCATCACCTCACATGTCACCTTTAGGATTGTTGAATGCCTCTCCCGAGTCCTCAATGACTCAAAGCTTTGCATCCATACAGAACAATTTGTCAAATTTTCATCATGTTTCCTTTCTTTTCTTTCATTTTCATCCCTGCCCTAGGTTTGGTGAATTCACATTTGTGTAAGGAAACTTAACCCCTTTCTCTTTCTAAACGTGTTCACCCATCTAGCCAGTGAGCTCAACCTTTTGTCAATTTTTGGAAAATTCGCCCATTTTCCTAGCAAATCCACCCCTTTCTTGTTGGGCGTGAGTTTTCCCATTTTCCCTCAAAGGTGAAGTCACCTTCACCTTTTATCCTCGAAGGAAAATTTCATATTCACCCTTGTGTCTTTTCTTTGCCGAGTGGCAAATTCACCCTCGCCCGTTTTCCCCGATGGGCGAATTTCCTCTACCTGTTTCCCCTTATGGAAAAATTGCTTTCACCCTTTTCCTAGTTTTGGTGAATTCACATTCTCCTATCCTCAGTGCAATCACCCTTGCATTGTGGGATCTCACTCTTTTGCTCAGAGAGGCGAGTTCAAAATCACCCCTTAGCGATTTCACCCCTATGTTATTCATTTCCACCCTTTTCTTTGGCGAGGTGATTTTGAAATCACCCCTCCCTCAGTGCATTTTCCCCTACATATCATGCCCTTTCCCCTTCCCTTTCCAACCATTTGGGACAAGAAAATTCTCCTTGTGGACATATGAATGTGCTCATATATGGTTAACCCGTGCCCTAAATCTAACCAATCCCAAATTAAAATGTGCTTAAAATTTCAAATCAAATCACAAAGCAGGATTTTGAATCCTACCTGGCATGATACTACTCGATGATAGTAAAACTAGTGCACCTCCTCGCCTTGGTGGATAAGCTCATCATCCATCCTCGTCACTCTTTTTCTCTCTCTCTTGTCTAGTCATTTTCCAAGTGTGCAAAAGGTAAATAGTAATTTTTTAAATTTACTATTTATAATTTTGAAAATTTGCACCTAATTAGCCTTTTAAATTTTGGGTAATTTTTAACCTTTATTTAACCTTTTCTAATTCATCCACCCCTTGTCTTTCGTGGGTTGCCATTTGCACCCTGTTTGTCTATTTTCCTCCATTCAAAAACCATTCTTCATAGTTTTTCGTGCTCTATCGTGTGGTACCCTCCATTTCTCCATATATCAAGAAGTCACCTAAGGCCCCTTTTTTCTTCCCCATTCACCCTCTTGAGGGGTCATATCTTGCAATTTTCCTCCATTCTTCTATCCTATCCACTTCCCTACAACATGAGGGAATTCTCCTTCATTTTTTATGATTAGAAAGCCTACAAAACTTTTCCTACACTCGGTTTTTCCTGTGACACTGGGGCATCATCTAACATTCCTTTCTTCTATTGAGTCATTTGTATTTTATCTTTCTTCGAAACACTGTTATTCTAATAGTATTTCGAAGAGAGGAAAAATGTAGACATTTGAATTTGACCACCTCCATATGGTCAAATTCATTCATTTCATTCCTCTATCACGCATCCTTCATCTGCATTAATTAAATAATTTACTATTTAATTAATATTTACCTTATTCTAATGTCCCTAAGGTATTTAATAAATCAATTAATTACCTTATCCACTTTCCTCTCTAAATTAAATAAATACTCTAATTTATTTAATTTAGTCATTTTTCCTTTATGAATTTAAATCAATTTTTAAATCCATTCTTTCTCTATCCTTGTCACATCCTCCATAATCTCCCACTTGCCTCTAATTCTTCATTAACTTTTCTAACCCCATGTTTGCACAATCTTAATCACTTGATTGGTTCAACCTAATCCCCATGCCATTTATGGCATATGCCCAAAGTCAACTTCATTAAATGCTTCTCCTTTTGGAGAAAGCAACCTCTTCCCCATGTGAAGTTTCAATTCACTTTTAATCCCCCTAGGAATTTTAAGGAATTTTTAATTCCCCCTCCCATCCCCATGTGGATATTTGAGGAATTTTTAATTCCTCACATGTCCTATCACCCACATGTGGTCAAGGACCTCCTTTATGAGGAGTTCTTGTCCAAATCCCAAGGTACTATGTGGCACCTCCACCTCACCTCTCCTTTCCATCTCACCTGCCACATGTCAAGATGTGAGGGCTTGTGAGTTTTCAACTCACCCTAGCCCCTTGATCTTGTCCTCCATGGCTCAATTTGGGCCCTCCATTTTTTAGAGGCACTTCCCCTAAAAATGGTGGAATTTTCCCTCATTGGCATCTATCACTATTGCAATCAACTTTAGCACTCAAGAAACCAAGCACTCATCCACCATTTTTGCAGCACCCTTTGCACTCACATCTTGCATCCATTACAGTACCTACAATCACCATTGCATTTCCTATCACTTCATGATCATTTAAAGCTAGGTTTTATGCTATTTTTCCAACAAAGGAGCACACATTTGAACAATAAAAGCGCCAACCAAAGTCAGTCAACTCAAAAAAGGTAAAAAGTTCATTTTCTTGCATTTTGTTTGAGTTCATAATATGCCCAATCTTGAGTGTTTTTCTTGTGTTTTTTATCTTTTGCATTAGTTAGTTTTTTGCATTTTAGTAGGTCAAATTCACTCGCACACACCTTGATCAAGGTTTCCTTGTCCACTGTACTTATTTATGTTATGTCTATTTTTAAATTCCCCAATAAGGTGGTAAATGTGATATAATATAGACCAAGGATTATTTTTTCATGTGGTATTGAAGTATTAAAGAATTTCAACTTGATTATATGGGAGGATATTTGTAAATAAAAAGAGGTGTTCATGGGATCAAAAACGGCCAAAGAATAAATATAGATTTAGGCATGAAGTTGGTTTGAAGGATTTATGAAGAAAGAGGTAAATTTTGGATTAGCATGCTTCAATAAAAATATTTGGCTAACTCTCTTGAGACCCTATTCGATAACAAGATCTTAGCTAATGGGTCAAGTGTTTAGAATTTTTTGATATTATTTAAGGGAATTTATTCCAATATAAAATGGAGCTTTGTATAGGATGTCAAGATTTAGTTTTAGAGAGATAGTTGATTGAGAAGGATTCCTCAAGGGATATTGATGTTATCATATTGTTGATTACCCATTTTTAAAATAATGTTGGTAAGAAGGTAAGAGGTTATTGAATTACTATGGATGGGATGAATATAGGGATTACTCTTGAATTTCCAAGGAGTAGCAATAATTTTTTGTGTGCCTCAATCAACATTTTTTTCTAAAGTGGCATATTCCCTATGTTGACAAGGTTGGTGGAGTGTCAAAAAATGTCATGGTGTACATTTTGACACTTAATTTGGGAATAATTAATGTTGAAATGAACTTAAGGTCACCTTAGCCTAGTGTTGTAATGTGCTTTACACATCCACATTGGATTTAGGGCCCATTTAAGTAAAATTAACCTAACTTTTCCTTGATTTAATATTGTAAATTGTATTCATTTACAACTTCACATTAAATCTAGGACCCTTGAACCTAATGTTGCCTTATTCTAAGTGTTGTAATGTGTTGTGCATATTCACATTGGATTTAGGGAACTTTTAAGCTAAATAGACATAATTTTTCCTTAATTTAATGTTGTAAAGTGTATTTATTTACACTTTCGCATTGAATTTTAGGACCTATTTCATCTATAACCTTTAAATATCATCATTAATAGGCCCCTAAGACCCTATATTATGCATCCCAAGGCATATTTCAACCAAATCTTGACAATATCAACAAATAAACTTAATTTCTCAACTCCCTGACACTTTCTCCAAAAAGGCCCTGTGGGACCCATACGCCACCTTGGGCATACGAGTCCCACCCAGGTGGGACCCATATACCACAGATGGCGTATGAGTCCCATTTGGCCTATTTTTAAGGATTTAAGTGAGAAATCAAGGTTTTAAATTCAAATTTCTTGAATGTCAGCCTTTGGGATCTAATAAGTTATGAGATATTAGATGGATTACCTATATAAATAAGGTTCATAAAATCATTATTTCATTAAGCATTCATTATATCAAGTCAAACACTCAAGAGTTAAACATTCCAAGATTTCACAAGATCATCTAGAGAGCATTCAAGATCATTTATAACGCATTCAAGGGTAGAATTCTTCATCAATTGTTGTAGCAATTAAAGATCCACCATCATTTCAAGTGTATCAAGCATCAAACATGTTATTGTGCTAGTGTTGTGATGTTGCATTGAAGATTCAAGGTCAAGCATTGTTCTATACTTATCCCAAGATCTAGATCTACATCCTTCATGGCCATTTCATGTTAGATTGCAAATTTACAAGACATCATTCAAGGTATCATTGTCCATGTCTCATGTCCTATGTTTCATATTTCATGTCCTTATTTCATTATCTCATCATTTGGTTTAATTACCTAAAAGGGGTCTGACCAAGGAACACCCCCATTTACTAACAAATCAACAAGTTTTTCTCTCTCTACATGTGTGATTGTAGATCTAGGTGTCTTGGAGCTTGAAGATCCCTTGGAGATTAGGTTACAAGCTTGGATAAATTTTTTGGAGTTTTCTCTTCATTTTCAAGGTTGCTATCTTCACAAAAAGTCATCTAGATGTGCAAAATCAGGGTTTTGGATTCGAAAATCAGTTTGGAAGGAAAGAACAGAGATTGGAGTACTGATCTGAACTTTGAATTCCTAAAAAGTAAAAATGAGACTAATACACCAGAAGTGGTGTATGAGTCCCACTATAGGCCTTTTTCCAAAATTTTGCAATTCTAGATACCATTTTTCCAAAAACCCATTTCAAACAAAAAACCATGATGTGGGATTGATACACTCAGACTAGCATATGAGTCCCAATAGACTTTAAAATTAGCATTTTCATCATTTTAGAGATTCATTCAATCTCCTTTAGGTTTCCAAGTGCACACATTTCATCTTGCAGCTTTCTATTATGTTTTACATACTTTTCTAGGTCATTTAGTGAAAGATTGCATCATATTAAGGTTAAGCACTAAATCTTGCATTTCATTTGTCTTTCCAAGCCCTAGCTTAGTGGTGAACCCCTCATTAATTTACAATCAACCCCTAGGAAAATCATATTGTCAAATATCTTCCCCCTTTCTTCATTGGATTGAGATATATAGGGTTTGTCCTTGAATGAGAGTGTTTAAGTTTTGTTATTTTATCTCTCTAGTATAGAAGCAACAAAATCCTACCTTTCATTTTGGTGAACCTGCATTTAGGACATCATAATTGTGATTTGGAGTGCATTATCATCCTAGATCTTGCTTGCTTTAACATTGCATTAGGGTTTGCACTAGTTAATTCACATTCTAGAGTTTCTAAATTTTGCATTAGTGAAAGTGCATATAGCTTGCATTTTTGCATCTCAAAATCTTTTGAAATCTACATTTTCACTTAGGTTATAGATCATACAACATAAAAAGAATAAAAATCACCTAAAATTTACTGAAAGTTATGAAAAAAACCCTAACTAGGACTCATACACCCCTCTGGGCGATGTAGTCCCAGTACAAATTTTAAAGTTCCTTTTATAGCATTAAAAACCTCGTTTTTGTGCTTCCTAAGCTTTCTGGGTAACATATAGTATCAATCTAGAAAGTTTCGGTAACTTTTTTTTTTATGCATCTAGGTCAAAAACATCAATTTAGGGTAGTCATTTTTGAAATCATTTCAATAGAAAAAATCATCAGATATGAAAATGTTCACACCTCTGAAACTTTGCATCATATGGATAAAAGTACTTTTCTCTTTTGTATCTACAATGTTTACATTCATAAAACTTTGCATAATTTTGATAAAAGTGCTTGTCATTTTTTGGATATACATTGTTTGTATTCTTAAAGTTTTACATACATTGGATAAAATTAATTTTCATCTTTGGATATACATTGTTTACATTATTGAAGCATTGCATGGGATGGTTAGAAGTACTTTTCATTTTTGGTCAAACTTGATGTTAGTATCTTACCTATCTAGGCATTCTAAGAAAAATTTGGTATCCCCTCCCTATGAGAATGTCTTAGTGAAATAGCATACAATAGATGATAATCATAACAATCATATTCATTCTTCTCCTAATATCTCTCCTAGTTGTGAAGAAGATATTTTGGCATTAGAAGAACCAATCAATGAGATTTTTGAGAGTCCTAGTTGTTTATCTCCTACCTCTCTTAGTGGACAAGACATTTATGAACAAGAGAACATAACAATAAGTAATCATTATGATCACATAACACAACAAGAAACCATTGAAACTTCAATTACTCTACAATCATCTCCCAACACTTTCCCCTCTTGTGATAATGTTTTAGAGGATGAAATTGAATGTGAGGAGGGTATGTTGGTGTTGTATGATTAAACCTTTAAGATCTATGACAACCCTCTTTATAATTCTTCCCTTACCTATCCTATTTTAGAATATATTATGGGACAAAGGAGTGAAATTATGGACAATCATGACAATTACATTTGTTCTTCTCCTAGTATCTCTCCTAGTTGTGAGGAAGATGCTTTGATGATAGAAAATACAACCAATGAGTCATGAGAATCTTATGTGTCTCTCTTCCCCTAGGAAAAAATTATTGAACAAGAAAACACCATCATTGACAAGCAAGAAAATTCAACCATTGATCATTCCCTTACTTGTGATGAAGTCATTTTGTAAGAAACAATCCTTGAATTTCAAGAAAACTTGGTTTGTGGTTCTCCTGAAAACTCTCCTCCTAGGGATGATATCATGGTGCAGGAAAATGACAATAATAGTGATGTGACGTCCTTGGATTATGGTAAAATAATGATATTAGATTGCCCTTTATTAGAAATGCATCAAACTAGGACCACTGAGGTTATGAATGCACAAGTTTCCATTAGATCACCCTTGATTGGTGGACCTCCTATATACCTCATGGAACATCCTAAGAATCCTCTAATTCTTTACCCACCATCACATAAAAAATAAACTCAAAACAAACCTGAACTTATCCTTTACCCACCTAAGAACAATTTTTTGTAGGAGTCGAGTTCTAATACCGTTGCTCTTACAATAACACTAGAAACAATTGGAAACCAAGAAAAACACCTTCAACATCCCTCCCATTTCCTAATCCTATCTTTTCAGGTCCTCCTCATTTTCCTTCACAAAGTGGAAAGGAATATAATCTTGTTAAACAACTTAAGAATACTCCTACTAAGATTTATGTATGGGAACTAGTTCAAACATCACTTAGTTATCATAACATGCTTCAAGAGGCTTTGCAACAAGTTATGATTCCTTCTAACAACTAGTTCAAATGATGCAACATCATTAGTTCAAGAAATGAAAGAAATGAATGTTGGCATTATTTTCCACCATAGTGAGCTCCCTCCTCTGGAAGTGAAAAAACAAAATGATGCTTTCATGATAGTAGCTATACATAATCATTTGGGGATAAAAATAACCCTCATCGACAATGGTTCTACCCTTAATGTGTGTAGTGTTTCCCTTTTGGATAAATTTGGCATGGATAAATAAAAAATTCAACCTGACTCTTTATCTATTAAGGGATTTGAAAATTTAGGAAAACAATCGCTTGGTGTGATCACTTTTCCTATTATATATGGAAAGGCCACATTAGAAACACCAATCCATGTTATTCCTCACAATATTTCATATAATCTTCTCTTAGGTATATCATGGATTCATGCAATGAATGGGGTGCCTTATACTCTTCATTGTAAAATGAAGTATGTCTACAACAACAAAGTGTACACACTCGAAGTTAACCCTGACCTAAACAGTTGTTTGAACATTGAGTAAGGAAAGAAAAATCCTTTGAAAACATTAACACCAACTACACAAGTAGAACTCATGCAACAGAAAGACAAAGAAAAACATATTGAGGAAATCTCGAAGCTATTAGAAGATGATTGGGGTTCCTTACATTTCGAACCAACATTCATGGGAGAATACAAGATCATTAAAAAAGACTTTGAAAATGGAAAAGAAAAAATGTTCATGTCAACAAAAAAATTGAAAGACCCTTCGAAAGAATCCACCTCAAACACTTTAGAACAAAAGAAAACAAATTACACAAAAAAAATCAATGAAGTTGATTACCAGAAACTACCAAATCCTAAAGAAATGAAAAAGATTTACAAAAGAGGTTATGAACTTATGAAATAACTAGGATATAGTGGAAAAGGATGTGGTGCTAGAGAATAAGGTATTCATGTCCCTATAGATCCTAACACATAAGAAACAACTCATGGACTTGGTTATTGTCCTTTGATAGAAATCAAACCAACAAACAAGCCTTCACTTAATATCAACACTCTTACAAAAGATTCTTCTAAGTTGACTTTAACAGTAGTATACCTTGAATTGATAGAAACAAGTGGTGTTGATTGTTATCCTTTGAAAGAAAAAATGAAATCCTTGCATAATGTTAATTTCATCACACAAAACACTAATGATTCAAATTTATTAGGTTTTACATCCTCCTATAAAGGAGAGAACAAAATCTCACAATCTAAAGAGTCTTGTGTAAGCATGACACCTAATACTAAGCAAGAGATATCTTTGTCGCAAAATAAAGAAACATCTTCTACTTGGGATCAATAAGGTATCTTTTTGAGACTCCTCCAAGATCATTTGATATCCCTCCCTCTGAGAACATGAAATAAATTCTACTACAAGAGTTCATTTTGTTCATATCATAGAATTCATGGTCATTCTACTAATGAATGTAAGGCTTTAGGTAACAAAATTCTATATCTTAAGGACTATGGTACTATTCCTTGGGTTGAGGCACCTAGTTCCTCTTTTCATTTTGGCACATCCTTGTCCTACACTAAGTGGGGTCAAGGAGTTAGGTGCCTTCTCCTCGTATGTCACTTATCATTGTCTCTTTTGGCTAGTTGATTGGATTTCATGTACATATAAGAGAAAGCTTGGGATGTGGATGACATGCCTTAAGTTGACTCACATGTGACATACTAAGTTATACATTTTTTGGGAAACCCCTTCCCTTTTCATGATGTATGTTATTGGAAACATATGACTTGGCATATGGATTTTTGAATAAGCTCTCATGTCTTCTTCTACTTTAAAGAAAATTCTCATAGCAATGATGTTAGCAATTGCTTTAAAGTGGGGGAATGCATCGACACTCACGTTTCACTGTGTGATTTTCTTTATTCTTGTGATGCATCCTTTTCTTGGTGATGTCATTGGGTTTGATTTCCTCCAAGAGTATGATATTCTTTGACATGTCCTCTCGTGGAGACATTAGGCATAATGTTCCCTAAGAAGAGACCTTACATGAACTAAGTGAAATCCATTTGAATGTACCTTACACTATTTCACATTTACAACATAATTTATATGGCCACCTTGCATAACACACTTTTCTTTCCTGCAGTTCCATCTTGTTTGTTCATGAGTTCCAAACATACAAAGATTTGCTTGCCTCATGAAGCTCGAATTTCATTGTTCATGAGCTCCAAGCATATGAAGTTTTTCTTGTCTCATGAAGCTTGAAGATCATTATTATATGGTGCCTTGTCAAAGTTATCAAGAGGTATAGCTTTGGTATGGTTAGTGTATGATGAGAAGCCTAAACGTGGGCATGAATTTCACATTATATGGGGAGAAACTGACACAGAGGCATGACTTTCTCACTAAGCCACCCTTTTGGATACTCACCCAACAGATAGCTTTAAGTTCTATTGCCACGGAGTGAGCGTCTATTTTTGAAAAAAAAAACTTAGATATGATCCAAATTGTGTTGGAAAAATGGTCAAGGCTTGATCCACCTCATTTTTTATTTTTTATTTTTCTTTTCTTTCTTTTAGTTATTGACATTGCAGGTTTGTGTATCTTGATGCTACATATTATACACCTTTGTGAGTGTCCTTCTTGTGCTTATGTTGGTTTGGCATAGGATCTTGGATCCTATGGGATTGACCACCTCCTCAATCTCTATTATCCTAGATCATTTTCATTGGTATGATTGAACCCCTCTTGAATGTCTACTTTAGTGCGAATTTGAAGAAAGTTCATCCTCTCACTAAAGTGGGGGCTAATTAATGTAGTGTTGAAAAATTTCTTTGTGTACATTTTCACACTTAATTTTGGAATAATTAATGTTGAAATGAACTTAAGGTCACCTTAATCTAGTATTGTAATGTGTTGTACACGTCCACATTGGATTTAGGGCATGTTTAAGCTAAATAAACCTAACTTTACCTTGATTTAATGTTATAAAGTGTATTCATTTACACCTTCACATTAAATTTAGGACCTTTGGACCTAATGCTTCCTTAATCTATGTGTTTTAATGTGTTGTGCACATTCACATTGGATTTAGGTCCCTTTTAAGCTAAATAGACCCAATTTTTCCTTAATTCAATGTTGTAGTGTATTTATTTACACTTTCACATTAAATTTTGGGCCCTCTTGCATTTATAACCTTTATATCATCATTAATAGGCCCATAATACCCTATATTGTGCATCCTAAGGCATATTTCAACCAAAATCCTGACAATATTAACAAATAAACTTAATTTCTCAACTCCCCAACACTCTCTCTACAAAAAGGCCCTATGGGACCCATATAGCCCAGATGGTGTATGAGTCCCATTTGGCCAATTTTTAAGGATTTAAGCGGGAAATCAAGGTTTTAAATTCAAATTTCTTTAATGTCGGCTTCTGGGGTCTAATAAAAGGGATATTAGATGGATTTCCTATATAAACAAGGTCTCAAATCATTATTTCATTTAGCATTGATGATATCAAGTCAAACACTCAAGAGTCAAGCATTCCAAGAATTCACAAGATCATCTAGAGAGCATTCAAGATCATTTCTAAGGGATTCAAGGGAAAAATTCATTATCAATTGTTGTAGCAATTTAAGATCCCTCATCATTTGAAGAGCATCAAGAATCAAGCATGTTATTGAGCTAGTGTTATGATCTTGTATTCAAGATCCAAGGTTAGGAATTGTTCTACACTTATCCCAAGATCTAGATCTACATCCTTCATGGCCATTTCATGTTAGATTTCAAGTTTACAGGACATCATTCAAGGTATCATTATCCATGTCTCATTTCCTATGTTTCATATTTCATTTCCTTATTTCATTATCTCATCATTTGGTTTAATTTCCTAAAAGGGGTTTGACCAACACAAACCCCCATTTACTAACAAATCAACAAGTTTTTATCTCTCTACATGTGTGATTGTAGATCTAGGTGTCTTGGAGCTTGAAGATCCCTTGGAGATTAGGTTACAATCTTGGAGAAAGATTTTGGATTTTTCCCCTCATTTGCAAGGTTGTTATCTTCACAAAAAGTCATCTACAAGTCTGAAATCAGGGTTTCATATCTGGAAATCAGTTTGGAAGGAAAGAGAATGGATTGGAGTACTAATATAAACTTTGAATTCTCAAAAAAGTGGAAGGGCCTAATACACCAGAAGCGGCATATGAGTCCCATTATAGGCATTTTTCTATATTTTTGTAGTTCCAAATACCCTTTTTCTAGAAACCCTAATCTAATATTGATACGCCCAGAATGGCATATGAGTCTTAGCAGGCTTTAAAATTAGTGTTTTCAACATTTCAAAGCTTCATTCAATCTCCTTCAATTTTTCAGGTGCATAGATAAATCATCTTCCATATTTCTATTGTGTTTTACGTACTTTTCTAGGTCATTTAGTCAAAGATTGCATCATATTAGGGTTAAGCATTAAATCTTGCATTTCATTTGTCTTTCCAAGCCTTAGCTTGGTGGTGAACCCCTCATTAATTTATAATCAGCCCCTAGGATAGCCCTATTGTTAGATATCTTTCCCCTTTCTTCATTGGATTGAGATCTCTAGGGTTTGTCCTTGAATGAGAGTGTTTGAGTTTTGTTATTCTATCTCCCCAACATAGAAGCAACAAAATTCTACCTTTCAGATGGTTATTTAGTGTGGGATTGAAACAACAATTTCTTTAATTTTTTTCCTCATCTTACCTTTCCATTGTTGAGAAATGTATTTCTCAATTGGATTTTCTTGCCAACAATATTTGGGATAACTACAAGCTTCCCAATGCTAATCATTTCCCCTATATTATTTCTTGGAGTAGGGATATATTATAAATTATTGGAAAGGTTGTTCCTTCTAAGTGTCTCTTATTTAAGGTTAAGGAAGAACCTAATAAATATATTTTTCTATACTCTATGTTTTCTTTCCAAATTAATTTGGTCCTAGTTCTTAGGAAAATTAAACTATGCTTACCAAATTAAATTATTTTCATTTTGAACTCATATTAGCTTATAAGGTTCAAGGAACATATCAATACAAGAAGGTGTGTTATGTTTGAAATAATTTGGAGTCTAGGAAAGAGAAACAATAAACTTGTGATTGAAACCCATGCTATACTAGGCTCCCTCTTGCCATTTGACGTCTTTTAGCTCTCCAACAAGAGTAGTAGGGCTTGAAGTGAATTCCTCTTCAAATGCAGCCACAAAATTATTCCAAGAGGAAATGGACTGCTCTAATAAACCATCACACCAATTATTTGTCTATCCCGTCAATGACATAACAAATAACTGCATCCACATGTCCTTATCTTCAAACTAATGTTTCTCCATGAAATATAAAAAAATGCCTTGACATGTGCATTCCCTTGATCACTATCATACCCTTTGAACGTTTGCATCAACATATGGACTAAATATTTCATTATCCTCCTTTCGTAATTGACCAAAAAATGTCAAGTTACATGTAAACAGGATCAAGTGGAACAACATGGGGCTAAGAAACTTATTTTTATATAATAGTAGGGTGTCTTTTTTATCATATCCAGTATTGATTTTTTCTTCACATTCCCTTTTGAGCTCATTGATCTTATCTATCCTTGACATTTTTTCAAGTATGGATACCTTTAGGTTTGAATTTATATTTTTATTTTGTGTTGGGCTATACGAACAACATGGGGGCTCATCCTCTTAATAGTATTGAATATTTTCTTTATCATAGCATCTAGGGTTTGAATAATATACAACATTTTTTGATTTATCCCTATGGTATATGAGTCCACTCTAGCTATCCATGGCTTGTTACAATTTGATTACATAGAGTCGAAAAAAGGGGTAAAACAAATAATTCATTTATTTACCAAGAAAGAAACCATGCTTCAAAATATGGAAGGAGAAAAAATTACCTTATCCTCAACTACAATCACTTGATATGTGCTCATGAAACATGAGCAATAGTAGCAAAATAATTTCCATGATAGAAAAGTCACCACCTCACAAAAGTGAGGAAACCCTTGAATTACAGAAACCTCCAAGGCACAAATTTGATTCTAGGTTACAATCACCAATTGAGTTCTCAATATATTTTCAACCCAACAACCCTTGTCATTCTTTAGGTGTGATTATGTTGGTGTAAGTTTATAAGATGAAAAAATTAACCCAAAAAATGTACAACATTTTTTACCATTGACAATAGTGCTAAACCACCCTGAGGTTCTCCCCTACAACAACACCATTTTGTTAGACATGAGTTGACGGGCTATCAAACACACCCAAACAAGATGTATAGCTATAAAAATTTGTTACTGAGGTGTTTGAAATGTTTCCACTTGCTTAAGGCTCAAAATGTCACCAATTTGTTAGGTCTCAAAATCACTAATCCACTTCCTAGAATCAAATCTAACTCACAAGGAAAGGGTTGTCATCATGCAATTGAAATCATCTCATCAATAGAAAAATAGATGAATTTGAGCTAACTCTATGAGAGTGGGTTATATATCCTAAAATTTGAGCTCATCTAAGACTCAATAGGGTGTTCTTAGGGGTATACCTTATAGGGATTGAAATCACCTAAATGAATAATAACTAAATATGGAAAACTAAACCCAAGTTTCTATCTTGGTCCTAAATACTTTCATTGAACTAAGAACAATTGGCTACCTCAAACCATTATTTAGTTGATATAAGTGTGCACACATAATCAACATGAAATATATCTAATGAATGTTCACTTGAGAATGATCCCTTGTTTATAATAATGGTCATGGATGCACATAAGGTCATAAACCTATACTATATGTTTGTGTTTGATGGTGTGTGATATTGATCGAATGTTGGGAAAATGTGTCTCAACCTTGCAATTATATATAGTTTATTGTTGATAGAATGCATGTTGGTATGTAGCGATTGACATGTTAAGGTTTTTTCTCTCTGACATGTCAAGGTTTTTTTCCTATTGACAAGTCACAGTTTTTTTTTCCATTGAAACATCAAGGTTTTTTCATTAACACGTCAAATGAAAAATGACCTCGTAAAACCCTAATTCTAGAAGGTTTCAAAAATATTGTTATAAGTGGCTGGGATGTATGTAGATGGGGGTTTATTCTAAGAGTCTGATAGCGGTTGTGTTTTCTATTGATCTATGGTGGTGATACTCCTATCAGAATATTGCTTTGCAAGTATATTATAATATTTTGATTTCTAAATAATGTTGGGAGGATTTTGGAGTATGGAGTTTTTTTCCCAAAAGGGTTTTCCCCACATAAATCATTGTGTTGTGGTATACATGATATTTGTGTTTATTTTTGTTTAAGTTTTTTAACTATTAAAGATCTGTAAAGTTTTGCATTTTTCTCCTCTCAATATTAGTGTAGGAAGTTTTTCTTCTACCTTAGCTTCCTTACATCAAATGATTCCAAAATTATTCCTATTCATGGGTATAGAGTCACAAATATAAAATCGAACAACAAATTGGAAACACAAAGAAAATATCAATACCTTCATATGCACTAGAATACTAATAGAAATTTATAATGACAAAAATCCACTTAAAATTTTTAAAAGGCCATTACAAGGTTTATAATATTTTGAATGTTGTTACATTTACCAATTTCATGTTACAATCATACCAACAAGCATGGTAAGAGAAACCCTACTTGAGATGAGTTCCTTAAAGTTCTATAAGTATTGATGGAGACATTCATAAATAATATGCCATAGGAAATATTTTTATCTACCTTTACGTAAAATAAGTCTCTCAAAATGATTTGAATTAGAAAATTGTGTGCCATATAAAGCTCTTGAAACCACAAGAATTTATAAAACTACACATTAGTCATATTTCTCTTAAAATGATCAACAATTGCACCTATAATAGCAACAAGGCATATCCCTAATTTTCTATATTGTTCGCATTGAAAATTTATATCTAAGGTCATCTCCTACTTAGAATGGACAATGTAGATGGAAGAAGGATGATATATAACTATTTAGAGTGGTTGTGTGAAGTGATACCATCATTAATGGTAGGTGAGGGTGAAGGGAAGTGACACAAGAAACAAAAATATACCACCAAAAATTTCACATGTTATAGATAAAGCATCACAAGCTTTATTATTTTCACTTGTTAGTGTTTTGGCACCCATTTAGAACCTCCACCACACAAAACCTCATTCCCTTTTTGGTGTCATCTCCTTCTCACTTTCCATTTTCCTTAGTAGTACCTCAATATTACTCTATAGGGGGTTCCATGGGAATTTGGAACTAATGGTCTTTGATTCCTATGGAACCTCCAATCACTTTATTAATTAGTGTAATATAAACCCCAAACAAATTCAATTTTGCACCTATTAGAATTAGCCAAAATAACAATGATATTCAATTAAATAAAGATACCTTCCACTTTCTGATCACCTAGATCTTGATGTGGGAAAGGTGATAGCATACAGTGGTAACCTGTACATTGCATTAACTGAAAGAATCCACTTGTTTAGTGAGGTGAGTGATAATCAATAATCAATAATCAACTAAAAGCAAATACTTTCCAGTTTCTGATCACCTAGATCCTAATGTGGGCAAGGTGAGAGCATACAATGGTAAGGCTTACAATTAAGTGCTTATGTAGTAAACCACTTGTTCAGTGGGGTGAGTATGAAATATCCAAATCATGAAATGAAAACCTTGACTTATTCAACAAGAAATTACAACTAGTAAGAAAGCACTTGGTGGCTAGCTAACCAAAGAAAAGAAAGATCATCCACTTATTTAGTGGGCATAAAATGAAAGTAATGAAAGCTCAACCACTTATTCAAAAGGATCACAACTTGTTCAGTGGGGTAAGAAATTTACACTTGTTCAATAGGGTGAGTAGCATTAATCAAACAGAAAATCACTAATGGCACTACCGAATGGTGTTACAATTAGCTCATTATAATCAATTTTCAAAATGTCATATATTGCTGCTACAATGTGAAAATACTAAGGAAATCTTGGCACAACACGACAAAATGGAACCACAACATTAAATTAAGTATTCCCCAACAAAAAATACCAATTATACCTCAATGGAATGACCTAGAAAGGGTTGTTGTAGGTCTAAAACACTACTGCCATAGGTCTGATATAAAGTTGTAGTTCTGGGTAAGGATGCTACAATAGTCTGAAACACCAACCACCAAGCTACCAAATGATTACAACCTCATGCAAATTACCATAGAACTCTCCCAAGATTCCTACAAGGTAATGGAAAGGTATAGGAACCTCCAAAACAAAATTAACATCAAGGAAAGGAGGAAGAAATGAACATAACTCCCAATACACTCAAACCCCAAATGGTACAATTGGTAGAGAGGGGCGACTAGCTCATAAAAAATCAATTCTTCATCAAAAAATCTGAAACCTTGCAAAATGGGACACCTCAATCTACCAAGAAAGAATAAACAATGCCCACAAATTTTTTTCCAATCCTCTAATCAACACATGAGAAAGTCAATGGTATGGCCTAGGGTTGGAAAAAAATAACCAACAAACTAAAAATTCAAGGAAAAAAAACTTCAAAGGATCCCAATGTTGTGAATCAATACTCAAACCAAAATATGTATATCTAGAAAAAATTATAACAACACAAAACTAAAAATATATTGAAATCCATCACCATATTAGCTCAATGGTAACCCCTATAATGGATCCACACCCATGTCCAACTAGGGATTATCTTGCAACTCTAAAAATAGAGCCAACCTTCAGGGTTTTTATCCTCAAAGCCGAAGGATTTTGTCACCAATTCACTAGCACTTTGTTATCATCAAATTGCATACAAATGAGAGAATAAAGGGAGGTTTAAATAGAAATTAGGGCTCCAAAAATTCAAATTCCTTTTCCCTCCAATTGGGATTCCCATCTCAAAGAAATAATATTTTATTTTTATCTTTACTTAAGACCCCCAACTTTGTGTCCACCTTAGAATGAGCAAGTTCACTATTTTTTAAAACAACTTAAGTCATCAAACCTAGGCATTGAGGTACAAGGGTTCATTTTTGAACTTTATGAATTTAGTTATAATATTACATTTTTTGAACTCTAAAGAAGGTGGATGACTGAGCTACCAAAAATAATAGAGCTCAAGAACTGAAACTACCACCACTGCTATAACTGGTAACCCTACATTGAATTGCTGCTAGGACCAACTGCCAAAATAACACTTACTAAAAATAGAAAACTAATAAAGATAGTAAGTTTGTCGAAATTCCAAATTAGCCCAAATGAAGATGCAACTGCACTTACTAAAAATAGTATGTTTTAAAATAAACATTGCTAAAAATAGCAATTCCCACCAAGGATCTCAGAAAACCCAAAAAAGCCCAGAAAGTACTTTGGCAACCCTCTACAAGTACACCTTGAAAGTGTTGGAAAGAATCTTCCAAGAATCTTGGGATCCCTTAAAACCTCTAAATATCCTACAATACTATGGTAATAGGCTAACGGTCACTAAAAATATTAGGACTAAGAAGGGGACATTACAATCCTCCCTCCCCAAAATTTCTTATCCGTAAGCAATCGTAAGCCTAGGTTCCACAAAATCTTCTCATCCTCCCAAGTAGCATCCTAAACTAGAAAATTCTTCAACTTCACTAGATATGCTTTGATGGACCTCCTCCTCAAGGAATGCTCTTTAAAGTTTATCACTACTTCTAGAACCAAAACCAACTACCCTTCCATATCCAATGGAGGTAACTCAGTAGAAGCAACAACATTGTGTCCAAGCACTTTTTGAGGCATGATACATGGAAGACATTGTGCACCTTTTTAATCTTTGGTAGCTCTAAATCATAAGCCACTTCTCCAACTCTCCTAGAGATCCTGAAAGTCCTATAGAAAGGTGGCTTAAGCTTCTTCACTCCACTCTTCTTGAGAGTGGACTTTCCATATGGCTAAAGTATCAGATAAACCATATCTCCAACTTCAAATACATTCTCAATACACTGTTGAATGCTAATTTTGGGCATGTTGGAGATTTTTCTTCAAGGATCTCAAAATTTCTTTGATTTTTTTCAATAAATCCCTTGCTTAAGGGGCTATATGTTACAATGGATTTGTTGTTGTTCCAAAAGATTGACCTGTTAACACCAGATACAAATTCCAGATTTATACAAGATCCATGAGAGGCGGTTAAGCCATTTTATGAATCCAAAGGATGACACTAAAAAACCAAGGGGATGAAGGAGCCAACCTTCCAAAAATCCCCCTATTGTGATCATGGGATTCAAACCTATGACCTTGATCTAATACCATTTGTTGCAATGTCTTTATAGTTGTGCTAAAAGATCAACCCATTAATTCTCAATACAAATGCCAAATTTATACAAGATCCATGAGAGGTGATTAAACCATCTCAAAATTCTAAAGGATGATGCTAAACAACCAAAGGGACAAAGGAACTAACCTTCCAACACTCTAATGTCACCAAAAAGTAGATTAATAAATCTAGGAGCTTTGTACCCATACAAATCCATGAATGGAGACATTTTGATGGACATGTCAAGTGAAGAATTATAGAAGTATTCTCCCAAATGGAGCCATCTCACCCAAGCCTTTTTTTGTTTAGAAACATAATTTTTGAGATAACCTTCAAGCTATTTATTCACAATATTGGTTTTCCTATCAGTCTATTGGTGATAGCTAGAGCTTAGAGTGAGCACCGTTCCACTCAATCTAAAATCTCCTACCAAAACATGCTTAGGAACTACTTGTCCCTATCACTCACAATGTTTTTGGGAAACATGTGCAATCTAAACACCTCTATGAAGAACGAATCAACAACTTGAGATTTTTTAAATGTAGTAGTGATGGAAAAGAAATATGAAAACTTCATCAATCTATCAACAATCACCAATATGCAATCTCTCCCTTGCACCTTAGGCAATCTCGTAATGAAGTCCAAGGAGATACTTTACCATTTTTTATTGGGAATGGGCAAGGGTTCTAACAAACCAACAAGAAAAGTATGCTCATTTTTTTCTGTTGGTAGATTTGGCATTCTCTGACATAACAAAGGACCTCATCCTTGATCCCCTTCCATGAAAATCTCCCTTGAATCTTCTTGTAAGTTTTGAAATAAACTTGGTGACCAATCAAGGGGATGTGATGAAATTTTTGCATCAACTTCATCTTGAGCTTTGATTCAGGTACCAATAAGATTATTTCCTTGTATAATATCATATCATTCACCAATTTGTACCTCATAATGTAAAGCAACCTCAACTATGTTGGTAGCAAAAGAATTCTTGGTGTACTCTGCATGGATATGCTCCCTCTAATTAGATGTAATCTCTATCAATGAGCTAAAATGCGGCCTTCTAGACAAGGCATCGACCATTATGTTTTTCTTCCTCTTGACATACTCTATGTAAAAATCATAAGCTTGAAGCTTACTCACCCACTTCTGTTATTGGTCATTGAGATATTTCTGATGTAGGAACTACTTAAGACTATTATGATTAGTTTTCACAATGAACTTTCCTCCAACCAAATACTATTGGAATTTAGCCAAGGCATGCATGATTGCAAGCATCTCTATCATAAATAGAGTATGTCCTCTCTACACCCCTTAGCTTCCAACTCTTAAAGACAATTGGATGCTTGTATTGCATTAGAACATCACCAATACCTTCTCTCAAAACATCACATTACAAATCAACTGGCTTGGAGAAGTTTGGTATGGCCAAAATGAGACATGAACTCATAAGGTGCTTGAACTGATCAAAGGCCTTATGTGATTTATCTGACCAAGTGAATGGACCCATTTTGGTAATATCCATGAGAGGAGTAGCCATATGAGATTTTTCCTTCACGAACCTTCTATAGAAACCACAAAGACCCAAAAACCCTTCAAATAAGTGAGATTTTTTGGTGGTGGCCAATCCAAAATGGCCTTGATTTTCTCTTGATCCACACTAACTCCCTTAGAGTTGATCCCATGACCAAGATAGAGGAGATTGATCATCCCAAACTTACAATGAGATTCATTAGAAAACAAATATTCATCCTCCAGAATGTTAAGAACCTCCTCCAAATGTTTCAGAATCTCTTCCTATGACTTACTATAAATCAGGATGTTATCAAAGAATATTAGCAAAAACTTCCTTAATTGCTTATTGAAAATCATATTCATGCAAGACTAAAATGTTGCAGGTATGTTAGTCAACCCAAATGGCATGAATAAGAACTCATAATCTCAAAAATGGCATCTGAAAGTAGTCTTCTCAATGTCTTCCTCTCACATTCTGATGTGATGATAGCCCTATCTGAGGTCTATCTTGGAGAAGTAAATTGATCCATGTAGCTCATCAATGAGCTAATCGATCCTCAAAATAGGATATTGATTCTTGATAGTTTTCTTATTGAAATCTTGGTAATCTATGCTCATGCACATAGTGCCATCCTTATTATTCACCAAAATGATTGAAGAAGCAAAAGGACTCTTGCCTGGTTGAATGCGACCCATTTCCAAGAGTTTTTTGATGGACTTCTTGATCTCATCATTGTTCCTTTTCAGAGGTTGATATAGAGTATTAATGATTGGTTTGGAATCCTCTTCAAGTTCAATCACATTCTCAATCTCCATTTTAGGAGGTTGCCCAGGTGGAATGCCACTAAAAAAAATTCTTCTCTTGGAGAGCAAAGCTTGTACATCATGATGATAGCTTCTCTTCTCTTCTAGAGGATTAGAATGCATAATCACACACTTTGTTTCCTAGTCTACCATATCATGTTGAATCAATCATTTCATCCTCTTGAATTAAATAATGTGAGGGCCTCCATTTGCATCCCTCTCAAAACCACCTTCTTCCCTTTGATGTGAACATAATCTCCATGGTTTGAAGGTTTAGGTGATCTCTCCAAGAGATCAAAGCCATTGAATACCCAAAACTACATCCATATCACCAATACTCACAACATATAAGTCATCCTTGACTTCATAATTTCCCAACTAGATAGACATGTTTTAAATCTCTCAAGTATAAGTGACTGTGAAGTTATCTACCACCATGAGTTTGAAACCTTCAAACTCTTTAGTATTGAGTCCTCGCTTTCCCAGTATCCCTTCATCAATAAAGTTGTGAGTTGCTCTAGTGTCAATGAGAGTAATGATTCACTTCCCACAAAGAACTCTACGAACTCAAAAAGACTCATTCTTTTGAAAGCTATAAAGTTGGGTAAATACACCCCTACTTTCTTGGTCTTCTTCCACCTCTTTTCAAGCCTCTTCTTCATCTTTCTCCTCTAAATATGATTGTTGTACTAATAAATTAGATGATGATTCACCGGTAGAATACAACTCCAAATGGTGCACTTTGCCTCTTTTGAAGCACTTGTATCTTGGGGCCATGACTCTTTGCAAGTGAAGAATAGTTACTTCCTTTGGAGCTCATTTTGGTGGTCATCATCAATTTGAGATAAAAAATTCTTGGTCTGATTTGCATCTTTATGAAAGGGCCTCTTACCTCTCTTGTGTGGAAAATACTTTGACTAAAATTTAGGCCTAGGGGCAGCCAACTCCATAATCCTTTCTTTTTTGATAGCCTCCTATAGATTTTGTGGGTCAAAGGCTTTCACCCTTCCCTTCAATGATTCCATCAATATTTCAATGAAAAGGAATACTAGCCTCCATTCAATGATGTTGGGAACCATCAAAGAAAGTCTTTGGAACTCGGAAATGTATTCATCAAGAGAGCTATGTTGTCTCAACTAGGCCAACTCTCAAAATTTCTTCTCAGGATCCTTATGATCAAATTTATCAATGATTTTGTTAGTGAACTCATCATAGGCATCAATAAGGTTATGGAAAAGAGTAACCAAACTATGATACCACCATTCATGTGCAACCCTATCCAAGTAGAGAGTAGAAAATTTGATGGTGTCCAACTTAGGCATTGGTATCAATAAAAGATAATTGTATAACTTCTAGACCCAAGATCTAGAAATGCACTTGTCACTTCCATAAAAATGTGCTAGATTCACCTTCCCTAGGGCTTTTTGATAGTCCATTGGAGCCTAGGACCACAATTCTCATATCTTCCACCTCCTCTCTTTTTTGGTTCATGAATTTCTCCAAATTGTAGATCATATGAGGAATCTTGGAGATATCAAAGAACAAGATGATTCCCTTACTGCTTTCTTTGCAATATTCTAGAAGAGAATGCATGAGAGAGATAATTCCAAGGACAATTGTTGAACACTAGAAAAATGACATCACATTTCTTGTATCTACAGACCAATGTGTTATGGAGGTAGTAGAACCATGAACTGTTTGCATTCCAAAACTGGATTATGAGGTGACAAAAGTAGATCTTATTTGTTATGCTGATATTTTGCTAAAGAGCCCCAAAGACACCACAAAACAAAGATATGGATTATGAACAAAATTCTATGGAAGTTCACATGGAACAAAGAAATCCTATAATCAAGAAGAATTTGGACAAGATGGTTGATGTATATGCTAAGGAAATGGGCCTTTCTAAAGAAAGAGTGTAGTATGCTAGAGAGAGAGCCAAGGAAGATTCAAATGTTGTAGCAACATTTGGAAGCTCAAGAAGATGTGGTAGAATAGTTGCCACTCCACCTTCTATCCAGAAGTCCTTTGGGACTTGTCTTTCTATTGGAGAGAAAAGAAAGAATATTTCCAATCCTTTGATAAGGGAGAAACCCCCTTCAGTTGGGCACACCACCAAAGCTAAGAAGAAGAAGACTACCATTGTTGCACATTTGTTGCCTTGGCCAAAAGAAGAGTAAAATAGAAAGCTATGAGAGAGAAGGGAATAGGCATACATGTTTCAAAAGAAGAGGAATTGTAAGAAGAGGGACCATAGTTGGTTTGGAGAAGAATAATTGATGCTTCACAAGGTGAAGCTACCACTAAAAGAAGAAGAGTTGATATCATTGACACTGAGAGTGAAGAGGAGATAGAGAAAGAAAAGGAAAAATTCAAGATACATATAAGGGAAAAGAAGAAGGAAGCCAAGAAGGCTACTCCAGAGAAGAAGAATAATGAAGACACAAATAAGACTGGTTAAAAGCAAAGAACAAAGACAAAAAGAACCGATAAGGCCTCATTCCCCTATGAAACTAGAGGCGCTTTTTAATAGAATTTTAAAAAATGATATGTTGGGAGAGACCACAACTTTATATAAAGATGCAAATGAGATAGAAAAAGCCACCATCATTGAAGCTATAAATAGTGTTGTTCTTGAAGTGGACATGTGGAACATCAAGAAACATGTTCCTAAAGATTTGTGGAACATCTTGTTGGAAAGAAGGGAAGAAGCCATTAAAGAATATGTCAGGCTTAAGGAAGAGACTTTGGAGAAAATAAGTGCTCCTCTATCTAAGGATGATAGAGACACATTGACCACTTTATTTAGAAAGGAGCTAGAACAAAGAAAAGGATAACAACCCTTATGGGAAAAGATAAAGATAGTGTTGAAAGAATCTACAAGGAAAGAAATGAGAAAGATGAGGAGATAGCTCAGAAGTTGGGAATGATACTAGCAAATGAAGAAGAAATGAATGCTCCTGAACTAAATGCAAGAGAAGAGATACAGACATGTGATGCTCTACATGAGCATGAGATGAACAAAGAAGCTACATTAGATGAAACTCCTCCAGAAGTGGATGAAATTGAAAAAATAAATGATGAGGAGACAATGATTGAAGAAGACAATGCAAAGGAAAAAACCATCACTCCTCCGATTCAAGAAGAAGTCACTCCTTTGGTAAGTACTAAAATACTTGTTGAGGATGAAAACAAGGATGATAATGCTCATGTAGAAGAAGAAGGAGAGCCAGAAAAAAAAAGATGAAGAAAAGGTTGATGAATAGAAGGAATAAGATCATGAAGGGGAAGAAGACACGACTAAGGATGCATCCAGAGATGCACAAAAAAAAAAGATAAACCAATTGACTCCAGAAGTGCAAAAGAAAAGGGAAAATCTATAGAAACAACTAAGGTTTCAAGTGGACATTCTAGCTCCTTCTGATATTCTCTAAAAAATTTACTAAGTATATAACTAAAGTTCCATCCAGTTATATCTTTACAACTTCTGCAATTTCCAATGCATCAAGGTAATGTTGATTTAGATAAAATCTCTCTCTTCTATAAGCTTCAACTAGGAGACATGTTTCATGCATCTGCAAGGAAAGAAACTGTTGAAACATATCAAAAGAGTAGTGAATTGATGGAAGAAGCAGTTAAAGCACTAGAGGAGACCATACTTGGTGCAAATGTTGATACCTAAATCTTTAGTATGGAGAATTTCAAACTACTGATTGACTCTTTTAATATTTATGCATCTGGTTTGAATGAAGAAGCCAAAAAAGAAGCTGAGAAAAGAATAAATGATAAGAGGATGATGGAAATGACTGAGAAATGTGCCTCTCCACATAAAATGTTCTCAGAATTATTGAAGGATGTTGAAGGATGTGTTAATGAGGTGATGAAATTGTTTTAGTATGGCATGAAGAGGATTGGAGCCACATAAAGCATAAGAAAGGAGATGGACTCTATTGATTCTCAAATTGATGCTGCCTCAAGTGCTTATGATCCAGTGGTTGACCTCACCAGAGAAACAAGGAACATAATAGAAGACATGCACAAGAAGTTATTTCAACTGCAAGCGCAAAAAGAACACATTATTCTACAATTTGGAGAGGTAAGGGATCTAGTCAATCCCAAATTTATATTTTTAAAAATCTCTTCTAAGTGTGGACAAAGTTAAGAAGATGAATTTGGTACCTACCACTCCAAAAGAAGGAGAAGAACTATCATCGGAGTTTGAAACACAAAATGGACTACTTATGGAGGCTAAGGAAAGTTTGATAAGACCATTTGAAGAAGTTGCAGGTGTCAACCACCTCCAATTGACTTATTTCTTTTTTTTTATGCATTTCCAATATTTTTGTTCAGATTATTTATTCATATGCAGACAATATAGAGAAGTTTTCTAGTACCTTTTTAGTTTTTTTCTTTAGTATATGACTTAGAGTGAGTCAATCCATTATTTTCAGTTTGTACATATTCTTACATTTCTTAGGGGGAGTTCACCGCCAGTGATAGTTAGAACAAGTAGAATAGGTGCCCTTTTCCCTTTATGTCAAAGGGGGAGAATATTTTGGATATTTTTGGCATCTTGCCATCAATGAAAAAGGGGGAGATTGTTGGAAGTTTGAGGAAGTTTGTCACTGATGATGCTATTTGGCAACATGAGCATGGAAGGTACATAATGATGTGTTACAGTGTTTTCATTGATGTAAACATTATTTCAAGATCATTTTGATTAGTTCTAATAGGTTTTTGTAGTGTTAAGGAAGACATTTGTGCAAGATGATTTGTTATAGAAAGATTAGTTCTGTGGAATATTGGCCAAGTGTCAAATATGCTAGTTCCATATAATTGGGTATTGGTTTTTGGGTTCACACCACTCTTTAAATGAAGATATCAATCTGTGTGTATAATATTATTTTGGTGGATGTTAGTTGTAGCTAATTCCAATATTTCATTATGTTTTGACAAGTGGTTCAAGAGTTATGAGCAATAGAGTTTGACCTAGAAAATTACAATGATTTTTTGTACAATATGTTTGTGTGGGAGAATCTACACTTCTCCGAGGATGATTTTTTGGCATTGGGATTTTGAAGATAAGTTTCAAGATGTTAGTAGAGCATGGATTCTAGTTGGCATCAAATTTTAAGGTCCACATGTCGAGATGTGGATGCATAGTTGAAGGATTTTTCTTTTAGGTCTTATGTAGTGTTGACCTAACACGCTTGATGTTGTGTGAAGGTTAAATAACTGTTGCTATCTTATTTGAGGTCAATTATAGGTCCATGTTGTGTGAATGAAAAGTTTTGGAGTCGACAAGTTACTTTTTGAGTGTTACATCTAATTAGGATAAACTAATTAATTTTATACTTGATGCAGATATATATGTTAAATTTTTTTTGGTGTTTAGACAGAGATTGAAAGTACCAAGAATGTTCCACATGTATATGATATGAATTTGATCAGAGCAGTGTGAAATTAAGTTGTGAATGTTGATTTGAAGATCAAAGTTGTGTGAATGAAGAGCATGGTAGAGTATTGGATCTGGAACAAACAAAGATTGTTTATTGGGCTTTATTGGAATTGTATTCATGCATATGTAAGATGAAAATTGTAACAGTTCAAAAATAGGTTGTGAGCCACCATCTCTCTTTTTTTTTTTTGTGGACACTAAATCCACTTGGACAGCAAGTCCACCTATAATAAGCACTTTTGTAAATATACTATAACCTATTATAATATATTGTGAGCTAACCCTCACCATGGTTTTTCCCATTTTGGGTTTTCCACAAAAAAAATCTTGGTGTTCATGTGTTATGTGATGTTGTTAATATTTCATACTTTCATTCCTCATTATAGTTGAATATGCTTTGGTGATTAGATGTTTAATGTTTGAATGGTTTAAGAGAATACTGATTCACCCTCCCTCACCTCTCATTATTCTGGGTGTTCAACAATTGAGACATGTGTACCCACCTTTGCATCATACTTAGACATCGGGAAAATTACTAAAATTCCATATCACTACAATGTTAACTTTCCATTACACACTAAAATTCTCTAGAGCATATACAATCTCAAACATGCTTTTGACATCAATGACAACCAAGCTTATCAAGCCGCAACAATGCAACCATGTAATATGGGCATGCCATAATAAAATGATTTTATTTTGAATGTAAAATTAAATAAAGACTTGCCTCTTTCCAAGCTTGCAAATAATGGAGAAAATTCTCCTTAAGAGAAATACACACACATGCAATTGAAATTCCATTCCCAAGAAATCCCATATCGAGTATCATCAATTTGAATCTAGAGCTTCAAGTCATTCCATCCATAATTTTAATGCAAATCCATATTTTCCATTTTGAGGGATGAAGGATTTTGGGAGAGAATAATTGTTCCAAATAAGGATAATGAAAATAAAATTCTAATTATTTCCTTTTATCTCATTTTTCCTTTCTATTTCCATTTTCTTTTTTCATTTTTTATTTTCTTTTTTAAAATTCATTTTATTTCTTTCTTTTCATTTTCACAAAACATACATGCTAATTAAATTAAAATGTCTAATTCATTTTTATTTTCCAAAGGAAATACAATAATACAATTTAATTACTTTCCTAAAATTTAAATAAATTCAATTGAATTTGTCACATAAAGAAATATTTTTTTATTCTAAATAAATCTAATTGCAATAATTAAATATCATTTTTAATGCATATTAAATTCACATTTTACCATTTCCTTTCTTTCCCAATTTCCAAATTTCTAATGCATAAGATACTATTCACATGGGATATTAACATTTAAAGTGTAATTACATAAAAAATGGGAAAATTAAAAACCATAATACAATTCATGCATTTAGTGGTTTTCCACAACACACAAAGTCTAGAATCGCTACCAATTCATATCTAAAACCATAATGAAAATCACACTCAAATTGAGTGTGATAGGGGTTACCAAACACATTGGCCCAAAGTGACATCTCCAATTAACCACTATTGGGGAATAAATTAGACTTACATAATTAAGTGGATAAATAACCATGTACTAGTACCCACTCAATGTATGAGTCAAATATACCTTCCTAATTTATAATAATTGAAGCACACAAAATCATCTAGTAGGGTTCAACATCATATAAACCATATAGTCGTGATGCATATACCAATATTTATGAACTAAAGAATTATTATAACCAAAAATAAAACATAACACATTCATCTCAAGGATTACAAAAATAATAAAATACATCAAGTCCTCACAAGGATCATTGCACACTAAAATAAGCGTATCTCAATGCAAACAAGACACCAAAAAACTAACATTTTGAGGAACACTATCTTGAAACATGTTGGTGGTATCAACACAAGTGAGACAATACAAAAATTAAATCCCATAAGGAAAACATCCCACTCAAAGAAACAAGCACAAGCATGACCTATGCATCGTTGATTCATAGTTAAAAACAACATTAAAACCAAGACATCTTAGGGAAACAAATGGGTGGGAATTAAAGAAACATTCTATTATTTGAATTCAAGGTTGTGTGTAGATGGAAGGAAAAAAATAATATACATAGACTTTGGGAGAATAACTTGTCAAGAAATAAAAAATTCCAAAGGAGTTGATTTGGTCATGCAAGCAAACACACCATGGACTCAACATGAAGAGAATTTTGATACTTCTATGTATATACATCACACACACACACACACACAAGTATATATATATCTTTACATCATACATTTTAAAGTGTGTATTTACTATGTATGGTTTTATCATTTTACATTTCATAGAAAAATGTTACAAATGTTTGAATTAACTCTCATGTGTATGAAAAGTTAAGAAAAATTTGCTAATGTGAAGGGCCAAAAAGAAAAAAGGAAAAAACAAGAAAGGAAAAAAAATGAAAACAAACCCTACAAAAGAAAACTAATCCTAACTAACCAAAACTTACTCTAAAAAATGACTAACCCTAATAAAGCAATTTATTTTAAGCTCAATGATGAGCCTAAAATGAACTCATAATTTGAGTATTATAATGTATTTTTAATACCCTGACTTTTATTAATGATGGTTGTTTTAACACTTTGATTAAAGAATTTTTATTCAAAATCGGGTAGAATCCTATAGCCACACATTCCTATATTCTTGCAGCTTGATATCCATGTGTCCATATTAATTACCCTGTTTGACTTCCCAAATGACTGGTATAATGCATGTGGTTTTTGAATGATGAAATGGATTTAATGAGTGATTAATGAATCTATCATGTTGGTTGCCATGCATGCTTTCTTTTCGCTTATGTTGCCTTGTGCATCGCAGATGGTTGAGTCAAGCGCAGCGTATCTCGACCTTGCAGTAAAGTCCATTTCCAGCATGGTGTCGAGAAAGTTGTTCCAACGAAGACTCTCTGACCGAGTCATTAGGAAGAAATCTAAATGATCATCAATCTAGGAAGAGTGGAATGCTAAATTCTCTCTAAATCATGTTGAACGGATATGCTTTCATTTATGAGAAATTTGTTCCTCGATTTCAGATGTATTCATGTCCACGTCTTTATCTGATAGAGTTAGGCAGTTAGTTGTTCTCCTGATATAAATAAGTTCTCCTCCTGTGCGAGTGAGCAACAAAACAGTATGTGTTAGAATTAGTATTATAATAAGAAGCAAGTGTTTTTGTGTTAATTTTCTTACAGGTAGAATAATCAATGTACTAGATTTCAAGATTATGAATAAAAGTTGATGGAGTTCTGAGTTTAATTCTTGCATAAGCTTGTTGATGCTTGTTGAGGGGGCCCACTTAGTAAGTATATGTAGTTAGTTGTTTATTCCCTATTGATTACGAGTTAGATTTCATTTCTTGAAATTTTCTGTGCAAACTCAGTCTTATGTTGTTCCTGCAGTATCGGGAATCCATCCCTGTGTTTGTTCCTGCAACATAAGGCCAGTTCATAGTTTGTCGCTTAGTAATAGTTGTCATGATTTATGCTTTGATTAAGTTTATAAGGCTTTGCATTACATTCCTGTGAGTGTGAGTAGAATTCCTTTCCATGCATTTATTTCTAGTAGATTGTGACTGGAACTAGTTCTTAGTGCACATACAGTGTCACTCCATTTCAAGTATACGTTCCTTGGTTTGATAATATAAATGAACTACCATGAGAAAATGTTAGTCACCTGCTGGAATGTCCAATTCCCAGGTTAGGATTTTCTATGACTAGTATATCCTTTTGTGGGTGCGACCATTTTTGGTGCCGTTGTCGGGGATGGTGTCAAGCTAAGAACCTGTTATAGTCATTGTTAGCATTAGTTTAGTGTGTTTATCCAAGCATTTTAAAAATTCCTTCAATATACGGTTAATACTATTGCATGCATAGAAGAAGAGACGCTCTAGGAAGATTCCTCCCTAACCTTCCATTCATTGATAATACTCTTGAACCAGCTTATAGTCCATTTGAGGAAGGAGTAGACCAAGATATCAATCCATTTGCTGAAAACTTGCTTGTTGAATTGCCATTTGATCTATCTAACGAAGAACCTAAAGAAAATCCATTTGATTTGATACTCAATCAAGCAACAATGGCACGTAATCCACCTAATCGACCTCCTACTTTTGAATTCCCCATCATTGCTCAACAAGATAATGACAACCTTAAGAATATTCCTTCTTCATTACTTCCCAAGTTCTATGGCTTAGTTATAGAGGACCCAAAAACCTTCTTGTTTGAGTTTGACATCCTCTGTCGCAGCTATGATTACACTTCAGATGCTCATAAGCTGAAGTTGTTTCCTGCTACCTTGAAGGAGGGAGCTCTCAGATGGTTTATGAGTTTGGGAAGGGGTGTTGTTGATAGTTGGGAAGCCATGCAAACAAAATTTCTTGAGAAATACAAGGAATATTGTAAGAGTGGTAGTAAGGGTGATGATATATTCAGAATCCAACAAAAGGAGGATGAAAGCCTGGAAGACTATATCTCAAGATTCTTGTTTTCCCTGAAAAAGAATTCAAACCATACTCTAAATGAAGAATCACATAAACTACTTTTTCTAAGGGGAATCAATGATACCTGTATAGATGCCCTGGACCTGATGGGAGGAGGAGATATAACCCAAGTGTCTTGGGATGATATCAAGAAAATATGTCTCAACTACTCTCGAGCAAATATTAAGAAGGGTAGAGGTCATCAGGCCACAATGGGAAAGTCTTCTTCCAATGGAGTTTCACAGATGGAGATCACAAATTTGCTGTCTGATTTCAAGCAGGACATCATAAACAACATGGCTACACAGTTGGATACCATTCAAGCTCAGAAGAAACATGAGGAAGCTTAAGCTGAAGCAATCCTGCTAAGTTCTGTTCACATTGTCGGAAGAAACACGACTGTGCTTAAGCTAAGCAATGGAGGCTAGACAGTGGCTACTCAGTTACCCACTGATTTTAAGATGATAGAAGGTGATGATGACCAAGTATTCTTTGTTGCACAAAGGTGGCCATGGGCTCAAAGAAAAGGTATGCCTCAAGATCCTTTGACTTTTGGTAATCCTTATTCTAATTACAATAACCAATGGCAACCTACATATGGCCCATCTTCACCTTGGAATACTCCTCAACCAAACTGGCCTAACTATCAGAGCCCTCAATGGCAACCTCCTCAAGGAGGTTGGTAGTAGCCACAAGGAAAATGGACTCCACCTCCAGGTAACTGGCAGCAGAATCCTCAATGGAGAGATTCTTAGCAATGGCAGAACCAATCCCCTGGATTCCTACAGCTTCAGCAGCCACAACCTCTGGCCCTTATGCCACCTCCTGTAGCACCTGCAGTAAATACTGGCCCTCCAAAACAAATGCCTATGCCTGCTCAACCATTGTCAAATCCTAATAATAAACAACAACAACAATAACAACCTATGTATTCTACAGAAGCCAATCAGTATCCTAGCTTATGCCCTGAATATCAATGATATCCATCTCAGGTCTGGAACTACTCTTCCTGCTTTATAGCTGCCTATAATTACAGAGATTCCAGACTTTGCCTCTGAACAACCTTTTGATCCTGTAGAACATACACCTGTACAAGATATTGTCTCTAAGGACCCTATCCTGCAGCCTTAGGCCAAACTGCCTTTTCCTCAGAGATTACAAATTACTACATCCAATACCATGGAAGAGCCTACCTTTGATATTTTGGATCAGCTAAAGAATGTACAAATTCAAATTCCTCTTTTTCAAGCTATTAAAGATATTCCAATTTATGGAAAATCCAATAAGGAGGCATGTTTAAAGAAGCAAGGAAGAAAGAAAAAGGATCCCCAAACTATCTATGTTCTAGGATAGCTGGCAGATATTATGTTAGGGAAGGTAGTCATTCCAAAATATACTGACCCTAGGAGTCCTGTGGTAAAAATAAATATCAATGGTCAGATAATAAAGAATGTTTTGATTGACCTTGGTGCAGCCATTAATGTAATGACCAAGCACACTATGGAGTGTTTGAATATCCCAAACATTCGGTCTACATCTACCGTCCTGTAGCTTGTTGATAGTTCCACAGTCACACCTGATGGAGTGGTAGAAGATGTCATTGTCACCCTTTAGTCTTGGGAATACACATCAGATTTCACCATATTGTCCACTAAGGAAACTTTGGGCGGATATCCTATCATCCTAGGTAGACCTTGGTTAGCCAAAGTTGATGCTCTTATAGGATGTCGTTCAGGAGACATGACAATTTCTAATGGTTAGTCAAAAAAGAAATTGCTTTATACCCACCTGCATAGCCTCTGCCAAGACTTGTCTCAACCAATTTGGCTAGATTTAGGAGAGGAAACTGAAGAAGTCAATTCATTGGCTCAGCTAATGATACTACAAACTAATCCATTTTCTCAACTTTAGAGTGAGGATGGCCTACTTCTACACATTTTGCAGTTCAGCCCTGATCTGAATAGCCCATCTATTTCAGACAGTCGTTCTCAGCAATGTTTCCTGCAGCAACTGAATCCTGAGAGCCATCACAATTTGCTACTATATGATGTACAGAACACCACCTTTATCAGCAACCTCAATAAATGATCTTACCAAGCAAATAGAAGTATCTCCAGGCCGTTGTCTACATATCAATAATAAGCTGCCTCAGTCTCAACAAACTGCCCTAGCCATAATGTTGCAAGCTCAACATAGAGATTTTTCATGGGACTATGGGGATATGAAGGGAATCAATCCTAAACTCTATACTCATAGGATCTACATTAAGGAAGATTGTTCACCTATTAGGCAGCCTCAAAGAAGAATCAACCCAGGACTCAGGGAAATAGTTAAACAAGAGCTCCAAAAATTGCTTGATACTAGTTTTATCTATCCTATTTTAGACAGTCAATGGGTATCTCCACTAGTGATTGTTCCTAAGAAGGGTGGAAAATAGAGAGTTTGTGTAGACTACAGGGAGCTAAACACAACAACTAAAAAGGATCACTTTCCACTGCCATTTGTTGATCAAGTGTTAGAATCATTGCCTGGTAAAATGTATTTCTCGTTTCTAGATGGATATAGTGGGTATAATCAAATTAGAATTTCCCTTAAGGATTAGGACAAAAAAAAATTTACCAGTCCATGAGGCACTTTTCCTACTCTGTCTTACCTTTTGGCCTGTGTAATGCACCTGCAACATTTCAAAGGGCAGTGATCAGTATTTTTGTTGATATTTCTCATGACTCTATGGAGATTTACATGGATGACTTCACCACTTATGGAGCCACTTATGAAGAAGCATTAGCAAACTTGGAAAAAGTGTTGGAAAGATGTAAGGAGAAAAATTTGTCTTTGAATAGTGAGAAGTGATTTATGATTATGCAAGAGGGAATTGCTCTAGGCCATCATATTTCTCAAGTAGGAATCCAAGTTGATCCTGCAAAAATAGAAGTCATTTTAACTTTTCCAACACCTATGAAACAAAAGGATGTTAGAAGTTTCCTAGGACATGCTGGATATTATAGAAGATTTATCAAAAATTTCAGCAAAATAGCCAGTCCATTATATGCCTTATTGACTAAGGATTCTGAATTTAACTGGACTAAGGCCTATGACAAATCTTTCCTACAGCTTAAGAACTTACTTACTCAGGCACCTATTCTTGAAGGACCAAAGTGGAGTCTGCCCTTTCATATACACACAGATGCTTCTGACTATGCCATAGGGGCAGTTTTAGGACTGAAAGAGAATTCCATAGAGCATGCCATATATTTCATTAGCAAAAACCTTCAAGGCCCTAAATTAAACTATACTGTCACAAAGAAAGAATTGCTAGTAGTTGTGTATGCCTTGAACAAGTTTCGACATTATGTCACTGGTTACCAAATATTTGTCCATATAGATCATGCAGCAATAAGGTACCTCATGAATAAGCCTGCCATATCTGGCAGATTAGCAAGATGGCTCCTATTGTTGCAAGAATTTGATATCACAGTCATTGATAAGCCAGGTTGGCTAATGTGGTGGCTGATTTCTTGTCAAGACTTCAAACAACTACCCCTGCCACCCCTGAGGTACTTGATGATAGTTTCCCTGATGAACATCTATTTTCTATTACTACTCAAACTCCATGGTATGCAGATATTGCAAATTATTTAGCAGCCAATAAAATCCCAGCCCACTTCTCACCAAAGGAAAGAAATTGTTGGTGGAGAAAAGTTTTAACTTTTCATGGATTGCAGACTACTTATTTTATACAGGACCTGACCAAGTCATGAGAAGGTGTTTTCAGGAAGATGAGACCTATGAAATTTTGCATTCCTGTCATGATGAGCCATGTGGGGGCCACTTCGCAGCTAAGAGTACATCAATGAAAGTGCTCGCTATAGAGTACTATTGGCCCACATTACACAAAGATGTTGCAACCTACACCAGAAAATATGACAGATGTCAACATATGGGGAGACCAACAAGGTCTGATGAAATGCCCCTATACCCTCAAGTGGTAGTCAGCCCCTTTGACAAGTGGGGCATGGATTTTCTTGGACCCATTGATCCTCCATCAAATGGGAAATCATATATTTTGGTTTGTACTAATTATGTAACCAAGTGGGTGGAAGTGAAGGAAATGACACATGCCCATGACAATAAGGTTGTTGAGTTCCTGTATGAGCAAATTTTTACCGATTTGGAGTCCCAAGGGAACTTGTTACTGATCAAGGAGCCCAGTTTACATCCAACTTAATTGCTACATTAGTGAATGATTACAAGATCATGCACAGAAAGTCTAGCCCCTACCACCCTCAAGCCAATGGCCAGGTAGAGGTTACCAATAGAGAAATTGAGGCAATCCTTGCTAAGACAGTGCAGTTACACAAGAAGGATTGGAGCAGTCACCTTCTGAAGCAGTCTGGGCTTATAGAAAAACCTAGAAAACAACTACAGGGTTTACTCCTTTTGAGTTACTCTATGGAAAAATAGCCATGTTGCCAATAGAATTTGAACATAAGACCTTAAGGACTGCTCTCCAACTTGATATTGATATTTCAGAAGCTCAAAAGGCACGCCTCCTGCAGTTGAATGCATTGGATGAAATGAGGAAAGCCGCTCTACAGCATACCAAAGCCATCCAACAACAAAGGAAAAAATGGTACAATCACCATATCAGAACCAAACAATTCTCTATCGATGATTGGGCACTACTCTATGATTCTAGGTATAAAGAAAACCAAGGTAAACTTACCACCAGATGGCTTGGTATGTATGAAATAGAACATGTATTTGATAATGGGTCAATTCAATTAGTTACCATAGATACTGTTCAATTCAAGCAGCTGGTTAATGGACACCGTCTTCAGTTGTATCATAAGTCAGCCTCTAAAGAAGAATTTATGCAGCAGTTTGTTCAAGACCTACCAATGATCTTCCTGCAACAAAAGGCTTTGACCTTTCTCCTGTAGCCTCTCTTTAAATACCACGTTGCATGCCCATAATAAAGGCTTCCTTTTCAAAGGAGCCACTTTCTCTATTTTTCATCCATCACCGCCATTCATTTATTTTTCTTCCACATCATCCATCCATGTCATCCATTCTTCCATACCACCCTCATTATGATTTCAACTTCCAGCCATCCGTTCATACTACAACTGTGATATTTTTCAGCATGTACGAGCATTGATTAAAAGGTATGCGATATCTTTATTTGTTACATCATTTATTTGTTTCATATATTCATTAATTGCAATGCATCTATCAGTCATTATTGCCCAATCTTCGCCCATTCTTTCGTACATGTGTGGACACATGTCACACTTTAAGTAGGGGGTCGGGATAATCCATTTGTACTTTTTCTTGTGCCACTGCCAAGATCTGCCAATATCTTCTTTTTATTTTATTTTCTTGTACTTTCCAAATATGGCTGCGTGTTTCCATCTTAATCAGCAATTAATTGCTTGATCATTTCATGCAATTATTTTTCGAGTCATTCTTGGAAAAGTAGAGAAAACTAATGGTAGGATAGAAGCAGGGCAGAAAAAGTAAAAAGCTTTTGAATCTTCAGAAAAAGTCAAATTTTAGGAATCTCAGCTAAGACAGTTTGTAAATATGGGTGGCCAACTAGTGAGACATGAGCCTGTAACTCATGAACCTTTAATGCACAACCCTCAAATGGTTCAAGCATTCAGTAACTACGGATGGTTGAATTATTTCTTGAGGATAGATTATTTTGATGAGGAAGTTGTAGGCGAATTCTTGAGAACCCTTTCAGAAGGTGAAGCTACAGTATGGGGCCTGAAAGTAGCTGTTATAGAGGAGAGGATTGTGGAAGTAACGGGGCTTCCAACAGTAGGAGAAAATTTTCCTTCAGGAAGGGATGTTGTCTCTACTAGGGCAGAGTTTACAATACCAACAGATGGGCCACTGGAAGTTTCTAAACAAGGGTACAAACGGGTATCACTCCCTCCTCCATACCCCGAATATGCCAATTTCATAATCAGGTATTTGACCTGTGAAGGACACTTTTCCTTTTTGCACTCCTACCATTTTAAATTATTAAGTCATATGAGGCACGACTTAGTTGTTAATGTTCCCAATTTTCTATTAAACCTTCTGCAACAATGTGCCCATGAAACCCAGAAGAGTAGAAACAATTCCATTGCCCATCATGCCCTTATCAAATTTTTGATTGACCGTTCCCCAAGGGATGTGTCACCCCTTTCTTGGCAAGAATTTGTTGCCCAAAAGGGTTTGCAACTTCCAGAGCCTCCTAGAGCGCTCCCTACTCAACCTAGGAAAAAGAAAAGAAGAGAAAAATCTACAAGTAGGGGAGTCAAGCAAGAATCATCTACTCCTGCAACACCTAGTCTTGCAGCCTCCGCACCAGTACCTCCTACCCAAGTACAAACTAGGTCTGCTAGTAGGAAAGAAAAATGGAAAACAAAGGTCGAGGAGTCATCTAGGGTAGAACAAACCCCAGAATCTAACCCTCATGCTCAAAAGAGAAAACGTTCTACTCCTGCAACACCTTCCCCTATATCAGTTTCTCCTACAACAACACCTATTGCTACTGAAGTTTCACCATCATCCTCTACTCCTCAACCCAAATCCTCTAGGTGGGATAGGAAGAGGAAAACCATAAAAGTATCTTCTGTAACATTTCCAAAGAGAGCTTCAACAAGAAAGCAGTGTAAAGATACCTCCACCCCTGCTCAACCTGACATCATAGTAATTTCTGAGGAATCAGAAAAATCCAGCCATGATGATCCTCAGAATGTATCTGAAGATGTTGAACAAAGTCCAATTGCAATGGAAGTTGAGGAAGCGCAACAAGATAATAATGAAAGGGGGATTCCAAGTCTTGATGACTTGGCTGAAGCGGTTAGTAAAGTCTCAGAGGAAGCACAATATCTTCCTGCACAACAACAAAAACCATCCTGCAACAAGAAGAAGAACAACTTGGGCAACCTGAAGTGTCCAATGAGACTCCATCACCCCCTGGAACCTGTAAAGCATTAGTTGTCTATAAAAGAACATTGTTGATTGAGTATTTGGAACATTGTAGGACTATATGGAGACCTGTCACATTCCACACTTTAAGCTTCCACCATTTGGCCAAAACTGAAGTTCAACAAAGCCTTTGGGAGGAGGAGAAGAAGAAATTAAAAAGAGAGATTGAAAAACAAAAACAAGAGATTAAAGAACTGAAAAAGAAAATGGATGAAATGATGAAGACAACTAGAAAAATCATGGAATGCAGGCCACCACCAAGGGTATATGCCATGTGCCTTAAGGAACAATTTCTCTAGTTTCAATTAATGAGGATTTCAAGGAATTTAGATCCTGTTATTCATACAGCTCAGGAATTCTACGCTGCATATCAGGTAGCACCTAATTGGTTGAAAAAATCCTTGTGTGAATTTTATTTGCATGGTTTGATAATTCCCTCTGAAACAGAGTGGAATACACTTCTTTATATTAACGATATTCATTTGAGGCCACTCATGTCCTTGGCGGCCAATGAGACTAATTATGGGAAACAATTGGAAGCATATGAAGAAGCTGAGAGAAATGAATCAATACCACTACGACCTGAAAGTTCAGATCCCCATACCATCTTGAGAACTTGGCTTCATGTTGCGTATGGACTTAATGATCAGACTGTAAGAATGAAGATATTTGATATCAGGAAACAGGTATATGATGAATTCAAGGGTCAACCATATTGGTTTTGGAAACTTGCATCTTCCAAGATTGAGACAAGATGGGAGAAATTGACTGTTGGTCTAAAGAAGTTGAGCCTCATAGTCCTTTGAATTTTAAAGTATCCCTTGGAAGAACAGAGAAATACATGCAGTTGGGTCTATAGAAAAGGTTTGAGTTGTGGCTACCTTTGACATTTTGACCTCCAGTCCTGATATGGCCACTTTATCCCTATCGAGCTATAGATGTTAATAAGGACACAAAAACCCGCAGATATGAAAGGTGGTAAAACTTCAGAGGGTTCTACTACAAGTTTGGGACTTCATTCCAGAGTCATACTGCACCTACGGATATCACAGAAACAACCAGGAAGCTCAATGCTGGTGGACCATCATTGGGATAAGTAGGGGGCAGATGATGAGCCTAAAATGTGCTCATAATTTGAGTATTATAATGCATTTTTAATACCCTGACTTTTATTACCGATGGTTGCTTTAACACTTTGATTAAAGAATTTTTATTCAAAATTGGGTAGAATCCTGTAGCCACACATTCCTATATTCCTACAGCTTGATATCCATGTGTCCATATTAATTACCCTGTTTGACTTCCCAAATGACTGGTATAATGCATGTGGTTTTTGAATAATGAAATGGATTTAATGAGTGATTAATGAGTGTATAATGTTGGTTGCCATGCATGCTTTCTTTTCACTTCTATTGCCTTGTGCATCGCAGGTGGTTGAAGGAAGCATAAACAAGTCAAGCACAATGGATCTCAACCTTGCAATAAAGTCCATTTCCAGCACGACGTCGAGGAAGTTGTTCCAGCGAAGACTCTCTGACTAGGTCATTGGGAAGAAATCTAAATGATCATCAATCTAGGAAGAGTGGAATGCTAAATTCTCTTTGAATCGTGTTGAACAGATATGCTTTCATTTATGAGAAATTTGTTCCTCGATTTCAGATGTATTCATGTCCACGTCTTTCTCTGATAGAGTTAGGTAGTTAGTTGTTCTCCTGATATAAATAAGTTCTCCTCCTGCACGAGTGAGAAATAGAACAATATGTTTTAGAATTATTATTATAATAAGAAGCAGTGTTTTTGTGTTAATTTTCTTACAGGCAGAATAATCAATGTACTAGATTTCAAGATTATGAATAAAAGTTGATGGAGTTCTGAGTTTAATTCTTGCATAAGCTTGTTGATGCTTGCTGAGGGGGCCCACTTAGTAAGTATCTGTAGTTAGTTGTTTATTCCCTTTTGATTACAAGTTAGATTTCATTTCTTGAAAGCTTCAGTGCAAACTCAGTCTTATGTTGTTCCTGCAACATAAGGCCAGTTCATAGTTTGTCACTTAGTAATAGTTGTCATGATTTCTGCTTTGATTAAGTTTAGAAGGCTTTGCATTACATTCCTATGAGTGTAAGTAGAATTCCTTTCCACACATTTATTTCTAGTAGATTGTGACTGGAACTAGTTCTTAGTGCACATACAGTGCCACTCCATTTCAAGTATACGTTCCTTGGTTTGATAATATAAATGAACGACCATGAGAAGATGTTAGTCACCTGCTGGAATGTCTAATTCCCAGGTTAGGATTTTCCATGACTAGTATATCCTTTTGTGGGCACGACCACTCAATAACTATTTTCATTGTTGTTTTAGTATGAATTACAGTAGGTTTGTCTTTGAATTCACTGGAATAAATTTCAAATGTCCTACTATAACAATGAATTTATTTAAATTTTCTACGTTTAACAAACGTAAATTCAAAGGCATACTTACCAATAAATTGGCTCATATAAATGAAAATGACCTCATTAAAGGTCAATTGCACATACTTTCTCTATTTTTTCAATACTCTACCTTCTTTCATCCCTAGTTGATGGTTTTCCTCTTTACTCTGTTCAATTCCATGAACGGTTCTATCCATTTCTTGATTTTATTTTCCTCTAAATTTTTTTTGCATCTTCGGCCCTCTCTTCACTTCGAGCTTTGTTATACCAAGAGATATCACAATTTATATTGTTATCAAAGAGAGAAAAAGTAAAAACTTGATACTCTATATCTTGCATAAAATAAAATAAAATCCTTTTTTAGCTTGTGAATTTTAAGTTTGAATGAAAAACACACATCTCCCGCTCGATTTTCCTGCTCCTTCTCTTCACTTAAATTTTCCACATATGAAAAGAATAATGACTCATCAATGTCATTTCCTCATTTTTGGTGCAATATTTCTGAGTCTCGATATTCTTGCCTATTTTCCTACAAAACCTTAAGATTTTCTTAATAACAATTGCAATTAACAAACCATTTTGATATATCAGTTAATTTTTCAACATTTTCAATCCCACTAGGGTTATACCCTCTTTTAGGATTCACCATATTTTGCATTAATAGTTCCTTTCTTATAGTAGTTAAAACTTCTTTTGTTAACAAAATCACCTTATACATAGCCAAACTTACCCTAGTTAGAAACATTTCACAATAGAGTTCATCATGATTAGTTGTATCATGACTTATAAACTTGGTGACTCTACCAAAGGTGAATAAACTCAAAGGATGTAATATCTAATTAAGAATTTTCTAGAGTTTTTTAACTTCCATTTTTGAAATACCGGCTTGCATTAGACTTTTGCCTTACAAGCTATCTTTAAACTCATAACTAGTATAGATTCCTAAACAAAACACAAAGAGAAAGATATGAAGAAAAGTGAGAGCGGAGAGCCCATCCTTCTAGCACCAGTTCTTGTTGATGACAATGTCACTCACAACAACAGTGCAAATAAAATCCTCACAAGAAAACCATGAAGAACCTATCTTTACTTGAAACACTGAACTAGGGCAACCTAAGGTGTCTATGTAATAGGAAAAGGTTGACTTAGCTTAATCCCAAGGATTGGTAGTCAGGTCTTGACCATACTAAGTTCACTTCAGGGTATGATGTGATATTGTTGTTAATCTCAAGGGGTTTATGGTTATCTCCAATTTCATTAAGAATCATTAGCATAAGATAAAATATTTTTAGTTTGATCATAAAATAATCTCATGAAATCAAAATATTTTCAATAATATTTCATGAACATCCAACAATTTTGCTATCACTTAAGTAGATTTAGCTTTAAGCATTCAAAAATTTCATAGAAATGAAAGATCTTAAATAAATTTCCATTCATCCATCTATTTTTTGGAACATTTTCTGAAATTTAACATCTAGTCTAAAATAAAGCATCAAAATACTAAAATAAAATTTCTCATAGTTATCCTCCATGCATGCCCCAAGATTCAATCAAATAAAAAAAAAGTGCTTTATACTTCACCAGAGTGCTTCACAGCTAGGCATAAAATGCTACAAGCTTTTAAAGGAGGTTTAGTTTGGACACTGAGTAGGTTTTGTATACACCCTTAAATGACGCAACACATAGTATTGTTCGGTTGAACTAACAAACTAGCTACAAAAATACATGAGATAGGTAGCTATCGAGTTGGATTTGATATTGATTAAGTTATATGTGCATACACATTTTTAGATCGAAATGATTCAAAAAGAAGGAAAAAAGAGAAAAAATTGGAGAAGTTTTGGCTCTTCCAACATCCACAAATTCTAAACTTAACTTAAAAAGAAGTATCCCCTGGCCTTTTATAGAAGTAAGACACATGCAAGATAAGATAAATACATGAGAGGAAATCCAATGGATGAATCACATCAAGGTACATGGAATGTGGTGGCTAGTAAGAGAATTGCAAATGAAGTCAACGAAAGTCAACCTTCATCTATGCATTGATGTCCTTCTGGTTTTTATCTTTTTATTATTGCCAGGATAATAACTTGAATCTAGATATGATTCTATCCATGATTCAAATTTTCCTGACCATCCATACCTGAACTTTGCATCGTGATTTTCTTCTCCTACAATCAAGAAAATCATATATTCTTGTATAATTATCTTTTAGACCAGGATTATCGAATCATCAGACCTCTTAGATAACCTTAAAATTTTTAAAAAAATATTTGCATTGTTATCCAGTACCTGGTACCCGATATTCAGCTTTACCCATTATTTTCTTGGACTTCAATTTTACCAGAACTTTGAAATTTACCAACCTCAACTCTTGGACTGGAACACTTTGCTTCACACTTTGCTTTACCTTTTAGATTTCTAACATTTCTAGTTCCTGGTAGCTAATACCCGGAACAATTGAATTACGAAGTACTCTTTCAAAAATATTTCTCTTTGCTTTTCACTTCCGGCGATCTTTCCAACTAGCTAGCACCTACCATAAATGTTAATTTTCACTTGGGGTCCCCAAGTATTATAGTCTTGGGGTGTGTTGTGAGACCACACAACAACTTGCAACCAATAAAACCAAATTTAAACCAGAACTTGGGATTAAATCACCAGTTGTAAATTGTAATTTATGCATATTTTAAAACAATAACTCTTTACCTTTACCTAGATTTTGACATAAAAATAGCAAAATTTCTCTAGAAATATTTGTGTGTGCTTTGATTAATTCTAGTTTTTGGAACTCAATGAAAAAATTCAGTTCATTAACATTGAACTACATAATTTGGTAATCCCCCAAAGCCAACCAAGGATAAGCCTTGCTGCCAGTCAAGCGTCCATAGCCCCGACAAGGCTATCTCTATAATTCCCCCAAACATAGCTCTACTTCTAGCCAGGAATCCATAGCCCCAATAGAGATATTTGGATAGCCTAAAGAGTTGATATATACTTTTTTTTTTGTATATCTCTTTTGATATTTCATTGATAGCTCATTTCAACTTGCAAGCAATGAAGCCCACTATTAGGTTGGGAATTACAGTGGTAGCGAAGGTTACCTTTTTATTTTTCATTTAATGCAAATCCCTTCATCATTTCACTACTTCTGAAATACTCATTTAATAATTCACTGTTGGTGTGTATTCTCGACTAAACTTTACCACTTTTATGTCAAATCCTAGCTAACTGCAACTCACTATATGTTAGAAGATATGCATAAATTAAAATTTAGCAGCAAACAACTTAATCATCAAATTTAAATCTAAATTTAGAACTATTATTTACCACCCTTCCAATCAAATTTTATGGCAACTACTAAATATTCGGCTAGCAATTCCAATTGGATGACACTGCACCACATTAATTTGGAAAAAAAATGCCATGATGACACTTAAACATGATCATGCTATTATGCATTAAATTTGCATGCCTCAATGCGCATGTATCATTTCTTTCAAATTTCCCAGGTGACGACATGTGCTGCCTTATTGGATTCATTTTCCTTTCGGCTTTGCACACATTAGCACCATCATGATTAATATAGCTTAATAAAAACACAATGAAATTACCACCATTAATTTTGAAATCTTTAACTTGCTTGATTCACAATCTTCGTACTAGCCAAATTTGAAGCAAATTGCCACCAATTGTGTGTAAAAATTAATTTCATTTAACATTCTGCTTCAAAGAAACTCATCTAGTTTCCACCTTGCTTACAATTTCCAAGACTTCGATCTAGGAAACTATGTACCACAACTTCCTCATGGTTTTCTATGAATTTTGAACTTGTCTCTAATTCTTCATACTTTTTCTTTTCTTTTTCAATTATTATTTTGCATTTTTTGTTCTGCTAGTGCTTGCTTTCTTCCAAGTAATGGATACTCCAATTTTCCTGACCTACTCTCGCTGCCATAATTTTTTCATGGGTTGTAATTTGACTCAAAGGCTTGAAATTTTTTTCTTCATTCGGATTACCAGTTTCACTGTACCAAACTTGTGCTTAGACCTTGGGGAACAATATGTGGAATCCAAAGCTTACTACTAGTTTTATTCCGACTTGTCTTCTCACTTTGTAGCATCACTCCTAGACATTAGGCTTCCTATTGAAGATGTTCGCTCAGTTGCGAATATGATAGTGTGGCTTGAATATTTGGAGAATCTAGGTACTATTTTATCTATTGCACACCTGACCATTGGAATCCCTTCCATGGATAATATTCCTTGGTTCCTGGAACACGAGGAAGTAGTTCCACTCCGGTCATTCCTAACTGACCTCCATACTCTTGACTTTGAATTTCATCAGGAAATTTCCTACATAGGGTATTTATCCCTGATGGATGAGGCATCCCAGATTGACTAAATGGCCATTCCTATTTGCAACTCAACTCCCTCTTTTCTTCCTTTTGATCCTCTTTTACAATAAGAATTTTGATACTTCTATGTATATACACGACACACACACAAATATATATATATATATCTTTGTGGTACATTTTAAAGCGTGTATTTAATGTGTATGGTTTTATCATTTTACATTTTACAACACAATATTACAAATGTTTGAATTAACTCTCATGTCTATGATAAGTTAAGAAAAAATTTCTAATGTGGAGGGCCAAACAAAAAAAAAGGATAAAACAAGAAAGGAAAAGAAAATGAAAACAAACCCTACAAAAGCAAACTAATCCTAACTAACCAAAACTTACTCTAACAAATGACTAACCATAATAAAGAAAATTATTTTAAGCTCAATAACTATTTTCATTGTTACATTTTAGTATGAATTACAACAAGTTTGTCCTTGAATTCCCTAGAATAAATTTCAAATGTCCTACTATGACAATGAATCTTAAAAAAATTTGTGTTTAAAAAATGTAAATTCAAAGGTGTACTTACCAATAACTTGGCTCATATGTATGAAAATGATCTCATTAAAGGTTGATTGCACACACTTTCTCTAGTTCATCAATACTCTACCTTCTTTCAGCCCTGGTTCATGGTTTTCCTCTTTACTCTATTCAATTCCATGAACGATTGTATCAATTTCTTGATTTTCTTTTCCTCCAAAATTTTTCATGTATTCAGCCCTGTCTTCACTTCAAACTTTGTTAGACCAAGCAATATCACAATTTATATTGTTATCAAAGAGAGAAAAAGTAAAAACTTGATACTTTATATCTTGCATAAAATCAAGAAAATTTCCTTTTTTGGCTTGTGAATTTTTAGTTTGGAACGGAAAACACGCGTCTCCCACTTGATTTTCCCGCTCCTTCTCTTCACTTACATTTTTCACGTATGAAGAGAATGATGACTCATCAATATTGTTTTCTTGTTTTCAATTCAATATTTTTGAGTCTCGACATTCTCACCTGTTTTCTTGCAAAACCTCAAGATTTTCTTCATAACTTGCAATTAACAAATTGTTTTGTTATATTAGTTAATTTTTTAACATTTTAAATTCCACTAGGGTTATACTCTCTTTCAGGATTTAGCATATTTCTTGTTAACAGTTCCTTTCTTCTAGCAGTTAAAACTTCTTTTGTTAATGAAATCACCTTATACATAGCCAAACTTACCCTAGTTAAAAAAAAATCAAAATCGAGTTCACCATGATTAGTTGTATCATGAATTCTACACTCGGTGACTCTACCAAAGGTGAATAAACTCAAAGGATGTAATCTTTGGTTAAGAATTTTCCAAATTTTTTCAACTTCCATTTTTGAAATACCGACTTCCATTAGACTTTCACCTTACAAGCTATATTCAAACTCATAACTAGTACAAATTCCTAAAAAAAACATGAAGAGAAAGATATGAAGAAAAGTGAGAGAGGATAGCCCATCCTAGCACTAGTTCTTGTTGATGACAATGTCACTTGCATCAATAGTGCAAATAAAATCCTCACAGGAAAACCACAAAGAACCTATCTTGTCTTGAAAGACTAAACCAAGGAAACCTAAGGTGTCTGTGTAATAGGAAAAGGTTGACTTAGCTTAATCCCAAGGCTCTAGTAGTCAAGTCTTGACCATGGGTAAGTGCACCAAGATGGTTCCCAAAAAGGGGCCTTAAGTGGCCACTTTCTTTCTAAAATTAGGAAATACTGACCTTGGACATGAAATTGAGGATAGTTACACTCAAAATTTTGAGATGGAACAAAAAAAGAGATCGAAGTGATTCGATTCTACTTTCTAAACTACTAATTTATTTTGAAAATGGTTGATATTAAGGGGTTCAAAAGAGGGACGTACAAAAATTGGTGTTGTTTTTGTTATAAGAACATAACATAGCAACTCTTGTATGACCTTAGCACAGTGAATTTTTTGTAGTATTTTTAAAATTGCTATGGTCAAAAGTTAGTTAACAGTATGTAGTTGATGCATGATTTTTCTAATAATTTTTTAATGAATATTTGATTTTTAACTAATTTTCTAAGTGGGAACTTCCTGAAAAGAAGAATTTTGGCCATTCTCCCCCTACAAATTTTGGAAAGTAATTAATTTTTTTAAAAATAAATAAATTGTAGAATGGAATCTAGTTTCTAAAAATGTAATTTATTTGAAATTTCAATGAATGGTTAATTTATAATGAAAAAAACACCAAACACTACTTTTTGGAAAAAAAGAGACATACAAACAAAAGAAATTATGGATGAAAGGCTTAACATTATCAGAAAATGAAAAAAATTACATCGCTGGATAGATAAGAGAGAACCTAACATTACCCATGTGTTCGATTTTGTCGATATTGAACCAGTGCAATCCTGACGGTGAGCACAAACCCGATTATGTGAAAAATTGTAGAATTTGTAAAAACACGTCTCTAGTCGTTGGGAATGCCCTCCAAACCTTTGGGTTGGTATTCCAAGGAAAATACCAATGCTAAGGCTTGGGTATTCCCAAAGAAAAATATAACACGAGCGTGTTATAACATGCTCACGTTATATCTTAGTTTTGACATGGTTTTCTACTTCTCTGGGAAACATGTCAAGAAAGACATAATGTGAGCATGTTATAATGCACTTGCGTTATGTCTTCCTTTATATTAAATTCCACTCTATTGAAGGTATGTTGATATATTTGTATGTTTCTATGTACATGTATCTTGGTGTGTCATGTATGTATGCATGTATGCATGATTGTATGTATGTATGCATGTATGTATCAGTGCATGTATATTGTATGTATGCATATATGTATGTAAGATTGTATCTATACATGTATGTATGTATGCTTGTATGGATGTAGGATTGTATGTACATATGTATTATACTTGTATGTATTTATGTATGTCTTTAGAGTGAGGGAGAATTTTAAGAGAGAGATTTGTCTAGGTAGGGTGGGATGGGGAGAGGGAGAGAGAGAGAGTCTAGAGAGAGGAGAGGGGGAGAAGTGATATTTTAAGAGAGGGAGTGGGAGAGAAGGGGTTGGAGTGAGAGGGATAGAGGGAGAGAGAGAGAGAGAGAGAGAGGAAAATGGTGAGAAAGAGAGAGTTACATAGGTGGGTGCCAAGGGAGAGACTGAGAGTGTCAAGGTGGTGAGAGGGAGGACGAGAGATGGTATTGAGAGGGAGTGCGAGAGAGAGGGAGTGTAAGTGAGAGACTTGAGAGAAGGAAAGGGTGTGGGAGGGAGTGACCTAAAGAGGGAGAGAAAGAGGGGTGGAGTGAGGAGGAGAGAGAGAGAGAGAGTTACCTAGGTAGGTTTCAAAGGGAGAGACTTGAGAGAGGGTGGGAGGAGAAACCTGAGAGAGAGGAAGAGAGAGTTTGGAGAGGGGAGGGGGTGGAAGTGAGAGTTTAAGAGAGAGGGAGTGGTAGAGAATGGGTTGGAGTGAGAGGGTCTTAGCTAGGTAGGGTGGGAGAGAGAGAGAGAGGAGGGGAGAGATATGGTGAGAAAGAGAGAGTTATGTAGGTAGTGTGCCAAAGGGAGAGACTTGGGAGTGTGAGGGGGTGAGGGGGAGAGACTTGAGAGATAGGTAGTGAGAGGGAGTGGGAGAGAGAGGGAGTGTGGGTGAGAGACCTGAGAGAGGGAGAGGGTGTGGGAGGGAGTGACCTGAGAGAGGGAGACAAAGAGGGGGGTGGAGTGAAATGGAATTATCTAGGTAGGGTGGGAGGGAAAGATAGGGAGCAAGGAGAGAGAGAGTTACCTAGAGGTAGGTTGCCAAAGGGAGAGACCTAAGAGAGATGGGGTGGGAGAGATTCTAGAGAGAGGGAGTGGGAGAGAAGGGGTTAGAGTGAGAGGGACTTAGCTAGGTAGGGTGGGAGGGATAGAGGGAGGGAGAGAGAGAGGGGGGGTGGGAGAGAGAGATAGGAGTGAGTGTGAGAGTTGAGAGAGGGAGAGGCTTTAAGTGTTAATGGTAGAGGGTAGAGGGTTAATGGTAGAGGGGAGAGAGATAGGAGTAAGCAGGGGTGAGAGAGAGAGAATTGAGGGTATATGGTTGAGGACCTATAGGGTTGATGGTTTAGTGTATTGGGTTGAGGGTAGAGGGTAGAGGGTGTAAGGGTTTAGGGTGTAAGGGTTTTCAGTTAGATGGTTTAGGGTTTAAGGTTGAGGGATTAGGGTAGAGAGGGAGGGATGGATGGATAGAGAGATGGAGGGAGATTTAAGATAGAGAGAAGGAGAGAATAGGATGGAGGTACAAATATATATGAGGTTTGAGGATCCAATGTATAGGATAGAGGGTTGAGAATTGAGGGTATAGGGTTGATGGTTTACGATATTGGGTTGAGCATAGAGGGTAGAGGTTTTAAGGGTTTAGGGTATAAGTGTTTAGGGTTGATGGTTTAGGGTTTATGGTAGAGGGTATAAGGGTTAAGGGTAGAGAGTAGAGGGGAGAGAGATAGGAGTGAGTGAGTGAGTGAGAGAGAGTTGAGAGAGGGAGAGGGGGTAGGAGGGAGAGACTTTCAAGAGAGAGAGAGTTGAGTTGCTGTAAAGACATGCTACTAAAATTTTAATAGAAGTTCATTGGATTTTGGTGGATTCTTGAGTTTCCATTGCATGTTACATGGTTCTTCTCCCATATTTAGTTAATTTGAATAGATTTACTATGTTGTTTGTGAGTTTTGCAAGTTATGAGTAGATTATTTAATGTTGTTCATTGGTATTGAAGAATTATATTGTGTGTTGGAAACCTTGTCCATACTTTTTGTTGTTTATTGATGATAAATAGTTGTGTAAAGTTAGTCTAGACATAAATCAAAAGCTGCACTAAATTTCTATCTTTTATTCATGCTTATGGTGAATGAATGGTTGAATATCTACAATCCTTAGAAGCTTGCACTAGTTTCATGGGACTGTGAAGTAATCTGGTTAAGTGGAACTCAGTTTTAGGAAGGTTGTCCATAGTAGGGTCCTCCATTATCACTATTCACTACTAGTTTCAGGTTTAGGAACCTTCTCTCTTCCCTGCCCTTTTTCATTTTTTTAGAAATGACCTAAGCTAAGGTTCATTGCACATTGTAAAGAAAAAATTGAAGCTAAAGTAGGAGTTTTAGATTGTTGTTTGAACCTACAACAATCGTGCACCAACTTTCCCATCTCAAGAACTTCATTAGAAGATCTAATTATCCTCCAACTTAACTTCCTCAAGTCAGCCCTATGATTACCAGCAATATCACATCAAGACAATTGAGACATTCCAAGCAAGTCATGACTTGACACCTGAGAGACCTTGGGGTGATTTTCAACAACTTGTTGGAGATTTACTTTCAAGAGAGGGAGTGTGAGTGAGAGACTTGAGAGAGGGAGAGAAAGATGGGGGTAGAGGTTTTAAGGGTTTAGGGTTGAGGGTAGAGGGTTTAGAGCTTAGGGTAATGGTTTGAGGGTACATGGTTGAAGGTTTAGGGTTGAGGGTCCAATGTATAGGGTAGAGGGTATAGGGGTTGAGGGTTGAGGGATTCCTCCTACATTTGTTTCACAACCTATAAATGAAAAAGATAAACATACGGTGTTGCAAGGCCCAGGTGGGTAAGAGGGGGAGTTGGAGTTAATGAGTAAAAACAATAGACTAGAATTTTGATATGGTTGGAAAGAATTTATCAATTATTATAACCTGTAATTGGGAGATTCTTTTGTGTTCAACTACATAGAAAAGTCATACTTGGAGGTTCATATGTTTGGAAGATTTGGGCGTGTGAAAACTATCATTGCTCTTCATGTTGAAAATCCAAACATTGATTCAAACAAGAGACGCCCTTCTAAGAAAATATACAGTTTAAATCAATCAATGGGAAATAAATTGATAATTGATTTAGTTTTTGATAAGAAAAATAACCATGAGTCTAAATTGGTGCCTAAAAATTGAAGAAGTAAAAGGAAATCCTCATTTCTTGGTAAGAAAAAGTTTTGTCAAAAAATATAGAGCTTGTTAAATTTGTATGTTCAATAACTAACTTTTGGAGTTGGCATTTGAATTGTAATTTTATAAGTAACAATAAAGTGAGTTTTATTGTAGGAAATTCATCCAAGGAGCTTGCCAATTCACTAAAATTGACAATGTAGTGGCTTTTTTGAAACAATGGATCCAAGAAATGGGGTCTCTTGGTGATGTAAATCAAAGGGAGACCCCATTTCTTAAACCTATTTTTTCAAATAGATGCCAATTCGATGAAATTGGCATTTCACCCACTAGCTTGCCAATTCAGTGAAATTAGCAATGTAGTGGCTTGTTTGAAAAAATGGTTCCAAGAAATGGGGTCTCCTGGTGACATAAATCACCGAGAGACCCCATCTCTTGGACCTATTTTTCAAATAGGCCACTACATTTCCAATTCCACCGAATTGGCAATGTAGTGGCTTGTTTGAAAAAATAGGTCAAGAGATGGGGTCTCCCAGTGATTTATGTCACTAGGAGACCCCATTTCTTGGAACCATTTTTTCAAACAAGCCAATTTAGGATGCCAATTTCACCCACTAGCTTGCCAATTCGGTGAGATTGGCAATGTAGTGGCCTACTTGAGAGGGATAGGAGTGAGTAAGTGAGAGAGACTTGAGAGAGGGAGAGGGGGTAAGGGTTAAGAGTAGAGGGTAGAGGGGAGAGAGATACAAGGAGTGAGAGAGAGAGAGTTAAGAGAGGGAGAGGGGGTAGGAGGGAGAGACTTGAGAGAGAGAGAGGGAGGGAGTGGGAGATAGATAGAGGGTAGAGGATAGAAGGTATAAGGGTTAAGGGTAGTTACGATGATGATGCATTATTTTATTATTATGATGATCCATCGACTTTATTTATTACATCAAAACGATTGTTTATCAAAAACGCCATCAATGCTATGACGCGATATATTATTTTTATTATTTTATTACGAGACATTACCATTTTATTATTTTTACGATGATGACATGCATGATGAAGATATTTATTTTATTTTTATCGGGCTGACATTCCATTTTAACAAACGCATTATTTTATTGACAATCTTTATTTATTAATGCACGACATTTATTATTTATTTATTGCCATATTTCATGACATGACGATGATGATGATGACGATGATGAAGATGACATTATTCGACATGATGATGACATGATGAACGTTTATTATTTATTATTTATTATTATCGATGACATTTACATGACGAACATTTAAAAATATTTTTAAATGAGATGACATCGCATTATTTTATGAACCGTGATGATGACAGATACCCATTTTTACATGATGACATTTTATTATGATGATGATGGAACGATACGTGACATTTATTATTTACGTGATCAAACCATTATTTTTATCAAGATGCAATCTGTCTACATTATTTTAATATTTATTTTATTACGCCATGACATTTACATGACATTTACTTTATCCATTATTATTTTATTACAACTATATTATGATGACATTTTATATTACATTACATTTGCGACACCTGACATTTTATTGATGCCAAGACATGACATGATGATGACATGATGATGATGCGATACATTTTAATATTTATTTGTCCCGGACATATTTTATTACGACGCTACCGCGATGACATTTTAAAACGATGACATGACATTTATGATTTTATTGATAATGTTTTATTACATGATGACATGACATGATGGAGATGGAGAGAGTGGGAGAGGGGGATAGAGGAAGAGAGGAAGAGAGTGGGAGAGAGGTAGAGAGCGGGAGAGAGGGAGGGAGAGGGAGGAGAGAGGGAGAGATGGATAGAGTTGGAGAGAGGGATAGAGGGAGGGATAGGAAGAGAGTGGGAGAGAGGGAGGTAGAGGGAGAGTGTGAGAATGGGGGAGAGGGAGATAGAGTGGGTTTAGGGTTTAGGGGGAGAGGGAGACTGTAATGACCCCTCTTTGGGATGCCCTAAATTTCCTTGAAATCCTTAATTTCCAAATGATAAATGAGTTAGCGAGTACTTTTCAACTAATTTGAAACCTTGATTGAAGTCCTTCATTCTTAATCAATCTGGTCTTTACACTTAGAAGATATCGTTAGTGTAAATCAATCATTTAAGAAATCTATCATTTGTACTAATTTAAATTACCATAATTACTTATAATGCTTAATATTTGTTGCAAGCATCATTATTGTATATATCTAATTCACACATCTACCCATACATACATATACATATGCATATACACATACACATGCATATACATATCTAGTACTATAATTAAATATCCATGAATGGTAACACTGAAATGTTACCTATAAAAACTTGTTAATAAGAAACTTACCATCAACAATTATTCATTAAAGATAGTGTAATAACATTTTATATAACCCATTATTCAATTGCCTATGGACCCTATCATTACCTTTACCCATAACATAATTGATAATTAACAATAAAAGATATTATAATCATACTATCTATGGCCTCACCTTTCCTCTACTCACAATAAATAATAACATACTATCTATATTTACATATTTGTTACTATCATCTGTAACTATATACTTATTACTTACTATATTTACTTATTGCATATTATCTTCATAAAGATGGAATTATATATTATCTATATTTATAACTTATTTACTATTAGAGGTAGGAATGATAAATGTGCCTATCATCTATTCTAGAATTATCATTGTAACAACAGTAATAAGAATCCTACCTTACCATTTTTGACTTACATTATAACTGTAGATAAATAGAACTTCCACATTTATCCCCTTTTACCTACTCTTATGACCTTAGCAAGTCACGGTTCCATATACTCTGAATGCAGCCTAAATCTATTTTTCTCTTCTAACTCGATACCTCCCCCTTCCTTACCACACACTTTTTATTCCATTTATTTCTCTATGTCTCTATGAAGAGACATCCTTTTCAAGAGATGTGCCTTTTCAGAAATGCGTGGCCTTTTGTTAAATTCTTTATGCTTGGCATAAGCTTAATTATTGCCTTCAATGATAATCGCTACCCTTGACGTGTAGAAATCACTATATTTTAGTAACTGTTGCCTTTTGTAGAGACTCACTGCTATCTATGAAACGTTGCTTTTAATACATTCGTTTCCTTAATACAACTCATTTCATTCCATAATATTGTTTTGTTTCCTTTTAAAGCAATTGTTGCAGAGGACAATATATAATCGTTGCTTGCTTGAATATTAGTCATTACTTTACTAATTACTTCCCTTGGATTTTGGTCTTAAAAAAAATACTATTGCCTACGTGGATGCTAATTACTTTTTAGCAATGCACTTGTTTATGATATTGCTATCAGGATTCAACCATGTAGTTTCGAGTCAAACTCATTGACCCATGTTTCATGAGTAGTGGTTCAACAAGAACCCATATCTCATGATATCGAATGGTCCACTTAGCACTTATTGCATCTAGGTGAAGATCACAGAGGTGAAGCACTGGTCCGTCCCAGGAGGTCACCCATCCCAGTACTACTCCAGCTCAAGCACGCTTAACCAGGGAGTTTTCTCCAAGGTTAAGCCTGCTTGAGTTGTTACCCCATTTGCAAAACCTTCAGCAAGTGTTGTGCCTTATGAACCATTCATAATAGAGCCCCTTTAGCTCATCAATTGATAAGTAGGAGGTATTTTTCCCGCGTGTCAAATTATGATATTGCTATCGATTCAGCCGAGTGTAGTTTAAGTCAAACTCATTGACCCATGTTTCATGAGTAGTGGTTCA
>VDFB02271358.1:509828758-510066908 GCA_007258455.2 Sequoia sempervirens
GGAGAGTGAGCGAGAGGGAGAGTGGGAGAGAGGGAGAGGGAGAATGGGAGAGGGAGATAAAGTGGGTTTAGGGAGAGAGGGAGAGAGGGAGGGAGATAGAATTAAGGTATAAGGGTAGAAAGAATAGATAGAATTAGGGTAGAGGGTATAGAGAAAGAGAAAATAAATCTATAGAAAAACCAAATTTCTCATAACTTGAGCATGTTTTTAAGAAGAAGAGACATGACCATTTTAGCATGAAATAATGAACTCATGTTATAATGTGAGTGCATTTTTTCTTGCTCTAAAAATGGTAAAAAAACATAATATAGCCATGATGTCAGCCCACATTCTGCATATTCTCTTGGTTCTACATGTGCTCTGACAAAAAGTAGCTTTTTGATGAGTGAATGAAGTGTCCATGCATGATTTTTAGATTCCACCACCTTTTTCATGATCTATCCACCACCTTTGCATGAAATATCAAAATTTTCATGTTGAAAGACATATACTATCAATTGAAGTTTGAATTCCAGTGATAACTGATATACAATTAAAGTTTGGAGGGGAACAAGCTTTTGAAAAAGTCAAATTGTTGAGGAGTTTGAGGAAAGAAGAAGCAAATGATACATAATTGGGTAGAACTCCTCCATTTGAAACTCTATTTTTTTAGGTATGTGAAGTCTTTACACATTTTCTTTCATTCTATTATGGCTTGCTTTCATTTTTGTTGCTTTCCATATTCCATGTTGATCATTGTTTGTTTATCATGTTACAACCTTAGGTTGTCAATGGACATTTTAAATTACACATTTATATACGCTTTCCAAGTAAATTTTTAAACCACATCTCTTTGAGGAATTTTGTTATTTAACAATTTACATACTTTGTGTATGCTTCCAAAGCTTCCATTGAGGTATTTTGTCAAACAATTATACAAATTAGCTGATTTCCTTGTCTATGCTACCAAATTTTCCATACATGTCTCTAAAAAATTGGAATATAATCTTGATGCAGTAGGGGGAGGCCTATAACACACTAACACAAAACTCTAATCTACAAACACAATTTTCAATTTACAATTTTATTAGGACCTCTTCATTCAACAAATTCACACTGTTCCTTGTAGCATATCAAATTCACTCAATCGGGTATAATTTCACTCACACAACCTTTCAACTCACAAAACAACACACACTAGGGGCCCATTATAGAGCCTTTAAACATATCCAACAATTACCAATGCTTGTTTTTTACCAAACTACACAAATAAGGTTTTCTACACTTTTAAGGGCCCAAATTAGCTCACTTTTACAAAGGGACCACCTTCAAAACTTTTCCAAATCTCCTAAAACCTTGGGGAAGCACTTTATATCTGCAAAAACTTCAAATTATAGTATTATATTTTAGAGATTCAATCATTTACCCCCCAAACCATAAAACCCTCTTCCTAGGCTTAGAAACCATAGGTTTTATTGAAAGTAGCACTTTCCAAACACTCCAAAAATTGAAAAATGTTAAAACAAGCCTAAAATACCCTATGAATGCTCAATATAACATAAAATAATGCTTCCCAACTCAAAAACTCAATTTCACTCACCAAAACCTCATTTTTCTTAAGGAACACTCAACATTTCCTCATACGGTTTAACACTAAATCCACTTCTAGACCTCCCCTGCTCTACTTCAACATTCCTCCACCAAAAAATTATTGTTTCCAATCCATCCCACTGAGTTACAAGCCTGCCAGTAGGTGGGATGGAGTTAATACATGTTTGAGCTTTACAAACTTACAAGAAACCATGTTTCAGCTAGTTAGAGAAATCTAAAGATAAATCACACAAAACTTAATGGAAAAAACTCAAAATGGATTAAAATGAGATAAGACACAATATACTATGCTATTCCACAAGAAAATGAATAAAAAATATGTTGTACAGCCTGTACCAATTGCTGCTATATTAGATAACATAGAAAAAATGGAGAAATTCTGAGTTTTATTGTTCAAATTCTTCTTTCCAATCCAAGGATCATCCTCCATTCGAGTTTCTCATGGAATTTCATAATGTTTCCCTCCTAAAAAAAAAAACTTCAACTTCCAAAACTAACATTTGGAAGAGGTGAACATTGCTCTCCTTCTTTAATACACTTTTACAACCCTTCACTATTTGTTAATTTGACAACTTAACACTTTTTGCACATTTTGAAAATTCCACTACCTAGACCCCTAAATACTATTGAAAAAATGACCAATTACATAAGCACATGGTCTTATAGACCTTATTAAGACAAGATTCCTCCAAAACTATAATCTAGACCTTATGACCTTAAATGGATTAATAACTTTATATGGTGCTCCTGCACCAACTCCTCCCACATAGATAGCACCGATTAAACTATTTTGGTTTTCATCTGTATTTCTAAATTACCTCATTAGTAAAGCTAGATCATCACCTATTTTTTCTATTTATGAAGCTTTGAATGACATATATTTAATTTATTTTAATGGATACATTTTTTAGGAACTAATATTCATCTCATTGCCATGCTACAAGTAAAATTATCTACCATGTTGAAGAAATGAACAAGGAAGAAACTAACAGACGAAAAGCTCCAAACCTTCAAAGAAAAGGAGAGAGAACGGTTGAGGGAATATCGTGAAAAGAAGAAATTGGAAATGATTGACGAAAAAAATCCAATTGAAGAGGAACCTCAACCATCAAAAAGAGAACAAAAATTGGCAACACAAAGGGAACGAGTGTGAAAGCGTCATGCTAGGACAAATGCAGATACCATAGTTGGAGACACACCCTCTACTACAATTGAATACGAAGGGATACCATTATGTACAAGCAAATATGGAGGGACACCATCTACCGCAAGTGAATATGGCTGGACACCATCCACTGCATCTCAAGTTGAGAGTACATCATCACTCATATTTGACAAAGAAGGTATGCCATCATCCCCACGTGAACCTCAAGGTATGTCTTCTACTCCATCCTCGATCGAAGGTATGCAATCTAGCCCACCTCAATTAAATATTGATGAAATTGTTAATGTTGAGATGTATGTACCTAGGAGAACACCACCTAGAATTTTGCGTAGAAAGCCAAAGTATTTGATTAATATTGATGAGGATATTTTGTAGCACATGGAAGGTAAGATTCCAAAATGCACTTGTAGAAGATATGCTAGTAAGATTTGGAAAATCTTCTTTGAAAGGTTAAATGAGACCATAATATGTCAACTATTTGGTGAAATGATGTGGGGTTTAAAGAATAGAAACATCATGAAGACTCTTGGGTTTAGAACATCGAATGCATCAAGTGAAAACACTATTGTGAAGAATCTAATGGATGCTTATGAGAGTGTGGGTAAGATCTCATGCTCAAAGGATAGTAATGTCACCCGATGTATCATTTCATTGACTTTGGTAAGCTATCAAACAAAGAGAGCTCATATCATTAAAAAGACAAGTGAACAAATGAGAATTAGTAGAAAGACTTTATCAAAAGCCGTTCAAAGGAGACAAAGAATTGAGGGCACCAATTCAAATGAATTATGGGAATTCTCAAGGAGACTACCACAAAAAGATAAAAAAAAATTGAAGCATTGAGAAAACTAATTGAAGAGTATTGGAATAATAATACAAGGCCATCTCCAAATCTAAGTGATATCATAAGAAGGAGAATCAGTAGTTAGAACCGTGAGCCAAATCCAAAGCATTTTTTGGATATGACTCAAACCCAATTTTTTGGTAAAATTCAAAATGATTATCCTCAAATTAATATTTCTCAAAGATTTTTGAAATGCTTAAACCTTTTTATGTCAAGATAAATCACACATGCACTACTTTTTGTTGTAGACTACATATTGAATTCTCTAACCATTATGATGTTTATAGTTCTATATGTTTAGATTTGCATACTAATGATGTTTTGTAGGATTGTAGCATAGAAGCCCCACCAAAATCTTCAAGAGAGTTCTTATCAAAAAAATTATGTGAAATAGAGGATGGACAAATATTCTACAAGACAGTATTCTTGGATGGTTCATGTGAGCGTTGCAGTGGCTTGCAATGAATGCCAGTATGTCAACATATGGAAAGCATAGATGAGGTGGGATAGAAACTAGTAGAGTTCAAGAAGTATAAAACAGTGGCATATGTTAGAAAAGGTGGGTCTCAAGCAAAAAGGTGTGATTTGGTTATTTAGAAGATTCTAGTGTATCATTTTATGTCCATGTTTTGTGACAATATAGTGTATGAGTATGCAAGGCATACCCATAGAGCCCGATGGTTGGACACACAATTCAAGCTATGTAAGGACACATTTCTAGTTGGCAACATAGTATCATTGGTTGAATTTGTAGAGAACTACACTCTACAGCCACAACGTGAGGTGCAATCATAGTATTACAACTCTACACAGGTTTCAATATTTGTGCACATAGCATTCATTCATGTAGCTGATAGTACAGAGGACCAAAAGAAGTTATTGAGTGAGTATCACTTTTATATTAGTGATGATCACACACATTCTCCAAAGTTCATTCAAGGTTTCTTCTATATTTTCTATAGTGATTTTTCTCAGTGGGGCATAGCATACAGTCGACATATAATATGGTCAGATAACTATGCAGCATAGTTCAAGAATGTGTTTATGTTCTACTGGTTGTGTGGGATGCATCTCACTACAGGTGTTCAACATATGTAGAACTTTTGTGAAGTTGGGCATGGAAAGAGGGAGCATGATGGTGCAAGAGCATGCATGAAAAGAGCATTAGCATGAGAAGAGTTAAAGTATAAAGACAGTGCAAAGTTGATAGATGCAAGATCAATCATCGAGTGGTGTAATGCTTTGATGGATCCAAGTAATGAAGGTACATCTTCAATTCGTAGATTTTTTTGGTTGACGGATGATACTAACATTACACCATATGAGGATTGTTGTATACTAACAGGATCGAGTGAGCCTTGGATCAAATTCAGGTTCATGGAGTATTGATACATGTAAGATGGCATGCTTTTGCTTTTCATGTACAATGCAAGCCTGGAATGATTGTGAGTTAGGGGAGTGGGTTGAAAAATGGTTGATAAGTTATTTTAGCCCACTTCATACGTATCGCCCTTCAACGAAATTGGAACTAACAAAGATGGAATCATCAGTCAACTTTGACCACGTATCAGATCTAGTTCAACTAGGTAATATATCTACTTGCTTAGTTTTTGAAATTCCATATTTTTATCTTACGTTGTACTATATTTGTAATGTTGACTAATTTCAAGTGATTTGCTACACATATCAATGTAGGGCATGTTTATGCAGTTATTGCAGATGAAGACAATGAAGAGGGAACAAACTATTGCTTGTATCATTGTGTTGAGGCCAAAAAGAAATTGGAAGCCCTAGTTATAGATGGAGAAAACATTGAATACTCTATAGGCTCAGTTGTTGTTAGGGTACGTGCAGGATCATGATGGGCTAAAAAGTGGCAATATTATGGATATTTATAGGGTATGTGGTTGACGAATTTTTTTTATCCAAAATTGATGAAACGAAAAGGGTTTTTAGAGGAAATTCTCAGCTTTCCGCAAATATGAATTATGCTTTAATTTTAATTTAATAAATAATTATTATTTATTTTCTATTAGAATTACGACTAAAGTTCTGATTGATAGGCTAATTGAAAAACAACTATAAATTTCAAATGGTATCACATTTTTTGAATCCGAAACATGCATCACATTCTATGCTTCACATACTATAGGATTAAAAAAAGAGAAATTAAATTGCATGAAGTTTTGAGCAAGTTAAGGTGGTCAGACATATGAGTTTTTATATTTTTTAAAAGTTGTAATAAAAATTTATAATTAATTATTTACTTGGAAAAAATTCAAAAAAATATGCATCACATCCAAACATGAGTCCTCTACTTATATATAAAATCTTATAAAAAAATATTATCATTTTATTATGGTTAGGGTGGTCAAATAGACACCTACTTCTTATTTTTTCCCTGAAATTTAAGTACTACTACATTGAAATTTCAAATTTTCACTAAATAGATTCTATTTATTTTTAAATAAACCTAGTAGTTTAGAAACTACATTCAATTTTCTACAGATTATATTCTTACATATTTTTTTAATAATATAGATAACTTATTCAAATTTTTACGTCAAGTTGCCTAACACTGATTTTTCTGAATTTTTTGCCACTTAAGGGCCTATTTTTTCCATGATGATCTTGTACATACCTGTTACTAGAACGTGGCTTAGAAGGTACCCACATAAGAGTGTTAAATAGTGGCTATTTTAGGACTTTGACATGTATCGTAAGATTCTTCATTACTCAAACCTTGTCATAGCATCCAATGTTTGTTTGACAAAATATGGTGGTAGACCTTTGAACAAGACCTTCTGGAAGGTCCATGAGTCTGACCATGAGGCAATACTTGGCACAATAAAGAGAGATAGTAGACCCAGATTGTTCATTGGATTAATTTGTAAGTATATGCACAATGGTTTTTATTAATTTATACTTGTATGCACGTTAATTTTTTTGATGCCAATGCTATCATCTAATGTTGCTTTGTGTATCTGTAAGTAACCTAGTAAACATTGATTGGTGTCCCCTTGTAGAAAATGAAGATTTATGAGCCATCAAAGAGAATCTCAGCCAAAAAAGCAATGCAACATCCTTATTTTGATGATCTTGACAAATCTCAATTATGGTTTTAAGCCATTGCAAAAGTGTGTGTGAAGCTTAGTGAGGGAATTTCAAGTTATTCATTTGAAGTTAATCTTATCATGAGCACCTATGATGTAGACATTATAAGAGCATCTCAAATTTCAAGATATTATATTCATGAGAGGTGTTGTGTGCAATAGGTATCTTGGAACTCCTAGTGAAGATGTATGACCAAGAGTGACTAAGTTGAGAGACCACCATGCCTATCTATAAGTGCCTTCCATCTATTTTCATTTCATTTCCATTTTGGATGTTGTTTCTTTTTCTTTTTTTACTTTGCATATCTATAACTAAACTACTAAAAGTTGATTGGTCTCTCCTTGCATAAAATGTTGATTTATGAGCCATCGAAGAGAATCTCAGCAAAAAAGCAATGGAACATCCTTATTTTGATGATCCTAATAAATCTCAATTCTAATTTGAAGCCATTATAAAAGAGCGTGTGAAGCTTTGCGAGGGAATCTCAAGTTATTCATTTGAAGTTAACCTCATAATGAGAACCTATGATGTAGAAATTATAAGAGAATCTCGAATGTATGAGTGACATTGTAAAATGTCTATGAGAACAGAGTATCTAAGGCATTGTAATGAGATTTACTAAAATATTGAAATTTGGTGTAGGGGAACCAAGGTTATTGAGAAAATTTGGTTCATGGAAGTCTTAAGTTAGTTTTATGTTTTGAGTTTTGTCAATTGAATAATGTCATATTAGACCAATTGATTTATAATGTAGTAAGTCATGTTAGTTACAAAAACAATAGTTAGGAATGATTGGAAAGATATAGAATCATTTGAAAAAGCTATTTAAAGCCTCTTGAAGGCTCAGACATAATGTAATTTTGCTAATAGAAGAAATTCAAAACTAAAAATAACATTTTCTCGGTATTTTGAGTTTTATGAACTTTCTTTCCCTTGTACGGACCCTTATAGGTCCTTCTTGCTCTAAAACCTTTTGCATTGTGTGGTAGTGTGAAGTAGCTTTAGTTTGCATCATTTTGGAGGTTCTAAAATGAAATATTGAGTGAGTTCTCTTTAGTACTTTGTTGCTCCATTGATTTAACACCGTTTGCTTATTGAGGGTCTTTTAAAATGTGGATTTGACCCATTCCACTTTATGTTTCCACTATTTCTTGTGGAATGGGTCATGAAAAGTGTAATCTAATTGTACAAGGGATTTGGAAGGATGAGAGGTCATTTTGGTTAGTTTTGAGTGATGCCCTAGGGCTGGGCAGAGCAAAATGAATGTGAAAATGGAGGTTTTATGAGTGGTTTTAGTGAAATGTTGATGGATTTGGCTTGGTAATGGCATAGAATGACTACGCAGACCTAAATAGGTGTGTTGGAAACAATTTCAAAGTTTGGAAATCCCAGTTTATGGTAGATCTAGTAAAACCCTAGTTTTATGCATGAAAAGGGAGGGTTTGTTGGGACAACACCCTAGAAGCCTTGTGTTGGTATAATGATCAGTGAATTTGATGTTTTGAGTCACAATTAGTGACTATCCAAGAGATTGTGTGATTACAAGAAGTTTAAAAGGTACTTTGTTTGGAAAAGTGGGGTAATTCTAGTAGCCTTTTAGCAAGTTAGTTTGTTAGTTCTCCATGGTGGCACAAAGAAACTTATGGGGATATTTTTTGAATCTTGTAGCAGGACTATGGTAAGTCTCTGGTGATGATTTGTTGGCCTTTGTATGGCCTTAGCAATAGGATAACTTCATTTGCTGAATATTGAAGGCTAGAAGCCTTTTGAGTGTGTTTTGAGAAACTGAGTGTTTTAGTGATCAAAGATTGGGTTCATTTTTTGAGAATTGATTAGTAGATGTTAAAAAGAGTTCCTCCACCTTGAATTACATCAATAAGCCCTCTAACATAAAAAAATCCCAAAACCCTCTTCTTTCACAAGTTAGGCAAGGGTTTATTGAAAACCCATACTCCAAACCTTCCCACAACAAACAAAAACTTGAAACACCTTAAAAAAGGTCTACACAAGCTTAAAATTTCAAGAGATATCGCTGGCCCCAAATATTTCTTCAACCCCTAGCACTAAACCACCATATTCCACTAAAAAATGCACCATTTGACATCTAGGGAATTACTTAAAACCCTCTATTCACCTCCCTTACACACAAAACTTTGCACACATATTTTATAACTCTAACTAAGGCTTTCCATTAAGTTATAGAAGCATACAGTGGGTGAAAGGCTTAATATGACATTTTAATGCACTCAAAATCCTTAAAATACGGTATATATACCGACCCTCAGTAATTGGCTTCTAAAATGAACAAAATCACTTGAAATCCAACCAAACCAAAATTAAAATAGATTTAAGTATGCTTCCCACTGAGTTCCATCAAAAGGAGAGCACAATCACCTTGTACGAAACCATACAGCTCAAGGAAACATCAGATCCTAAAGTGAAAAAAGGTAGCAATGTTTGACGAGGTATTACTCAGACACCATGGTGCTTATGAAATATTAATCTAAACCAACAAGATCATGTTGTGCCTCTCTACAATAACCTCTCTTGGTCTTTTTCATTTCAGAGTGGTTTTCTAGTTGTGTCTAGTTTTCACTTGATGGAAAAAGTGTCAAATGCAAGCAATGCAAAGTTGCAAAGTGGTGCAACTTTCGTTCTACAACTTGTGTGACCAAACAAACTATTCCAATGCATTCAAATAGGTATGTTTATGCTAAGCATGGTCCTCTTTCACAACCAAACATGGGGAATTTCTCCTAGCTATGTTCAATTGGATCGATCCCTTAAGGGTCCAAAGTGCAAAATGACTACAAACTTCAACATGTTGTTACTCAAATACCATGATGCTTAGAAACTTATCGTCTAATCCTATGAGATCAAATTGGGCCCCTCTACAATAACCTCTCTTATTTTTTGATATCTCAAAGTGGTTTTCCTATGGTGTTCAGTTTTCACTTGATGGATAAGTGTCAAATGCAAGCAGTGCAAAGTTGCAAAGTGGTGCAACTTTCATTCTACAACTCGTGTGACCAAACAAACTGTTCCAATGCATCCAAATAGGTATGTTTACACTATGTATGATCCTATTTTACACCCAAACATGTAGAATCACTCTGAGCTACATTCAATCGGATCAATCCCTCAAGGGTCCAAAGTGCAAAATGACTACAAACTTCAACATGTTGTTACTCGGATGCCATGATTCTTAGAAATTTCTCGTCTGATCCTATGAGATTATGTTGGGCCCCTCTATAATAACCTCTCTTTATTTTTGTTATCTCCTAGTGGTTTTCTTGTGGTGTCCAATTTTCACTTGATGAAAAAAGTGTTAAATGCAAGTAGTGCAAAGTTACAAAGTGGTGCAACTTTCATTCTGCAACTCGTGTGAGAAAAAAGACTATTCCAATGCATTTGAATAGGTATTTTTACACTATAGATGGTCCTCTTTCACACCCAAACATGCAAAATCGCGTTGAGATATGTTCAACCAGATCGATCCCTTAAGGGTCCAAAGTGCAAAATGGTTGCAAACTTCAACATGTTGTTACTCAAATACCGTGATGCTTAGAAACTTCTCGCCTAATCCTATGAAATCATGTTGGGACCCTATACAATAACCTCTTTCATTTTTTTTAAATTTTGGAGTGGTTTTCCCGTGGTGTCCAGTTTTCACTTGATGGAAAATGTGTTAAATGCAAGCAGTGCAAAGTTGAAAAGTGGTGCAACTTTCGTTCTGCAACTCATGTGACCAAATGGACTATTCCAACACATCTGAATAGGTATTCTTACACTAGGAATGGTCCTCTTTCACACCCAAACACATGGAATAACTATAAGTTATGTTCAACCAGATCGATCCCTTAAGGGTCCAAAGTGCAAAATGGCTGCAAACTTTAGCATGTTGTTACTTGAATACTATGATGCTTAAAAGTTTCTCATCTAATCCTATGGGATCACGTTGGGCCTCTCTACAATAACATATCTCAATTTTCACTATCTCAGAGGCATTTTCCCTTGGTGACAATTTTTTACTTAGGGAAAAAGTTATCAAATGTAGGTAGTTGAAAGTTGCAAAGTGGTGCAAATTTTGTTCTGCAACTCGTGTGACCAAACAGACTATTCCAACGCATTCAAATAGGTATTTTTACACTAGAAATGGTCCTCTTTTGCACCTAAACACGTAGAATCATCCTGAGCTACGTTCAACTAGATCGATCCCTTAATGGTCCAAAGTGAAAAATAGTTGCAAACTTCAACATGTTGTTAATCGGATACCATGATGATTAGAAACTTCTCATATGATCCTATGGGATTGTGTTGGACCCCTCTGTAATAACCTCTCTCATTTTTTTCTATCTCAGAGGCATTTTCTTGTGGTGGCTAATTTTCACTTGTGACAAAAGTTGTCAAATGCAAGTAGTTGAAAGTTACAAAGTGGTGCAACTTTCATTCTGCAACTCGTGTGACCAAATAGGCCATTCCAACACATTTGAATGGGTAATTTTATGCTATACATGGTCCTCTTTTGCACCCAAACACACAGAATCACTTTGAGATATGTTCAATTGGATATATCCCTTAAGGGTAAAAAGTGAAAAAGGGAAGCAATCTTTGACGGGCTATTACTCAAAAACTGTGACACTTATGAACTATTCATCTAAGCCTATGGGATCACATTGGGCCCCTATACAATAACCTCTCTAGGTTTTTGTTTATTTGGAGTTGTTTTCATGTGGTGTTTAGTTTTCACTTGATGTAAAAAGTATCAAATGCAAGTAGTGTAAAGTTGCAAAGTGGTGCAACTTTCGTTTTACAATTCGTGTGACCAAAAAAATTGCTCCAATGCATCCTGATATGTATGTTTATGCTAGGAATGGTCCTCTTTCACACCCAAACACACGGAATTGGTTCGAGCTACATTCAACCAACTTGATCCCTATGATGGCATGCAAAACAATCGAAAAGAGAAACATACACACAACGATTGATTAGAATCCATTCTTATAGAATGGTTTTAGCTTTTATTAGAATCCATTCTTGTGGAATTATATTAAGTTCCAAGCAACTTAGAAGTAGATTTTTGAAATAGGTCTAAACTTGCTCATATAAGGGTTTGAGTGTAATATGTTGAAATAGGCCATTCCACCTATTGTTCAGGCTATGTCTTGGTGATATGGGTTTGATGTAAGTAGGAATAAGAAAATAGAATTGGTGAAGGCATTGGAAGATATTACTAATGCTGCCCCTGTTCAAAATTCAGAATTGAGGCCTCTTAAAAGTAAGGATAGAAGAGGTGAAAAGAAGAAATTGCTTGAAAATAAGTTAGAATAGGTTGGAAATAGGGTGAGGTTGTGGAGTTTGATGTGTTGAAAAGGTTTACAAGGATAGGGGAGGTCAAAAGTATGTTATGACATGATGCCCTAGTTGGGAAAATAGGGGTTTTGAATGAAAAAGAGAGGTTTGAGAGAGTAAAAGTGGGTAAAGTCAAGGGGCAGCATAATTTGGTGGTCAATTAAGTTTGTGCAGGCTGAATGAAGAGTGTTGGAAGAGGTTTTGAGGTTGTATGAGGTTCGGGTTCAGTTTCGAGGGTTCGGTTCACTGATTTGGCCAAACATTTTTGTAGGGGGGTTCAATTCGTTTTGGGTTCATTGGTACAAAAAACATGTAAAAACAATATATATATATATATATATAGCCTAGAAGCATGAATTGGGATTAGAATATCACATAACATCATATAAACAACAAAACCACCATAACCTTGAATTTCATTTAAAAAATGCATGATAAATATTCATCATTGAAACTTGAATTGTGGTGGCTTGATATATAGACTCTATTGATGCTAGGGTTCAATTTGTATGATTTTGGAAAAAGAAGCCAACTGAAGAATTATCAATGTTCTTCAGAAATCATAAGAATTTTTTTAGTACACTAGCCATTTTGATATCTTCTTGCAGTCTCAAACATTATTTTGTATCATTGTTACATTGGTCTTGAGAGTGGTAGCTTAATATAGCTCCACAATAAAAAATCTGGTTTACCTGTGCAGTGTAGCAGTGGCATAGGCAGATTTTTCTTTCAAAGAACCAAAGGGTGACTACACAATTGAAGTGTATAAACACATATCTTTTTTTAATATCAAGGATACTTTTTGAAACTTCCATGCATTGCTAATCTAAAAGGAAAAGTCTTTTTCCTAATCTGTATGCAGCCATGCTTTTGACATTGTCAAAAAGAGAAAAAAATCCTGAATGATGCAAAGGCATGGCCAAGCAGTTCTAACTCTTCACATGAGAGAAGAGAGATGTTGGAAAGTACATCAAGTCAGTGAGAAAAAAAGTGTAATGTGTTTTATTTTGTATTATTACTATGTTTCTCTATAGATGTGTGATAAATTCTCAGTTCAATGATGCAAAACAATTTTTGAAAAAAGAAAGTCGTGTCACAATCCACTTTCAATCTAGCAAGTAAAAATGAAAGCTTAGCGTCTTGGAATGAAAATGCTTGTTTACAAAACAAATGAATAATAATGAGGTAGTTAAGGTGTTTGAAGTGATTTAAAGGTCACTTTTAGGGTTCCCTTGGGTGTGGGTCAAAGTCAAGCCCCATAAAACATTAAAAAAATGTTCAAAAAAACACTTTTTGGATGCCTAGGCATGCAAGTTCTGCTTGGGTTCTCTTGGGTTATGCATGGGAAAACCAGACCAAAAAATGAAGGACCCTAGTCAAACCCACAAGCGAACCGAACTAGGACCTACACTAGGAGTGAACCAGGACCAAAACCAAGGCTAAAATAGAAGAACCTAGTAACATAGATAAAGTGTCAAGAAGTTGATTACTTCATCTACTCTAAATATTATTTTTTGCAAGTGTTGTGAAGATTATGTATCCTTTGCTAAATTGAGTTGTTCCAATCAAAGGATTAAATATATTAGAATCTTTTTATGAATCATTTCATGGAATACCAATTGAAAACATGTTTTTTTCTTTTAGGTAAAGTTGTTTAGCATCAATTAATTAATTTATTCAAGACAAACCATGAAGGGCAACAATGATCAATGCGAGGGCTAACCAATTAATAAGTATATACGTGAATAAGTCAAACATGTACATGTGGATAAGGGAAGCACAAGTAGTCACAAACATGTAAGCCTTGAAGTATACACACAAATACATAGTATACACAAATTAATACAAAGTATATGCACGAATACAAGGTATACACATGAAAATGCATGTCACAAAGTATACATTAGAACACACATAAGTCACAAAGTATAGACATAAGTTGTAAAGTATACATTTGAATACATGCAACTCATATCTATTGAACCATGAATTTATAATGAAAATATAGACACCATCGATAAAAAATATTTGTATTAACCAAATAGCCATGTACACATACATCAATATATATCGATATAAGTATAAAATATAGGTACAAAATAGCCATATAGGCTTACGAGAATACCATATAGGCATACAATTTCAAATACATCCAATACAAAATATGTACAAAACTGCCATGTAGGCATACAACAAAGGGCTATGGAATCAAAATTCATTTCTCTCCATGTGCTCTGGAAATAAATTCTTTCCCTTTGTTTGTTGATCCAATGGCGATAATTTTGTCACTTGTTTGTGTTGTACTCGAGGAGTGCTCTTGCTGCTCCTCCTAGTGTTAAGTTCTTGGTGAAGTTTTAACTGTTACAATAATAAGTAAAGACATTAATATATGGAAATTACATTATAAAAAATGATATATTTAAAAAAATAATCACTTACCTCCATCTCACAATCACTCTCCATGAGAAAAATATTCGCACGCCCATACTGAGGCATGCTCAAGCCCTGTATAAACCATCCAAATAGAAATTAAACTATGAATCAATAATGGTTTGATTTTTCACTAGAACTAACATCTATAACAATGAATGTAAATTGAAATTTGGTAATTTTTCTCATACCTCCCTTGTCAGAGCCATCAAGGATTGTATAGTGGATGAAAGACTAATATCCATTACCCTCGTAACATTTGGAGGTGTTTCCACCACCAACATTTGAAAATAAAACAACAAATTATTCAATCACAAAAACTACAATAGCGATCCACGTCATGACTTATAATGTATGAGGTTGTATAGGTATTTTCATGATGTAATAAGGCTTAAATAACCATTTTTTAGTTTGTAATGGTCTTTGATAGTCATTTTAGGTATAAATTATAAAGTTGTAGAATCTTTAAACAAAAGTTGTCAATCAATGTTGTAAAAATGCAAAAAGATGACAAGCAAATGCAATTGGAAGTTGCTCCTAGACTTATTACTTATGCTATGTGAAGTAATTGCATCACTACTTATGTTGAATTTCTAAACAACTATATTGTAGTTAAAATTTTATCATCTATCAACATCTAGTTATTAGTTATGGAATGTGAAGTAATGCTTTGAGTTTGAATGATGTACAATGCAACATAATCAATGATATGAATACAAAATACACAAATCTATTAAGTACAATTCATTAGTTAAACTCTTTATTCTATTACCTGCATGTAGGTTTGAATAAATCCACTGGCACTAGGAGGTGTTCCCTCAAAACCTCCAATATTAGCATGTTCAACATCCAAAATCACATATTAAAATACCATTCGTAAGACAATGTTATTAACATGTAATAAATTTATAATCGTTTACTAGTTACATACCCCACTAATAGGTGTACTGCAGAAAAAAGCAGTTGTAGGGCTAGTGTATATAGTCTCAACACTATGACCTTGCAATTTTATTAAAATCATAAAACTAAATTAGTTAATCTTGCATTTCAAAATTAAAATTTAATAAATTCAATTCAATCAACATGCTAACTTTTACCTAACTATCAATTCCATATGCCTAATACAAAATGTCATCTCCCCTCTCCATCTCCATAGTTGCAGATGGATCTTGCATAGCAGCCTCTTGAGTGTCAGTGGGGTCAAATGAACAAGTCACCCCGCAAGATTGACACACATGGGTTCGAAGGCCACCACTCAAAGAATCCCCTAGATGGCACTATAGGATAGGGCTATTATGATGGATGACACTTCAGGTTAAAGTATTGATCGCCTACAATGTCTCTACGTCAGCACTCTCCTTCGCAAAAAAAGGCATAACAACATGCTCACGAGGTGGCCTAGTGAGACCTCGTCTCCCTTTCCGTGTAGGATCCAGCTATGCACCAGGTCTATCCTAAGCCAACCCCCACCTCTCCCCTGGAAGTCCCTCATATCAAAATAATTTGGGATTTTGTTAAATATGAACTCACAATATAGTTTCCTAAGGAAATACTGCAAGACTTCACAATTGTTGTACGGTGGGTAATCAAAGGCCATGTACCACCTATCATAAAAAAGGTTCCTAATTTGTTGGTGGTGGCACCAATGAATAAGAAACCTCTTCACATTGAGGGTAAGATTTTGATTTATGCACGGGTCAATGAATAATGAGCACAAATCACCTTTTGTAATTTTAAAATCCTTTACATTTTTTATATGATAGTTTATTTGCATAATAAGCCCTAGCTTCCTACCTCCTATCTTTCCATCCAGTTATTTGTTTGCTAATTGAATCTACATTTTTTAGCATATCTTTCAATGAACTTGCTAGGGTCATTCTTTCTACTATTGAACCATTTGGATCACTCAACCTATTGATTAAATCCTCAATTTGTTTTTTGTTGTTCTCAATTTCACTCATTAAATTTTGTTGAGTGTCAGGAGAGTGTTGAGTGATTGGTGGAGGAGGTTGTTGTTGAGGTTGATTTTTTTGTTGAGGATTTTTTTCTTGAGGATTTGGTTGCTCTTCTTATTAAGGATTTTGAGGGTTTGTAGGTTGATTTGCATCTCCTAAAAATTCCAAAAAAAAAAAATCAAATACAATCTAAAACTAACAAATTCAAAACAAAAATAAAACAATCCTTACCTCTCACACCTCATCGTCGTGGTGCCATGCTTGTGAAGAAATAGCAACCGTTGGTGAATATTTTTGTACAATACCTTCTCCTAGAATGCAAGCATGAAAAATGGAGGTTTTGGTTGTGGTCACAACAAAAAACATAGTCAAAATGAAGAATGAATGAGTTTCACTTTTTATTTTTCTTTTCACATGTCATAACGCAAGCGCATTATAACGTGCTTGTGTTATAGGCTCATTGTGGTCGAGCCCCAGGCTCGAAAAACTAAGCCATAACGCAAACGCGTTATAACGCACCCACATTATAGTGCGTTCGTGTTATGACTTTTTAAAACTTTTTTTTGAAAGTGGCCACAAATTTGCTACCCATCTCCATGCACCTGCCCCCATACTAGGTTCACTTCAAGGTATGTTGTGATATTGCTATTAATCTCAAGGGGTTTATGGTTATCTCCAATTTCATTAAGAATCATTAGCATCAGATAAAATATTTTTAGTTTGATCATAAAATAATCTCATGAAATCAAAAGATTTTCAATAATATTTCAAGAACACCCAACAATTTTTCTATCACTTAATTAGATTTAGCTTTAAGCATTCAACAATTTCATAGAAATGAAATATTTTCAATAAATTCCCATTCATTCATCTATTTTTTGGAACATTTTTTGAAATTTAACGTCTAATCTAAAATAAGGCATCAAAATACTAAAAAAAAAATTCTCCCAGTTATTCTCCACGCATGCCCCAAGATTCAATCAAATCAAATAAAATCGCTTTATACTTCATAAGATTGCTTCACATCTAGGCATAAAATGGTGCAAGCTTTAAAGAAGGGGGTTTAGTTTGGACATTGAGTAGGTTCTGTATGCGCCCTTAAATGACACAACACACAGTCTTGTTTGGTTGAACTAACAAACTAGCTATACAAATACATGAGATAGGTAGCTATCAAATTGGCTTCGATATCGATTAAGTTCTATGTGCATACAATTTTTTAGACCAGAATGATTTAGAAAATAGGAAAAAAGAATAAAATTTAGAGAAGTTTTGGTTCTTCCGACATCCACAAATTTTGAACTTACCTTAAAAAGAAGTATCCCTTAGCCTTTTACAGAAGTAGGACACAGGTAGGATAAGACAAATACATGAGAGTAAATCCAAGGGACGAATCACATCAATGCACATGAATGTGGTGACTGTTAAGAAAATTGCAAATGAAGTCAATGAAAGTCAACCTTCAACTGTGCGTTGATGTCCTTCAAGTTTTTTATCTTTTTATTATTGCCAGGATAATAACTTGAATCTAGATATGATTCTATCCATGATTCAAATTTTCCTAACCGTCCATACTCGAACTTTGCATCACAATCTACTTCTCCTCCAATCACAAATTTTACCTATTAAATCCCTTTTAATTTCTTTTTAGTAAAAATCTCATGTAAATAAAACCATCATTAATTCGTTATCATTATAAATCTATCATAAATAACATGCTTTCAAGAAAATCATTTATTCTTGCATAATTATCTTTTAGACTAGGATTACTGGATCATCGAACCTCTTAGATAACCTTAAAATTTTAAAACTTTGCTTTACATTGTTATTCGGTACCCAATACCTAGTATTTAGCTTTACCCATGATTTTCCCAAACTTTGGTTTTATCTAAACTTCAATATTTACTGAACCTCAACTCTAAGACTAGAACACTTTGCTTTACCTTTTACATTTCTAACATTCTCGGTTCCCGATACCTGGTACCTGAAACACTTGAATTACGAAATACTCTTTCAAAAATATCTCTTTTCTTTTCACTTCTAGTGATCTTTCCAACTAGCCAACACCTACCATAAGCATTAGTTTTCACTTGGGGTCCCCAAGTCTTACATTCTTGGGGCGTGTTGTGATACCACACAACAATAACCTTGAAAAATCAAGAGTAGGTTATTTAGTTCAAGATGCTTTTACAAATCTCATCAATGCAACTTCAAAGAAACTATAAGATGGATCCAATAATGAACTAAAAGTGCATGTACTCCTTCTTGAACTTTAGGTTTGTAAAATATATGGAGTTGGTAACATGTAGATAGAAGGTAATTCTATGGTCATTATCAATGCTATCTATAAATGAGGATCTCCAAAGTAGAACATCAACAACATTATGGAAAGTGTATGGTTGATACTAGATTCATTTGTTGTATTCAATATACAACACATCTTTAAGGAAATAAAAGGAGAATCTAATTTCATAGAAAACTGTGTCATTAATAAGAAAGTTTACAATATTATCAGTAACTTGGTTGAGATATGGGAATCTTTCAATTCCACATAAAAAACATTTTTTTTTATCAAATTATCAACACTCAATATGTGGGATTCATTCAATCCATCCCAATGCATAATCCCTATGATAGTTTGTATCTAAGACCATAAAATCTAAGGGAAGCTTGGCACTCACACATGACCAAAGAAAAGGAATAACATGCATAAATAATCTGATTTAAAAACCATATTTTGTTCCTTTAAGTTTCACTTGTGTCTTGATCTAGCATTGGGAGTAAGTTGAGAATATAACCACTTTCCATTAAATTATAGCATTGCATCTCAGTTTAAACCCAATGGCTTAGTAGATTTTTAGAAATTTCCTAGAGTGGCAAACACCCCTATGTGGTTGGTAGAAAATAGGAGACATTACTTTCTTGGAGGGAATACATAATTGTATTTGAGCAAATCTTCAAGGAAAGCGATTATCATGTTACATAGAATCAAAGTGATTGTGAGTGATGCTTTTTGGTGGAAAATAATAGGTATAGGGTCAATATTGATGTGGCTTCCATTCTTGTTGGAATGCTCTTGGATGCAACTAAGCTATTAAAGGAAATAGTCAAACAAATCACCAATGTCTTGTCCAAGTCTCAATGGAGTGGAGATTTGAAGTAGGTTTTGGATTGATGGTTCTAGGGTTATTGTTCCTTCCATAGAATATTTCCTAGCAAATGTATAATGGCATTATTGCTAGTCCTCAAGTCCCCTTCATTATGCCTATTGGTGGACTCCTTGAGGATATTTGTATACATAGGTCTATACCAAGTTTTAACTTCCTAAAATACATTAGAGACATAACCTCACTACTACCTTTGATTGGTCTTTTGCAATAATAGAGGAGGATGAGTAAGATGGTGTGAATACAACATGGTGTGGTGAATAAAGGTTACAATAGTAGGGCCAAAATTTGGTTAATATTGATTGGCCTTCATAATTTTAATATATGTAATTTATATATATTTTTAGTTTAGAAAGAATGTTTACTTCTCATCTATAGACATAACTATTGTATTAAGATTGGCCTCCTCTCAAGGAACATAAATGTAAAATATTTAATTACTTAGAGAGGTGTAACTATAGTGACAACAAGTGATAAAGTGTAATAGTGTGATCATGTAACAAAAACTAACATATATTTTAGAAAAAAACTAAAAATATAAAATAACTCAAGTAAATAAAAATAGTTTCTCAAATAAAAATAAAGTAAAATAAAATAGCTCTTTAGTATCTAAAACAAAAGAAGTTCTTGGGGTGGGGGGCCTAGCTTGATTGGCTAAAGCATCTTGTTGCAAGAAAAGGGTCATGAGATCTAGTCTCCACCCATCCCTATAGTATCGAAGAGCGTGTTGCACCAACGTCACCGGTCATGTGAATTTTTTTTTACTAGGGACACTGCAATTTATAGGAGGGCTACCCGATTCCTATAGTCTAAAAAAATATTAACTCTTAAATAAATATAATAATTCAAAATTGATATCTTTCAACATTTTTAAATAGATATATTTAAGATATCTTTACTAATATTTTATAATAATCAATAGATAATCTTATGAATACTTTTCTTTAACAGATATATATTTATATATAAGATACAACAAATAATTACACAACAACCATCTTGATAGATCATCATACATTACACTACAATTTTTCCCTGAAATCAACCAATACCACAAATCCCAAATAAATGAATTCTGCATATTAATCACCATTCGAATGTAAAAATTTCCCCACCACAAAGGTCACATTTACGTAGTTGAAAAACTTGGTTCGCAGCTTCTTCCCGTGGACTTTTTATTTTATTTTGAAAAGGCCCCAAATCACATCCCTTTAATGACTTGTGGGGTCCTATTTGTCCTCTTCACATGGAACATCCATATTTTTAATTAGCCTGAATTCGAATCTCTTACTCCACTAAAAATACACTTACCCAAAGTACACACCAATATCCAAATTCAACTTTCTCAAGCGACTTAAATGATGAGAGGTTCAATTTAAGGTATATTTCAGTTTGTTTCAAATTAATAATAAATAATTTTAAATTATAATTAGTTATAGTTTAATTTGATTTTGAAAGTTATGTTTATTCAGTGGTTGTGAAATTTTATTTTTATTTAAAAAATAAAAAATATATATTTAAGGATTATAGATTATATGTAGACATTCAAAAAAATAATTAGGAATTCAATTGAGTAGATATCTAAATTATCACAACAATTTTGTGTTTAAAGTTAAATGTTTTTGGTCTATTTTCTCTTGAAAGATATATTGAACTTAGTTTTGCAAGAACAACAATGATGAAGAATACACACTTGTATTTCAAATCTCAAAGTTTGAATCATTAAGATTGCTACAAAAATGGAGGTTGCACTGCGAAACTCAAGATCAATTATTTACTACCTTTTTGTTGATTCCATAACTTTCAACTTTTTGTGTTGGGATACAATTGCCTTAATATCATCCATAATACATTATAGTAGATAGTATTGTAAAGTTTCAAAAACCAACCTAGAACTTTCTTGAAATCCTTTATTTCTTTTAACTTTTTGTGTTGGGATCAATCTTCTTTTAACCTCCAACCTTCAAAACAAGAATGCTCTCAACCTTCTATTGTCTTTTCAACATTCTATTTTTGTTACATAACTTAATTTTTATAACCTGAACCAATATTATTAAAAAATGAACAATATAATAGATTATCATATCATTAATGTATAAAACCTTAAAAAACTGATATATTGAAAGCATGAAATTTCATAATCCATGATAGCTTAGTTGGATAGTTTTTAGATTTGACTATATAAACAATTTTTTAATCCATGTCTCTACCTTCTCTTCTTTGACCAACTCATTCTGATGGTAGATTATAGAATATGATCGGAAACATTGATAAAAAATTATTTACATAATCAAATCTAAAAACTATTAAAAAAAAAACTGATATTATTATCCTCAACTTAAAATTCTAAAGTAACAACCAAAAATTGCTCTCTGAACTTCTTACTAGCCAGCACTATTATGATCAAATTGAAAGACAGTCTTACATTCATGGCAAATAATAAAGCTCAAAAAATGAAGAGATTTTTTTTTTTGTGTGTACCAAAGAAGCTAAAACATGTGATTGACAAGAAAATCGAACACCCAATCGGAGCTTCTATGGATTTTATTGTAAAGGTGCATGGATCTTTCTTAATCAAAAAGGGCCACAACAGGGCTCTTCACCACATGCCCTTTGTTATCAATCCAATTCAGATACCCATATGCAAAACGTGAACTTTTCTCCACCTCCACTGTAACAGTAAAATTTAGCTTCTGAAACTTGTCCGTAAATGTCAGACTGGAGGGATTCACCTCTACTTTGAGTCCTTTAGGGGACTCGACCACCGCCATATAATACGACTCTGCATCTCCTACATTCGTGAGCGTTCTCTTGAACGTTGCAGACGACTTTGAGGTTGCATTCTGGTTGAAAATGGCAGTAAAAGTAGGATAATTCAGCGCATCAGAACCCAAATCGAGGTCGCTGGAGCATTCGACTTTGTGTCCAGTGATGGCTTGAATTTGGCGGGCAGTGTAATTGAGGGTGCAGGCGAAGTTAACATAGTCCTCCACACTCAGGTCGTAGACCAGCCCAGGATCGATAGACTTCTCTGCATCCACATGCCCTGCTCCCAAATCTAAAGGCGTGGCAGGGCGGCCATGGCGGCCCAGATCGGTAATTGTAGCATTGGAATTGTCCAGCATGTAGGAAGTGGTCATCAGGGCAGACCTTATTGCGGCGGGACTCCAGTCTGCATGAACGGCTTTCACCAGAGCACTTAGCCCAGCCACATGTGGGCACGACATAGAAGTGCCTGAATCTATCATATACTTGTTTACGCCTCTCCTATCTGGAAGCGACGCCGCCAGGATATTAACTCCAGGGGCTATGATGTCAGGCTTCAGAATATTGGGGCTCGGAAAACTGGGCCCTCTCGAAGAAAAGTCGGCTACAGCGGGCGCGGGTCTAAAGCCCAGTACTGTGACACCAAACTGTATTTCCACTACAGGATTCGACACTGTAGAAGCGTACTTTACGACTGCATCCCTTGCTGCTTTATCTCCACTTCCTAAGACTATCAATGGAAAAGTGTCATCGGGGTAGGTCGTTAAGTCCATGTTGTCGACGCCCACCAAAACCAAAGCCACTGCTCCTGCAGCATTGGCATCGTGAATGATCCCAGGACTAGTATTCTTGATACACAGCAGCACAGTTCCATTCACTCTCTGCAATTCGGGCTTTTTATTGCAGGCGGGGTCTCCCTCATCGTAGAGAAGCGCAGTGGGAGGAATCCTGGCTCCTTCATGTGGATTGGAAGCAGTGTAGAAGGACGATCCATTCACAACGGTTCCATCGCCCAGTGTCAACATAGCTGCGAAAGCCCTGTCGACCGTGCTGGCTCCAACCGTGAAAATCCAGGGCGCCGCGTTATGCATAGTTTGTCGCAAAGGCCCATCGTTTCCCGCCGAGCAAACCACCAAAACTCCTTTCTTGATGGCCGCAAAGGCTCCCAGCGCTATAACGTCTCTGAAATAAGGAGTGTCCGAGTCGAAGCCGAGGGAGAGAGACAAAACATCGGCTCCGTCGTTAATGGCGCTCTCCATGCCGGCCAGCACGTCTGACCCGATGACTACTGCCGACCCTTTCAACCAAACGACCTTATACATCGCAATTCGACCCGCAGGAGCCACGCCTCGGGCAGTGCCCGAGGCGTAACCGAACGAGTTCACGCCTTCGACGTAGTTTCCTCCCGCGGTCGACGACGTATGGCTTCCATGACCCTCAAAATCCCTCGGAGAGTCGTAATCGTGGGAGAGGTCAGTAGTACCGTACATAGCCAGAGTACCTTTGTTGAAAAAGCGCGCTCCTATGAGCTTTTTATTGCAGAGCGATGGGTCGAAGTCGGTGCCGTTTTCACACTTTCCCTTCCATCTAGCGGGCACGGGCTCCATTCCATGGTCGAGGAAGCTCTGGCTTTCTGGCCAGATTCCCGTGTCCAGTATGGCCACAATTACGTCTTGCCCAAATCGGGACCTGGGCAAAAGACCCGAATTGGGCCTCAGTCCAAGGAACTCTGTTGAATGGGTGGTATGAATGTTTCCCACTGGATCGGGAAATGATAATACGTGCCCGGGCATCTCCTCCAGCATGTCCAGCTCTGACTGTGTTAATGAGGCGCTGAAACCGTTCAGTATAGTGTCATATGTGTAATGATAGAAATCCTCGGTCTGGGTGTTCTGATCAGTCCTTTCTGCTTTCACAGAAGAAAGTAAGGATCTATACCAGTGCTCGTGGGTGGAGAATTCATTGGGCATGACAGATTTATCCATGCAAACTATGTATGTTGAGGCGTAGTCTACGCCTTTTGCGCTGACGTGAGAGGTGAACACGAAGCACAGTAACAGCAGACGGAAGATACCGCCATTGTTTCTCATCTTGAATATCTGCAGGAGCATCAAACAGAATAGATAATTCCCTGGCTTAAACTTCTCATTTCTCAATCTATAAATAGGTAGCCAAAATGCAATCTTTAGCGGATGATGAGATGCTATTTTGACGTCGGCTACACCCCCAAGAGATTTCCCACTCACGCGTTCATGCCAATTATGTTTTTTACTTTGCTCCGATAAGCTCGCAAATTGATACGCATAGGGCATGATTTAAACAAATTAAAATAACCCATATTTAAATTGAAAAATAACTGTGCCCATATATTAAAAAATTACAAATATATTAAAGATAGGTAAGTAATTTTTTAATGATTCGATGAGTAGAAATAAATAAATCTTAAAATTAAGGTGAAAATAGCAAAAAGTATAAAAAAAATCAAAGATAATGAGGTTACACAAGAAAAAATTATATCCACTAAACTGTCTAGTGATATTCCCACTAATAAGAGTGACGAGTGTAAAGACAACCAAGATTTGGGTTTCCTTCTAGATGTGATAGATGAGGAACTATACCCTAATAGAAATGTCGTGGTGATCAAAAGAAGCCTATGTGGATTATCTTATTATTGAGTTGGATACATATATCCTAAATGTTGATGTGCTTAAAGTCTTCCTTAACTAAATTATGAAAAAATTAAAGAGAGGAGTTAACATTACCAAATTTATTGGTATCTAGTGAACCAAAGATTGTAATATGGCATGGATTGCTTTAAAATGGTTGAATTGCCACTAGCCTTATAGGTAAGTCTACTAGCTTTCATTTTTTTAAATTAAATTAGATAGAAACAATGTCATTATGACAAGCCCTAGTTTATAGGTAGGGTCAACTTGTATATAAGGCCTTGGTCCCCTAGATTTGATCCCCAACATGATCTTATTTTGGAGGTCCCTTGCTAGATCTACATGTATGAATTTCCTTAAGGATGTTGGTTTGAAGATGTGTTCAAAATAATTGTTGATTCATTAGGGGAATATATAGCTCTTTGATCATAAACAATGGTCAATATGCCACCTATGTCAAAATCTATGCCAAATTAGACCTAAGTAGGCATCAAACTCAATTCTATATTTGGGAGAATGGACTCAAGAATTGGATTATGAATGTCTCCCTATTATATGTTTCAAGTGTTGGAGAGTTGGTCATACAACTAGAAAATGTGAAATTAAACCTTTTCAAAAGTTGGACCAAAATAAGATACACGTGGATGAGGGGAATCCTAAGCAAGATGCTAAAGAAAGAGAGGGTAGTATTGATATTATAGCCAAGGAAATGGCCAATGAAGTTCTTGAAGAAGAAGAGGCTAACATTATTGATAGTAATTCTCCTAAGGAAGTTGATGGGGGAGAAATCAATTCCCCTATCCCTAGTAGCAGAACTCCATATGTGAGGGATATGTTTAAGGAGCTCAATATGGATAAATTCACAAATGACGTCATAGGTGAAAAGGACTTTGATCTTGATTCGAGAATCACTACAAGGTAGGGAAGAAGGAATGGTGGTAAAAACCCCATGATTTCTTTGGACATAGATGGGAGTAATGTTGGAGGCTAGAAAACTAAAGTTCTTAAGGTAGCAATAAAAGAAATCAAGGAATTGGAGAATGATATGTAGGAATCTATGCAAAAATTCATCAAGAAAGGAGGCAAGCACCTCCTAAAAAGAAAAAAGACATGAAGGTACTAAGAAAAAATATTAAGGGCTCATTGCCACTGAGAAGCTCTATCTTCTAAAATGGCTTATTGATTTGGAAAATATTGACATTCTATTATTATAAGAAATAAAAAACTAATTATGATAGCTTTTAAAATATTCTAAGAAGGATTTGGTAGAGGGGACAAGGTTATTTTGTTGATGTTGGAACAAATTGTGGGTTGGCCTTGTTCTTTGGGATACAGTTAAGTTGGTTGGAAATTTAATCTCTCTTTCTTCCAATTGTATGAATTTGTTGTATTTACATCCAAGGGAATTTTTCTTGTGTGGTATTAGACATTTATGATCCTAATAATGAAGCTAAGAAGTTAAGAGTTTGGGAGGAAATTTTAAAAATGAGAGATGGGTTCAAAAAAGATAATTGGCTTTTGGGTGCTAACTTCAATGCCATTCTTTGCTCAAAAGAAAATTTTGGGGTGGGAAGTTATCTATCATAGATTTCCTTACCTTTTAGATCTTTTGTAGCAATCTAGAAGTATTTGATATTCCCCATAAATAAGGATGGTTCAATTGGAGTAATAGATGGCTAGGGGAGGAGTGTATTCAAAGTAGACATAATAGAATTTTATAGACTCAAAATATATTTTCAATATTCTAATTATCTCCTCTATGTTTATTCAATTTGGATGGTCAATTCATTGACCTATTGAGATCTACATTCAAAAGGGAAAAAAACCTAGGCATGTCCATTTAAGATGGATTCCTTCCGGTAAATGAGAACCCTATGTTTTAGAAAAATTTAAAGGAATGGGAGAGTTGAAATCCAAGGATGTCACGGATACATAATGAATAAGAAGCTAGCCTATATCAAGAAAAAGATGAAATAATGGAATACAACTAAAATGAAATTTGTTTCAAAAATAGTTAAAGATAGAAGCTAAGATCTAGGTTGTTGAAGTAAAAGTTATTGAGGAAAGCTTAAGTGAAGGTGGAAGGAAGGAGGCTAAGTATTTGTGAGATGATGTAACATCCATCCTTTCAATACACAAGTAAACTCATGAATTTACTAGAAGGTAAATCAACTTAGTAAACATGAGAGAGAATTTTTTTTTTTAATTGCATAAGCACAAGAATAAAGTATAACTTTTCCAGATAAAATTCAAACTTGAATTCACATGTACTCATAACTAGAATCAAGATAATTCCTTACAATATTCATTTATATCACATAAGATACACTCAACATAAAGAATAGTTTTACCTCATAGGTTTTGACTGTCGTAAGCCAGAACATGGAGTTCACTACATTTGGAATGTTGATCTCTATCTTCACAAGCCTCAAAGAGTCTACTGCTACAGAGGGAGAGCATCATCCGAGTGCTTTTCCTCCAACCACAGACTCAAATGGTCCCCCGCACACTTCCTAACTGGAAGTGCCCCGGCCCTTCATGAAGGATAAAGATATAAGGATTTGTCAAGTTTCACCATCTGAGTCCTAGTGATCTGTCCTACAAAACTCAATCGACCATACAACTCTAGATCCCTTCTAGCTAAGTATGATCATTTTGATTGGTCGTTCCATCTAGACACACACCTCTGACTCGTCTTAGAAACTATCTCATCCTATAGTTTTTCTTACTTTATTTGGTATTCTAGGCTCAACTAGTCAGTATAGAAAAACCATTCTAGTCAATCCGACTTAGAATTAATCATAACTCATTCTAAACATGTAATGTAAAGATTTAGATATTTCAAACCTTTTCAAAAGTCCCTTATTACATTCTTGCAATATCTAGGGTTTATGACGTCCTGTCATTTACTTCACAAGATTCAATACCCAACATCTCAATGTGTTTAATCGAGTTTCAACATTATCGAGTTGCTACATTATCGAAGACTCTCTTAAAGTGTTATAAAGACTTCCTGTCTTTCTCTAAAGTTTTCTCGACCTTTCACTGTCAATTAATATACATATATATATTTACACAATGTCATATCTGACATAAGAGTTACATATTTCCTATATCCTCCTTGATTCAATACTAGGGTTTAGCTTCTCTAACCCAATACATGGAAATATCAAACATCCTTGTTCTCCATAGATAATAGCAATAGTGAAGCAAAACATAAGAGCAATTACTTCTAGTCTACCCAGACAACTTAGCATTTCTCAAATTGACATTTCATATAACACGAATAAGCATGATATTCGAGGAATGTCCTCATTGATATATATATATACCTTAACGAGTGTTGTTACTTCTCATAGCTAGTACTTTTACTAAGTTCAATCCTTCAACCTTAATAGGTTAGATTCGTAAAAGACAATAAATTGCTTCCAACTTCCTTGTCTAGTCAATTTTATTCACATTCAAATAAGGAAAGGGTATAAACTCATATGATTATCATCCTTTACTTAAGTATTTTGCATATACCTATAACAACAATCTCAAGTACAATAGACATGCAGGTTGAGTTTCGGTCTCCCAACATCACCTTCTTGAAGTTGGTTACGACATTGATACCAAGTATTGGAATAATGAAATTCCTTTATACACATAGTTCTAAAATAAGTTCAATAAAGGCTATAAGATCAACATCAATACATTGACAAGATCTCTTTCTCTCTTGAGAACCATGACATAAGCAACCAATGTTATCAAAGGCTATCTAGGGTTCCACATTCGTGGGTCACCCATTTCCTTAACATGTAATACAAATTTGACAAGAGGAACTCTATTTCCTACAAAGAAATATTTTCTATGTTGTAATCTCCTTACTTCAATATCATGATGATATTTTATAATCCAAAAAGTCCCTTGAGAGAACTAGCAAGATTTCATCTATTGAGCTATCCTGGCCTTTAACATAGACTAAAGGATCTAATCCATTTTTCTTAGTTTCCTAGTACTATCTTAAAATACAATTTCAACAATATATGACAATACAACATAAGTATAATGCATTTGTTTTCTCCAAACCTCTTAGGTGCTATATAATTCCTCATTACTCTAGGAATGTGAATACGTTATACGATAACCATTCTTTGACTGGAGTCAATCGAATAATCCTAGAAGTTCTATTCACATATCAATAATTACAGTCCTAATGATAATCCAATGTTCCCTATCTTCATCTTAAATGGATTATGAACTCATACAAGTGTTTCCTCGATACCCTGAATAATCTAAAACATAATTGTTTAATTCTTTAAGTGTTATCCGATCTCCAATCTTGGATATTCCAAAAGAGATCAATATCTCTCTATTGCTCTCGATGAATGGGTTTCTAGCACAAGTTTGTCAACGTATCCAGTCCTATTTCTCGTGTTAGGAAAGCAGAGCAATCTGAATATACTTATTATTGCATAGGCACTCCAATGAGAGATTCATCTCTGGTTATTGTTAACCACACTAGATATAAATTGGAATGACATAATGAATTTAAATGTTAGTGTCGAATAGAATTTAAAGCTCAAGATGTATATCAGTATACATGAGGACACTCAACTTTACGTTTATTTCAAGACTTTACCCTTGTCTTTGAGACTTTATATCTCTTAGGAATTTCCATTTCCAAAATGACCCTTAAGCTACAGGAGTTTATGGTGAACACACAAGGTAATAGGGCTAACTCATACCTGAGCAATTCTCCCAAACATATTCAAATGTTACATTTTATTGGCTCCTCAAGTTTGTGTTGACCTTCTTGTGATACGTCACCACATTAAGTGTCTTTCCACTGGCTCGAGCTTCCTCCTTCACTACGCACCCACCCACATAAATCTTTCCTCGGAGCTACAATGAATGCATGTAATGTACAAAGAATGGATTTCTTCCAGATGCTTTTGACACCTTGAAGCAAAGGACATTCCCGCCCCATCCCTTATTCCTGCCACTTGAAACACACACAGGAGATGGATCTCTCCCGCAAACGGGTGTCATTTTTAATTCTTATTGTACACTCTCCTTCACTCTCACCCCAAGAGGAGTCATCTCTTAAGCTGTGTATTTTTAGTGTAGACAAGAGACGGGTCCTAATATTTTTGCCCCAATCACCTACTGTCATACTATCAAACTTATTTCATGCAAAATTTCCTGTCCATGAACAGACCAAGGACTCTTTTCTGTCCTCTCGTCCCCCCCCTACACACCCTTTTTCGATAGTTAAAACTCCCCCTTCTCTTGACGCCTCCCCCCATTATAACTGTTTCTTGAATGACAGTTAAGGCCATTACCGGTGGTTGCAACAGCACTCAGGCATGTGTGGGTGACTCAGCAAGTGACAACGACCAATCATTGATCATGCCATCATAGGTACGAGTTGATAAGCATTGAGATTCGATGATATTAGCATAATGATAAATAACTATATATATATAAAGAACTGTCACCTCTTAATGCTATGTCGCGTCCTATGGAATTTTCATAAGGCATATAAACTATGAAATACATATAAACATAAAAGTTAAAGTCATCAACAAAGATTCTAAGAGTTGAACAATTTTCATCAAAGCAATTTTCCCTTCTTGAATAAAAGTTGGATCCTATCATTTAACTCTTGGCATATGTAGCCATTTCCAATTTTCAACATATATCTTAACATAATAATACTTTAAGAAATATTAACATCATGGGAAAGGTTGACGACATAGGTCGTTACATCGTCTAATTGGCACTTCGTCGAAACAAACAAATTCAATGATGATCATAAATGATCAACGTCCACATGTAATATCATAATGAGAGTCATTAAGTAAAAATGTTTAAAGATTGAACACACATAAATGACAATCAATCGAGAATTAAGAGTTGGTAACACAATCCTACATGATTGATGACATTGATCTTTTTGTCGTCTCTCAGTCGTATTTACCCCATAAAATGAACTCAAATATGATCATCATAATGACTTTCTTTTGCAAGGAATCGGGCTATCATATTAGTTCCCCCAACTTATTAAGCCAATAAAACTATTATCAAGAATAGACAATAATGAACAACCAATTTCGCAATTGATGTCATGACATAAACTCGTTACGACATAAGAAACATCGTGCTCGACAAAAAATTGTCTCAGTCATAAAACAACTAATATTCAATCTTGATGACATCACTATCCCCAAAACGACTAGGTTGACGTTAAGCAACTAGAAATAGACTTAAGACGGTGGCAACCTGCTCTACTCCTTATATCTATTCCCTTCTCTCTGATGATGCTCTCCCTCCCTTTCTCGGAGGGCGGAAACCTGATTCCAAAATGCAACTTTCCTTCACCAACTAAATATTAGTGTATTAATAATCATTTCATAATCCTCATGAAGTCATCACATCTTGACAACTTTTAAACACATGACAAATTTAGTGAAATAAATGTAACTCAAGAAAACATTGATGTCTCCAGACATTTTTCCTAAACATCTAATCATCGAATCATGCGTAATCATCTACTAATTACTTCAAAAGTAAAAAGTAAAACATAGTTAAAGTTAGGGATGTAACATATGAGCTCAATAAGATTTTAAGGACTAACTTGAGACTTTTTATCATCATAATTCTAGAGTTAGTTGGCTTAAGGAGGGTGATCATAATACCAAATTATTTCATTCTTCCATGAACATTAAAAGGAATAACCACCACATTATTAGTACATAGCTAACCAATAGTTTACTTATCAAGGATAGGGAGGAAATAACGATTGAAGGTTTAAACTTGTTCAAAGGTTTATTAGCTTCTATGTTTGTTCAAGATAAGGAGATGCAAGAGTTCTTGTTACAAAATATTTCCATAACAATTATGGATGATTATAATGTCAATCTTCTCAATATATTTTCTCACGAGGAGATTAGGAAAACTAATTTTAATTTAGGGGCCAAAAGGCCCCTAGTTTGGAAGTTTTCAAGCAAGTGAGAGGATTTGAGACATTGTTGATGAAAAAGTTTGGTTGGTTGTTGATGAGTGTAGACATAGAAGGGTGATATTGAAAATTTGGAATTCTACCTTCTTAGCCCTTATTGCCAAGGTTAAAACACCTAGTATTTTTTATGAATTCATGCCTATTACGTTATGTAATACTATCTATAAAGTGGAAACCAAAGAGATAGTGTCGAGGTTGAACGACCACCTTCGCAAAGTGATTTCAAAAGAATAAAGTGGCTTTTTAGAGAGTAGATAAACCCTAGATGGAACTGTGATTGTCCATGAAGCTATCCACTCTATAAATGTCAAAAGTAAAGATGGAATGATCCTGAAGCTTGATATGAATACGGCTTATGACAGAGTATCTTGGGATCTTTTGCTATCTATCTTGAGGAAATTTGGCTTTTGTGAATGTTGGTGCAAGTGGGTTGTTAACTGAACTTATTTTTCTTCGTTCTTTCTCATCAATGTTTCTTTCATGAATTTATTTGGGGCAGGGTTGGGTATCACGAAAGATAACCCACTTTCCCCTTTTGTATTCTTGATTCTTACTAAAGCCTTAAGTAGGGCCTTGAAAGCTGATTCTAATTCTGGTAATTATGAAACCTTTTGCACCATCGTAACAGGTGAACATGAAGAACAGTAACAGCATACAGAAGATACCGCCATTGTTTCCCATTTTGGATATCTGCAGGAGCATCAAACAGAATAGATAATTCCCTCGTTTAAACTTCCCATTTCTCAATGCAATCTTCAGCGGATGATGAGATGCTATTCGACCTATTTTCACGCTTTGACGTCTGCAAACATTTCCTCATCCATTCATGCCAATCATGTTTTTTCCTTTGCTCCGATTTGCTCGCGTGTTTAATACGCTTAGAGCATGATTTCCCAACAAATTTTTAAAAAAAAAACCATATTTCTATTAAATAATAATAACGCTCATATATCAAAAAATACAAATATATGGTAAATTTTCAAATGATTTGACAATTAGAAATAAATAAATCTTTAAATGTATGCGTAATATATATAGGAAAAAGAAAAAAATATGGTGACAATAGCAAAAAAATATAGAGAAAATTAGAAGGTAATGAAGAGGTTACACAAGGAAAAGTTATACCCACTAAAGTGTTTAAAGATATTCCCACTAAGAAGAGTGTCGTGTAAAGACAACCAAGATTTGGGATTCCTTCTAAGTGTGACAGATGTAGACCTTTGCCTTAATAGAAATGTTTTGGAGATCAAAAGAATTTTAAGAAGCTTATGGTTAATCTTAATATTGAGTTGGATATATATATCCTAATGTTGATGTGCTTAAAGCCTTAATCAAATTATGGAAAAATTAAAGAGAGTAACCAACATTACCAAATTTATTGGTATCTAGTCAACCAAAGATCGTATTATAGCATGGATTATTTTATAATGGTTGAATTGCCAAGCCTTATAGGTAAGTCTATTAGCTTTCATTTTTTTCAAATTGAATTACATAGAAACAATGTCTGTATGACGAGCCATGATTTATAGGCAGGGTCAACTTATATATAACACCTTGGTCCCCTAGATTTGATCCCTAACATGATCTTATTTTGGAGGCCACATGCTAGATCTACATGTATAAATCTCCTTAAGGATTTGGTTTGAAGATTTGTTCAAAATAATTGGTGATTCATTAGGGGAATATATAGCTCTTCAATCATAAACAATGGTCAATATGCCACCTATGTCAAAATCTATGTCAAATTGGACCTAAGTAGGCATCAAGCTCAATTCTATATTTGGGAGAATGGACTCAAGAGTTGTAATATGAATGTATCTGTATTATATGTTTCAAGTGTTGGAGGGTTGGCCATATAACTAGAAAATGTGATATTAAACCTTTTCAAAAGTTGGACCAAAATAAGATACATGTCGATGAGAGGAATCATAAGCAAGATGTTAAGGAAAGAGAGGATGATCTGATAATCTAGCCAAGGAAAAGACCAATCAAGTTCTTGAAGAAGAAGAAGAGGCTAACATTATTGATAGTAATGCTCCTAAATAAGTTTATGTTAAATCTGCTAAATCTTTATATTATTCTATTTTACCAAAGTTGCAAAGCTCCAAAACCAAAGACCCTTCGTGATTAACAACATTTTTGCACAACAAACCTTGAGTGAGCATAGTACATCAAGACCTAACATTCCCGAGCCTTGGGATGGCTAAGATCATCTTTAACTAGGAAATCTTAGTGATATTTCAAGATAGATAGGTTCTTTTGTTCATTTGGCAAAGATTTATTTGTTTGTTGGTGTGTGTGTAACATCCACATCAACAAGAGGTATCTATGCATATGGTGGACACCAATCCTTCTATACTTCATATGACTCTTGCTGATGGCACAAATATTGCATATGTCCCCCTTGTTAATCCTGGGATCAATGTACATCTCACACTCCTTTGGGCTACAATGTTCCTCCTCAACATGAATTCATACCTTGAACCTCTACCTATATGCCTAATCTGTCTCCCCCACCCTTTAATCTTGTTCTAAACACCCTATTGAAAAATATAGGTCAAATATATTTACAACTAGCTAGCCTAGTTAATGCCACTTTTCATTCCACCTTGCAAACTTACTACCACTATAATCCCTTGGCCCTCATTATTTTGAATGTCCCTATTCCCCAAGGGTTAGAGGTTCTAAAGCTTGAAAAGTACAATGGCAGAGATGATTCGTAAACTCACATCTCATCATTCACTTCCATGTGTAGTGATTTTCTCTATCAAGATGAGTTATTGGCCAAACTATTTTCACGGTCCCTTAAGGACACTACAATAGAATGGTTTTTCTCCCTTCTTGAAAACTACATCTTTTCCTTTGAGCAATTGATTAATCAATTCTTACAACAATTCTAGGCTAACATTAGGTTGAAGGTCACATTCATTGACCTCATTCATTGCAAGCAAGGAGCTCACAAAAGGGTGACTCACTTAATTTCTCATGTTTCCAATCTTTCTTTTCTCAAATCCCCTATGCCCTACTTGATTTTGATGTCCAACAGGTGTTTATGGGGAATCTATAGCTGGTACTTTGGGAGAAAGTCCTCTTAATGAAATACCCATCCATCGTTCATCTGTGTACTGCACTTAGAGATTACCAACAAAAAGTGATGCAATATGGGGTTCCTCCTCATCCTCCCATCTCGATAATCAGACAACTATGCCTATCTCAGGGGAGTCTAGAAAAAACAAAGTTGTAGCGAACGTTATTTTCATTCCTATTGAGAAGAACATTGTTGGACTAACTAGATCTTTATAAAATTACCTGAATTTCTTATGCTAGTGTTCAAAATTTTCTATTAAAAGATAATTTAATTTCTCTTCCCAAATTCATACCACTTCCCAATGATAAACCATACCCTAGTTGGTATGATGCGCAAAAGTTTTATCAATATCATTGTGTCCTAGGTCATGACAACAAACATTGTGTACGTCTTCGACTTGTAGTAGAGGACCACATAGATAGTAGTGCCATCCAACTCGACGATAGAAAGAAAAATTTGAACAAATATATAAAGCCAAGGCTAATAGCCAACTGCAGATCTACACATACCCATTTCCATCTTATTCTACCAACTTGATCATTGTTGGTTCCACCTCTTCTGAATCTAGTCATTGTGAGTATGTGAACATGGTCTCATTTACTCCTATTCCTCCTATGAATCATGTGGATAAGATTTCTAATATAACTTTCACACCACACAAATTTCCCCTTAATAGGGAACCTTCTCCTCTTTACATCCCTGCTCAAGTCAACTAACATCGTAACTAGTTTTATGGTTGACCTTGCCAATATAGTATGTGTTATCACAGAGGAGACTCTTTTCATTAATATTTTGTATAAGGAGAAATACGAGGAATCAAAGGCTATGATCTATAATCATGATCCATCCTTTTTGGACCACCTATTATTTCTATTTCCTTGATAGTCTTTGTTGGAACCAAGTCCATTAATGTTCCTTTTGTCGTGATTCCTAAATTTGACCTATTTAGAGTGAGACTAGGCATTCCATGACTAGTCTCTAGGAATGTGGTCACATTAGTAGTCCATAAAGGTCTTAAGTTACCTCATGATGACATAATGCATACTATCCATGACATGGGATACAAACCCCTTGTATCACATGGGGGATTTTCATTAGACCATGTTGTTGGCCTGCTCTTATTGGGCCTTTACCACCCCATGGAGACTTGTTTTACAAGGCTTATTTTAGGTACAAGACCAGAGCTTCATCCCCTATTGCTACCTTCCCCCCTTTGTCTCATGCCATTTCCATGAAGGCATCTATGTGTATGCAACAACATTCTTTGTCTTATGCACCTTCTTCTTCAAAGGCTACAAAAAATCATGCTCCCTCAAGTAGACCTTCCTCTTCTGCCACAATTTCACAATTTCTAATGTTATCCTTGATTCTTTCTACTATTCCTATCATAGGGAACGAAAAAGGTGTGCGTGATTGTGAAATATAAACCTCAAGTTTTCTAACTCCTAGTTTCACCCATAATCCCCTGCCCTACCTTGTATGGTAAGGGAAAGCATGCAATTGGAGTTGGAACTTCTTTTGTTGCTCCTATATCTTAGCCCCCTTATGTCTCCTCTTATTCCTCCACCTGATTCCAAAGAAAAGAATGAAAAGGATCCCATGGTCGAGACTCGGGTCTCTATTTTTTTGGCACCTCCTATCCCTCCTAAGGAGCTTATTCCTCAACCAATAATGACCATGAAGATTACTCCTCCAGTGGAGTAGGAAACCCCAGATTTTTCTCAGCTAGAACCAACTTTCACATGAGCGCAAGCATTACCAACAGGAATTTCATCGAGAGCATGATTCCTTATAGAAGACTGAGGGTGATCCTTTTGTTTATTTTCTTGTTTAAGTCTCTACTAGTTCTATTCCTATTCCCATTTCTACTCCTATTGCTTCAGTTTTTGCTTCTAGCTTCCTTGATGGATCCTAATGAACCCTACAACAAATGGGTACAAGTGGTCATCACTCCTTTAGAGCCTCCTTTGATCACCTCTCTCCCTAATCTTCCTCGCTTTTCTGAGCTTGTGGATATGCCTCACACAAAGGTCATATCCACTATGGCTCCTTCTATTTCTTCTTCTTTTGATGAGAGGATTCTGCATCCTCATCTAAAGCGCAAATTAGAGCACGTCCTTGCTTCAAAGGATAGTTGTAAAAATATTTCTTTATCTTCTTCATCTCATCCTAGTTTGGTTTGTTCCATTCTTAAGATGGAGGAGTCTCCTTCCTTGAAGTTTTCCATTGTCCCTCCTTTGTCTAGGCCAAAAATGACACCTTGGCTCATCCACCACCTTCTATTTAGTCATTGCACTCCTTAAAGAAGTACATGTTTGACTCGATGGAGGACATCCCAACCCTGTCATCCCTCTTTGCTAAGTCAATAGTGTTAGCCTCTTAGGAGCTCCTAGATGAGGATGTTTAGGCGGCCTCCTTGTCCCTTGCTGCAAGCAAGTCATCCGGTACTACCCTCACTAGCCTCCCTTTGCAGGCTCATCTTCCCTCCCCTTAAATGATCTATATTCGAAGTAGGATGACTTGTTAGAGGTATTGAACTAGAGAAGTACCTCTTCTTATCTTTAGATTAGATTTTTGTGTTTGTTTGTATTTCCCTAAAGGACCCTTGATACCCTTGTAGGTACTTGGATACAGGAGATAAAATCTATCACAAAAATTTTCTATATGTTTCATCATTCTTCTACTTATCGTAAACTTTTCTTTTCACGTCGAGAATGATGCAAAGCATCGGGGAATTTAGGCCTCTTCCATGTTGACCCAAATTTTTATTCATCTTCATATGCTCTTCTTATTATTCCAATTTATTTTGGGGGTGATGACAATTCACATAATGTATATTATATATATGGATATATTTATGATCAGTTCTAACCTTGAATACTTGGACCCCTTGTACTTTCGATCTCTTTATCCTTGCCTTTTCTTGATGTTGTGGATTCTATGTGTCATCCCTTGCACAATAACATTCCATGGATACGTCTCGCTATGTATATCATGACACAATTAGCTCATTGTCTTTCTTCTCCATAGAAAAACTTGTGCTCCTCTACATAGCACATATCATTCTAGGGGGGGCTATCATATTTAAATATTCTTATATTTTTCAAAAACTTGTCTTAAAAATCATGATGTCTTATGGTCTCGTCATCTAGCTTGGGGGCAGCTTGACTAGACTTGTATTTTATCCTAATCTTGTCATCTAGCTTGGGGGTAACCTGACTAGACTTTCCTTTTATTTGGTTGTCCTATAATTGAATTTGCGACAACCGCATTCCTATTCACTTGTTGTAGGTCTCTAGCATAAAAAAACTTTCTATCCATACTTATCAATGATTTCTTTATATTTGATCAAATTTTATCACGTCTATTGTTTACTTTTTCACCTAACATGTTTGTCTATAGCTAACATGTTTTTGGTGTTCAATTTACAATCAACTTTGCAGAATAGAAGGCCAATGTCCTCTTCATGTCTTGGCTTAGCTTCACAATCACATATATAGGATCGAAGATGTAGGTGCATCCTATTCATCCTAGGTATATGCTAGATCCAACCTCTTTCTCTCTACTATAGCTCACATATGATAGAATGTACATGCTTGCTAAAGTGGGGGAAAAATGTAATATCAAAAATTACATCCTATGCAATTTCAAATTCCATAAACCTCCCCTTTAGATAAATTAAACTCTATAATGCAATTTCCCTTATTATCCCATCTTAAATTAATCCTTACCCATTCATTCCCGACCATTAAGGTAAATTTATGTCTTGGATGAATGTGTGTCGTGCAAACATTTGCACATCGCATGAACGCCACAAATAGATTTTGGACTGCACTAGTTATTGAGACATTATGTTTCTTGCCTATTTCTCACTCATAAAAACACTAGAATGGACCTATGCATGCATAAACCTCTCAAAACTCCTCATTTTGCATCAATCTTACTATCTTTTCTATTCTCAATCAATATTTCTCACATTCTCAATCTCTTTCAATATCTCTTTCACTTTCTCCACCTTTCTTTACCACCTCCATTGCATTTGTGTTCTCTACATTGAAGCTTTAGCACTATTGGCATATCATTCTCAAGCTTGGGGATTGCAGCTTCTTCCTTTTGACATTCTCACTTGCTAAAGGAAGCTAGTCATAGTCTCTCTACTGCATTGTCTCTTGATTTTGTTAGCATGTTATTCTAGCACTTCTATCTTTTATTTATTTCATCTATTTTATTTCTATATCGATCATATCTAGCTATCTATGGAGGTGGAAACACCAACACAAGGTTTTGACTAAGGCAAGCCCCTAAACAACCCCAACATCTTCTCTCGGTCTTATGTGTGTAGGTATTGAAGGAGCATCATTGTTGGAGGCTTCATTCTTAGAATTCTTGTGAGTATTTCCTTGCTTTCTTCTTGTTTTATTATGCATTTTCCATTTATTTTAAATTTTTTTATTGTATATTTATTTCTCGAATCTTAGGAGTTCGGTTATCAAATTGTTAGTAGGTCCTTAGTAGTCTTTTGTGATAGTCTTGGTTTTTAGTCTATACAAGACACCAACATGTTGCATAAATGTCCATGCACCTTGTTTTCATCCTTAGCCGAGAGCTTGTCAGTTTATCCAAAGGACCTTTGTGACCCACTCTTTCAATTCCTAAAACTATCTCATCTTACTTCTATATAAAAAAACCACCTTTATTGCTTTATCCCATCACCTGGGCATTGATCCTTGAAGTAGTTGAGGACCATTTTCCCCTTTGGACCTCATCATCTTGAGGATGTCAAATCTCCTCCTCTATAGGTGTGGGGACAGTCTTTCAAGGACATATATACATATGTTCCTCTCTCATATCATTGGTTGAAGTGGATTTTTAAATATGACAATGAGGTTAATTTGTAGCTATTTAATGCAATACTTGGGAAGGATGGTGTGGTTGACATTGGTTGCTTTAGATTGCATATAATATTTATCATTATTTTTAATAATCTTACAAATATGATAAGGAATGATAAAATTAGAAGTTGTATTATAGAGCTTCTACTTAGATTCAAGGAGGAAGATGATGCAAAGAAAGGAGATATTTCTCTAGAGAGTTGAGGTATGTGGTAGCTAAAAAATTATGATAGGTCTTGAATTCTAATATTGAACCTTTTCTTTAACAACAATAGGAAGAAGTGCATGAGCTAAGGGTGGATAATCATACATTGGAATTGTTTTGTGAGGTACTATATATATGGCTATTAGACATATGATGATAATTTTTCACAATGGTATGGCTAACATTATTGATAGTAATGCTCCTAAAGAAGTTTATGGGGGAGAAATTAATTTCCCTATCCTTGGTAGTAGAATTGGAACATGTGAGGGATATGTTTAAGGAGCTCAATATAGATGAATTCTTAAAGGATGCCAAAGGAGAAAAGGAATTTGATCTTGATTGGAGAATCACTACAAGGTACAGAAGGAGGAATTGTGGTAAAAACCCCATGATTTCCTTGGACATAGGTGGGACTAATGTTGGAGGCAATAAAAATAAATCTAGTAAGGTATTAATAAAAGAAATCAATGAATTAGAGAATGGAATTGAAGCGTCTTTGAAAAAATTCATCAAGAAATGCAAAAAAATCCTCCTTGGAAGAAAAAAGGCATGAAGGTACTGAGACAAAATATTAGTAGGCTCAATGCCCTTTAGAATCTCCATCTTCTAAAATGGCTTATTGATTTGAGAAATTTTAACATCTTGTTGTTACAAGAAATAAAAACTAATTATGATAGATTTTAAAATATTCTAAGGATTTGGAAAAGGGGATAAGGCCATTTTTTCAATGTTGGAGCAACTGGTGGGTTGGCTCAATTCTTTGGGATAAAATTAAGGTGGATGGAAATTTAATCTCTTTTTCTTCCAATTGTATGAATATGTCTTGTATTTGCACCCACGAGAATTTTTCTTATGTAGTCTCAAAATGTTTATGATCCTAATAGTGAAGCTGAGAGTAAGATTTTGGGAAGAAATTTAAAAATGAGAGATGGGTTCAAAAAATACAATTAGATTTTGGGCTAAATACAATGCCATCCTTTTTGCAAAAGAAAATTTTGGGGTGGAAAGTTATCTATGGTATATTCCATTTCCTTTTGGATGTTCTATGGAAATCTAGAATTATTTGATATTTCCCCTAAATAAGGATGGTTCAATAGGAGTAAATGGTGGGTTGGCTCAATCTTCTAATTATCTCCTCAACGGTTATTCATTTTGGATGGTGAAATCATTGACCTATTGAGATCTACAATCAAAAGGGCAAGAAACTTAGGGGTGTTCATGTTTAATATGGATTCTTTTTGGTTTAAGAACCCTAGATTTAAGGAAAAATCAAAGGAATGGGGGGTTGAAATCCAAGGATGCCATAGATACATATTGAATAAGAGGCTTGAGTATATATCAAGAAAAAAGTGAAGGAATGGATACGACTAAAATGGGAAATCTTTCTCAAAATAAGTTAAAGGTAGAAGCTAAGATTTAGGTTATTGAAGTAAACATTATTGAGGAAAGCTTATGTGAAGATGGAAGAAAGGAGGCTAAGTATTTGTGAGATGAGCTCGATAATATTTTAAGGATGGAAGAGATGTTTTGGAATCATAATTATAGAATTAGTGGGATTAAGGAGAGTGACCATAATACTATTTATTCTTTCATCTTTCCATGAAAATTAAATGGAATAAAAACCACATTATTATTATTAACTAACCAGTAGTTTAGTTATCAAGGATAGGGAGGAAATCATGATTGAAGGTTTAAAATTGTTCATTTAGGTTTATTAGCTTCTATGCATGTTCAGGATAAGGAGATGCAATATTTGTTGTTACAAAATATCCCCATAATGATCAGGGATGATTATAATGCCAACCTTCTCAATATATTTTCTCACAAGGAGATTAGGAAACCCACTTTTAATTTAGGGGCCAAAAGGCTCTAAGTTTGGATGGTTTTCAAGCAATATATTTTAGATGTTTTGAGACATTGTTGATGAAAAGGTTTGGTTGGTTGTTAAGGAGTGTAGATGTAGAGGGGCGATATTGAAAATTTGGAATTCTACCTTCTTAGCTCTTATTCTTGAGGTTAAGACCCCAACTATTTTTGATGAATTCATAGCCATTACATTATGTAATACTATCTATAAGGTGGCAACCAAAGCGATGATGTTCAAGTTGAAGGACTACCTTGGAAAAGTGATTTCAAAATAATAAAATGGCTTCTTACAAGGTAGATAGATCCTAGATGGGATTGTGATTGTCCATGAATCCATCCACTCTATAATTTTCAAAAATAAATATGGGATATTCCTAAATCTTGATATGAATAAGGTTTATTCCATAGTACATCTTGGGATCTTTTTTCATCTATCTTTAAGAAATTTGGCTTTTGTGAATCTTGGTGCAAGTGGGTTGGTAGTTGCATTTCTTTTTCTTCCTTATCTCTTCTTATCAATGTTTATTCTATGAATTTGTTTTAGGTTGGGAAGGGTATTTGGAAAGGTAACCCTCTTTCCCATTTTGTATTCTTGAATCAAGTACTAAATCTTTAAGTAGGTCCTTGAAATTTGATGCTAATTCTAGTAATTTAAGAGGGCTTAAATTACATCAGGTAGTACCAAGGAAGCTAATATTATTCAAAGGGCTTAAATGTCACTCATACACAATTTATTGATGATGCCTTAATATTCAATGAGGCCATTACCAAGGAAGCTAATATTTTTAAGAGAATACTAGAAAAAAATGATGTTGATGCTAGTCAAATGGTTAATACAATCAAATCCTGAATTTTATTCTTGAACAATGATTATGTAGAAGGGATAGAGGTGTAAATAATTTGTAAGTTTTTTATTGAGAATCTTACAAGAAAATAATTAGGGATGCCTTTGATTGATTAGATAAATTTTGAAGTCAAATGGAGATCTATGGTTGAAAAATTATAGAGTAAACTCTCCTCCTAGAAAGGAAAATGGTTATCTATCACTAGGTGTATAACCTTGATCAAGGCCTCCTTGTCCACTATACTTATTTATGTTATGTCTATTTTTAAAATCCCCAATAAGGTGGTAAATGTGATAGAATATAGACCCAGGATTATTTTTTTGAGTGGTATTGAAGTAGTAAATAATTTCAACTTGATTATATGGGAGGCTATTTGTAAATAAAAAGAGAACGTGTTCGTGGGATCAAAAATGCCAAAGAATAAATATGGATTTAGGCATGAAGTTGGTTTGGAGGATTTATGAAGAAAGATGTATATTTTGGAGTAGCATGCTTCAATAAAAATATTTGGCTAACTCTCTTGAGACCCTATTGATAACAAGATCTTAGCTAATGGGTTAAGTGTTTAGAATTTTTTGATATTTTATTTTAAGGGAATTTACTCCAATATAAAATGGAGCTTGGGATAGGGTGATAAGATTTAGTTTTAGAGAGATAGTGGATTGAGAAGGATTCCTTAAGGGATATTGATGCTATGATATTGTTGATTACCTATTTTTAAAATCATGTTGGCAAGAAGGTAAGAGGTTATTGAATTACTATGGGTGGGATGAATAGAGGGATTGCTCCTGACTTTCCAAGGAGTAGCAATAATTTTTTGTGTGACTCATCAATATATTTTTTTCTAAAGTGGCATATTCCTTATGTTGACAAGGATGGTTATTTAGTGTGGGATTGAAACAACAATTCCTGTAATTGTTTTCCTCATCTTACCTTTCCATTGTTGAGAAATGTATTTCTCAATTGGATTTTCTTGCCAAGAATATTTGGGATAACTACAAGCTTCCCAATGCTAATCATTTCCTCTATATTATTTCTTAGAGTAGGGATATATTGCAAATTCTTGGGAAGGTTGTTCCTTATAAGTGTCTCTTATTTAAGGTTAAGGAAGAACCTAATGAATAATTTTTTCTATACTCTATTTTTTCTTTCCAAATTTGGTCCTAGTTCTTAGGAAAATAAAACTATGGTTACCAAATTAAATTCTTTTCATTTTAAACTCATATAATCTTATAGGCTTCAAGGAACATATCAATACAAGTTGTATTATGTTTGAAATAATTTGGAGTCTAGGAAAGAGAAACAATAAACTTGTGATTGAAACCCGTGCTAGACCTTCCCTCTTGCCATTTGATGTCTTTTAGCTCTCCAACAAGAGTAGTAGGGTCTAAAGTGAATTCATCTTCAAATGTAGCCACAAAATGATTCCAAGAGGAAATGGAATACTCTAATAAACCATCATACCAAATATTTGTCTTTCCCATCAATGGGGTATGTGCAAGATCATGTTGGGCCAAAAAGTGGCGATATGATGGGTATGTGTAGGGTATGTGGCTAACTTTTTTTTACCCAAAATAGATGAAACGGAAAGGGTTTTTAAAGGATATTCTCAAATTTTCAACAATATAAATTATGATTTACTTTGAATATAATAAATAATTTTTATTCATTTTCTATTTGAATTATGACTAAAGTCTTGATTGATAGGCTAATTGAAAAACATCTATAGCTTTCAAATGGTATCATATTTTTTAAATCCAAAACATGCATCACATTCTATGCTTCACATACTACAGGATTAAATAAAAAAATTGAATTTCATGAAGTTTTGACCAAGTTAAGGTGGTCAGACATACGAGTTTTTATATTTTTTAAAAGTTGTAATAAAATATTCATAATTAATTATTTACTTGGGAAAAAATTACAAAAAATATGCATCACATTGGGACATGAGTCCTCTACTTATATCTAAAATATTATAAAAATATATTATCATTTTATTGTGGTTAGGGTGGTCCGACACCTACTTATTTTTTCCCAAATTTAAGTGCTAACATTGAAATTTCAAATTGTCACCAAATAGATTTTAAAAAATAAACCTAGTAGTTTAGAAACTACATTCAATTTTCTATAGATATTATTCTTACATATTTTTGAAATAATATAGATAACTTATTCAAATTTTTACATCAAGTCACCTAACTCTAATTTTTTTGAATTTTTTGCCACTAAAGGGCCTATTTTTTCCATGATGATCCTGCACATACCCAATGACCTAACAAATAATCTCATTTATATGTCCTTATCTTCAAACTAGTTCATTTCTCCATGAAATAAAAAATACCTTGAAATGTGCATTCCCTTGATCACTATCATACCCTTTGAACGTTTACATCAACATATGGACTAAATATTTTATTATCTTCCTTTCATAATTAACCAAAAAAGGTCAAGTTACATGTAAACGAGATCAAGTGGAACAACATGGGGCTAAGAAACTTATTTTTCTATAATAGTAGGGTGTCTTTTTTATCATATGGTATTGATTTTTTCTTCGCATTCCCTTTTGAGCTCATTGAGCTTATCTATCCTTGACATGTTTTCAAGTATGGATACCTGTAGGTTTGAATTTGGATTTTTATTTTGTGTTGGGCTATATGAACAAAATGGGGGCTCATCCTCATAATAGTATTGAATATTTTCTTTATCATAACATCTACGGTTTGAATAATATACAACATTTTTTGATTTATCCCTTTGGTATATGATTCCACTCTAGCTATCCATAGCTTGCTACAATTTGATTATACAGAGTAGAAAATATAGGTAAAACAAATAATTTGTTTATTTACCAAGAAAGAAACCATGCTTCAAAATATGAAAGGAGAAAAAAATACCTTATTCTTATCTACAATCACTTGATATGTGTTCATTGTTGCAAGTATGAATGAGTATGGTGGTGTTGTCATTAATGTTGTCATTGATGTCAACACAGTATAGGTTGTTGCAGAGAAAGGAAACAAGTGATTGCAGGTGGTGCACGTATAGTTGAGATACTATTGAGATGTTGTGAGTACATGGAGCTATCTTTATGGTGTTGTAGGTGTGCTGATATGATGAGTTACCAAGTGCTTTTGAGAAAATTAATAAATAGTGAAGTCATAATTGTGTGTGTTCAAAATATGCTCTAGTATGTGATCCACATTTCTTTTGTGTTGATCCTATGCTTGTGTGGATCTGAAGTATTATTTATGGACATCCTTGGGTGATATATCCTAGATTATAGCTTCTGGCTTGATGAAGAGTGAAAGTTGTGTTCATTGATGTGTGAACTGCTCTCACAGAGTTATTTGTCTGTGGACTATGAGAAATGTATATACTTTGTAGTCCTCTTGTTTCAGGTCTTTTGGATCTAGAAGAAGGATTTTAATGGTGTTATCTATGTTCTATCAAAAATTTTTGTGGTTTGGTGCTCTAGAAGACTAGTTTCAGAGTTACTATGTGTGTCTATACAGTCCAGATGGGATGATGAAAAGTGTTATGTGTATGTAGGTTGTTGCAGTAGCTACAAATGAATATGAAGGAATCTAAGATGTGTTCCAGTGTATGGTGAAGCATTTTTTTTGGTCTGCATGTTATCTTCTTGTTGCAGAAGCGTGTACTTCAAATTTTATTGGTGTTTTCATTAGGTTTGGTTAACCTAGTGTTTACACATCATGCGAAGGATAAGTATCAATTAATAAAGAGTTTGATTGATCCAAGATGTTGCTTTGGGTTCTGGTTAAGTGTTGGTTTGGTCTGCTCTCATTTACATCCACCATGGGAATGTTGAGTTGCCAACCTAATTTGAATTTGTAAAATGAAGTGTGTGCAGCCGACCTTGGAGAAAGTTTCTAAGGTTGAAGATGGTATAAATAAAAGGAAAGATGTTAAGGATTGTAAGTCACAAGTGTGAGAAGCAAGGTAGATGCAAAGACAGTGTGAGAGTGAATTGAGGCAACAAGAACTTCTATGTATTAGACTCCTAAAAGCAGCGAGCCAATGGTATCTGCAATTTTTTGATCAAGGCTACAGATGTGTGCAAGTTGTGGTGGATCTTTTGTTGCATTGAGATACTGTTCTCTCTGTAACATTCTTATTTCTATCTTTCTATATTTTTAGATAGTGAGCCTCTTATTCAGACAGTGAGTCCTATATGAATAGTGAGTCCTATCTTGGGCAGTGAGCCTCTTTGTAAACGGTTTTGCAATTCTCTTATATTTTGAGTTAATCCTCATCGTGGTTTTTCCCTTATTGATTTTTCCACATAAATCTAGTGTTTCTTATGTTGATATTGTTTTTTTGTCATTTGCACTTCATGCTCATACTTAATAACAAATTAACATGGATGGAGAGATAATAATTGTTTGAGATTTGTGTGATTGGTGACAACTGATTCACCCCCCCTCTCAGTTGTCTTGTGCATTTCAACAATTGGTATCAGAGCTTTGGTTCCTTAGAGAAGAGCTTAACGGCTTGAGGTAGATTCAATGGTGCACAAATTGACAATCCTTGTGTTTGATGGATTTGACTACAGTTTCTAGAAAGTGTAGAAGAGAGGTTACCTGATCTCTCTTGGTTACAAGACTTGGAAAGTTGTTGAGACAAATATGTTGAGCCAGAAAGTGGTCCTTCTTCTGCGGATGATATTTTTTCCTATGAAGAAAATGAAAAAGAAAGGTATGCAATCTATAGTGCTTTATCTAAGATTGAACTGACAAAAGTTATTTCATTAGGAACTGATTATGAAGTTTGGGAAAAGTTGAAAGATATCTATGAAGGAAAGGATAGAGTCAAATTGTCAAAGAAGTTGACAACTAAGCACAAATATGAGAACTTGAAAATGGAAGAAGGTGAAGACATTGCAAGTTGCTTTCATGGGGTTGACATTGCAGAAAATGAAGTCAAAAATAAAGGTGGTACTCTGAAAGATGAAGATGTTGTGCGTGTGTTGAAATGTGTAGAGTGAGCTATTCTAATGTCAACACAAACCTTAATGAGATAGTTTACATTCAAATTTTGAAGCAAGTAAAACTACTCTATTCATAATACAATCAAACCTTTCAAATACATATCATTGTTCTCTATTTCTAGGGATTTATTAAACAGTTTGGCCCTCATATTTCTATGGACACAAAGGTTGTTAAAATGACTACCTAGAAAATGAGATTTGATGCTTAATATGCAAGCTAAGATGATTTCTATGTACAAATGTGTGGTGGAAGGATTAGTGGTATGCTCCTAAATGAAACAAGATGATGGAAAGGATAATGGATGCAATGATAAATGAAGGATGATGTTGATGATAGATGAACAAGTGGAGAGGAGTGAGATGATATGCAACTATAGTGAACTATCCATGATTATGCATGTGCTCAAATGCAACAAAAAAGCAAACTAACCTAAAATGTAACTATGATGCAATGGAGATGGTAAAATGTAACTATGAAGCAATTAATTAATCTAAGGTGAGAATGAAAAGTAACACATGATATGCAAGCTAAGTATAAGACTCCATGAAAGCTCCAAGCTCCTATGAAAAACCTGCATGGTAACAATACTCAAAGTGTGGATGGAAAATGGCATTATAACACTACTCCAATTTGTTTCTCAAAATAGCATTATAACATTACTCAAAAGGTGGATGATAAATGCTAAGGCAAGAGGGTGTATTTATAGAGTTTCTCAAGCATTTTGTGAGGTGGCACCTATCAACAGTACAGATTCAAAGGAGACAAGATAGACGATGGAGATGAAAGGAATCAACATGTTGTCTCCTTGACAAAGGGAAACATTCCATGTGTGTGAAGACAATCCCTTGATCAATTGGAAGCATGCCAAATGTATGAGATTCCAAGTGTGTGAAACAAAGACCCATGTGCTCCACATTTGTTGGAAGTGTGGGGGAATAAAGCCATGTGCCTTTTCTCATTGGTGGAAGTGTGTGAGGATAATTCTAATTAATAATTAGGCTTATTTATTTTCATGCGACCTTTATGAGGTGGCACACAAAAGTTGTAGAAATGTGTTCTAATTCTTAATTAAGATTAGGGAAGATTAATTAAATAAACACGTTTAGGGTTTTTAGTTTATTTAATTTAGAAGAATGTGAATTAGGAGAATTAAAAGGAAAGTGAACAATATAAATAAAGACAGACCTTATTTATATGTAGTTGAAGTATTAATCAAATAGGTTGTATTTAATTAATTGAATATGATGACCGTTTTCAGGTGTATACATTTTTCCCCTCTTTGAAGTGATGTGTTTACGCGTTGCTTCAAAGAAAATTTTAATGTTGATGCTCAGAAAAGATTTCAATGCCCCAGAACATGCAAGATTTCGATGCCCCAGACCATGCCCCAGACTTTTGAATTTCAAGTATTGACAGATATCTGCCCCCTTAGGAGATAAATTGGTGAATTTTGGAGTTCTTGAAAAATTTTGATGATTTTTTATTATTTGATGATGATATGATGCAGATACGATTTATCTCCCAATAAAGAAATACTAATTCCACTAGTTGATTAAATGTTGTCATTCTTTTCCTCCTTGTGTTTGATGGTCGTGTTCAACCGATTGTTTGATTTGATGATGTTTGATGATGTTGATAGAAAAATTGACCTCATGGTAGGTGAGGATCAATGATAGGATGATATTGATTGACCTCATGATAGGCGAGGATCAATAATAGGATTGATGATTGACCTCGTGATAGGTGAGGATCAATGATCGGATTGATGATTGACCTCATGATAGGTGAGGATCAATGATAGATTGATGATTGACCTCATGATAGGCGAGGATCAATGATAGCTTGATTGATTGATGAACCTCATGATAGGTGAGGTGCATTGATAGATTGATGATTAATGGACCTCATGATAGGCGAGGTGCACTGATTGATGATCCTCATGATAGACGAGGTTGGATTGATTGATGAACCTAATGATAGGTGAGGTTGAGTTGATTGATGAACCTCATGATAGGTGAGGTTGATTTGATTGATAAGATTGTTGATTTGTGATATGTTATGATCATAGGAAGATTTATGCATCTGGTGTAGGCAGATTCAGATTTGATTGGGTGATGTGGTTTGACTTCTCTAATTGATTGATATGCCCCAGTATAGGATTGATTAATGTATTGAGACTTGATGATGTACCAAGACCTGATGTATACACTGATTCAGTTGAGACAATTATGATGTACCTCTTGATTTGAGACATTATGATGCAGTGCCACTTTTGATATTGATGTATCTCTCCATACTTTGGGATATCCTCGTACACTTTGACATTATGATTTTTGATGTTATATGATATGCAGTGATGATTATGATCGATCGATGTGACTATGATGTTCATATGATGATGATCATGATGATTATGATGGATGCATTTGATTTATATTTTATGATGATGATGATATGATGTGCTATGGATGCAAATGATGACGCAACTGATGTGTTATGATCCTAGGATGCTTTTATGAATGATTCCTATATGATGTATGTGATGGATTTTATGTTTCTGTTCTTTTCTAATGCAAATAAATGGTGCAATGGATGAGTAAATGATGTTTGAAATGATCACATGATGATGCATATTTTTTTTGATGTTTATGTGATGTTTATATGTGATGATGATCATGATGATTTATTTGTGATGCATGCAATGATGATATGAATATGCTTTATGGATGATGGATTTGATTATGCAAATGATGTATGATGTTCTGTGTGATGATTATGTTGAATATGTATGGATACGATGCAAATGATGTGTAATGTTTTGTAATGATGAATGATGATTAGGTGATGCAAATTGTTATGTTCTAGGGTCCTTAAGCTCAAATAAGGGAATCTTTCCAACTTCCAAAAGTTGTGAGAAGACTACAGTAGATTGATCTTTTAAGCTTCATAACTCTAACATATTTCCCCACTTTCTTGGAAATCTGAAGAGACTCACTTATTTAGGCAAAGTGGATGACCTGATTTTGATGTTGGAAATGATATGCAATGTATGTCCTTTTTTATTTTCTTTTTTATTTTCTGATGCAAATATTATGAGGGAATATATGAATGTAAATGATGTGAGAATTTTTTCTAAGATATGCAAATGATGATGCAACTGGTGTGCAACTAAATGAGAATGATGTGTTTTTGGTTAATGTCCAGTGTACTCAATCCATTAATAATAGAGATGACACCATTTGAAATTGTTTTAGCATTGAAAAACCCCATAAATACACATGCAATGCTAACATGAATGCAATCTAACTTAACTATGCAAATCTCATTTTCAAAAGTTGTCATTTATATTAACCAATTTTTTGTGCTTTTTATCATCATTGGGCCTTTAAAATGTTGAAAGTGAGTACAAGCATCAATGGCATAGTTTAGACCAAGATGACCTAAGTACTAATTCCATGATGTTTTAAAATTGCAAGTTAACACAAGCTCTAAGTATAATTAAACCAAGATGACCTGAGCATCGCTTGCGTAAACATACAAGAGTTAATATTTTTCCTATGCAAATTCAAAATGTCATCAGTGATACTTTGTAGCACACGTCTCGCAGAAATTTGCATAGTAATAATGATAAACTCATAGACAACAGACAAAGAAAAATCATACTTCGTCCTTGCTTCTCTAGTTCGATACATCATTGAGGAATCGAGAGCTATGATATAAAAAATAAAAGTAGAAAAATTTGAACTTTCATGTTTAATGTGATAAACCCTTGATTCAGAAAGATCATCATCCATTTGAATTTTGTGTTTGTAACTTTGGTCTGACGATTGTTTTCCTATTGGTTCAAGATCAAAGTTTATTTGCCCCTAGTGAGTGCAGGATTTTTCCCCCAGTGTAGGGTGTGACACGACCATGACAACAAAGACCTAACCTAAAAACCTATCCTAGGGGCCTCAAGGGTTGATCAACATATTAGCCTTACCTATGTTATACACGTAAAGACCACGCAGTTCGATTGATGACACGACCAAGATTTACAAGATGAAATAATGAACATAGCGAACACCTAGAAGACCGACCTAAAATGTCTTAATGGATAATCAAAGATCACCCTTGCCTACGTTCAAAGCTCAAAGACGACGTAGTTCAAACAAAGACTATGTTTTTGACTTTTTGACTTTTTAACCTATTTTTGGATTTTGACATGTTTTGAATGTTTTTGGATTTTTGATATGTTTTGAATGTTTTTGATATTTTTGATATTTTCAATTTGTTTTGAATGTTTTTGATATTTTTGATTTGTTTTGAATGTTTTTGATATTTTCGATTTGTTTTGAATGTTTTTGGGATTTTTTTTTTTGACCTTGAGAATGTACAAGAATCCAATCCAATGTAAGACATGCCCCCAGTGTGATACGATAGGACAAACTGATTTTTAGAATGGGTTGAGTAATGCCAGGGGATACCATAATACAAACACTGGATCAAGCCATGATGTGGACATGAAAACGTGACAGACACAGAGATGGAAGCATGATGGATGAACACTGTAGAGCAAGTCACATAGCCCAAGATAGATGGAAAATTCTTATTTTATGCAAGGCGCATGTTTGCCAGGATTTCACCAAGGTACTTTCCCAAAGTGCCACCGAAGTGGTTTTCGCTAGAGGACAATTATTTTTCTTTACTGTTTTTAATCCTTTTTCTAATATTTTTGGATTTTTGCTTTTAAAAAAAAAAATGGTATTTTTCTAGGACCTTTACCAATGCACCAAATGAGCTAGGTGTAAAACCTTTTGAGATGCAAGCTGTTGATGGGTTCGTCAAACAGATCCCCTTCTAGTGTGGATAATTGATATGCTCCTAATCCAAAGGCTGATACTATGACAAAGGGACCCAACCAGTTAGGTTCAAAATTTCCCTTCTTCTCTCAATCTTTTTTATTATGGGGATTTTCTTTTAAGACTAAGTCACCCACCTGAAATGCTCTAGGTATTACTCTATGATTGTAGCTCCTAGATATCCTTTGTTGATAATCTTTTAGGTGATCAATTGCATGCTATCGGCATTCATCCAACAATTCTAATTCTTGTAGCCTAGATACTCTATAATCCTTGTCTGAAATCATCCCTTTAAGTGACACACGTAGGGATGGTATCTCAACCTCAATAGGTAGAATAGCTTCTAATCCATAGACAAGAGAATAGGGTGTTTCACTTGTTGGGGTGCAGATACTAGTTCTATAAGCCCACAATGTCGGGTTTAGTTGAACATGCCAATCACGTCCAGCTTCATTGATGATTTTCTTTAAAATCTTCAAGATAGTCTTGTTTGAAGCCTTTGCTTGGTCGTTCCCTTGGGGATAGTAAGGTGTTGAAAACCGATGTTGGATATGGAATCTTTCACAAAGCTCTTGAACATCTTGATTCTTAAAGGGCTAGCCATTATCCATAATGATAGATTGAGGGACACCATACCGACATATGAGATAATTTAGAATAAATGAGGAGATTTGCTTCCTGGTGATGGTGATTAGAGGAACAACTTCAATCCACTTGGTGAAGTATTTTTTGGCTGTGATTATAAACTTATGTCCATTAGAGGAAGAGGGATGAATCTTTCCTACAAGGTCCAATCCCCACTGGAAAAAGGGCCATGTAGCTATGAAAGGATGCAACTCTTGTGCCGGTGCATGTATCAAGTTTCCATGAATTTGACATTTGGAACACCTTTTGACATATTGAAATGACTCTTTCTCCATATTCGGCCAGTAATACCTCAATCGTAATAATTTCTTAGCTAAGGTTAAGCCACTTGAATGTGTGCCATAGATACTTTCGTGAACCTCTTGTAAAGTGATTTCAGCTTCATTACACTCTAGACATCGTAGAAGAGTACCATCCAAACCTTGTCTATAATGTACATCAGCTATTAGGGTGTGGTGAGCCGCTTGTAGAATGGAGTTTCATTTTTGGTTTCGAGATAAGTTAATTGGAAGGGTATTGTCTTGTAGGTAGGTATGGATTTCTCCATAGAGGGAAATTTGAGGGTCAATAATATGGCATATCACTTGGGATTTTGGATCTTCATAAGCTGGGTTGGACAGTTGTTCTACCATGAATTCATAACATTTTTGTTGTTTAGTTATCTGCAAGAGAGAAGCAATGGTGGCCATGGAATCTACAACTTTGTTTTCTATTTTGGGAACTTGTGCAAACTTGATCTCAACAAAGTATTTTTTGAAATCATCCAGCAACCTCTTGTAAGGCAGTAACTTGTCATCCTTTGTTTGATAATCATCGTTGACTTGGTTGATGACCAATTGTGAGTCACCATAGACTAGCAATTTTGTGATTTTCCATTCAACAACTATCTTGATTCCAATGATCAATGCTTCATATTCAACTGTGTTGTTGGTGTAGGGGAACATTAATCTGTAGGATTTTGGAATTGTGTATCCTTGTGGTGAAACAAACAAGATTTTTGTGCTTGATCCATGTTGTGTATAAGAGCCATCAAAGGATAGCCTCCACTGTAACACCCCTCCATTTTGCTCTTTTGATCGAACAATATTTCTCTATGTATGTTTATTTTGTTATCACTTTGTTGTGGAACTTGGTTACTTTTGACCGCTAATTGTAAGCGATGTAAACATTATGTTTTGGTGTGATGGTATTTTATTTGGTCATTATTATTATTGCATGTCATGGATTAGATTAGCATGTATGTGAATTAACGATGCTTTACACTTTCGATTATATCATGGATTTTAGATGTTTCAGTTAGCTATACTGTATTGGTGAAGGGGAAGGGATCACATCACTCGCATGCGAGCGCCCTGTGATTCCGTGATTCCCTTTTTCACGGTGTGTTTTAATATATTATATGCATGTTTCGACACTCGTATTGTGTGCAGGATGCAGGTACAGGACATCGACTCCACCTGGTTTCACAGGTTTGAGCGTGTCCATCGACCAACGGTATCGATTGGGAGATAGTAACTAGGTTTTCTGTGTCAAACCATCACCCTAGCCATAGTGTGTCGTCGGTTTTAGTCGGGTTCAGTGTTTATGTTGTTAGTTTCCCCTTTGGCTTTATATTTAAAATTGCAAGTTAAAAGGGATTAAATGGCTTTTGAAATTTATAAATGATTATTGTTTTGTCTTATTGAAATGTTGGGAAGTTAGTGATTAATTAATTAATTTAATTTAATTAATAAAATAATCTAATTTTGAATTAGGTTATTTTATTGACTAATTAAATTAATAAGGATAAATTAAATCAAATTGGTTGGGTTGGCATCTTTGGATTTTGGATTAAATCAAAAAAATTAGAATTAAGCTTTATATTTTACCTTTAGAAATAAAAGATTGAAAAGAATTTTATTTGTGAATTGTTAAAATCATTTGGTTAAAGAAAATTTAAATTGTCATTTGGGTTGTAATGAATTTTATTTAAAGAATATTTTTGCAAAATGCATTTGGAAAATGAAATTGTTTTATTAAATTTCAAAAATAAAAATATCTAAATTAGCAATAAATGTTGGTGGGTGGATTCAAAGTTAGGGGTTTTGACAAATTTGGAGAGGTTTGCATAAGGTAAGTGTGGTTTGATTTTGAATGGGAATTGGAAAAATTTGGAGAGAAAACTTGCATGGAAATTCTTGGAAGAAATTGAAAAGAAAAGATTGAAGATTGGGGAAGCTTGGAAAAAGAAAAGGGCAAACTTCTATTGAAGGATTTTAAAGCTTGGAGAAAAACACAAGGTTCTTTCCTTATTTGTGCAAATTTTATTTTGAAAATTTTGTTTTGAAACTGTATAAACTGTCTATGGAATTCAAAATTTGATTTAGAGGAAAAACCCATTAAGAATCTCCATTCAAAACCTGAAACAAAACAAAAATAATCTGGTCAATGAAATTTAGAAAATAAAACAAACCTCTATTTATCAAATTTTATGTTGTTTGATCTTCTTCAATCTGACTGTAATAATGGAAATAGGTATGTATATATATATATATTGATACATATATATCATATATACATCTTTTGCTTTTGTTTTGGATCTAATAAAATCCACCATTTGACACAGGCGAAGTCGTATTTTTTTTTTAAACGAAAATTTTAAAATAAAGAAAAATATGTAGGGTTTTTGTTTGGGGAGGGCACTGCCCCACGGCCACCCCCAATGGAGGCGTTGCCTATGGTGGCCGTGCCCAGCGCAGCCCACACAGGTCGTGTCCCCATGTGGGGGAGGCTGCTGGGCAGCAACCCCCGTGAGGGAGTCGTGGGCTTCACCGCCCACACAGGGGCTGCATCCCCTGTTTGGGCCGTGCGGCCCATGGGGAGTTAGGGCTTCGGCCCTTGTACTTTTAAAAAAAAATTGTTTTTAATTTTATTTATTTTTTAATTTATTTATTTTTTTAATAAATATTTTATATTATGCATATAATATTTAATATTTAATATTTAATATTTAATATTTAATATTTAATATTTAATATTTAATATTTAATATTATATAATATGTGGTTTTAAATAATTTAGTTATTTTTAATAGTTAAATATTTAAATATATTAAATATATATATACATATATATATATATATTAAATATGTATGTATATATTAAATGATTTGAGATTTGAATTTAAATTAGTTGATTGATATCTAAATGGAATTTAAGTATATAAAAATAATAGTGATATTTCATTTGACATAAATATAAATAATGTTTATATATTAAATAGAAATTGTAAATGAATATGTGATTATTTTAGTTGAAGGAAATAGAATTATATTAAACAGTTGTAGTTGTTTAAATAATTGATTTTAAGCATTATGTAGCATTGAACAATATGAAATTAAATTGTTCGATTATGGGACATAATTGTGGAACTTAGAGATAACGATTGATTTATTCCAATAAGATGACTTTGCTTATCAAGGTTCGATTTATTTATAATTTGTTTTTAATTATTATGGATAGTTGAGACAAATGAAATTTTATTTGCTTTTGAGTATGGAAAATTAAATGTTAATTACTTTACTTGATTCATGCACTATGCCATTGTTTGGTTTGGATTTAGGAAATCCTAAGGTAGGGGAATAAATTGTCAGATTGTCGTTCGTTGCATTGTCTCTTTTATTCTCGATGTTTTGCTATCAAGTCCTTGGGTTAGTAAGTCTTCCAAGGTTCATTTCATGTTGGGTTATTTATTTGCGTTGGTCAAACTTGTGTCTTGTTTTGGGTGGTGCATGTGGGGGTAGTTGTGTTATCACCTGGTTATCATAAACGGGATGTGTGATATGTTTTGGTTACCCATGTACTATAAACGGGGTGTGTGACCTCATGTGTTAAGGTCTAAACTGGTTATCAATTTGTGCATGGTGTCTACCCTTAGTTTGGGGGATTTGTATCCCCGTGTTGTCAGTAGGAGAGTGGCCCTTTGTGGGGGTCTGACGCCCAAAGAGGTGTCAGGGTAACTCACTTAGGGTTTAATCAAGTGATAATCTAAAAGAATTAATGAGGAACTTCACACTAATAAAGTTAATGAATGCCTCTCTCATGAAGTATGCATTTATTAAGGCTTGAGATGAGATGAGACACATAGTTTTGCATGAGGGTCCGACGGCCGGTAGAGGCAAGCCAGGGTAACCCATGATGGGGGTCCAGTAGCCTAGGAAGGTTGAGCTAGGGTAACTCATGGCAATTTATGTATGACACTCTTCCTACGTCAACAGTAGTCAGTTATTGTGTGTTGTACAATGGTGTACTTGTCCTATGTAACCTAGAAGCAATGTATTGTCTTGTGAGTTTTCGTACTATGTTAAGTGAAGTTGTTGGTATTTGAGTCGGTTTAGTTATGTTTAGCCTTTGTCTAGAGGTAGTTGGTCTTGACCAGAAATCCTTGTTACTATCTCCTAGCACGGGGGGTGAGCCTTTGGATATCACTTGGTTGGGTGGAACGTGCACCTTACACCGTTGGCTTTGATCGCGATCTTGTGGATGAGACTTTCATGTTGGAGAGTTCGTTGATTCTTGTTACTCTTCTAGTTCTTTCATTCCAATTATTCTTGTATTTCATTACCCCTCATTTGTATCAAGGTGGAAATTGTAATATTTTATCATGTTATTTGATCTACCTCATTCGGGGAATGAGTGTTGTAATTATATTGTAAACAATCGTTATTGGATATCATGTTGTATCTATTAGTCTTTGATGTAATTATCCTGTATGGAATGTATGTACTTTAATTCCTTAATTGAATGATGCTATTTTTTCATTCCTTGGTTGTTTAATTTGGGTTTAAGTAATCTTTGTCTTGTATCCTTAGGGGATTGTTGGCTTTGTGTTGTAATCTTGCATGTATTTGTAATTAAAAAAAAAAAAAATTGTTGTGTTTGGTTAGTGAATTGCAACTTCCCCTAGGGTTGCATGGTGGGGCATTACATCCACTATTGTGTAGATATGGTTAGGACATCATTGTCAAGGAATTCAATGTTCATTGGATTGTTATCTGACAATGGTGCTTCAACTAGTTGATCTGCTATGGCTTGACCTTTAATTGATTTCCTATCCACATACTTGATGTTGAACTCACTCAATATCATGACCCAATTGGCTAACCTTCCTGTTAAAGCAACTTGGATGAGTAAGTACTTTAATGGATCAATTTTGGCAATGATTTTGATGGTGTGAGTCAGCATGTAGTGCCTTAACTTTTGTGTAGCAAATGCAATCACTAAGCAAGATTTCTCAATAAAGGTGTAGTTGATCTCATAACCATTTAGGGTCCTACTGATATAATAGATGGCTCTTTCTTTTATGGTAGAATATTCTTGTGCCAATAAAGCTCCCAAAGATATCTCAGTTGTTGCAATGTCTAGTAATAATGGTTTTCCCTTGACTGGTGGTATCAACATAGGTGGTGTCATCAGGTACTGTTTTAGTTGATTGAAGGTAGCTTCACATTTTTCATCCCACTTGAAAGAGACATTCTTGTGTAATAAGTGTTTGAAAGGATGAGTTTTATTAGCTAGTTGAGCAATAAATCTTCTGATGGACTGGAACCTTCCGTGTAATGATCTGAGTTGGCTGATGTTTTTAGGAGGAGGCATTTCCATGATGGCTTTGAATTTTGCAAGATCCACCTCAATGCATTAAATTGAGACAATGTATCCAAAATTTTAGCTGATGTTACATCAAACACACATTTCTTGGGATTTAACCTCACCTTGAATTTCTCCAATCTTGTGAAGATTTTGTCTAGAATCTATAAGTGTCCTCTAGTGTAGGATTTTTTGAATAGATCATCTAAATAGTCTTCCATAAAAGTATGCATCATGTCATGGAAGATGGTAGTCATAGCTCTCTGATATGTAGCTCTAGCATTTTTCAATCCAAAAGGCATCACATTCTAGCAAAAAGTTCCCCAAGGACATGTGAAGGTTGTTTTATCTTGATCTTCAGGTGTTATCTTTATTTGGTTGTATCCTAAAAATTTGTCCATAAGTGATAACATTTCGTGCCCAGCAGTCAAGTCTACAATCAAATCAATGTTTGGTAGAGGAAAATCATCTTTTGGACAAACTTTGTTAAGGTCCCTAAAATCCGTGCATATCCTGATGCTCTTATCTGGTTTGGATACCAAAACAATGTTTGATATCCATTCGGCATAGTCAATAGATCTTATGAATCTTGCATCTAATAGCTTTTTGAACTCATCTTTCACCAGAAGGGAGATATGGGGATGCATCTTTCTCAGTTTTTGCTTTATTGGTTTTGTGCCAGGTGGTAATGAAAAATGATGCATAATGAGTTCTAGATCTATTCTTGGCATGTCGGCGTATGACCAAGAAAATTTGATTTGTCTCTCCTTAAATAATTCAGTGAAACGAGGTTTCTCCTCTTCTATCATGGATTCCGCTAAATGCAAGGTCTTCACCATCTCAATTGTAGCAATATTGATAGATTGTGTAGGTTCTATTAGCACTAAAGATCTCTCTTGATAGTGTTCTAGGAGAGTGTCAAACCTTCCATCTCTTGGTGCTTTAGAGAGGTTTTCACCTTGAGATATGCTCTTTGTTTTTACTTTTTCCTGATTTAATAGTGCCACTAGGTGGTTTTCACTATTAGACCTATTTCCTATATTTTTCCTTTTGTAGCTGAAAGGTTTAACACTCCCTTCGTCAAGAGCTTCATTCTGAGATTCAATGGTGGAACATGTGTCGAGGTTATCATAACATAGGAATTTCATGAGGGCATCATCGTTTGAAAAGGTGGGCATGTCAAGCGGCTCACTTTGATCCCAGTCAATTAGTTCAGGATGCATTAAGGACAAGGAGTCATTAGATTGGTCAAGGTCATAAGGTGTAAGCATCAGGATAGCCATGTTGTCAAATTTTCCAATGAGGTCTAAGATGTTACTTTCTTCCGACTTGTCTATTTTGCTCAAAGAATGATCATCTTCACTTGAGTCAACAACATATTGCGATCCATATTCAAGTGGCCTAGAACCATAACTTTGTCCTTTCATACATATTGGGGTATACTTTTGGATTACATCGATCTCTTTGTCATGGAAATATTCCTCAAAGAGAGAGTCCCATTCATATTCATTGGAATATATTTCATGATCCTCTCTAGCCTGTAACTATAATATTTTTTCGATAGCTCTGTGAGTAGCTTCCTCTTCTAAGTGTTCCCTATAGCCTAGTCCTATTTTGTCTTCGGGATTCATTGTGACAAGTTGTATTGGTTCACTGATGCCTTCTTTTCTTTTACCCAAAGGACCATTTCCCTCATATCGCATTTTTGTCGGGATTGTCTGACCTTTGCCATACTTATTGACCCATATATTGGACACTAATACCTATGAAGGTTCTTCATCTTTGTATAACCAGTTTAGGACATCCCTGTCTTTTGATTCCTCCACTTGAGTGCTTGCTTTTATAAACTTCCCATCAAAGAGTGTGATGGTTTGTAAAGATTTTTGTCTTGAAGTAGATGGTTGTCCGTGTGACTTAAGAGAAGATGAAAGCTATGATAAGTATGAAGATTGCTCAAATGAGTATTCCCCCATTCCCTTGTCTTTTATTTGGATCCTTTCTAACTTTTTGGATAAGGCATTAAGCTAACTTCTATTGTTGCATGAAATAGAGTCAACGAACCCTTTTTCTTTTGATTGAGACCTTTCCTCATACTGTCTTGATGAAGAACTGACTGGAATTTCTTTATTTGATGGATCGGAGTTGATAACCTCTCTATTATGTGGTATAAAGGTATCTTGACTTGTTCTGAGTGCATTGCAATATTGGGGATTGTTAGAATGGGTAGCAATGGTGATCTCCTATCCATTGAAAGGAAATTTCAAGCACTGATGATAGGTTGATGGTACCACTTGCATTTCATGAATCCATGGTCATCCCAAGAGTATGTTATATGTCAATTCCTTGTCTAACACTTGACACACTATGTCTTTGAGAATTGGTCCCACTTGAATGGGTAAGATGATCAATCCGTGAGAGGATCTTTCTTCATCATCATATTCTTTTATGGTGATTTTCCTTCTAGGATCAATAGTATTTTTCAAAATATCCTAATGCACGAACAAGCTTGAGAGTATAGATATTTAAGCCTACTCATCCATCTATAAGGACATGTTTGATGCAATGTTTATGGATTAGGACTTTGATGTGGAGAGCAGTGTTATGTGGATGGGTGGTGGATGCATCGTCATGTTCAGAGAATGATAAGCAATGAGGTGCAGTCAAATGTCCCACCATAGCTTGAAATGTACAGATTTCCAGATTTTTTGGTACTGTGGTGGCAACTGAAGCTTGTTCTAGGATCTCTTTGTGCGTCGGTGAAATCTTGAGAAGTTCCAATATGGATATTTGAGCGGGTATCTTCTATAACTGATCAATGATGTTATATTGAGTTACAAGAAAAAAAATCATTTTGGATGTGGAAGGGGTAGCTCCTTTCAATGTTACCTTGGCTTGTCCTCTTGTAATCGCATTGATAGGTGTATTGTCTTGATCATTCATAATTTTGATGACGTTAATTCGAGTGTCATTTGTGTCAACATTAGTGCTCAGATTTCTAGGTTCAAGGTCATTGATTTGATGTGAGACAGTGTCATCTTTGTGCTAGATTTCAGTAGTGGCATCCTTCCCTTGGCTTCCAATTTCAATGTCTTGGATGGAATTCCCAACCATCTCAATACAATGAATGGTAGAATCATAAACATAGTTTATATTCTTGCCTTTGGTATTCGATGTAGAGGACTCTCCCTTTTCATAATTGGGTAAAGGGTTCTTCAACACTCCTTGATCACTATGATAAGCTTAGCCTCAGTAAGTTCCTTTAAGGAAGAATCTAAGGATTGTCCCAATGGTGTGAATTTTCATCGATTGGAAGGTTTTGGAAATGGTGTTGCTTTAGTTCCTGGATTAGTCTGATTATCATCTTGGCTAACAGTTGGAGTTTTGGGAGGATTGTTGGTCTGATTGGTCTTAGTGGCAGCTATTGTTAGGTTGAATACGGGTTTGGTATTTTTTTTTTCAGCTATGACCTCATTGTTACCTTACCCACGTTCTTGTTTCATTGCCAAAATTTAGGTTTGTCCCCACTATTGTAGTTGTTAGAGGAAGTGGATGAGTTGTTTTCATTGTATACCTTAATGACCCCTCTTTTGACTAAGGCTTCTTCAATTTTAATTCCATTTTCAATCAATTTTTTGAAGGTAGGGGGACATTGTAATTCCAACCTGTAACTCATCTCATCATTTAGGTTATCAATAAAAATATCTATCTTTTCCTTTTCAAGCACATGATGAGAATACCTTGCAAACAATCTCCATTTTTGCAAGAAAATGAGGAAGGACTCACCCTTTTTCTGTTTCAAGTTGCAAAGGTCTTTTATGGTGATATCATGTTGGATATTGTAAGAGTATTGAGTGAAAAATCTATTGACCAACTCTTCAAATGTGTTGATGGGGGGTGTAATCTTTGAAAACCATTCAAGGAAATTCCCTCCTAGACTTCGTGGAAATAGTCTCATCAAATAAGTTTCCTCATGCACAAATTCTAGACTCATAGTTCAGAATTCCCTTACGTGATCTAATGGATTAGTTGTACCATTGTATTTATCATACTTTGGAAATTCACTACGTTTAGAGAAAGGAATCATGTTGATGGATGGATTAAATGGATAAGGAAAAATGTCCTCAATCAAGTATCGTTTCTAAGTTCCCCTTTGCATGTCTAGAACTTGTTGTTGAAGGTTTTTCATTTGGTGAGTTAAAGTAACCATTTGTTATGTTTCCTTTTCAGACTTTTGGAGAGGTTCTTTTAAGATGTTGATGTCAAAATCAGGGGGAAGTTTGACTCCTTGATTGGCTAACATTAATAAGTATTTTTCCCCATCTCTTTCAAAAATCTTTTCCAAAAACTTATGGAAATTGGGATCTTGTTCTGCTTGTTGGATATCCTCGTCGCTTATCTCTTCCCCTTGAGTGTTGTTGAGTCCAGGAATAAGGATTTCTTTTGCATCAACCATGTTGCTAGGGATCTCACTATTTTGAGGTTCAATGTTGGGAATTTTGATATTGAAATCTTCACTACTCGGACTTCCTATGTTTCCTATTTCAAAGTTGGGTGTTCCAAGTTACTTGTCCTTAAGTCTCCTCTTTTGTGATCTTGTTTGGACGGGCATACAAGTGTTAGGGTTTAAACTAAGCTTTGATCTAGGTTTGAAATAGTGCCAAGGATTACAACTAAGTCAAATAGAATGACAAATTCTATTGATTAGACCAAGTTTGATTTGATTGCATGACATAGTATCGTGATTAAAGGATGACAAATCCCAAAGATGAAACTAGGTTTTGCATTCAAAGATGTGATAGGTAGTGATGATTTAGGCACCCTGAAATGTTTAGATCTAGGCTTAATTTGAAATTTTCCACTTTTATAGGTCAATTTTGACAATGTTTAGGCTTCTAAGGTATCTAAGGAATGATCTTGGACTCAAAGTTTTGATTCAAGATGTGTAATTAAGGTACTCAAAATGTTGGAAAGTCTTGGATTTTGATAATAGTACATCATGTATAACTCTAGATTGTCTTTGCATGCTCTCTTGTAAAAATTAAAGGTTAACCTTTCTCTAAAGTCGTAAAGCATAGAGAAACATTTTTTATGTTGTTTTGGACTAAGAGGTTTGATCTTTGGTTTTCTAATCTTGACCTTTCATGAAATCGCCATGTAAACCACATATTTTGACTCTATTTTTTCTAAGGAAAGGTGGAACACTGCTGGAAGGATTGATTTTCTGAGGATGGATGGACCTAAGTTACTGACTTGTCTACCTCAATGAATGTAGTTCTGAATCAAGGTTTTCACTTTCAAAATGTAATGTTTTTGATGGTGTTTTGTTTGAGTTTCATTTTGAAGACACATCAAGCATAATATACACTCCTGAGGCTATGTAAGACTTTATTCTTTTAGATTCCACGCGGGTTTTACCCTAACCGCACTATCTTTAGTGGGTGAATTCAGAAGCTTGGCTGCACGGGCTCCCCCTTATAGTGCACTCTCTTCTCAGGCCAACCAAGCTTCTGGTCCCCATGAAACTCCCATGGAAAACCAATCACCTCTACTAAAAACTGTGAGAATGTGGATGCCTTGGCAACAACCATTGCTGCACCAAAGAATAGATAAAGGATTTTGGAAAATCTACAACAAGGGTTTTATTGTGGGCATTCCATTTGTGGGGGATAATCCATGTGGCGAGAGTCCCTTTCGATCCATCTCATCAGAATTATCCTCGTGATACTTGAACTTTCCTCAAGTATCCACATTTATATCCCAGTTGGAAGTCACTTGGCTTTAGCGTGTTACTGACTTGGGTCGTTCCCTTGGGTGATTACTTTTTCCCACAAGGCAGGCCCTCTAGGATAAAAAAAATCAAGCAAGTATACCCATAGTTCGATCGATCTTTATTTCGCATGAATAAAGAGAGAACTCATGCCATATACTCCACTTACACTCACACATAAACAAGAATGGGTCTAGCTTTTTGGATCACCTAGTTAAGGGTAGAGCATATGCCTACCATTCATCACATACAAAAGACATGGTGTTCATTTGCCTTTAATTAAGCTATGTTCCTAACTTAACCAAAAGGAAACATGATGTTCATTATCCCTTTACTTAATCTATGTTCCTATCTTAACCAAAGGAAACAAGTAAATAACATCTAGCCCCTACAATATGTTAGTAGTTTATGTTTTGACTCCTTGACAACGAATCTGGGAAAACCTGCAAATGCACAACACAGAATGTGGGTTTTTTTATTTTGGTGATAAACTGCAAGAGGCACCAAAATATAGACAAGAGGCACCGAAACAGAGACAAGAGGCACCCAAACTCTAAAAACAATGCAAAATGGTCTCAAAACAGGTGAAAAGGGTCCTAGAACAAGATGCAAGAGGTGCCAAAACTCTGACAAGAGGTGCCAAAACAAGTGCAAGAGGCACCAAAACTCTAAAAGTGATCTAGAATGGTCCCATAATAGGTGAAAACAGTCCCAGAACAACTTGCAAGAGGTGCCAAAAATCTAACAAGAGGTGCCAAAACAGGTGCAAAGAGGTGCCAAAACTTTAAAAGTGATCCAAAATGGTCTTGAAACAGGTGAAAATAGTCTCGGGACAACTTGCAAGAGGCACCAAAATAGAGGAAAGAGGCGCCAAAACTCTCAGAACAGGCTAGAATGGTCTCAAAACAACTAAAAATGGTCTCTGCACTGCTTGCAAGAGGCGCCAAAATAGAGGCAAGAGGCGCCAAAACTCTAAAAACGGCCTAGAAATGCCTCGAAATAGCTCATAATTGCCTCCAAACCGGTGCAAAACATTCCCAAGTCATAAACCTTGAACCTACAATCATGAAATCATCAAAAAAGTTAGTAATAAGTGAGGCAAAGGCCCCACGGTGGGTGCCATTTTGTGCGTGTGTTGAAATGTTTAGAGTGAGTTATTCTAATGTCAACACAAACCTTAATGAGACAGTTTACATTCAAAGTTTGAAGCAAGTAAAACTACTCTATTCATAATACAATCAAACCTTTCAAATACATATCATTGTTCTCTATTTCTAGGGATTTATTAAACCGTTTGGCCCTCAAATTTCTATGGACACAAAGGTTGTTAAAATGACTACCTAGAAAATGAGATTTGATGCTTAATATGCAAGCTAAGATGATTTCTATGTGCAAATGTGTGGTGGAAAGATTAGGGTGATCCCACAAAGCTGGTTTACAATTTTTGGGAGATTCTGATTTTTGTTGAAATGACATGTTTTTAGAAAATATAATTATTTAAGCCTTTAAAAGTTTCATTTAAAGAATTCCAATTGAAGAGGGTTTGATCAAACTACCTTAGATCGAACCCCCTTGGATAGAACCTCACTAGTTTTAAACCATACCTATAACGGAGTCTCCTTTACACCTATCAAAATGCTGATAAAAAACAACTTTTGATTCACCTTTTGGGGGATCAAATGAATTCATTTAAAATTCATTTTTTGTAATTATGTAGTCCTTATTATAAGCTTCCCAAAAATTATAATTTTAAATAAATTTAATTTTATTATTATATTTATTTTTTATTTCTTGTGAATATAGGTTTTTCATCAAAAATCAAACTCTTTGTTCTGTACATGTGGAAAAATAGAAGATTGTCAGTTTTTTTTTTTAAATATGAGTGCACCAAACATTGAAGTTCTTGATCCAACCAACAAAAAAAATTGAATTTCAATACATACAAAAAAAGTTATGTACTATACGGTCACGGTATGTCTGAATTGTAATTGGTTTCACTTCAAAACTTGATTAAAGAAAAATAATTCAATAAAAAAATATCTAACCAAGTGGAAGCACTAGATATCAGAGTTACAAATCTAAATTCAAAAAAATTATAATTTTATCCTTCATGGAAAAAAAGTTATGCGTTATACGGTGAGCGTCACTTTTTAAAAATGTTATTTTCTGAAAAAAACTAGTTTTTAAGGGAGATGGAAAAAGAAGTGCAATCTGATTCCAAAATTTTTGAAAAAAATATATTTAGAATCTATAGACAAAATTTCACAAAACTCTAGTTTCTATCATCTTCAAATTCCTCATGGTTTAGCCGTTATAGGTGCCCAAAAGTGAAGATTTAGTTAAAAAAATTATTTTAGTGTCTAGTTTGGCCAAAATTTGTAAACCACTATTGTGGGATCACCCATTAGTGGTATGCTCCTAAATGAAACAAGATTATGGAAAGGATAATGGATACAATGATAAATGAAGGATGATGTTGATGATAGATGAACAAGTGGAGAAGAGTGAGATGATATGCAACTATAGTGAGCTATCCATGATTATGCATATGCTCAAATGCAACAAAAAAGAAAACTAACCTAAAATGTAACTATGATGCAATGGAGATGGTAAAATGTAACTATGGATCAATTAATTAATCTAAGATGAGAATGCAAAGTAACACATGATATGCAAGATAAGTATAAGACTCCATGAAAGCTCCAAGCTCCTACGAAAAACCTGCATGGTAACAATACTCAAAGTGTGGATAGAAAATGGCATTATAACACTACTCCAATTTGTTTCTCAAAATAGCATTTTAACATTACTCAAAAGGTGGATGATAAATGCTAAGGAAAGAGGGTGTATTTATAGAGTTTCTCAAGCATTTTGTGAGGTGGCACCTATCAACGATTTAGATTCAAAGGAGACAAGATAGACGGTGGAGATGAAAGGAATCAAGATGTTGTCCCCTTGACCAAGGGCAACATGCCATGTTTGTGAAGATAATCCCTTGACCAATTGGAAGCATACCAACTGTATGAGATTCCAAGTGTGTGAAACAAAGACCCATGTGCTCCAAATTTGTTGGAAGTGTGGGGGAATAAAGCCATGTGCCTTTTCTCATTGGTGGAAGTGTGTGAGGATAATTCTAATTAATAATTAGGCTTATTTATTTTCATGTGACCTTTATGAGGTGGCACACAAAAGTTGTATAAATGTGCTCTAATTCTTAATTAATATTAGGGAAGATTAATTAAATAAACACGTTTAGGTTTTTTAGTTTATTTAATTTAGAAGAATGTGAATTAGGATAATTAAAAGGAAAGTGAACAATATAAATAAAGTAAGACCTTATTTATATGTAGTTGAAGTATTAATCAAATAGGTTGTATTTAATTAATTGAATATGATGACTATTTTCAGGTGTATACAGATGTAATGGAGAATATTCTGATGACCCTACCAGAGATTTACAGTGACAAGGTCTCATCCATTGAGGAAGTGTATGATCCAAAGAAATTCACTAAAGAATAGCTATTTGACACCATGACTGCATTTGAAATGAGGAAATTTGGAAAAAAAGGAGAAAACAAAAACAACCTTCAAGGCTAGAAAGACAAAAGATGATCTGGATGGTGATAGTTCAGAGGAGTTGGAAGCAAATTTTACAAGTTGAAGAAAGGTACGAGCAAGTAGAAAGGTATGTTAGCTTTTAAATGTTTCAGTTGTGGAAATATTGGTCACTATGCTTCAAGACATCCAAATAGAGCTATACATAAGAAGAGAAGAGACAATAAAGACAAAAAGGAAAAAAAGTTCAAGAAATTGTATTATGTTAGAGAAGATGCTAGAATTTTTGATGATGAATTTGATTTTGAGAATGATAATGATGAATGCTTGTTTCTATACTTAGAGAATAAATCAGTGTCTACTAACCATGGAAGATGTGCAAGGGAATGTGGTCCAGAAAGCAAGAAGGAAGAGATGGAAGGTACTTTGGTTATTACTTTTCATGCTAGAAAAGATGAAGATTATTGGGTAATTGATAGTGGCTGCTCAAATCACATGACCAGAGACAAAAGTAAGTTCACTAAACTTGAAAAGTATGATGGAGGATTAGTCATGTTTGGAGATGATTCTAGTGCAAAGATTGTTGGAAAAGGAACAATTAGTTTTGATCGAAAACAAAATACTGATGATGTCTATTATGTTAATGGCTTAAGGCATAATCTCTTGAGTGTTGGAAAAATGTGTAGAAAATGATTTAAGCTTGTGTTTCAGGATAATACTTGTGAGATCAGAAAAGGGTCCGAAACTGTGGTAGTTGCAAGTAGAACATATGAAAACATTTATCAGCTTAAGGGTGTTGATGGTCAGTTTTTTGTGTCTCAAGTTAATGAAAGTTGGATATGGCACTGGAGGATGGGACATGTAAACATTGACAACTTGATTTGGATTAGTTCAAGAGAAGCTGTTAGGGATTTTCCTAAAATTATAAAGCCTACCAATATTGTTTGCAAAAGTTATCAGTTGGAAAAACAAACAAGATGCAGCTTTAAAGGAAAAGAACAATCAACTATCAGAATGTTGGAATTGATTCATACTGACCTTTGTGGTCCCACAAGAACAAGAAATCTTAATGGTGACAAGTATTTTATGCTTCTAATTGATTATTATTCTAGAATGACATGGGTTACTTTTCTTAGGGAGAAAGCTCAAGCTCTGGATAGATTCAAGGTGTTAAAGGCTATGGTAGAGAATGAAGTGAACCTGAAGATAAAATGTTTAAGGTCTGAAAGAGATGGAAAATTCACCTCCAATGAGTTTAATGATATAAAGAGGCATCTTTTCGCTCCTAGAATTCCTCAGCAAAATGGAGTTGCTGAGAGGAAGAACCAGACTGTTTGAGAGGCTAAAAGGACTATGATGGAAGAGACAAATGTACCTAAAGTATACTAGAGAGAAGCAATTCACACTATTGTTTATATTCTTAACAGAGTTCAGATCAAAGGTAACAGCACAAAGACCCCTTATGAACTGTGGCATAGAAAAATTCCTACTGTTAAGTACTCTAAGGTGTTTGGAAGAAAATGTTATATTAAAAGATATGATGAAAATCTAGGAAAATTTGATGCTAGATGCGATGAAGGTATTTTCCTTGGATACTCAACTAATAGCAAAGCTTATATATGCTTCAATAAAAAATTGAGAAAGATTGTTGAAAGTGCAAATGTAAAAGTTGATGAAGATATGCACAGATCATTTGAAATTAGTGAATTTGAACTAGATGAACCCATTTGTAGACAAGTACTAGAAGAGAATAAGGAATAAGAAGAATATATATTGAAGAAGAAGCTCCAGAATCTGCTCCTAAGTGTAGACACTAAAAAATGTCCTAATCATTATCATACATTCAAAACAGATTTATTAACATCATTTCCTCTTTAACCCATCCTCTTTTCATTTAATTAATTTAAATAATCAAGTTATTTAATTAATTGCATCATTTTCATCCATTAACCTCATTAATTTAATCAGGTTAATTCATCTCATTTCACACTAACATTTCATCTCAATAAATTAAATAGATCAAAACATTTAATTTAATTCCCTAGGTCATCTTATGTAATTAAATAACCCTAAGTTATTTAATTAAATATCATTTCACCTTTCTCCCATTTATTAAATCATTTAATTTAATAAATATCTCTTCAATTCTTTCAATCCCCTAATTGCATGATTAAACCTTGTTTAAATTAACAATTAAACTAACTTTCCTCTAAGCAAAGGGAATATTCCTTATCCCATTTTTTGCACAATTAAAACTTTGTTTTAATTTTCAAAATGGACTTCTTCCTAACCCAAAGGAATATTCTAAAGAATATTCTTATTCCTCCATCATTTGAAAAATGGATATTTTCACTTCGATTCTTAAACAAGTTTTAACCTTCAACCTTTTGAACAAGTCACCTTTGACCTGTGTGAGCAGGTCAAAAGTGTGTTTTTTTGAGGCAAGTGTGAACCCTTGATTAGAATATCACCATGTATTCTCATCTATTGATAATCCATTGTCCATGCCTCTCATCTCCTTCATCTTGGACTTTTGATTAAAATTTTTGATCTCAACCTTTCATTCCTCATTTTCTTTCTTATAAATAGGTTACTATTTGGAAATAAATGGGTCCATCTTTTTAAGAGAAAACTTATGTTGTTGAATCTCATCCATCTTTTTTAGAGTAAACTTATGCTGTTGAAACTCATACATCCATATTTCAATTGCAAAGTCATGTTGTTGAATTCAATTGCATCCATACACTCATATTCACTCACTTTTAGCTTGTTTTAATTTCATTTTTAATTGCATCATAGACTAGAGCATCCATTAATGGCTTCCATGCATCTATCTTAGCTTGTTTATAAATTAGGGTTTTTCATCTTTTAGCATAGCTTTAGCTTAGATTAGCTTAGCAATAGCATAATCAATTCATTTTTAGCGTAGAATCATGGTAACTTAGTTGGCATCATGTTCCTTTTTACAATAAACTAGGCTTTCATACATCAATCACAATGGTTTCATTGATTCTCTTCCATAGAATTGACTGAAACAAGCTCACTAATCACGAGATTGGGAAAGGGTCATCATTTCACATCAACACAACACCAATTCCAAAACAAGATAAGTTTCAAATGGGTTAGATTAGGAATTTAATTTTTTTCTGAGTTTGTGGCTTTCAATTTCAGTAAAATGCTTAGTTTAGGTTTCCAATTTGAATGATCTTGTTTTTAGATGTAGGTTTGTTTGGTGAAGTTATGTTTCGATTCATCATGAGTCAAGTGTAATTGACCCTCACTGACATTTCATCGTCTCACATTGTGGCACTAGAAGGAGGGAAAACTATTAACAATTTTCAGCTCAAATTTCGTTTGGTTCTTTTTTTCCAGGTCGCAGTGATGCTCAAAATACAAATAGTGACACTATTTGAAGAGTGTCACCATATAGTTGTTGATGATGTTTTTTTCACAACAACAACTCAGACAGAATATAGAATCCTATCTCTCTTGAAAGGTAAATCTCTATCAGCAAGCCTCAAGAGATAACCCTAAGGTCTCTAATGTCAAGTCTTGACAATGCACAAACAACTCTGTGATAAATGTGAAAATTTTGGTAATCACAAAGGGACCTTACTACAAGAAAAATACTAAATCTTAACTTATTAGATCTAACAATATGATGATACTTTAATCCTAAATTTAACCCAATAATCAAAGAAATAGAAAAGATAAAAGTTTCAAAGAGATTTCTAAACTTAATACTAAACTTAAGATTAACAATGAAAATTCCCAACACTCGAAATGGACCAATCCCTCAAAACTGATCTCTCCTCGACCCAGATAAATCTTGAAATGAACAAATCCTCACAATCGAACTATGCACAATGAATATGAAGTCCATGCTAACTTTGCAAAGCAACTAACAATCAATTGGTTGCGAAAAATATGGACTGAGGGATTGTTGCAACATTCAAGTATCAAATCACAATCATTATTGAATCAAATCCAATCTAAAAATTTAACCAACTCAAAGAAATTTTAAAGATGGAATAACAAGAACCATGCAAGACAAGAGAATACAAGTATGGCACCAAATCACAATGTCATTTCTTGCATTCAAACTGTCCACTGTAGCAACAATTCTAGCTTTTTGTTACAATATTTGCTTGAGAACAACTACTCGCTAACCATAGCTCTACTTAATTCGCTTCTAACTATTTTTTCTCTATTCTACTTCTATCTTCTAACCCTTACAAATGAGGCAAAATTCCTAATATATAGAATCCCCCCAGAAAAACCCATCGGCCCAGCAAGAGTTCACAGTATTAATGGCACAACAACCCGACCAAGAGAAAATCAAAATAGGCCAAATAGGCATTAAATGCACATTCCATCCAAGTCGACCTAGGATCCGTAATGCAGTCAGACCAATGCAGGATGTGATAATGGGGAAGCACAAATCTCGATGTAGTTGGGCATTAACTGCCTTCCCTATTATCCCTATTCCGACCCAACATTTCATGAACTTTCAAAAGTGTCCCATCCAAGTCAACTACTGGTGGCAAAGGAAAAACCCTAAGTCAATTTTCAATGGATGCAACTTCTTCTCTTGACCGTTTGACCGACTTATCCCAATCCGCCTTATATGTCATATATTTATCAATAACTGCAAGGTAGGTGGCTGCATCATCCAACTGGTGCTCAGAAATAGAATCATCATCAAGTGGTGCATAAAAATTCTGCCACCAACTTCTCAACTATTCCAGACTCAAGTACTTGGGCACGATCTTCCTTCTTCCCATCATAATTTCAAAGAAGGCAATGGACCCATTGTAAACACCAGCCAGGGTATCATCAATCTTCCTCCTTTGTTTGTAAATTTTCTTCAACACTTTCTGCCTAATCTGCAATGCCTCATACCACTCCCATGGTTCAACAGCTATGGAGGAAGGAAGAATTCCATCACCCACTAATTTATCCCTAGTATATTCCATGATAGTTCTATTTTTCTATAGCAGGAGGTCTATGTCTTCTTTATCTTGTGCTAACACCTGCTTCATCCAATCCATCGTCCTTACAACATCCTTCCCTGTTGATAGGATTTCTTTAATAGCTTCATCACCCTTTATTTGCACCCCTTTCAACCAATTCATAGTGGAAAGGGTGGAAGCTTTCATCTTCCCTAGCTCGGTGATGGTCTCTTGAGGTAGAGGATTTGCAGCAAAGGAAGAAGGGTTAATGGAATGCAGTGGTTTCATCAAGTCCTCCAAGGATTTCCTGAGATTTTCATTTTCTTTCTTTAGCTCTTGCTTGGTCCTCATTTCTTTCCTCAATCTACTCACAATAACTGCACTGGAGTCCTGATAATCTTTAATGTCTTGCTCGACTGATGTAGGCCCTAAATTGAAAGTTTGAATATTGTAATCCTTTCCAACCACATCATCTTTATTTTTATCTAGAGCAAGGGTGGCAATATGAACAACTTTTCCATGAGCTTCATCTCTTTCAACCCTTGATATCACTCTATCCTTCTTTTTACCTTTTTCTTTTCCAATTTTAGCTAGGAGCTCATCCCAATTCGGTGGTGTGTCCTCCACTACTACATGTTTCCTCTTTATTTCTCTATCAAGCCACTCCGGATTGGTAGGCTCCAACTGCACTTGGCTCTGCCCTACTCCTTGTTGATCTCTTGATATCTCTTCTCCCAAATTCTATTTCTTAGGAGTCTCATCCCTACTCCTTTTATCTTCGATGTGTTCTTCCTCATGTTCAGGTGATGGGATATTTTCTGCCTCTTCCTTCCTTGGGGGAGATTCAAATTCTTCATTTGTGACTGGCAATCCTGCATATGCAACCAAGGGAGATTGCATTACCTTTTCAACCTCGGCCTTTGCACTGTAAAGTTCACCTTCATGGAACTCCTCTCCTTCAGTATCTGGATGATCTTCAACATTTTCCTCTTGACCTAGTTCACTTTGAGTTTCATGAGTGATGGGAACATCATCATGTTGCACATCATGAGAAACAACCAGAGGAAGGTCAGCCTTAAGCACACTATCCTTAGGAGGATTCCTAGACCTCCTTGTATATACCTTCGCCTTCTCCCCTGAACTTTCAACATTCACCACCGGTGGGGGAATTTCTTCTTCTGCTACCTTGGAGCTTACTTTCTTTGATAATTTGACAATTATTTTCCTTTTAGGCATAGGAGCATCAACCTCAGGGTTCTGTTCTTCAACCTCCTCTTCTTAGCCTTCAGTTTTCTCTGCTTTTCAGTTTCCTGGGCTTCTTTTCCTTGAACACCTTTTATCTTAACTTTGAAAGGAGAATCCAACTTACCCTTTCCCTTAGGATCCTACTCAATAGATTCTTCAGAGGTGGAGTGGGGATCCAAATCTCCCATTAGCGCATAGGTGCACTGTACACCATTATTTTCCAGCCCCCATATCGTATGCTTGAGCCACATCTTGGTAACTTTGATAACTGGATCCATCAATTGTTTCAGTTCTATTTTCTCCTCCTCTAACTAGTCCACATCACCAATTGGCCTATCCTTTACCGCTTCATAGGCATGATCCTAAATTAGGTTTCCATCATCCTCCAATTGATCATGAACTGCCTTTACATTATACAAACAGACTGTATCCACTGGAAGCCGAGAGAATTTCTTCTGTCTGACCTCATACTCATCACTACAATTGGCCCAATAGTCTTCCAGATCGACCCTATGGCAATATTCTCTACTGGCCTTCTTGTGAGCTTCACCTATGATATCAAACCTTGATCTCCTAGAATGAAAAGACACACCAAGGGTATTCATTTCTTCCTCTGAATCCTGGGCAGAAATAATGGAAGGGCATGCTTCTCTAGTGCCAATCCTTAGGGGAAAATGTCCACCAAATCCTATCTTGTGTTTTTCCTTCTTGACAATAGCATCAAAGTCAAAAATCTGTCTAGTTACTTCCAACAATATAATCTGATCAATGGGATACCTTGGAAGTCTGTATGGGGCCCTTTGGCAGCCATCAATCCGAATGTAGGAGAAGGTTGGGAATTTTATAAACCAAGCTCCATACTTCTTGATGAGCTCCTTGGCTTGATTTGAAATTCTGACATTCTCTGCCTCCTGAAGCATTCTGGTGATATACATGGTAAATGCATCATTTTCCCTCTTATAGTTTGAACTTCCCAAATGCAATTGAGGGAAAACTTCATAAATAACATCCTGTCCAAAAATTCCCTTTGTATCCAATCCTTTGTAGGGATGGAATCTTGCAAGTGCGTAGACTAGATATAAAGTCATTGTGAAAGTCTTGGTCTGCAACACATTGGATAACTGTTCATGGAGTACTCTACTAATCAAACCAGCCCAATGATAATCAATCAATTCTTAATCCATTCTTACAATGGCATGGCACATCCAATTCTAAAACACTCCTGCATTCCTCAATCCAGCCACCCTGCTGAGTAATGTAATAGCATCATAGTACTCCTTGAAATTTACCCTGAATAGCTACTTGGGCAGCTTGGAATAGTGTGACTTAGGCTTTTCCAGCCAAGAGTTGATGAATTGCTGAGATTTAACAGTTTGTTCCTCGTAGGATTCCTTGGCAGACCCCATGTTGAATGCCACCATGTGAGATCTGTCTGGCATATCAAAAGTCTGAGCAATAGAGACAGGGTTGATGTCTGCTATCACCCTCCCTTAAGGACTGATAATCTTTTGTGTACCCTGGTTGTAATGTCTGGCACACTCAAGGACAAGCTCATAACACTGCACCGTTGAAGGGAAACCGACCGCATGTGCCAAACCTAACTCCTTCATCCTTCTGGCCACCAAAGGAAGATCTTTATCTGCCATTCTTTCTTTGAACTCTTCGTAGTCCCATTGTCCAACGTTTGTATCAATCACCTCTGACCATATCGATGTGAATTTTCTCTCAGGAATCTTCCTTTTAATGTCCATTTTAATCCTTTATGCTTTAGATACAGAGGTTCCCTCTGCTACCTTACTAGATTCAGCCTACATCCATCAAGAAAATCACAATAAAAAACTACAGGAGAGCAAGGTTAATTCATCAATACATCATTAGAATGAATCTCATATAGCCAAAGTGTTATTAAATCTCATATGAGATGATCACAACAAATTTTTGGTTTCAAGACCATCCACAGAATCTAAGCCAAAGAGGAATTTCGGGAAATTCCAAACTGATCGGATTCCAACGGAATAACCAGGAAACACCTACTTAACCATTAAACCTAATCATTATCAATCAATAAACCACATGGGAAATCCAAATACGACATGAAATAATCATTAAATGTATCACAAATCATAAAAAAGTCCAAATATCTCATGTTCCTTTATATTTCATCAGATTTCGGGAAAATTTGTGAGGGACAGATTCTCGCGAAGAACGAGCCAGATAGGAGACTTCAGAAAGTCAGAGAGATACTGGATTCCATGGATTTTCGCGAATAGGGAAAAACTTTGAACCAATCGGTGGAAAAGCATTCACTTCGGCGAAACAAATTTTATTCAGAGTGAGGTCACATCGAGTGGGGCATGTCTTGCCGACTGGCGATATAGCAAACATATCAATATGACCAAAGGGTAGTTGGGGTAGGGTCTTGGAGAATTCTTTTTGTCTCATCGACTTTCGGGGTCCAAGCAAACACTTCGGCCAGACTAAAGTTTTTTCGATATGAGGTCTCAGCGAAGTTGTGATGTCAGTCATCTCGCTGGGAAGTCTTGGTGACCATTGGTAGTCTCAGTGAAAGCGAAGGTCTCGGAAAGAGTTGTGAGCTCACTGAAAGGTCTCACCGACCAAGTAGGGTCTCCCTGACTGAAGTGAAGGGAGCTCAACCAAAGCGGAATGCGCTTGGTGAAAGGTCTCGCTGAAGGATGGAGGTCTCAGTGTTGGAAAAGAACATCAGTATGACTAATGGAGCCTGTTGTGACCTTTTCTTGATGAATGTTTGTCTTGCCGATAGCATATATGATAGCAATAATTTTATTGCACCTCACCAAATTTTAGGAAAATCCACCAGAGATGGATTATCCCGAAGGAATGAGAAATCCCAGACTGAGGCCAAAAGCTGAATTGCAACATGAAATTGCAATTCACACACAACATCTCATTAATCATGAATTTCAACGATTTAAGCTTAGGGAAAGTTATGCATGAACCTTCAAAATATTTTCCTTGCACTCTAGGCCCATTTGAGAGTAAATTAAGATGAATGGTGATGCCCTAGGTTTAAACCCTATACACCCGCCATTAACACACAGGAAAACCTATGACTCAGGTAATTCAAATGCTGACACCATACTAGGGGGAAAAATGTGATTCTCAAGTAAGTTCACCAAAATGTGAATAGACCAACAAACTCAGGACTTACTTGGGAAACCATAAATTAATCAATGCTACACAACCCTAGTCATGAGGTGATCAAATATTTAGGAATTCAAGTCCCAGAAGCTCTTATAAAATCAACGCGCTATCCATAATTATCAATTCAAAGCAAAGCAATCAAACACATACCATTATAAAGCGAAAATCGGTCCTAGGAACAGCAAACACAAAGCTCAATGGTGTCCACAAAGAACAGATGCAAAAATGCACAATAGATCACCGCTAAATCGATCAATTCAAGCCCAAATTTCCCAAATCGAATCACAAGATCGAAGAACCAACTCTAAGGATGTAATACTCAACTCAAACGATGGAAAATAATAAGCATGATGGCATAAAAGATCTCAAAAATCAAGTTAAATAAATCCTTCAAAGCACGCACGAAGTCTTTAATGCAATCGGTAAGACAGTTAGAGAACCCGGGAATCTGACGAAAGGGAAGAATCCAAAAAAATATAGCCCACATGGAAATCCACGACGACCCAGAATCCTCAAACCACAGTGCACAGCCGAAGTCCAAGCGGAATCTGGGAAAATCCAACCAGGGTGGAAAATCCCAAATCCGAGTAAAAGCCCAAAATTTATCCAGAACTTAGGATTTTCAATGAATAACCTAGGGGAAATACTTAGGAAATCAAAAATAAACATTTAAGCACATGCCTAAATAGGGAAAAACCTCAAAATGAAAGGGCCAAAATTCCAAAACTAAAGCGAAAGAGGGTCCCTGCCTTTAGCGGGGCGTGTGTGCGAAAAATGCACAACAAATGGCGACTTCTGCTGGGAAAAATGCTCCAGAGAATTTGATGATGAATAGGAATCAAGAACCCAGAATCTCTGGTTTCAATGTCACCATCAAACCAACAAATCAGAATGCAAAGATTTAAAGAATCAGAACCAAAGGATAGACCAAACCTTCCATAAACTGAAAATCCAAGTGTGTGCATATGAGTTCATTTCCCTCTTTAAGCTACCGCAGAAACCAAGCTCAGTCAAGTCAAGCTACGTAAGGATTCTAACTTCAAAAGCAACCTAGATAGGGCCTCGCTGCCAGTCAGACATCCATAGCCCCGACGAGGTTATCACTGTGACTCTCTTGAACATAGCTCTACTGCCAGTCAGACGTCCATAGCCCCGGTAGAGATATTCAAGTACCCTTGATAAGCTGAATTTATTCTTTTGATATTTCAATATTTCATTTTTCTTTCTTTTGATATTCTTTATATGTCACTTTCATTTCAACCTGTGAACAATGAAGCTCACACTCAAGGCTGAGAACCACAGTGGCGCTGAAGCAGAAATAAGATTTTTCACCTGACAAAACTTCACAAGGATTCCTATAGTAACATCAAGATTCTTAAGATATATGAGAGATATAAGATTTTCAGAGTACTTCAAATTCAAATCAAAACCAGTGACCTACCTTCTATAAATATGACATTAAGACTGTTGACAATAATAAATACTTCAATCATCCTTTCAAGATACAAGACTCAATTCCATCAACAAAATACTTAGAACAATTCCAGATAATGATATATTTGCCATGCAGGTGCAACACATCCTGGTGAAAACAGAGAAACCCCAAAGCAAGAGCCAAGCAAAAACAAACCAAACCCAAAAGCAACCTACACTAACCAAAACAAACAAAAGCAAAGCAGAAAGGAAAACCTACTCTAACTATATACAAGACTAGAGCTGAAAATAGCTCAGGACTAAAAATAATGCTTCAAATACTGCCTGTTGACAGGCAGTGGGATATCTTCTCCAGTGAGAGTTTTCAAATGAAAAGCATTATCTCCCAGAATTTTTGAGATCTGGTAAGGTCCAAGCCAAAGTTTATCAAATTTTCCATGCTCTCCCTTACGGTCATGGGCTTTATCCCAGTAAAGAACCAAGTCAGAAATCCTAAAAGCTTTAACCTTGGCTCTTTTATCAAACCATCTCTTGACAACCCCCTAATGTTTAGCAAAGTTTTCCAGGGCTTCATCTCTTTTTTCCTCAAGGTGTAATAATTCAGCAAGTCTAGCCTCATGTTTATCTCCCTCATCATAATATTCATTAATGAACTGCAAGGTGGGGATCTTTAACTGAATGGGAAACACAGGCTCTAATCCATGAACCAGGTGGTAGGGTGATATCCCTATGGAAGTCTTATGTCTCGTGCGGTCTTCCCAAAGAGAAAAGCTAAGTTGGGTATGCTAGTCTTTCAGATTTCTTTCTAACAATTTGCGGATAACAGTTAGAAAATTTTTGTTGGATGACTCAGCCAGACCATTACCCTGGGGATAATAGTTGGAGGAAAACTTGATGATAATCCCATGATCAAAAGCCCAGTTAGAAAATTTCAATGATGAAAATGCAGGACCATTATCACAGACTAAAGACATAAGACATCCAAAACAATTAATGATGCCTGATTCGATGAAGTTAATTACTACCTCTAAAGTGCACTGCTTGCAAGCAAGGGCCTCAGTCCATCTTGAAAAATAATCAGTGACAGTAAGGATATACATGTGTCCCATAGAGGAAGGTGGATTGATGGGACCTATGAAGTCCATCCCCCATTGTGCAAAAGTTTTTACCTCGAAGACCGGCTGGAGTGGGAGTGCTGCATACTTCTCTTTTACTGCCGCGGTCTGACACACATGACAAGTTTGGACATGGTTGTATGTGTCCTTGAAGAGTGTAGGCCAATAGTAACCAGCTCTAAGAATCTGGTTTGTTGTAGAAGGTGTTGACCCATGGCCTGTTCCGTATCTCTCATGAAATTTCAACATAATTCTTTCAGATTCTGTCTTTCCTAGGCATCTTAAGTACACACCCTCATGACTTTTCTTATACAGGACAACTCCTTTCAGCATGAAACTGTCACTCTTTAAGCACAATGCCCTTCTTTGTACTAAATTAAGATGATCAAGGCATCTTTGAGTCAGAAGATAATGAACAATATCATCATACCACTCGCTAGGAGAGACATCCTCTAGATTATAACTCTGAGCTATAAGGTTAGGGCTAGTATTTTCCATTTTCTCTGTAAGTCCTTACCCTCTTACCAACTTCATGGGCTGAATCTCAATATCATACTCCTGCAACATAGTTACCCACTTGGCTCTACATTCCCCCAGCTCATTCTGCATCAATAACAACTTAACTACAGGATCATGAACTATAGCAAAGATTTTGTTTCTAAGGATATAATGCCTGAATTTCTTTATGGCCCTGACCAAAGCATAGGCCTATTTTTCCACACTTGGGTATCTCAACTCTGCATCCTTCAATGGTGCACTCATGAATGCTATGGGATGCTCGTTTCCTTGATTTGACTTTTGAGTTAACATAGCAGCACAGGAATGACCAGAGGCAAACAAATATATATAGAATGGTTTAGCATAGTCTGGACTTACCAAAAAAGGAGCTTCAACAATAGCCCTCTTTATCTCTGCAAATGATTTTTTCACCTTTGCATTCCATTCAACTTTGGCCTCCCGCTTCAACATTGCATTCAGTGCCTTAACTATTTCTGCAAACCCAGTGATGAACTTTCTCACAAAATTAATCTTGCCGAAGAATGATTTCATTTCTTTATTACTAGCAGGCAGTGGGATCTTTAGAATAGCCTCTATACATTTTGGATCAATTGCAATCCCCTTCTCAGAGATAACATGCCCTAATAATTTACCTTTTGTAACTCCAAAGATGCATTTCTTGGGATTGAGCGATATACTACACTTTGCATTTCTGAAAAACTTTGCACAAATCTGATATATGATCACCCCTCTTCTTGGAAAAGACCGTTAGATCATCCATATAAATTATTATGCACTTACCAATGATGTCTGTAAAGGCAATGTCCATAGCTCGTTGGAATGTTGCTCCCACATTAATCAAGCCAAAGGGCATCTTCCTGTAGGAAAAAGCGCCCCACTTGGTGGTGAAAGCAGTCTTGTGCCTATCCTCATACTGCACTATGACCTGGTTGTACCCTGAGTAACCATCCAAGAAGGACATCATCTGAGATCCATTGACAATCTAGAGCACTTCATCCAATGAGGGTACCGGATAATTATCTTTCTCTGATGCCCTGTTTAGGTTCTGGAAATCCACACATATCCAGATTTCACCATTTTTCTTTCACATTGGAACCAAGTTTTCAACCCAAGTATAATGTCTGTCTGGGAATATTATCCTTCCAGACAACAGTTTTTGCACTTCCTTCTGTATTATGGGTTCCAGTAAAGCATTGATGGGCCTTTGCCTCTGTCTAAAAGGCTTTACTCCTGGATTGAGAGGAATAGTATGGATTATGATTGATGTATCATAAGTCTTTAAGTCTTCATAACTCCAGGCTATCACATCTGTATATCCATGTAGTGCATTGATGATTCCTTTCCTTTCCTCAAGAGTGCATACTTTACCAATAAAGACATTTTTGACATCCTCCTGAGATCCCATATTATATTTGTCACACTATCCACTAATAGACTCTTTCCTGGTATCCTGTTCCTAATCTCTGATCTTGTCCATATCAAAGATTCTCTCTAGTTGCACCATTCCCTTGGGAATTGTGTTGGTCTTCAGATTAATTACCCCTTCCAAGTCCATCTCAACTTCTTGAATTTCAGTTTCGTCAATGATTTGAGAAGCAAAGACATCAGTACTAGTAATAAAATCTAAGATATGCTTGTCATCTTCAAATACCTGGAAGTTGGTGATGTTATCGGGTACTGAGGGTACTGGGGTTAGTTCCACCGTAAACTTCTTTAGTCCCGAAAGAGATAGAGGTTGCAAGGTACTTGTTTCCTGAGCAAGAGAATCAGTTGTCTGGTTCTTATTTTGAGGAATTAATTGAATATTGAAGGCATCAAATCCTTCAATGAGGTCCCACACTCTGTGTCTATAGTTGGTCATTCTTCTATCATGACAAGAGTATTGTCTCCTAACTTGCTTGACTACTAGCTCAGAATCCCCAAAAACTTGCAAGATTTTAACCTTTTTCTTCAATGCCACTAACAGTCCATGCACCAAGGCTTCATATTCTGCTACATTTTTCATACAATGGAATTGAAGTCTATGAGCAGCGAAAAATGTTTTACCTCTTGGGCTAATTAGCTCGAACCCTGCTCTGACTCCATTCTTTGATTTGGACCCATCGAATCTTAAAGTTCAACAACCAGCAATTGCAGAGTTCCCTTCTTTTTCACTTGCACTATTACTGTTGGATGGCTTTTCAGAAGGCATCACTCATTTTCCTTTGTGATCTTCTTGGACATTAATTGTGGCTACAGGAGTGGGATTAATATACTTTTGTACTTGTTTTACTACAACTTTGCATAGGAAACAATCCAATTCTGAATGTGAAGCATTATGTACCCTACACCAATTGGGAAATAGTAACGCTCCAAATTTCATTCCTCTTCCTAACTGGATTTGATCTTGAATACATTTTTGAATGAACTCTTGAAAAGTATCTAGCAAACCAAGCTAACTATCTTCCAGGTCATTATCATTTTCATCTGGTTCAATTAAGACTTCAATACTCCTGGATTCTGCTGTAAGGTCTACAGGTGATGTGTGAAACATAGGAACTTCCTCCATATCTGGCTCTTCAAGAGGAGCAGCAAGAACATAGTTACCCATGCTTACTTGTGATACCAGAATTTTAGTAGAAGTTTTCTGATATTCTATAATCATGTACTTCATTCTAGGTTCCCTTTCAATCCTAATCTAGTTTGGTACTCCTTTCTAGGGAAGCCACATATGGTAGTGATCTGTTGACATATATCCATTCAAGGCCCTAGTGAAGTCTCTTTCTAGAATTAGGCCATAAGCGTCAGGTATGTCAGCTACTTGTATATTGATAACCTATTGAATCCTAGGATCAGAGGCAACTTGCATATGAATCATATTTAATTCTCTTACAACATTGACTTCAATCCTATCCAATTGCGTGACTTTCTTCTTGCGAGTCAATAGGGGTAATACCCATGGCTCTACATACATCGAAAGGCATAACATTGGTTGAAGCATCAGAATCCAAAAGACAATTATGCAAATTCTTACCGAATATTCAAACATAAATCAAGAATGGAGGTGTGTTTATGTTCCCTTGAAATAGAGTTAAGGGAGTATCTACTTAAGAAACTTGAGATTTGTCCTTTTCTTTCCCAGTATCTCTAGGGGGCATATGGACTTACTTCTGAGTCTGATTTTGTCTTCCTACTAACTGAGAACTAGATACTCTATCGACATTCTCGCTTATTGATTTATCTTGTGACATGAAATTTGCATTATAAGATCCTAAGACTACATTCCTAATGGATGGAACTCTTAATAACTCAAATGCAGATAGATTTACCTTCAATTTTTGGAGTTCTTCAGCAACATACGTGGCCAATTGTTCTTCATTTAAATCAGTAGGGGTCTCCCTTGGGTATTCCACCATCTTTTCTTTATTTGCATCAACATTTCTCCCTTTTGGTACATCAGCATGTCCTGGATCTTGAAATAAATATTGCTTGGACATCTGAGGCAGTGATGGATTATTGCTAGCATTAGGGTCTGGAGGTGTGTTGAAATTATTCAGTGGAATGGAAGTAGTAAAGGGGCCTCCAGCCTATGGCCGTCGGTGTGGCAACTCCCTCAAGTCGTACTTCTTGACAGGTCTCTGGAAGGTTTGCACTTCTTCAACATAAGCCTCTTCTTCATCTCTAGGACCATTATCATTCATTGAACTCTCATCAAATAGCTGTGTCATTTCATCTCCATTGCATACCTCATCTGTTTCTTCCTCCAACTGGTCAGATTCTTCTTCAGGTACATTCTCCTTACTCTAAGGAAAAGGAGCATGGTTCAGCACCAACACCGGAGAATCATAAGGATTGGATGGTACTATTTCCTTACTGCTTGCATTGTTCTCCACTTCATACTAAAAGATTGAGGTCGTTGTTTGGAATTCTTGACAGTCTAACTCAGAATACTGACTAGTCTTGTGGAGCCTACACCACCCTAATAAAGCAGCCTCGGCTAGATATACACTTCTAGGAGGCTTCTCTTGATTAACTAGTTGATTGGCAGACTGATTGACAGGTTGACTAACTGGTTGATCCAATGGGGTAGGGACTCCTCCATTGTTGGGCCCTGTGTTCCAAGTTCTATTCTACCCTGATGACTGCCTCCTATCGAACCCTTGTCCACCACCTCTGTCAAGCCCAAGGGTTTTCCTTTATCATAGTTCTGTCTTCTATCATTATTATAACCTCTATCATTATTAAATCCCTAATCATTGTGGTAACCTCTGTCTTGGTTATATCCTCTTTCATTATTGTATCCTCTATCATTATTGTATCCTCGGTCCTAACGTTGCCCTCTATCAAAGTGTTGTCCTTGTGGATTCTCTTTGTTCTGATTGGACTGCATATTTCTTTGAGCAACTTGCAACTGACTATTTTGGTTCCTCAAGTAGGTCACCTCCATATTCAACTTCTTTATTTGTTCAGACAATTCATCCAGTCTTTCCTTGTTAGGATTACTGTGTGGAGGTTGATTCACATTATTCTAGGAATACCCTGCTGCAACATTGGCATTTAGTGATTGGTTCAAGACTTCAGAATTCTGCAGGTATGAAGGATAACTAGCTTGAGGCTGGGTATGCAGGGGTTGATTCACATTTTTCTGGGGGTAACTAACCGTGGATAACATTTGTCCCATAGGAGGCCCTGGGTGAGGGACCAGAGGCAACTGAGGTACCAGATTCATGATTGGAGTATGGTTTTCCAAAGCCTGGCTGAGAGCTGGAACCTGTCTAGGGTGAGCAATGGGTCCTAATGAGGGTAGAGGCCCAGACATATGTTACCTTAGATTAGTGCTAACTTTCACAGCCTCTACATATGCATCAAGTAGACTAGCAGGAAGATTATTGCTCCACTTCATAAAGGTAGCTTTCAAACTATCAAGTCCCTCATAATAAACATCTAGAGTAGTGGGTTCGTCAACAACATAAGGGGCCTGTAGTATGGTATAAGCACGATGAAACCTATTGTTGAAAGATCCTACAGGCTCATTGACCTCCCTTTTAACATTAGTGAACTGACGGTAGAGCTCATTGGAACTAATGGGGATTCGAAACTTTTGCAAAACAAAAGCCTCTAGATCAGTCCAATGCTCGATAGACCCAGCAGGCAAATGGTTGTACCAATAGAATGCATCTTCCCCTAGTGAATAAGGAAATAATCTACAAGCTACATCCTCATGGTTTATCCCTCTATCCTTGAGGCCAGTCTAAAAGATCCTGATGTGTTCCTCAGCGGTCCTATTTGGATCATTGACATGGAATTTTGAACAAAAGTGTTCAGGGTTTTTGGGCATGACATTGTAAACGAAAAAACTTAATGGAGATGGATTGGTTGCTAGGAAAGCCATTGGTGGAGGTGGGGCTGGTAATGGCTGATTTATGACTGGCTGAGGTTGTCGACTGGGAATGCCCTCAGACTCAGATGAACCTAATGAAGACGTGGATGATGGAGATGAGGGAGGCAGACGGGATGATGATGATTCTCCCCTTCTGTTGGTCCATCTAGACCTGGTGGGGTCTAGTAATTCCTAAAATTCCTCCTCTCCTGACGCAAATCTTGTCCTTCTTCTGAATCTTTCAGGAGAGATGGCGTTCAAAAATTGATCCAGCTTGCTTATTCAGGCCCTCCTAGCACCAATCCTGTTGATGATGTTTTCTACACAGCAACAACTCAGATAGAATATAGAATCCTATCTCTCTTGAAAGGTAAATCTCTATCAGCAAGCCTCAAGAGATAACCCCAAGGTCTCTAATGTCAGGTCTTGACAATGCATAAACAACACAGTGATAAATGTGAAAATGTTGGTAATCACAAAGGGACCTTACTACAAGCAAAATAGTGAATCTTAACTTATCAGATCTAACAATATGATGATACTTTAATCCTAAATTTAACCCAATAATCAAATAAATAGAAAAGATAAGGGTTTCAAAGAGATATCTAAACTTAATACTAAACTTAAGATTAACAATGAAAATGCCCAATACTCGAAATGGACCAATCCCTCAAAACTGATCTCTACTCAACCCAGATAAATCTGCAATCTTGTAGAAACAGTGCAATCTTCTAAGGTGTTAGAATTTTCAAATCATGAACATTCATTCAAACAACCCTATTGCAATTGAAATGAACAAATCCTCACAATTGAACTATTCACAATGAATATGAAGTCCAGGCTAACTTTGCAAAGCAACTAACCATCAGTTGGTTGTGAAAAGTATGGACTAAGGGATTGCTGCAACATTCAAGTATCAAATCACAATCATTATTGAATCAAATCCAATCTAAATATTAACCAACTCAAAGAAATTTTAAAGATGGAATAACAAGAACCATGCAAGACAAGAGAATACAAGTATGGCACCAAATCACAATGTCATTTCTTGCATTCAAACTATCCACTGTAGCAACAATTCTAGCTTTTTGTTACAATATTTGCTTGAGAACAACTACTCGCTAACCCTAGCTCTACTTAATTTACTTCTAACTATTTTTTCTCTATTCTACTTCTATCTTCTAACCCTTACAAATGAGGTGAAATGCCCAATATATAGAATCCCCCCAAAAAAACCCATCAGCCTAGCAAGAGTTTCACAATATTAATGGCACAACAACCCGACCAAGAGAAACTCAAAATAGGTCAAATAGGCATTAAATGCAAGTTCCATCCAAGTCGGCTTGGGATCTGTAATGCAGTCGGACCAATGCAGGATGTGATAATGGGGAAGCACAAATCTTGATGTAGTTGGGCATTAACTGCCTTCCCTATTATCCCTATTCCGACCTAGCATTTCATGAACTTTCAAAAGCGTCCCATCCAAGTCAGCTACTGGTGGCAAAGGAAAAACCCTAAGTTGATTTTCAATGGATGCAACTTCTTCTCTTGAACGTTTGACCAAATTATCCCAATCCACCTTATATGTCATATATTTATCAATAACTACAAGGTAGGTGGCTGCATCATCCAACTAGTGCTCAAAAACAGAATCATCATCAAGTGGTGCGTAAAAATTCTTCCACCAACTTCTCAACTATTCCAGACTCAAGTAATTAGGCATGATCTTCCTTCTTCCTATCATAATTTCAAAGAAGGCAATGGACCCATTGTAAACACCAGCCAGGGTATCATCAATCTGCCTCCTTTGTTTGTAAATTTTCTTCAACACTTTCTCCCTAATCTGCAATGCCTCATACGACTCCCATGGTTCAACAACTCTGGAGGAAGGAAGAATTCCATCACCCACTGATTTATCCTTGGTATATTCCATGATAGTTCTGGTTTTCTACAGTAGGAGGTGTGTGTCTTCTTTATCTTGTGCTAACACCTGCTTCATCCAATCCATCGTCCTTACAACATCCTTCCCTTTTGACAGGATTTTTTTAATAGCTTCATCACCCTTTATTTGCACCCCTTTCAACCAATTCGTAGTGGCAAGGGTGGAAGCTTTCATCTTCCCTAGCTCGGTGATGGTCTCTTGAGGTAGAGGATTTGCAGCAGAGGAAGAAGGGTTAATGGACTGCAGTGGTTTCATCAAGTCCTCCAAGTATTTCTTGAGATTTTCATTTTATTTCTTTAGCTCTTGCTTGGTCTTCATTTCTTTCCTCAATCTACCCACAATAACTGCACTGGAGTACTGATAATCTTTAATGTCCTGCTCGACTGATGTAGGCCCTAAATTGAAAGTCTGAATATTGTAATCCTTTCCAACCACATCATCTCTGTTTTTATTTGGAGCAGGGGTGTTAATATGAAAAACTTTGCCATGAGCTTCATCTCTTTCAACCCTTGAGATCACTCTATCCTTCTTTTTACCTTTTGCTTTTCCAATTTTAGCTAGGAGCTCATCCCAATTTGGTGGTGTGCCCTCCACTGCTACCTATTTCCTCTTTATTTCTCTATCAAGCCACTCTAGAATGGTAGGCTCCAACTGGACTTGGCTCCACCCTACTCCTTCTTGTTGATCTCCTGATATCTCTTCTCCCAAATTTTGTTTCTCAGGAGTCTCATCCCTACTTCTTTTCTCTTCGATGTGTTCTTGCTCATGTTTAGGTGATGGGATCTTTTCTGCCTTTTCCTTGGGGAAGATTCAACTTCATTATTTGTTACCGGTGATCTTGCATATGCAACCAAGGGAGATTGCATTACCTTTTCAACCTTGGCCTCTGCACTGTAAAGTTCACCTTCATGGAACTCCTCCCCTTTAGTATCCAGATGATCTTCAACATTTTCCTCCTCACCTGGTTCACTTTGAGTTTCATGAGCGGCAGGAACATCATCATGTTGCACATCATGAGAAATGACTGGAGGAAGGTTAGCCTTAAGCACACTATCCTTAGGAGAAGGATTCCTAGACCTCCTTTTATATACCTTCGCCTTCTCCCCTGAACTTTCAACATTCACCACCGGTGGGGGAATTTCTTCTTCTGCTACCTTGGAGCTTGCTTTCTCTGATAATTTGACAATTCTTTTCCTTTTAGGCACAGGATCATCAACCTCAGGGTTCTGTTGTTCAACCTCCTCCTGGCTAGATTTCTTAGTCCTTGTCCTCTTCTTAGCCTTCGGTTTTCTCTGCTTTTCAGTTTCCTGGGATTCTCTTCCTTGAACACCTTTTATCTTAACTTTGAAAGGAGAATCCAACTTACCCTTGCCCTTAGGATCCTGCTTAGTAGATTCTTCAAAGGTGGAGTGGGGATCCAAATCTCCCTTTAGTTCATAGGTGCACTGTACACCATTATTTTACAGCCCCCATTTCGTATGCTTGAGCCACATCTTGGTCAATTTGATAACTGGATCCATCAATTGTTTCAGTTATGTTTTCTCCTCCTCTAACTAGTCCACATCACCAATTGGCCTATCCTTTACCGCTTCATAGGCATGATCCTAAATTAGGTTTCCATCATCCTCCAATTGATCAGGAACTGCCTTTACATTATAGAAACGGACTGCATCCAGTGGAAGCTGAGAGAATTTCTTCTTTCTGACCTCATACTCATCACTACAATTGGCCCAATAGTCTTCCAGATCGACCCTATGGCTATATTCTCTATTGGCCTTCTTGTGAGCTTCGCCTATGATATCAAACCTTGATCTCCTAGAATGAAAAGATAGACCGAGGGTATTTATTTCTTCCTCTAAATCCTGGGCAGAAATAATGGAAGGGCATGCTTCTCCAGTGCCAATGCTTAGGGGAATATCTCCACCAAATCTTGTCTTGTGTTTGTCCTTCTTGACAATAGCATCAAAGTCACAAATTTGTCTAGTCACTTCTAACAATATAATGTGATAAGTGGGATACCTTGGAAGTCTGTATGTGGCCCTTTGGCAGCCATCAATCCAAATGTAGGAGAAGGTTGGGAATTGTATAAACCAAGCTCCATACTTCTTGATGAGCTCCTTGGCTTGATCTGAAATTCTAACATGCTCTGTCTCCTGAAGTATTCTAGTGATATTCATGGTAAATGCATCATTTTCCCTCCTATAGTTTGAACTTCCCAAATGCAATTGAGGGAAAACTTCATAAATAACATCTTGTCCAAAAATTCCCTTTGTATCCAATCCTTTGTAGGGATGGAATCTTGCAAGTGCATAGACTAGATATGAAGTCATTGTGAAAGTCTTGGTCTACAACACATTGGATAACTGTTCATGGAGTACTCTACTAATCAAACCAGCCCAATGATAATCAATCAATTCTTGCTCCATCCTTACAATGGCATGGCACATCCAATTCTCAAACACTCCTGCATTCATCAATCCAGCCACCCTGCTGAGTAATGTAATAGGATCATAGTACTCCTTGAACTTTGCCCTGAATAGCTGCTTGGGAAGCTTGGAATAGTGTGACTTAGGCTTTTGCAGCCAAGAGTTGATGAATTGCTGAGATTTAACATTTTTCTCCTCGTAGAATTCCTTGGCGGACCCCATGTTGAATGCCTCCATGTGAGATCTGTCTGGCATATCAAAAGTCTGAGAAATAGAGATAGGGTTGAGGTTTAGTATCACCCTCCCTTGAGGACTGATAATCTTTTGTGTACCCTGGTCGTAATGTCTGGCACACTCAAGGACAGGCTCATAACACTGCTTCGTTGAAGGGAAACTGGCCACATGTGCCAAACTTGACTCCTTCATCCTTCTAGCCACCAAAGGAAGATCTTTAGCCACCATTCTTTCTTTGAACTCTTCATAGTCCCATTGTACAACATTTGTATCAGTCACCTCTTACCATATCGATGTGACTTTTCTCTTAGGAATCTTGCTCTTAACGTCCATTTTGATCCTTTCTACTTCAGATACAGAGGATCCCTCTGCTACCTTACTAGATTCAGCCTGCATCCATCAAGAAAATCACAATAAAAAACTACAGGAGAGCAAGGTTAATTCATCAATACATCGTTAGAATGAATCTCATATAGCCAAAGTGTTATTAAATCTCATATGAGATGATCAGAACAAATTTTAGGTTTCAAGACCATCTGCGGAATTTGAGCTAGAGAGGAATTTCGAGAAATTCCAGACTGATCAGATTCCAACAGAATAACCAGGTAACACCTACTTAACCATTAAACCTGATCATTATCAATCAATAAACCACATGGGAAATCCAAAGATGACATGCAATAATCATTAAATGTATCACAAATCATAAACAAATCCAATTATCTCATGTTCCTTTATATTTCATCAGATTTTGGGAAAATCTATGAGGGACGGATTCCCATGAAGAACGAGCCAGATAGGAGACTTCGGAAAGTCAGAGAGATATCAGATTTCAGAGAAATATGAACTTGACAAAATTCTATAGATAGGGAAAATTTTTGAACCAATCGATGCAAAAGCATGCACTTCGGCCAAACAAATTTTATTCGGAGTGAGGTCACACCGAGTGGGGCATGTCTTGCCAATCGACGATATGGAAAACATATCGATATGACCAAAGAGTAGTCGGGGTAGGGTCTTGGCGAATTCTTTTTGTCTAACTGACTTTTGGGGTCCAAGAAAACACTTCGGCCAGACTAAAGTTTTTTGATATGAGGTCTTAGTGAAGTTGTGATGTCGGTCATCTTGCTGAGAAGTCTTGGCGACTGTTGGTAGTCTCAGTGAAAGTGAAGGTCTCGGCAAGAGTTGTGAGCTCGCTGAAAGGTCTCACCGACCAAGCAGGGTCTCCCCGACTGAAATGAAGGGAGCTCAATGAAAGCAGAATGCACTCGGTGAAAGGTCTCACTGAAGGATGGAGGTCTCAGCGATGGAAAAGAACATCGATATGACTAATGGAGCCCGCTATGACCTCTTGTCGATGAATGTTTGTCTTGCCGATAGCGTATATGATAGCGATAATTTTATTGCACCACACCAAATTTTGGGAAAATCCACCAGAGATGGATTATCTCGAAAGAACAAGAAATCCTGGACTGAGGCCAAAAGCTGGATTATGACATGAAATTGCAATTCACACACAACATCTCATTAGTCATGAATTTCAATGATTTAAGCTTAGGCAAAGTTAAGCATGGACCTTCAAAATATTTTCCTTGCATTCTAGGCCCCATTTAAGAGAAAATTAAGATGAATGGTGATGCCCTAGGTTTAAACCCTATACACCTGCCATTAACACATAGGAAAACCTATGACTCAGGTAATTCAAATGTCGACACCATACTAGGGGAAAAAAAAAGTGATTCTCAAGTAATTTCACCAAAATGCGAACAGACCAACAAACTCGGGACTTACTTGGGAAACCATAAATTAATCAATGCTACGCAACCCTAGTCATGAAGCGGTCAAATATTCAGGAATTCAAGTCCCAAAATCTCTTATAACATCAACGTGCTATCCATAATTATCAATTCAAAGCAAAGCAATCAAACACATACCCTTATAAAGTGGAAATCGGTCCTAGGAACAACAAACGCGAAGCTCAATGGCGTCCATAAAGAACAAATGCAAAAATGCACAATAGATCGCCGCTAAATCGATCAATTCAAGCCTAAATGTCCCAAATTGAATCACAAGCTCGAAGAACCAACTCTAAGGATGTAATCCTCAACTCAAACAATGGCAAATAATAAGCATGATGGCATAAAAGATCTCAAAAATCAAGTTAAATACATCCTTCAAAGCACACACGAAGTCATTAATGTAATCGATAAGATAGTCAAAGAACCTGTGAATCCGGTGATAGGGCGGAATCTGAAAAAATATGGCCCACGTGGAAATCTACAAAGACGTGGAATCCCCTAACCACAGTGCATAGCCGGAGTCCAAGCGAGATCTGAGAAAATCCGACCAGGGTGGAAAATCCTGAATCCGAGTAAAAGCCCGAAATTTATCTAGAACTTAGGATTTTCAATGAATAACCTAGGGGAAATAATTAGGCAATCAAAAATAAACATTTGAGCACATTCCTAAATAGGGAAAAACCTCAAAATGAAAGGTCCAAAATGCCAAAACGAAAGCAAAAGAGGGTCCCTGCCTTCAGGGGGCATGTGTGTGAAAACTGCACAACAATAGCGATGTCATCGCAATTTACAATACTAATGTCGAATTAATGCACCAGTGTTGATTTAATTTTGGTGACACATATTTAATTTGGAGGTATCAAAAAGTCCAAACGACGACACCCAAACTTCACCAGAGCGACACTAACAAACTTCAAACCATGACACCAACACAAAAAGAAACGCTGAGAAAAACCCTGATGCTATCATTCTCACTATCCTTGTTGTAGAGTGACACCCATTTTCACTAGAGTGATGCCCATGCTTCAAACTGCAATGCTACTATGTTCAACAATGCTCAACCAAGGTAAGAAATTTTGTGCTTATTTTTTAAACATGTGATTTAATTTATTGGATTTATCTAACCACTAATGCATGTCTGACTGTGTTTTGGTTGTAAGGCTAACAAGGTTTTACATGTTTAAAGACATGGAGCGAAAGTGAAGAAAACTTTTCTATCTTAAAATTTCTATAATTGTAACAAGCATTTGATGCTTTGGGGCAATTATAACCCAATTTTATGCTTTCTATTTTATGTTTTAGGAAACACACTAAATTTCAGTTGGGTTTAAAATGAATGCTCAAAGTTGGATAAAATTGAACCTTCACATCATCATTTTATTTTGAGCTTAAAATTGAACAAGGCAACTTCATTTTTCAATTGGTGCTTAAAAATAACTCATCATTGCTTTGAGGCTTAAAATGAGCTTGTGCTTTCATTGGCTTGTAAATTTTTTTAAAATTTGTGTCATTCAAATGTGTATGCACTTCTCTCACGCTTCACAACAATCTTGAGAATAAAAATCATTCTAGTGACATTGGTTGTCTAAAAAATTACCAACACATTTCAAATTTGGGTTTAAAATTAAACAATCATGCTAGTGTGAGAAAGAGACATTGTGTGTGTTCCCTCCTTACACTTAATGTGAATTGGGCGGTCGAACTACAAGTGTACTCCCTCACTTTTGTTATCTTTATAGGGGTCTTCCTAACAACAACTCGAAGGCAACTCCAATCGATTTTTCACTCAGGCCAATATATAAATGGATAAAACTAAACTTTCAAGTCCTCATGGTATGTAGGCCTTGGCCATATAGTGTCTTTCAGAATGGGGTACTACTATGAAAATTATAAGAGCCCCTAGTAGGATTGATTAAAGCCTTTAGTGGCTTGCTAGATGCTTGCAAGGTGCCATGTCCCTGATTACCCTTACTACAACCCATTTGTTTAACAAGCCAAAATCCTAAATTATTTGTTGGTGCAAGAAAAGTAGTTCTGAAGCTGCCCCAAATTTGTACTATTCAATTGTAGAAATAAAAAAATTCCCTTTAATCTTTGGATTTTAAGGATTTTGAGATTTGGTGGTCCTGAGAAGTGTGTCGTGGAGGGGAGCCAGTGTCACCAAATCTCTAACTGTTTCATTGTCTAGTGTTTAGAGAAATCCTAGTGGGGACTCAACAAATATGGCCATTTCTATCCTAGAATTGTAAATGATTGTGAGCCAGTTTAACACTTTGCTTGGTTTCAAAATGATACAAAAAACAAATATTCACCATTATCCTCAAAAATTTCAAACACCTTGGCTCAAATATGGACTTCTTGAGTTAGCATTGAGATTACTGCTTGTCCTAAGGATTTATCCTTAGTGATTTCTAAATATCTTGACATTGATCTCAAACCCATATTTTCCCAAAGACAACATAGGAAATTATGGTTTTAATCTCATAATTTTCACGAAATGGACATTGTGAAAGTTATGATGTTTTTGAAATAAACATCTAGTTTGGAAACATAATCAAGACAAGTCTTTGTGGTAAAATAAATTCACTTAAGCAAAGTTAAATTGAAAAATGAACCCCACATGACTATTTGGAGATTGATCGCTCCTATTGAACAACCTAATCTTCTAGGTGCTATAATTTAGCCAAACTTTGAACTCATTAATGGTGAACAAACTAGTCTTATTAGTAGTTTGAGAAGCTTCACTTTTGAAACCAAGGAAACAAATACACAGTGGAGAAATGCAACAACCATTTTAGACAAAGAAGAGGAACAAGCTGATATTCAGGCTAGAAGGCCCACATTACCACCTCCCACATGGCAATAAATATCTTCCTTTCTTCAATAAAATTGAACTATTTGTAAATGATCTCATGTAAGATCAGGATCCCTAAGGTAAGATCTATAGGCCATCATTTTAAACTTAGGCATCTCACTCCAAAATCTCTCAAGAAACACCTTTTAGTGATTCATAGAAATAAAGACAGGTTGGTAGAAAACTTTTATAAATGCGCTTCAAGGTATAGTCTAGAATTATATGCATTCTTTTGGAGTCAAAATCCTAATATTTTTACATAATACCAAACTCCTGTAAATGATTCATCAAACAATCAAAATCTGTAGGGGAAAATCTCCATCCCTTCATTTAAAACATAGGAATCATAGAACAAGGTTTGGTCAAAAGTGGGTTTCAATATTTTACCACAATCATTACACCTTGATGAGAAAATTTTATGCTCGAGCTAGGAGAGCCCGAATAGGTTTGAACATTCCCATCCATCTTCTCATTTAAATAAAAAATTGAGTCTTTAGGATTTGAATTTTTTTAGAGGTCTAGCATCATTCTCACTACCTTGGTCTTGGAAAACTAAGGTTCACTTCAGGTCAACATTGGGTCAAAACATTTCACTCACCCCTTCATCAAAATTCATCCTTCACTTCATCCAACTTTGCAAAATTTTGAGTACACCAACACTTTGAGACTTAAACATCAATCAAACCAATTGATAACTTAGCTACTTTGTATATGAAATATATCCTTTTCTATGCTCTAGTTAAGTCAGTTATCATCCTTGAACTAATTCATATTGAAGGTCATGAGTCTACCCTAAAGATTTCTAAGCTCATTAGCATCCTTTATCCAAACATCAAAACATCAAACTCAAGTCAAAAATGTTGTCCCAAAACGTTTGCAAAGATCATTTCCCACATCACTCATCTTTTCATCCCACATTATCATCATTACTCCCAAAAGACTTAGAGCATCCCTTTTACCTAGATTTGAGTCAACTAGAGAGTTCAAACATTACAAAACTCAACACAACTTTCACATAGGTGACACATAATTTATGGTAAAGAAAAGATCACAACACAAGAGAATCATGGAGAAAACCAAAATTATATTTACCTCAAGTGATCCAAATCCTTTAGAATTTTATCCTAGAAGTCATGTTACCTCATTGTAACAACCATCATCTACTTCAGGACCATATGAGATTGAAGATGTCACAAATAACCCCTTTGAGCTTACTTGGGAAGAAATCATGGAATACCAAGCCTTTGAAAATATAGCTCCTACCTCCTTGACATTTGTAGCACAAAATTTAACACAAGGTTTCACACATCCATCACTAGGGCTAAATCAAACCTACATTCCTAGTCTTGCAACGAGCCTTGCTAAATATTTTGGTCACACCTTACCATTTGAAAGTGGTACACTTGTGGGTACCCTTGACACTAAACCTCCACCTCCAAAAATTGCTTGGACACCTACTTTTGCTGCTCCTCCTATTCTTAAAGCTCCAAAATAGCTACACATATTGCTTGAATTTCATTATTCCACAACCACTTTGACATTTTGGGGACACCCTTCTTCATCCACACCTATGACTACCACAAATGTTCCCACCATCACGCAAAGTGGTATAGACCAAGTATCTCAAAACAACACATAAGGGAATTTCAATAGTATATCATAGAACTAGCCCTTAATGCAAATAGGGAAATCTTTATCCAAATCTTTGATGGGTTCATCCACCCCATCTACCATTTCCATCTCATCCACAATCAATCCACCTCAAAAAAATCCCTTGGTTACAAGTTCTATCAACCCTAGAAGTATCTTCATCACAAATCTCTTGTTTACGTCTTCTACATAAGGCAATCCTCAAAACATAGGACAATGGAATCTTTTTAATCAATGGACTCAAGGTCCTAGTGTGTCATTTCCATTACAAAATTTAATGACATCATATTTTCCTATAGTCCCCTTTACTATGCCAAATCTATCGGGACCTCAAACATACATTCCTTCACCTCATTCTATCATATTACAAGGAATATTGAATCGAGGGAATCCTCCACCTTTGACCAATAATCCACTACCCACTCAAAACATCAATATCCATAATCCTTCACAGATGTCTCAAAAACCACCTGATCCCACATTAAAAACACATGCCTTAGCTTTACAGCAAGCACAACAAGCCTATCAACAAGTCATCCAACAACAACAACAACAAGCCTTGGCACAACAACAACATCAAGCACAACAAGCAACCTTAGCAAAACAACAACATCAAGAACAACAAGAAATCTTAGCACAACAAGCACAGTAAGCAGCCTTAGTAGCACAACAAGCTATGCAACAACAATATCAAGCACAACAAGCAACTTTATTAGCACACCAACACCAGTATGCCCAACAACAAGCCCAACAACAAGCCCTACTAGCTCAATAGTATGTCCACCAGTAGAAACAAGGTTCTTATTATCCTCATTTGAGCATCATCAATCCAAATGCATTAGGAACATATGCATCAATAACCCCATCATCTTCAAAAAATCTCACACCATCATACCCCCCATATAACTCATTTGTCATCCCACCATATGTTCCTCCACCTAACCCGCAAGACGATCTAGCATCACAATTGAAAGTACTCTCACAAGAAATGAAAGACCTTCACATGGGCAAGACAAAGAAACCTCATACACAAAACTTGTGCCCTTACCCATTTGACTGAAACATAGCAATGGTACCATTCCCTCTTGGTTTTGAAATCCCTTGAAAAATATAAAGGGGGAGGAATTCTTGTGGACCATATCAAATAATTTAACATCATGTGCATGGAAGTGGCTTACAATGATTCATATCTAATGTGCCTCTTCCCTTGAAGTTTAACAGGTCATGCTATAGATCGTTTTTCTCATTTGCCTCCTGATATCAAATTTTTTCAAGAAATCATTGATAAATTCATTAATCATTACTCCTTCAGTCTTGACAAGGATGTTAGTCTAGAAGAATTATACACTCTTAGACAAAATCAAGGAAAAAATTTCACTAATTTCTTACAATGATGGAGACAAAGAGCTAGTAATAGCAAGTGGCCTCTTCCTGACGAACAACAAGTAGGAATCATCATAGCCAATCTACATCCAAACCTATCATTCCACTTGAAAATGTGGTGCATTAGATCATACAATGGGCTTGTCCCTAGAGCCCTTAACATCGAAAGATCCCTGATCTCACAAGGAAATACTCAAGCTTACAAAGACAAGCATCCTTCAACTAGTTCAAATGAGAAACCTCGTGTCTAGGCTAAGAACAAAAATGTAACAAATGATGATGTAGTATATGCTAAGGTAGTCCTAAGTGCTCCTAGACCTAATAAAAATCAAGTTGCTAATATCTAGCCAACTGTGCAACAAACAGCATTGCCACAGAACAATCAAATTAGTAACACCAACATGCAACAAAGGAAAACTGATAATAGGAATAACTATCCCAAATGCAAGTACACACAGTTATCAGAACCCATCGAGACGATCATGAAGAAGTTGGTAGAGTCAAATCTGATAACACTTCCCAACTTTGAAAGCTACCAAGAATCACAAGAGAATCCATCTTGGTACAATGAGTGTGATTTTTGTGACTTTCACAAAATCAAAGGACACAAAACAACAAAGTGTATGAAACTCAAGAACATCATCTAAGATCTCATAGAAAATGATACCATATCTATTGAGGTGGCAGCTAGGAATTGAGATCTTAAGGTATACAAAAACCCTATGTTAGATCATAACAAAGGAAATAACAATGAAAAAGCTAAGGATTAAACCAATGTGCAACATACCTATTCTAGTGTAGTTGCCTCTTACGTTAGCATTATCACTATTATCACCATCAAAGGAGCTAATACAAAATGTGGAGTCACCACATGACGTGGAAAAATAACCATTCACGGAGACTCATCTTAATCTAGGACACAACCTACTTTTCCCACATCTAATCCTAGCAAGTACAATCTTCTAGATCAACTTAAGCAGACGCCCACATAGATATCAATCTTAGAACTCTTAAGGTTATCCCCACACATAGGGAAATACTATAAAAAGCCTTGTTTGAGTCAGCTATTCTTGAGAACATTGATACCAATCAGTTTCAAGCTATGGTGGGGCATCTAGCAAACCATCTTCTCACCTTCTCCGAGAAAGACCTTCCATCACAACCATCTCATAACCATGCTTTACACCTTGAGGTTTTCATTCATAAAAACAGGGTCAAAAGAGTCTTGGTAGATGGAGGTGCTGGTTTGAACATTTGTACCTTGCAGTTGATCAAAAATCTACGTTATTCAGAAGATACTATTGAGAAGACAAAGAGTACCACCATCAAAGCATATGAAAACAAAGAATGAGTATCACAAGTAATCATTGCACTTCCAATCCAAGTGGGGCCTCTTATTGTAGAAACTACATGCCATGTTCTTGATCTTAATCTTCCCTATAACATATTACTTGGTCAACCCTAGATCCATGCTCTAAAATTTGTAGCCTCAACCTATCATCAGTGTAAAGTTTCCTTTTGAAGGTAGAGAAATGATCACTATCCATGGAGATCCTAAGCCTTTCTATTAGTGAAAAAGTCTTGAGGCCAAGTTCTATAAAATTCCCCAAATAACCAAAAATGATGAAGGACCTACATCATCAAGCTCATTTGTTGACCCATCATTCCTAGCCTCTACCTCAAAAATGCCCATTGTGCAAAGTATAATTGATGTCAAAGCAATGATCCAAGATGATGGTTGTGGAAACTACAAACTATTGAAAGACACCTTTGTCTTAGGAGAGTTATCTATTTCTCCTCAATCTCATGGGAAACCTATTAATGATGTTTTCTGCACAACAAAAACTCAGACAGAATGCAATATTCTATCTCTCTTGAAAGGTTATTTTCAACAATAAATCACTGAAAATCACCCCAAGGTCTCTCGGGTGTTAGGTCATAATAAATGCATAAACAGCTCAGATAAAATGTGAAATGTTGGTAATCACAATCAGACCTTACTACAAGCAAATTGTATCTTTCTACTTATCAGATCTTGCAATACGATGATCTTTAATCCTAAATTCAGCCAAATGATAAAGAAAAAGAAAAAGATAAGGGTGCAAGGATATAATAAGATCTAAACTACTCCTAGAATGAACAATGTAAATAACAGATATTTGGAATGGACCTATCTCAAATAACTAGTTCTTGTTCAACCCACAATGCAATCTCACAAGAACGGTGCAATCTTCTGAGGGATACAAATTTTCAAATCATAGACTTTCATCTATAATCGAACTTAAGCACATTGAATATATGGTCCAGGTTGACTTTACCAGCCTACTACAATCAGATAGTTACTAGGAGTATAGACCAGAGATAGCTACAAACATTCCAAATATGAAATCATAAACATCATGCATCCAACTAAAACTGATTTATTTCTAAATACTAAACCCTAGATCTTCAAGCAATTTGAAAGATAGAACAAAGGAACCATGCAAGATGAAATAACACAAGAGATTTCACCAGGAAAACCACAATGTCTTCAATTGTATTAATCACCAAAATGCTGCAACAATTCAACTGTTCTGATACAGAATTTGCTTCAAGAAATCAAACACTACTCCTATTACAAAATAATCTAGCTCTTGCTTTTTAATTCCTCATGTCTTCTAGCTAATGTCTAACTCTTTACAATGAGACAAGAATGCCCATTTATAGTAAACCCCAAGATATGTCGGCCCAGCCAAACATTTTTACAAAATAAAACCGCCAAAACAGGTCAGCTCAGGAAGGAAATAAAACAAAGGCACACATTAAATGCCATCATCCAGGTCGGCCTTGACAAAATCTTCAATGCAGTCCCGTCCAATGCATGCCCCGTGATAATAGGGAAGCACAAATCTCAAAATAAGCATTAACCGCTTCTTCCCTTATCCTCTCTTTCCAGATGAACCCTGCACCCTCAAGAATGTTCCATCCAGCTCGGTGACAGGTGGAAAAGGTAATACCCTAAGCCGACATTTAATAGCATCAATCTCTTCCTTGGACCATTCAACAATTTTATCCCAATCTTCCCTATGGGCCAGATATTTATCCATCACTGCCAAGTAGGTGGCTGCATCATCAAGCTGATGGCTGGTTACAACTCCTTCTGCATCTAGGGCATAAACTTCATGCCACCATTCCCTTAGCTGCTCAAGACTCAGGTACTTAGGAGCGATTTTCTTCCTGCCGGTCATCACCTCAAAGAACGCAATGCATCCATCATACACTGCGGTGAGATCCCCATCAATCTGTTTCTTTCTTTTAAGGATCTTCTTCATGGCCTTCTGCCTAATCTGCAGAGCCTCGAACCATTCCCAAGGTTCATCCAATCTGAAGGAAGGAAGGATTCCATCTGCCAGCAATTGATCTGGACCATGTCCCATGATAACTCTTGATTTCTGCAACAGGAGGTCCATGTCCTCGTTATCCTGGGACAGTACATGTTCTAATAGCTCCTTAGCATGAACTGCATCCTTTCCAATCGACAGAATGTCCCTGATGGCATCATCTCCCTTCATTTGTACACTCACCAACCAATCTATTGCAGCCTGAGCTGAGGTTTTCATCTTCTCAATTTCGGAAATTGTTTCTTTGGGAAAAAAGTCGGGAGTGGCAGAAGAAGAAGGATGGAAGGATTGCAGAGGCTTCATTACCTCCTCCAAACATTTCCTTAATCTTTCATTTTCCCTCTTTAATTCACGCTTGGTCTGAGTCTCCCTCTTCAATCTGTCAACAATCACCACACTAGACCCTTCAAACTCTTCTATATCTTGCTCCATGGATGCAGGCCCAAGGTTAATCGTTTGTACATTATAATCTTGACCAGTAACATCTTCTCTCATTTTGTCCGCGGCAGGAGTGGCAATGTGGATAACCCTGTTATTGGCTTCATCCCTTTCCACCTTTGAAACCACCTTGGTAGCCTTCCTTTTCTTCCCCTTGCCAATCTTTGACAGCATTTCGTCCCAGTCCAAGGGAGTATCCTCAACAATCACTTGTTTCTTTCTTGCAAGATCTCTTTCTAACTAGTCTGGAGCCGCAGGCTCCACCCGGATTTCCTCTGTTTTCCCCTCCTCTGACTGTTATGTCGCTTTCTCTTCTTCTTTTGCACCTTCTGCAATTACTCTGTCCTCCTCTTCCTCAGGGAATTGCTCACCTTGGCCAGCTTCTTCAAGTTCCACCTCTGGATGTACCGGTGATGGGACCTTAGCAGGGATATTTTCCTCCGGCTCAGGCGATCCGCGGCCTTTGTCACTTTCCGGGGAGTCCTCATATTGTACCAAAGGAGAAGTATGTCATTCCTCCTCTTCTACCTCTAGCTCTGTTGCTTCACTAAAGAGAGTCCCCTCCTTGAAGGGCTCTGCTTCTTCGCTAGTCTCTTGTTTCCTTGGAATTTCTGGCTCTGGTATGCTTGGTGGAGGAGAAATAGCCTTCGGTGGCTCCACAACTGGTGGCCTCGGAGGAGAATCCTTCTTCTGCACAGTATCCTTCGGAGAGGGAGTTCTAGATCTCCTGGTATAAACCTTGGCTTTCTCCCCTCCTGAACTCTCCACATCAACAATTGGAGGCTCATCACCTGAAGCACCCTGACCCTTCTTCTTTGTAGTTCGAGTTGTTCTTGCCTTCTTCGGCGGTGGAGGAGCATCTTCCTCTTTTTCCTTTTCCATTTCCTCCTCATCAGAGGACTTACTAAGCGCTAGATTCTTCCATCTTCTCTTTCCTTTCAGCTTCCTTTTTGCTTCGGGTTCACCCTCTTTAGGACCTCTGACCTTGATGTTAAAAGGGGAGCTTTTGGTAGTTTTCCCTTTGGGGTCATCTTCCCCGGATTCCTCTGAAGTAGACATGGGGCTGAGACTCCCCATCAATTCGAAAGTACAAGTTACCTTTGCACTCTCCAACTCCCAAATTTTATGTTTTATCCAAGAAGAGGTGAATTTCATCACAGGAACCATTAAGTCCTCCAACTCTATAACCTCATCCTCATTCCAATTGATACCCCCGACTGACCTGTGCTTTATAGCTTCATAGGCATGGTCCTGAACCAAGTTTCCATTATCAACCAGTTGATCTGGAATCAACCTAACATTATACTATCTAACTTCCTCCACAGGGAGCTTGGAGTACCTCCTCTTTCTAGCCTCAAGATCATCTTTGATGTTGGCCCAATAATCCTCCATGTCATCCTTATGGCGGTATTACCTAGTGGCTCTCTTCTGTGCTTCTCCAGTCATGTCAAAGTTTATCCTTTTGGAATGGAAGGAGAAACTATATATTGCCAGCTCTTCTCCTGCTGTGTGGGCCGATTGAATAGAAGGACACACTTCTGCCACTCCAATTCCAAGAGGGAAATCCCCACCAAAGCCTGTCTTGTGCTTCTCTCTCTTTACCACAACATCAAATTCACAAATTTGCCTCACAACTTCTAACAAAACAAGGTGATCAGTGGGATACCGAGGCAACCTATAAGGAGCAACCGGGCATCCATCAATTCTGAGGTAGGTGAAGGTGGGGAATTGGATGAACCAGGCTCTGTAGTTCTTTATTAACCCCTTGGCTCCGTTGGACAACCTCATGTGCTCAGCATTCTGTAGCATCCAGGTGATATGCATCGTGAATGCATCGTTAGCCCTTCTGTAATCTTTATGCCCAAGATGCAATTCTAGATAGACCTCATAAATGATATCTTGTCCAAGTGTCCCCCTCGGATTTAGACCCTTATATGGGTAAGCGATGGCCAACACATACATTACATATGAGGACATAGTGAACCTCTTTGTCTCCAGGACACTCCTTAATTGCTTGTCAATTTCTGCGCTGATAAGCCCTGCCCAGTGATAATTGGTCCCTTGTCCAATTTTGGTGATCACATGGACCATCCAACTCTCCAACACTCCTGCACTTTTCAATCCGGCCACCCTGCTCAAAAATGTGATGGCATCATATACATCTGATCTGAACTTAACCTTGTGCAACTGTTTGGGCAATTTAGAATAGTGGGACTTTGGCTTCTCCAACCATGAGTTAATCATCTGTTGAGCCTTGACTGGCTCATTCTCATAGTATGTCTTAGCTGTGTCTATGTTTAGAGCACACATAGAAGGTAGATCAGGCATGCTGAAGGCTTGTGCAATGGAGGCAGGACTAAAGTTCGCCAAGACTCTTCCCTCAGTGCTAACCACCCTCTGTGTATCAAAGTCATACTGTCTGGCGCACTTGAGAATCATCTCATAACACTGGACCGCCGGAAGGAAGCCTGCCACATGCACTAGTCTGGATTTTATCATTCCCTACCTCAAGGCCGACAGATCCTTCTCCGCCGTCCTCTGCTTAAACTCCTGGTATCTCTAGGCCCCAACATTGGTATCAGATACCTCGGCCCACACAGAAGACACCTTGCTCTCGGGAAGTTGACTCTTCATATCTAGTCATAACTGTTCTGCCTCAGAGATGGATGACCGTCCTGTGCCACCCTAAGATTTCTCGACCGCAGCCCTACTTGATTCGGCCTACACTCACAAAAGATACCATTAGTACTCAATTATTAAGCATATTCAGACCAAAGGTTAGCATAAGATCATATAAAACAATTGAAATTCATCACAACTGCTAATCCTTTGAAGATCCAGAAAAATAAAGCAGTCCGGTAAAAATAATGAAATCCGAGAAAATCTAGTCGGGGCAGAATTTCAGAGAAATCTGACCCAGACGGATTCCTGTCGCCAAAGCATCATTAGTCAAATGGATCGTTAGTACGTATGAGAGATCAAAAGATAATCATTAAATTCACTCATTGGCAACAAGAATTCATCATTAAACAATCGTTCAATTGGTCCTATCATCGAAACATCAAAAATGACAAAGCCAGACAGGAAATCCGAAAAAATCCGGATAGAATGGATTTTTGCGGACAACTTGAAATGTTCCGGTAATTACCCCAGCCTGTGGAATAAGCCCAAACCGGGAAAATCCGAAAGCGGCGGAATTCCGTGAGGACTTGGGAAACCCGATAAACGACAAAACACAAACCAAAAGCCAGATGATCACGGGATCTCCTCTTCCTGAGTTCTAATGGTCTCAAAACCGACAGTAATCAACAAGACTCAGGATGCAAAGGACTTCAACTTCTCAAAAGCTCTCAAAGGACGAATCCCAATGCCAAAACAATGATGCCCTAATTTGAATAACCAGACCTTCGCCATTAAAACCAGGGGCAACTTTAAGGTTTAAAATATCAGCTAAGGATTTACCTAAAGCCCCAGATCTTCACAGGACGGGGGGGTCAGCGTGATACCAGGACAAGATCGCTCAATCACAACGAAATCTCTGCCTTGGGCCAGACACCGAGGAAAACCCTAACTTCGCACAATATGGCAGATCACGCACCAAGAAAGGAAATAATCTAACCCAGAACCCCATCCAAAGGATACACACACCATTTAATGGATAAATAGAGCTCATAGGGCAGAGGTGAAAGGGTTCTACAACAAAACGGGTCAAACCCCGACTCTATAAACACGGAATCAAGACCCAGCAAAGGCCAACCCAAATGATCACCATTAAATACAAAGAACCCAATCATGGCGTAAACAAACAAAAGGGGCCATCGACAACCTACCATGGATCAAAGTGGATGAACTTCGAACTTCAAAAAGATGACCACGCAATAAACACACCCAAGCAATGAAAACCCAGACACTGGCACCCAAACAATCCTCACGCACACGAGTCAGGATCCATCCTCAAAGCCCAAATGGAAATTCCCAATCGCCAGAGCAAAAACAAGTGAATAGACGAACTCAAAATGATGCTTGAAATGCCCTAAATCTACCCTTAAACTCGTCTGAGCAAAGGTACCTTGGTCATTAATGCGTGACAAGACACTTCTAACAAATCCGGAAACCCGAGCTCAAAACGGAATTCCAGAAAATCCCAGGATGCGCGGAAACACAGATTTCGCGGAAATGCAGAAACTGGGGAAATGACGAAGGTTGGGATTTTGGCAGAGTCTGGGAAAATCCGCTATGATAGGAAAATCCCAGGATCAAGCAAAAATCCGGATTCGGGAAATCCGGCCAGAAACGGACAAAGGACCAGGGCCTGGGAAAATTCGCCAGAGCCGGACAATCCCAGATCCAGGTGAAAACCCAGATTTGGCTTAAAACTTAATTTCAATCAATTCCAGCCTCAAGGCAAGGTCAAAGCCAGCAAGACCAACATGTCAAAACCTTAAAATGATAAATCCAATGAAACCAAAGGTCAAAAGACATATGAAAAGAGGGTCCCTACTCCAAGTGGGGCGTGTGTGCAAAAACTGCACAACAAATGGCGACTCTGCTGGGAAAATGCTCCTGAGCATTTCGATGACAAACTGGAATCAAGAACCCAGAACTCATGGTTTCAACTCAGGCATCCAGCCACCATCCCATGTTTAAACAAAGAAACCCCTAGCCACTCAAACATTCCTATACCAGGGTCAAAGTGTGTGCACATTCATTCATTACCATCCCTTAGTTGCAACAAGAACCAGACCAGGTATGAACAAGCTACGTAAAGATTCATACTCTAAAAGTAACCTAGATAGAGTCTCACTGCCAGGCAGGCATCCATAGCCCCGACGAGGTTATCGCTGTGATCCTCCTGAACATAGCTCTACTGCTAGCCAGGCGTCTATAGCCCCGGTAGAGATATGCAGATCCCCCTGATAAGTTGAATTCAAATTTTTTGACTTTCATATTTTCTCTCTTTTTTTTTTCTTTTTTTTTTTGATATTTATTTTCTTTGCACACATTTCATTCAACCTGTGGACAGTGAAGTTCACACTCAGGGCTGAGAACCACAGTGGCACTAGAGTAGAAAATAATTTTTCACCTATTCAGACCTTATAAGGACCTCTTACAACTTCAGGTATATTAAGGATTAGAAGTATAAGACCCCAATATATTCTTGTTAAAACTGACTAGAGAACCTCTGCGTTAGCATAAGGATAAATGACATAGGGTAAGGAGTTCATACCATGGCGTCCTGGAAGGATGATTAGAGTTTGTAAAGGAGATACCAAGAACATCAGACCTGCTTTATCATCATTGCCATACAGATGCACCCAAAGATTCCCAAAAGGAAAGGAACCAAGAGTAAGAGCAACGCAAACCAAAACAAACAAACCAAAACAAACCTACCCTAACCAAAGCAAAGCAAGCCAACCGAAAGGGAAACCTACTCTAACCAAACAACAAGCAAAGCATCCTAAACTAACTATGTACAGAGCAGGGAGCTACAAACAGCCCAGGACTGGAAATAATGTTTCAGGTACTGCCCATTGACAGGCAGTGGGATATCCTCTCCCATGAGAGTCTTCAGACGGAAGGCATTATCTCCAAGTATTTTAGCAATCTGATATGGGCCAAGCCACAGTTTATCAAACTTTCCATGATTCACTTTCTGATCATGAGGCTTATCCCAGTATAGGACAAGGTCAGAGATCCTAAAGGCTTTGACTTTAGCCCTCCTGTCAAACCATCTCTTAACTACCCCCTGATGTTTGGAAAAATTCTCAAGGGCATTGTCACGTTTCTCTTCAAGGTGCAGCAGTTCTGTTAACCTAGCCTCCCTTCTATCCCCTTCATCATAAAATTGATTTATAAATTGCAAAGTTGGGATCTTGAGTTGGATAGGGAATACTAGCTCCAGACCATATACTAAGTGATAAGGAGATATTCCAATGGAAGACTTAAGTCTGGTACGATCTACCCAAAGGGAAAATCAAAGCTGAGTGTGCCAGTCTTTAGGGTTTCTCTCTAATAACTTACGGATGACGGTCAACAAGTTCTTATTAGAGGATTCTGCTAGACCATTGCCCTGAGGGTAATAATTAGATGCAAACTTCACAATAATTCCATGATCAAAAGCCCAGTTCAAAAATTTCAAAGATGTAAAGGCAGGACCATTGTCACAAACAACAGCAATAGGGCATCCAAAACAATTAAAAATAGCCGACTCTAAGAAATCAATCACTACCTCAGATGTGCATTTTCTACAAGAAAAAGCTTCTGTCCACATTGTAAAGTAATCAGTGATAGTAAGAATGTACCTGTGTCCCATAGAAGATGGTGGGTTGATGGGGCCTATGAAATCCATACCCCATTGAGCAAAAGGTCTTACCTCAGTGACTGGTTGGAGCGGGAGTGCTGCACACCTTTCTCTTGTTGCTGCAGTCTGGAAAGTGTGATAGGTTTGTACATGTTGATGAACATCCTTAAACAATGTAGGCCAGTAATACCCTGCCCTCAAAATCTGATTTGCAGTAGCAATTGCTGAACCATGACCAGTACCGTACTTCTCATAGAACTCATTCATCACTCTCTCAGCTTCCTGTTTCCCAAGACACCTTAAATAAATACCTTCATGATTCTTCTTATACAAAACAACTCCTTTCAACATGAACCCATCACTTTTCAACTGTAAAACCTACCTCTAAACTACATTAAGATGGCCTGGAATTCATTGATTCAGCAGATAATAGACCAAGTCATCATACCAACCATCTGGGGAAACCTCTTCAACATTATAGTTCTGAATAGACGATTCAGGGCCTATTTCTACCATGGTCTGGGTGAGTCTGTGTCCTCTTACAAGCTTCATAGGCTAGATCTCAATGTCATACTCTTGAAGCATGGTCACCCATTTAGCTCTGCGCTCACCTAATTCATTTTACATCAGAAGCAACTTAACTGCAGAATCAGGATCAATTACATACACCTTATTTCTGAGGATATAATGCCTGAATTTCTTTACTGCTCTGACCAAGGCATAGGCCTGCTTTTCCAAGCTTGGATATTTCAATTCAGCATCTTTCAACGGTGCACTCATAAAAGCAATAGGATTCTCATTTCCTTCATCAGACTTTTGAGTAAGCATTCCAGCACATGAATGGTCTGAAGCAAAGGAATAGATATAAAAGGGTTTGCTATAGTTAGGACTTACTAATACTAGAGCATCTCCAATAGCTCTTTTGATTTCTGCAAAGGCTTCCTTTGCTTCTGTAGTCCATTCTATCTTGGCATCTTGTTTCAGCATTGTATTTAATGGCTTAACAATTTCAGCAAATCCAGTGATGAACTTTCTAACAAAGTTAATCTTACCAAAGAAGGACTTCATCTCCTTTTTACTGGCAGGCGACTGAATTCTCAAGATGGCCTCCACTCTTTCCGGATCAATAGAAATTCCCTTTTTTGATATGACATGTCCTAATAGCTTTCCTTCTGTTACTCCAAAAATACACTTCTTAGGGTTGAGGGATATGCCGAATTCTCTGCACTTTTGAAACACTTTGCATAAATCTGAGATGTGATCCCCTCTGTTCTTTGAGAAAACAGTCAGGTCGTCCATATAAATGATGATGCATTTGGCTATAATATCCTTAAAGGCAATATCCATAGCCCTTTGGAATGTAGCTCCTGCATTTATGAGACCGAAAGGCATCCTCCTGTAGGCGAAGGTACCCCACTTAGTTGTAAAAGCAGTCTTGTGTCTATCCTCATATTGGACCATCACTTGATTGTATCCTGAATAACCATCCAGAAAGGACATCATCTGGGAACCGTTGACCACTTGTAGCACCTCATCCAAAGAGGGAACTTGATAGTTATCTTTTTCTGACGATCTATTTAGATTTCTAAAATCAACGCAAAGCCTAATTTCTCCATTCTTCGTTCTCACTGGAACCAAATTTGCTACCCAGGTTGAATGTCTGACAGGAAATATGATTTTGGCAGACAGCAATTTCTGGACTTCTTTCTATATTAGTGGTTCCAGTAATGCATTGATAGGTCTCTGTCTCTGTCTGAAAGGCTTGGCATCTGGCTTCAGAGGTATAGTATGAGTTATGATGCATGTATCATAAGTCTTCAAGTCCTCATAACTCCAGGCTACTATATCTGGAAAGTCGTGTAGGGCTCTAATTATACCCTGTCTTTCTTGTGGAGTGCATACCATGCCAATGAAAATATTCTTAATATTGTCCTCAGTTCCCACATTGTGAGTGTCACACTTTCCGCTGATGGACTCCTTCTTGGACTCTTGTTCCTGACCCCTAATCTTGTCCATATCAAAAATCCGCTCCAATTGCACCATTCCCCTTGGAATAGTATTGGACTTTAGATTCAGCACACCTTCTAGATCCAATTCTGCTTCCTAAGGCTCTGTTTCATCAATGATCTATGAAGAAAAAACATCTGTATTTGTGATGAAGTCAAGAATATGTTTATCATCCTCAAACACCTGAAAGTTAGTCACATTGTCTGGGACTGATGGCACAGGAGTCAATTCAACAGTAAACTTCTTCAATCCTGACAGAGATAGAGGCTACAAAGTGCTTGCTGCTTAAGCCAGAGAATTAGTAGTTTGATTCTTCTTCTGTGGGATCAATTGAATGTTAAAGGCATCAAACCCTTCCATGAGGTCCCACACTCTATGCCTATAATTAGTCATTCTCCTATCATGGCATGCATATTGCCTCGTTACTTGTTTGACTACTAATTTTGAATCACCAAAAACTTGTAGAACCTTGACCTTTTTCTTAAGCGCCATAAGAAGTCCATGAATTAACACTTCATACTCCGCTACATTATTTGTGCAATGGAATTGGAGCCTATGGGCTGCAAAGAAGTTTTTACCTTTTGGGCTGATCAACTCAAACCCTGCTCCAGCACCATGCTTGGATTTGGATCCATCAAATCTGAGAGTCCAGCACTCAGCAATGGTAATCTTCTTTATTACATCCTTTGGCTCAATATTGTTAGAGGCCTCTGCTACAAGAGGTTGGTCTTGATATTTTTCTTGCGGGTCATCCGTCTTTGCCTTCACAACCTGAGCTGGACTTAAACATTTATGCGCTTGTTCTACTGCTGTCTGGCACAAACAACACTCCAATTCTGAATGGGAAGCATTATGGACTCTGCACCAATTTGGTAAGAGTAATTCCCTAAAGCTGGTCCTTCTTCCCAGGTGAGTTTGATTCTCCATACACTGCTTAATGAATTCCTGGAAACTGTCTAATAGGCTGATCTGTCTGTCCTCAGATTCTTCTTCCTCTTGAACTGATTCTGTCAAGACTTCAACATGGCTTGACCTTGTCTCAACATCCGTAGGCATCAAGTGTAGCATCAACACCTCTTCTGCATCTGATTCTTCATATTGAGCCGATAGCAGGTAATTTCCCATTCCTACTTCTGATATCAGAGCTTCTGTTGAAGTCTTTTGGTATTCTGTAATCATGTACTTCATTCTGGGCTCTCTCTCGATCCTGATCTAATTAGGCACTCCTTTCCAGGGAAGCCACATGTGAGAGTGATCAGTGGACACATAACCATTTAGAGCCTTCGTAAACTCTCTTCCTAGAATCAAACCATACGCATCAGGAATATCAGCTACCTGAATATTGATAACCTACTGAATCCTTGGATCAGAGGCTATTTGCATTTGGATCATGTTTAACTCTCCCACCACATTCACTTCAGTTCTATCTAACTGAGTCACCTTCTTCTGAGAATCAGCAGGTGTAATTCCTAGAGCTCTACAAACTCCAAAGGGCATCACATTGGTGGAAGCACCAGAATCTAACAAGCAGTTATGCAAATTCTTACCGAATATACGAACAGAGATTAGGAATGGTGGGGTTTCTGTTTTCCCTTGGAACAAGGTAGGCTGAATATCTACTTGAGCCACTTGAGTCTTATCCTTTTCTTTTCCTTTATCTCCAGGGGGTATGTTAGTCCTATTTTGGGTCTGATTTTGTGCGCTCACAGGCTGGGAGCTGGAAGTTTGGCCGACATGTTCACCAGAAGACTTATCCAATAACTTTGAATTTGCATCATAGGTACCTAAGACAGCCTTCCTAATTGCAGGGAACCTTAACAACTCAAACGCAGAAAGATTTACCTTTAGTTTCTTGAACTCCTCTGCAACATATGAAACCATCTGCTCTTCACTCATATCAGTAGAGATTTCCTTAGATGATTCCTCCACCTTATCCTTGCCAGCTTGGACAGCCTTTTCCTTCTGTGGGTCGGTTTGAGCCTGTCTCTCCTTTGAAAGATACTGCTTGGGAATGTGTGGATAAGACGGGTTGTTACTAGCATTAGGATCTGGAGGAGTACTGAAGTTGTTGGGAGGAATGGAAGTGGTGAAAGGTCCTCCAGGCTGTGGACGTCTATGAGGCATATCTCTCAATCCTTGTCTCTGAAACATCTGAACTTCCTCAACATAAGGTTCCTCCTGATCAAGAGGGCCATTGTCATTCATTGTATCTTCATTAAACAACCGAGCTACTTCGTCTCCATTACAAATCTGATCTATTTCATCTTCCTGGGAATCAGGTTCCTCTGGTACATTTTCCTTGCTGGCTGGAAAAGGAGCATGATTTAATACCAGCACAGGAGAATCATATGAGTTGGAGGGAACAATCTCCTGTCCATTCACATTGTTCTCTACCTCATATTGAAAAATAGAGGTAGCAGTTTGGAACTCTGGACACTCCAATTCCGAATGCTGACTTGTCTTATGAAGCCTGCACCATCCTGATAGGGCTGCTTCAGCCAGATATACACCGTTAGGAGGTTTGTCTTGACCGACCGGCTGGTTTGCAGATTGATTGACAATCTGATTGGCAGGATGATCTAATGGAGTAGGGACTCCTCCGTTGTTAGGTCCTGTATTCCAAGTTCTATTCTGCCCTTGCGATTGCCTCTTATCAAATCCAGATCCACTACCTTGACTTCTATCAAAATTCTGCCTCCTTTCATTATTGAACCCTCTATCATTGTTGTAACCCCTATCCTGATTGTATCCTCTATCATTGTAGAATCCCCTGTCATTACGTTGTCCCCTATCAAAGTTCTGGCCTTGTGAAAACTCTCTGTTCTGATTGGACTGCATGCCTTTCTGAGCAGTTTGTAACTGACTATTTTGATTCCTGAGGTAAGTCACCTCTAGGTTTAGCTTCTTTATCTGCTCAGCCATTTCATCAATCCTTTCTTTATTCGAGTCTACAAAAGGGGGCCGGCTTGGGTTGCTCCGAGGAGGGACAGACATTGTAGCAGATCCCATGGACTGATGTAATACTTCAGAATTTTGTAGATAAGCAGGGAAACTATTTGGCTGCGGCTGATACATGGGCTGGTTAACCTGCTGTTGTGGGAAGTTTGTCATAGGGGAGACTTGGCTCATGGGGTGACCAGGGTGTGGTATCATGGGTAATTGAGGAACTGGGTTCATGATTGGAGTATGATTAGTAAGTGCCTGATTTACTACTTGAACCTGGCCAGGATGCGCAACTGCTCCTAAAGAGGGCAGCGGTCCAGTCAAGTGTTGTCTCAAATCTGTACTTAGCTTGACAGCCTCTGTATAAGCATCAGTTAGGGTTCCTGGAGGATTCGGTCTCCATTTCAGAAAGGTTGTTGTTAAGCTATCCAGAGCTTCATAATAGACTCCCAGGGCAGTATCATCATCTAAAACATATGGGTCTTGCAATCTGGTATATGCACGGTGAAACCTATTATTGAAACTGGATATTGGCTCGTTGACCTCTCTCTTGACTTTGATGAATTGCAGGTATAACTCGTTGGCACTAATGGGTATTCAGAACTTCTGTAAAAAGGCAGTTTCCAGATCATTCCAATTAAGAATTGAACCAGCAGGGAGATGGTTGTACCAGTAAAAGGCTTCTTCTCCTAGTGAGTAAGGAAACAACCTGCAGGCAACATCCTCATGGACAATTCCTCTGTCCTTGAGACAAGTTTGGAAAATCCTCACATGTTCTTCTGCAGTCCTATTTGGGTCATTGGCATGGAATTTTGAACAAAAATGCTCAGGGTTTTTGGGCATTACATTGTAAGCCTGAAAGAACAATGGTGATGGATTATTAGCGAGGAAAGCCATTGGTAGAAGTGGGGGAGGTGGTTGTGGTTGGTTAACAACAGGCTGAGGTTGCTGAATGGGAACTGCTTCAGGGATGGGTATGGCTTCAGCCTCTGGGTGTGAAGATCTGGATGATGCGGGTGAAGGGATGGGTGATGATGATTCTCCCCTTTCTCGAGTCCTTCTTGACCTAGTGGGGAACTGTAGCTCCTCTAAATCTTCCTCTCCTGCGGTAGATCTGGTATTTCTCCTAAACCTTTCTGGAGAGATGGCATTCAAAAAGCGATCCAGTCTGCTCATTCAGGCCCTCCTTCTAGCGCCAATCTGTTGATGGTGTTTTCTGCACAGCAACAACTCAGACAGAATACAATATTCTATCTCTCTTGAAAGGTAATCCTCAACAATAAATCAATGAAAATCACCCCAAGGTCTCTCGGGTGTTAGGTCATAACAGTGCATAAACAGCTCAGATAAAATGTGAAATGCTGGTAATCACAATCAGACCTTACTACAAGCAAACTGTATCTTTCAACTTATCAGATCTGACAATATGATGATCTTAAATCCTAAATCTAACCAAATAATAAAGAAAGGAAAAAGATAGGGATGCAAGGAAGTGATAAGATCTAAACTACTGCTAGGATAAGCAATGTCAATGACATATATCTGGAATGGACCTATCTCAAATAACCAGTTCTTGTTCGACCCACAATGCAATCTTACAAGAACGGTGCAATCTTCTGAGGAATACAGATTTTCAAATCATAGACATTCATCTACAATCGAACTTAAGCACATTGAATATACGGTCCAGGTTGACTTTACCAGCCTACTACAATCAGATAGTTACTGGGAGTATAGACCAGAGATAGCTACAAACATTCCAAATATGAAATCATAAACATCATTTATCAAACTGAAACTAATTTATTTCTGGATACTAAACCCTAAATCTTCAAGCAATTTAAAAGATAGAACAAAGGAACCATGCAAGATGGAATAACACAAGAGATTGCACCAGGAAAACCACAATGTCTTCAATTGTATTAATCACCAAAATGCTGCAACAATTCGACTGTTCTGATACAATATTTGCTTCAAGAAAATCAAAATACTCTAACTCTTGCTCTTTAATTTCTAATGTCTTCTTGCTAATGTCTAACTCTTTACAATGAGGCAAGAATGCCTATTAATAGCAAATCCCAAGGTATGTCGGCCCAGCCAAACATTTTTACAAAATAAAGAAAACCGCCCAAAACAGGTCGGCCAAGGAAGGAAAATTAAACCAAGGCACACATTAAATGCCCTCCACCATCAAGGTCGGCCTTGACACAATCCCCAATGAAGTCCGGTCCAATGCATGCCCTATGATAATAGGGAAGCACAAATATTGAAATGAGCACTAACTGCCACCTCCCTTATCTTTCCTCTGAACCGATGACCCCTGAACCCTCAAGAATGTTCCATCCAGCTCGGTGACAGGTGGCAAAGGAAAAATCTTAAGTCGGCATTTAATTGAGTCGATTTCTTCCTTGGACCGCTCAACAGTTTTACTCCAATCTTCCTTGCTGGACAGATACTTGTCCATCACTGCCATGTAGGTGGCTGCATCATCAAGCTGGTGGCCGGTGACAACTCCTTCTGCATCTGGGGCATAAACTTCATGCCACCATTCCTTCAGTTGTTCCAAGCTCAGATATTTAGGAGCTATCTTCTTCCTACCTGTCATTATCTCAAAGAAGGCGATGCATCCGTCATATACTACAGTAAGCTCACTGTCAATTGATTTCCTTTGTTTCCGTATCTTCTTCAGAGCCTTCTGCCTAATTTGCAGAGCCTCAAACCACTCCCAAGGTTCATCCAATTTGGAGGAGGGAAGGATACCATCCTTAGCCAGTTGCTCTTTGCCATGTCCTATGATGACCCTCGATTTCTGCAGCAAAAGATCCATGTCTTCCTTATCCTGTGACAGTACATGCTCCAACAGCTCTTTGGCCCGGACTGCGTCCTTCCCAACAGACAGAATGTCCTTGATGGTATCATCTCCTTTCATTTGCACACTCGCCAGCCAGTCTATTGCAGCCTGAGCTGAGGCTTTTAATTTCTCAATTCCGGAGATGGTCTCCTTGGGCAGAAAACCGGGAGTAGCAGATGAAGAAGGATGGAGTGACTGCAAGGGTTTCATCACTTCCTCCAAACATTTCTTCAGTCTCTCATTCTCTCTCCTTCGCTCATGTTTGGTTTGAGTTTCCTTCCTCAACCTGCCCACAATTACTGCGCTGGACCCTTCAAATTCTTCTATATCATGTTCCATGGAAGCCGGTCCAAGGTTGATAGTCTGAATATTGTAGTCTTGACCAGTGACTTCCTCTCTTGTTTTATCCGCGGCAGGAGTGGCAATATGGACAACCCTGTTATGCGTTTCATCTCTTTCTACCCTTGATATCACCTTTGCTGCCTTCTTTTTCTTTCCTTTACTGATCTTCGACAGCATTTCGTCCCAGTCCAAGGGGGTATCCTCAATAATCACTTGTTTTTTCCTTGCAAGTTCCTTCTCTAGCCAATCCGGGGCCGCAGGGTCAATCCGGATTTCTTCCGTCATGATTTCTTCCAGCTCTTCTGTCGGTTTCTCTTCTTCCCCTGCTGCTACTTCACCCTCCTCTTTCTCAGGGAGCTGTTCACCTTGATTGGCTTCTTCAAGTTCCACCTCCGGATGTACCGGTGATGGAGTCTTAGCAGGGATATTTTCTTCCGGCTCAGGCGATCCGCGGCCTTCGTCACTTTCCGGGGAGTCCTCATATTGTACCAAAGGAGAAGTATGCCGTTCCTCTTCTTCCACCTCCAGCTCTATTGCTTCATTAAAGAGTGCTCCCTCCTTGAATGGTTCTGCCTCCCTGCTAGTTTCATGTCCTTCAGGATTTTCCAGTTCAAGTATACTCGGCGAAGGAGAAACAGACTTAGATGGCTCCACAACTGGTGGCCTCAGAGGAGAATCCTTCTTCTGCACAGTATCCTTCGGAGAGGGAGTTCTGGATCTCCTGGTATAAACTTTTGTTTTCTCCCCTCCTGAGCTTTCCACATCAACAATAGGAGGCTCATCCTTTGATGCCTCTTGACCCTTCTTCTTCGAGGTCCTAGTTGTTCTGGTTTTCTTTGGTGGTGGAGGAACATCCTCCTCTTCAGCTTTTCCAGACTCTTCCTCATCAGAGGACTTGCTAAGCGTTAAGGTCTTCCACCTTCTCTTTCCCTTTGACCTCCTTTTCGCTTTGGGTTCTCCTTCCTTAGGACCTCTGACCTTGATCTTGAAAGGGGAGCCCTTCACTGTTTTCCCTTTGGGGTCATCCTCCCCGGATTCCTCAGAAGTGGACATGGGATTGAGGTCTCCCATCAAGTTGAAGGTGCAAGTTACCTTTGCATTTTCCAGCTCCCAGATCTTATGCTTAAGCCAAGAAAGGGTGAATTTCATCACTGGGGCCATTAGGTCCTCCAATTCTGTAACCTCGTCCTCATTCCAGTTAATGTCCCCGGCTGGCTTGTCTTTCACTGCTTCATAGGCATGGTCCTGTATCAAATTTCCGTCATCCTCCAGTTGATCCGGGATCAACTTGACATTGTACTGTCTGACTGCCTCCACAGGGAGCCTGGAATATCTCTTCTTTCTGGCCTCAAGGTCGTCTTTGATATTGACCCAATAATCTTCCAGGTCATCCTTATGCCTGTACTCCCTAGTAGCTTTCCTCTGCGCTTCTCCTGTTATGTCAAAGTTCATCCTTTTGGAATGGAAGGAGAAACTGTATGCTGCCAGTTCTTCTCCTGCAGTGTGGGCTGATTGAATAGAGGGGCACATTTCTGCCACACCAATCCCGAGAGGGAAGTCTCCACCAAAGCCTGTCTTGTGCTTTTCTCTCTTTACCACAGCATCAAATTCACAAATTTGCCTCACAACCTCCAACAAAACAAGGTGATCAGTAGGGTACCGAGGCAACCTGTAAGGGGCAACCGGGCATCCATCAATTCTGAGGTAGGTGAAGGTGGGGAACTGGATGAACCAGGCTCCGTAGTTCTTTACTAACCCCTTGGCTCCGTCGGACAATCTCATGTGCTCAGCATTCTGTAGCATCTGGGTGATATGCATTGTGAACGCATCGTTAGCCCTTTTGTAATCCTTATGCCCGAGATGCAATTCTGGATAGACCTCGTAGATTATATCCTATCCAAGCGTCCCCCTCGGATTCAGACCCTTGTATGGGTAGGATATGGCTAGCACATACATGATATAAGAAGACATAGTAAACTTCTTGGCCTCCAGGACATTCCTTAATTGCCTGTCAATTTCGGCACTGATGAGCCCTGCCCAGTGATAATTGGTCCCTTGTTCGATCTTGGTTATCACGTGGACCATCCAACTTTCTAGCACCCCGGCAGTCCTCAAACCAGCCACTCTGCTCAAGAAGGTGATAGCATCATATACATCTGATCTGAACTTAACCCTGTGCAACTGCTTGGGCAACTTTGAATAATGGGACTTGGGTTTCTCCAGCCACGAGTTGACTATCTGCTGAGCCTTGATGGGCTCATTCTCATAATATGTCTTCGTTGTTTCTATGTTCAGAGCACACACAGAAGGTAAGTCAGGCATGCTGAAGGCTTGTGCAATAGAGGCCGGACTGAAGTTGGCCAAGACCCTTCCCTCGGTGCTAACCACCCTCTGTGTATCGAAGTCATACTGTCTGGCGCACTCGAGAATTAGCTCATAGCACTGGACTGCCGGAGGGAAGCCTGCCACATGCACCAGTCCGGAGTTCATCATTCCCTGCCTCAGGGCTGACAGATCCTTCCCAGCCATCCGCTGCTTGAACTCCTCATACCTCCAGGCCCCAACATTGGTATCAGATACTTCGGCCCACAGAGAAGACACTTTGCTCTCGGGAAGCTGACCCTTCACATCTAGTCGTAACCGTTCTGCCTCAGAGATGGATGACCCTCCTGTGCCACCCTTAGACTTCCCAGCAGCAGCTTTACTTGATTCGGCCTGCACATCCAAAAATCATCATTAGTATTCAATTGTTGTTCATATTTCAATCCAAAAGGTTAGCATAAATCATATAAATCAACTAAAATCCATCACTACTGCTAATCCTTTGAAGATCCAGAAAAACAAAGCAGTCCGGGAAAATACTGTCGGGGCAGAATTTCGGAGAAATCCGACCCAGACGGATTCCTGTCGCCAAAGCATCATTAGTCAAATGGATCATTAGTACGGATGAAAGATCAAAAGATAATCATGGAATTCACTCATTGGCAACAAAAAATAAGCATTTAACAATCATTCCATTAATCCTATCATCGAAACATCAATCGGGACGAAGCCAGACAGGAAAACTGGGGAAATCCGGATGGGACGGATTTTCACGGACAGCTCAAAATGCTCCGGAAATTACCCCGGCCCGCGGAATAAGCCCAAACCGGGAAAATCCGGAAGCGAGGAAATTCCGCGACGACCTCGGAAACCCGATAAACGATGAAATGCGAACCAAAGGCCAAATGATCACGGGATCTCCTCCACCTGAGTTCTAATGGTCTCAAAACCGACGACAATCAACAAAATTCAGAGCGCAAAGGATCCCAAAGTCTCAGAAGCCTGCAAAGGACAAATTCCCATGCCAAAACAACGATGCCCTAATCTGGACGAATAACCCACCCGCCATTAAAACCAGGGGAAACCTTAAGGTTCAAAATATCGGCTAAGGATTCACCTAAGGCATCTGAATCTTCACAGGATGAGGCCAGCGTGATACAAGGACAAGACGGACAAATCGTCCCAAATCCGCCATTCTGGGCCGAGCACCAAGAAAACCCTAACTTTGCCGATAGCAAATTTTGCACTAAAAAGGGCAAGCAATCTAACCCAGAACACCGTCTAAAGGATACACACGCCATTTTATGGATAAAAGGAGCTCATAGGGCACGGGGAATAGGGTTCTACAACAAAATGGGTCAAATCCAAATTCTATAAATACGGGATCAAGATCAAGCAAGGGCCGACCCGAAATCATCATCAATCAGCACAGAAACACCCAATCATCAAGCAAAATAAAAGGAAGGGGTCCTCGACAACCTACCATGGATCAAAGCGGATGAAATTCGAGCTAGAGGAAGAAACCAGAAACAAGCGCGTCCTCAGCAACATAAACTTTAACCAACAGGGCTCCAACCAAAACGCACGCAAACAATCCAAGTCAATCTTCAAAGCACAAATGAGAATTTCTGATCGCCCGAGCAAAAACGAGTGAACAATGAAGTCGGAATGACATTAAAACTGCCCCAAATCCGCCCATATACTCCTGAGCGAAGGTACCTTAGTCATTAATGCGCGACAAGACATTTCTGACAAATCCGGAAACCCGAGCCCAAAAAGAATTTCAGAAAATCTGGGAATATGCGGAAATCCGAATGGACAGGAATTTCGCGGAAATGCAGAAACCGGGGACATGGCGAAGTTCAGAACTTTGGCCAAGTCCGGGAAAATCCACCCGGGGCGGAAAATCCCGGGATCAAGCAGAAACCCAGAATCGGAGAATCCAGCCAAGAACGGACAAAGAACCAGGGCCCGGGAAAATCCGCCGGAGCTGGAAAATCCTGGAACCAGGTGAAAACCCGGAGTTTGCTAAAAACTCAATTTCAATCAATTCAAGCCTCAGGGCAAGGTCAAGGCTAGCAAGACCAACATGTCAAAACCTTAAAATGATAAATCCAATGAAACCAAAGGTTAAAAGACATCCGAAAAGAGGGTCCCTACTCCAAGTGGGGCGTGTGTGCAAAAACTGCACAACAAATTTAGTAAAATATATATAAAAAAATGAATATTCTATTTCTCCTAAAAGCAATGAAAAATACCGAGACCCCATACCATCTCTCCTGAAATTTTGTTGACCAAAGGAGGTACTCAACATACTTATAAATGCAATCAAAACAAGATAAGGTTGAATCAACCTTCTCTCCCATAGCCTTGAGTTGATCTCTCCATCTCTATGGCTCAATAAGTTGTCGATAAAAATCAGCTACATGGGATGTAATCTCTAATTTTCTTCTAAGAGAGGGAAACAAGTCAACATGAGAACCAATCTCCCAACTAGATGATACCTTGCATACCTCCTGTAAAGAAGATGGAGCAACGTCGTGATCTGTCACACAAATATTTGGGGAATCCACTACTACATCACAAGATCTATCACCTGTAATGGGACTATCCTCAGAGACACCTAATGCAACATATGGTTCTTTGCTAAACTCAACCAATGCACTCATCCCATCTGCCACCTACACCTATAAATGTAAGGGATGTTTCTACATCCTCAATGTGCACACTATCATAACCAATGGATGTATGATCATTACCAATGGTTTTTATTGATATCTAAATGGTATCTGTAAGTGATGAAGTCTACGCCAAGCTCAACTCCACAGTAAGCTCATCTATCCATAACTTTGACTCTTGAAGGGATATTTGATTGCTCTTCAAAGAATCTATGGTGACCTCAAGCTCATAGGTGAGCTCATCAACCTCCTCTTCCTTTCCCTTTAGAGATCATAGTAGATACCATTGAGCATGAGAAGATGATATATATCTAATAATAGTTGTAGGTAGTTATTCTTCATTACCCCAATTGCATCCCTAAGTTCCTAAAACTCTGCAAGGGAAAGTCCACTATCAGAGTGCTCCTCTGTCTCAAGAGTACTCCAACCATAAGTTGCCAGCATATGATGAGCAACATCAAAATGTTCTAAGGCTATAGTAATCATACTATCATTGTCCTTCAATTTTCTAGCCAAATGATGAAACCCCTGTGATAAATCATCTCCACACAAATTTTCTAATTTGTAATTTTCACTATGATAAGAGGTTGAATCATCATTACTCACCATCTAGAAACCATCATTATGTGTGGAACCAACTTTGCACGCATCAACATCTAAGGTACTGCTATTATGTACCTCATAGGATGGATCAAATTACATGGTAGAAGTTTTTGATTTGACATTATCATTGTACACTTCTTCCAAATTAGATGCTTGTTCATCCAAAGAGCTATCCTGGGACCATTCTCTATTAAACAATTTTTTGGATTTATCTTCCATTGTCTAATTTGTAAAGTCAGTCTTGTTGTGGCATGAATCCACAACACACAATGCATAATTAGTGCCCAAATCTTGAGTATCTTCATTAGAAAACTCCACACAACCATCATTCTCATGTGCAATGGTTGTTATCTCATGCTGATGCAAAGATATCAGATTGCTGTCATAAAAATCAGAACTATTATGGCTTGGATTCTCCACACATTTCTCATTTTTGACACTACCATCATGTGTGCCAACATTGATAGATCCTTCCACAACATTTTCCTCATGTTCCATCACATCTAACTCATGGTTAAGCTCAATAGTATGACTGTTGTTACAAAAATTAGAATTGTTATTAGGGATGATAACAAATTCTTGACCACTGAAAGTAACATCAAGAGCTTCTGCCAAACTATTATCAAGATGTATGGTCTCCTCATCATCATTCACTTCAAATTTTACCCCCTTTTCTTGTACTTTCTCCTCTTCAAACAAATAGGGTCTTAAGTTTTCTTCGCATTGTTCACAAACACTAATCATCAAATCATATGCAACTAAAGACAATACCTTTTCTTACCTTTGAACAACTAGCAAAAGGGATAAGAGAGGCTAATAAATATCACCGCCTTCATTGATAGTTGAAATCGTGATAGTTCTCATGTTGTCCTGGATAGTCTTATCATGTTTCTCACTGATTGAGTCCATGAAGAGATGGAACACCTTAAAACAAGATCATGAAAATTACAATCAATCATGACAATGCACGATCTAACTTGTGCCATCAACTCAAGTATTTTGATCATCTTCCCACAAGTAGGACTACCAAAATCACCTATCCCATAAAAACTATCAAAAATCAGTTGTAATACTTCTCTCATTTTACTAATATTATAAGGAACCCAAGGAGTTGTGATCCATATAAACTAACTAATACAAAGGGCAACAATGAGCCTAGTTTCATTGTCTATGTGTCTCAAATACTTAAGTTCACCCAACAAAGTCATTGTTGAAGTCATAGCAATCTGTAACAATGAAGAAGGTGATTGCTCAACAAGACTTAAGGATTTTTCTAGTCTTCTCAATGTGACCAAAGTATCACATCCAGATTTAGGTTGAATGCCAAGTTTGGTACCATGTTCATAGATAATTCTAGCCAACCACTTTCTATCTCTTGATACTAACTCTTTGTCACTACTTGAACCCATAACTCAAATTTGAAATTACAAACTATGAATGCTAGTCATTCAATCAAAGAAAAGTTATGAGACTGAATATCTTAATTTTCCCATCAGGATGACATGAAATTGCTCTAATACCACTATAATATCCCACCCCTAGTAAGATATTTTCTTTCTTAAATTCACCTATCTATTTTTATTTGTTTTGTTGAATGTTTTGTGATAAATTTGTAATGTTTGATAGAAAAATATAATGTAGCACAATAGAAGATATTGCAATAATAATTTTCCACTCAAAAACTAAACATTACATAAGGAATACACAACTGAAAATTCCATATTTTTATATCAGCTTAGATACTTAGTATTTTCACAAAATATTGAAATCTAGTTCATAAAATATCCCCTATTATCTAAAAACAACAATACCCAGAAAAATATGAGGGTTACAAATCATGAACTCATAGGTAAGATATGCCTTGAAACCCTCTAAAATGGATGCCAGAATGAAGTATCAAGTTTACAATAGTATAACAACAACAATGATAATAAACTCCAACAACGATCATTATCACCAATTCCCATGCCTAGTGCAAAGATGCATACAATTAAATTGGAAAAACACTTTCCTGGAAACCACCTATTGATTGAAGTTCTCTTGTAGTTCTCTTTGCTCTTAAAATGATGATCAATATATTTGCATTATTCTGATATTTCATTCAAACCCTTGAAACTTTTGAAATTCTTCTCCAATGAAGCTCAGATGTGACCTATGTGTGAATCCACCAATTAACAACAACCCTCAGGTGATCTTTCCCACATGTAGGAAGCACAATCGAAGAGAGGCTATGTTCTCCAAGATTGAAATTGTTACCTATTTTAGCTACTAGCTCAAATAGGTAGAGCTGATTATGTTTTTACAAAGTGAAAACAAAATGTACATCCATTTCTTGCTATGTCATATTCATATGCAAAATAATTATTAAAACATTGCATTCCATTATACATATGCATACAACAGAGAAGAGAGGGAAAAGTGTGCATAAAATTCTATTTTATTGATAATTTCAAGTATATAATATCCCACACAAGCCGTGGGATTAACTCTAATGCAATACAAAATGTAGACTATAAATTTGATGAAAAGAAGAGCATATAAAAAGAAAAGGAATCCATCATTTCCTAGGTGGTAAGGATGGATGTTGATCTGTTGCATCTCTAGATAGCTCCTGAGTCCTCCAGAAGGTTGCTACATCGATTCTGAATGCCTGCAAGAGTTGAGGAAAGTTGGTGTTAGAGCTCTAGATACTTGTTCTCATCATAAGCTATTCAATTTCAACAAAGTTATAGTGTGCTATCATATGACATTGAAGTAGTATTGCAGCATTTCAAATATCAAAAGAGCCAAAGGAGTATCATCAGATCATAAAACATCATATGTTGAGTTTCACTGTTTTAATCTAACATGTTTGCTTCTTGTGCAGGTCTAGGTTAAATATTTCATTGCTTGATCATCTACATTTGATATTATAGCATTTGGGGTAAAATGTGGCTCCCACAAGGGTTGAGCCCAACATGCTATTGATTTTATGCATAGAAATAATCTAAAGCCAAATAAGCAAAAAGGGAAGAGACTCCCTATGGATTCATAAAAGTAAAAGGTAGCAAGTACATTTATTGCTATGTACATTGTTATCCAATGGAAATTTCATCACACGATAGTCTACATAGCAATAAATGTAGAAGTAGTCCACTATGCATGGATATGGAGGATAGTATGCTATTAGAAAGGAAGAGGATAGTCCTATGACAAATATGTATCCCCTCTCTATCAAAATTAGTATGCCAAGAATATAGTGGAGTAGCATGTTAAGACATGGTGATCACAAGTTTTACGAGACCATGGACATAATATTGTTAAAAATTGTTTGTACATTGACAAGAAATGGATAAAGCATTGCTAAAAAAAATGCAAGGATGGAGATGTCAGGAGATTTTAATGACAACAATAGCAAGGTAATCAAAGAAAAGATTATCTTAAAATGAAAGGCATCTATGATATCATAGGAAATGGAAGACTAATGTACTAATGACTATTCAAGATTAGAGTGTCATGAATACGATGGGCAAGCCTATTTATAAGGTCTATGCAAGGATCAAAAGAGAAGGAGTATAATATGAGCATGAAGGTAGTGCATAGAGGCCATAAAATGCTATTATATTTATGTGCCAAGCTAGTGGTGGGGTGTCTTTGAGTCAAATTCACTTTCATTCTAACCTATGAAACTTCTAGATTCTTCTCAGCTTGAATTGGAATTTCCACATAATTATATAGGTAGGAGATCTTTGTATAGTCCACATGCCCAAAAGGCTCTTTATTCATAATGTGATTCTTGATGGAGCAAGCCAAAGTCAATTTTTAGATGTACAGTTAAGCTAATGCACAGATGGCAATTTGTTTTGGGTCATAACAGTTTCAAGAAGAACACAATGTTTGAACATATGGGGTAGTCACTTTGCAAAGACTTAGGATAGTCGTATCCATGAGTTCAAGACCTTGCACAAAGGCATGAGAATAGTGAATAGAAGATGACAGCCTAGTAAGATATTGGACAGTCCTAAGGGCAGAAATTATGCATGCATGATTATAGGATAGTCAAAACTAATGATGTAGTATCCATTTCAAGGAGAATGTATCAAATTTTTATATTTAATATTGAAATTTGTAAACACTAGTACCATGTGTAATGCATTCTAGACTAATGGAGAAGACAGTGCCTTTGAAGCATTATAAACCTAAAATCTACAGTCTAGAATATAGTGCTAAGTGACATGATTTTTCAGAGCATCTATGTAGTGGGTGAGAAGAGGGTCTTCACAAGTCAAAGGAAGTGTTGAAATCATGAGGAGCAGAAAATCGGAGCAGTGGTCATGAATCCTGTAGACTGACACAATCAAGTATAGTAAGGAATTATTCCATAAGAGCCTCCAACAAGGTTATTGAATCATAGTTTAAGAATGAAACCCTCATAGGGCATATTGCAGAATGAGAGCAAAGGGTTTTAAGCTCAAACAATGGGGAGGAACATTATGAATTAAGGCCGAGCCATGGCCCTTTTCATGAAGGAAAGGAAAAGATGCATATAGTTTTTTGAATAATTCTCATACTATGCAATGATATTGAATCACTTTGCAAACCATTTTTTTCCCTTTACAGGGAAACATTTTATTGAGGAATAGTCAATAGAGGTAGTTCTTGCTTCCATTGTCCACTCTTCATGAAATCTCATTCATATTATGATCTTGCTTGATCTTACCATAGCAAAGGTTATTATGACATTGTTGGCCACTACTACATGAGATCAATAGGAAAATAGATAAAGCTATGGCTATGATGGAGAGGAGTTATGTAAAAACACATATCAAAATGGAAAGTATATACAAAAATTTATGGGAATAACATGAAAGAACAAGAATAAATAAGTATATTCACATTTCTACAAAAAGAGAGCTCGAAATGAGCATATTTTATATAGAAAATGGAAAGAATGATTTTGTTTGCACAGAAAGAAGCTTACCCCAGCTTGGCCTTGACCATTTCTTCAAAATTTGCATATGAACCAACCTGAGAGAGCTCTACACAATGAAGCCTTGAACCTCCAAATAATAAGCATGGCGGTGCTTTCAAGTTGCAGAAGCTTGGAGAAAACCTTGTTGGCGGCTGATAAGCTTTCTAGAAGGTTCAATGCAAGAATGAAATGCTAACAACTTTGGCATTGTTTTTGCTTTTAGGGTTTTAACCCTAATACAAGTCGATAGGTAGAAGGTATTTTTACCTTTTATTTTTACATTTACAAATCAACTAATACCTTCGCTTCTTTTTCACTCCCCTATTAAACTTAATGTGTCCTCCTTATGTATGTCATCTATGTAAGTATTTTAAGACTTATTTTTGTTTTAAATTTCCCATTATTTTTGCATACAGATTTAATTGTAAAAGCATTTGATTTTAAGTGATATTCTTATAAGTCACTTTAATCAAAATTGCTATTGTTAATGCAAAATATGTGGAATGCTTTGTAAATGGTGAAGATGGTTTACAGTTGAGTTTTTATGCTTTGGAGAGCATATAGGGGATGTTAGATTCAATTGGAAAATATATTGCAAGCATATAGGGAGTTGTTTTTCCCTTTTTGAGGCTTTTTGGAGCATCTTGGAGCAATTTTGGGAGTTCTAAATGTTTGACATGGTCAAACTTGACTTTTTTCACACATTGGAGCCTTTTTTAGGAGAATCTAGTTGGTATATTTTAGAATTTTTGGGGGCATCCGACCCAACTCTATTTCTAGAACATCTTTTGATGGGTTTTTGGAGGGAGTTGATGGATATAGTCAGTTTGTTGACTCATTTGAAGTTAGTTCTTATTATGCATTTTGTACTTAGTGACTTTTTCAGTCCTTTGTCAAATGGGAGCATACTTTGTAACTTAGTTTTGGATATGAAATTCAGTAAAGACCTTGGATATCAGTGTTTTGAAGTTTTTCCATCTTATTATTTGGTTTATTGTGTGCATCTATTGATTGATAAAATTACTTGTGAAGTATTATTTCATTTCCTTGTAATTTTATCTCATGCTAAGCACCTTTTTGCAGAAAAGTGTGTTGTTGCAGGTTATAATGTGTCAACAAATGCAAGTTGCTTTTAGCTGTGAAGTCTCCTTCCTCCTAAGAGTCTAGCATTAGGACCTCTTTATAAAATAATTATGAAAGACATACAAAAGTAAGTTGTGCAAGTTTGTTTAAGTCATTGTGAGCAAGTGTTTGTAATATGAGTTTCAGTTCCAGGTAATGTTTAGGTGCATCACCATAGGAATAGTTTTTCAGTTAATGTTATCTCCTTCTACCCTTTTTCTATGCAAGTTCAGTAGATTAGTTTTAGGTGATTACCAAAAGGAAGTCAGCCTTCTCTAGAGGTTGACCTCTGTTTGTCAAAGCCAAAACTTTGAGAGGTCTTCCAATGTTTCACTGAGTGGTTGAATAGGGTTCAACAAAGGTTGCACATTTAGGTGATAACAAAAATTATAACAAAACCAGGTAGGTTTCATCTCCAAAGCCAACGCACAAAGCCAAGTTGAGAGAAAATGATCAATCATAATGAAATGAATTCCAAAAGTTCCCTTTTATAATATTCAATTTGTATTTGACTTCATCTCATTTAATTTACTTTAATTTCATTTTCTTTTCCCTCCTTTTTGGTGGGCAACTTTATAAAATAAAGTATACTTTATTATTCACTTATATCTCCCTTTTAAAATAACACTAAAACACTTATTATAAAGTATACTTTTAAAAGCATTTAAACCCCCCTTTTAAATAAATCCCACTTCATTCATTAATGATATGCACTTAATAATTTTTATTATTAAAGTATACTTTAATAATAATTATAATATTATAACTCCATCATTAATCATCGTAAATCAATTCTAACTTCACAAAGAGGTAGCCCACTGCACTCACTACTAACCAGGGTGCCTTACTATAAATAGTAAGGTTGGCCTCTATTAACACACTAACTTATTATAAATAGTAAGTATACATAAATGAAACTAGAAACCCCTAAATAACCAAGCCTCAGAATATACAAAGGATCTCAAGGTGCCAATGTTGCAAATTGCTAATGGAGATACCAAATATCTCCACAATAGGGTCCTCTAATCACCATTATTAGCCTGCAAGGACCCATTGATAGGCTAAACCACCAACTCTGATGCTCACTCAAGAGGGGACATTACAATGAAATTGTAATATCGTAGAATTGCACCTAGGGGCAATTCCACATTTTTGCATTTTTTTTCCTAACATTTATGACACCTTAGAACTTTATGACAAAATCCCATAAGTCAGAGTTTCAAAATTTTGAATCCATTTGGACTTGTGGCAGAGTAACAAAATCTTGACAACACGTTTCCCAAGAATTTGGGCTTTGGACACCTGCACAACGCGCAGACATTTGTGCGGCACGCTAGCATCCTGGCAGTTTTTTAAGTTTGAAACAGAGAATTTGGAATCCTAACTCTTTTGAAAAGTGTCTTAGCCATTGGATTTCAGATGTAATGGCTCTTTTCCACCCTTACATGCAAGAAAAACCCCTTTTTGCTCTCATTTTTGGGTTGGAGGTCATTCATTGAAGCTCTCTTGTTATTTTCTCTAGTTTTGAGTTTTCCTCATCTTTGATAGCAACACTCTCATAGGCGAAGCCATGCTAGAATGAGGTCCCTCCAGCAGCAAAAACTCTCAAGCAAGCACTAATGGTGTGTCTGTATACTCAGGAGAGGGTCTTGACCCATGGGTAACACTCTCTCTCTTTCACTTTCCTTCCTTGTTCATTTACTATTTCATGGTGCGGGTTCTACTCCTAAGTGGGTTTTTCTTTCACCACACGCTTTTATACTCCTTTCCAACTTGGTTGTCCATGGAGGTGGTAACACCAAAATGAGAGTCTAACTGAGGCAGACCCCTACACAACCCCAACATTTCTCCCTTATTCTTTTGTGTGTAGGTACAAAGAGGAGCTTGGAGTGAAGAGTTGAATGTCCAACAAAAGGTAAATTCTCTCCAAGTCCCCCTTTACGTTTCTTAGAGTTCTCAACTTCTTGGTCGTTTATTTCACTCAGTACATTCCAAACTTGAGCTTAGAAGTGAAATATGGTTTTTTCCGCTTGAGCTCCTAAGCCCTCTATTGCTTAGGATGCCAACACACATTTTAGACGTGCTGGCATCCTAAAACTATGTTGTTGTCTTTTGGTCGAGAGCTCGCTTATCAAAGGTAGAAATTTTGGGGTTTCATTCTCTCAAGATCTAAGAAAACTTTCCCTAAAACACAACTTGAAGTGTACTTTTCCATTGGTTTGCTTATTTTGAGGTGTATAAGGGAAGTTCATTCCTAGTGATCTCTCGAGAACGAAGAGACCCATGTGTAGTGAATCCCTCTTATATCACATTTTGGTGAACCCGACATGAATGCATCAAATCTATTTTCATGATGTCACATATTAATGATAATCCCTTTTCTGAAAAAGATTTTGATATGTTGGAAGATGCTCTGGATGATTTCTTAGAAGCGCTCTCCCCTATCTATAAATCTTCTGATCAAACCCTCCCCTTGCAAGCTAAGGAGTTGGTAAATGTGGTTGTGGTCTTTGTGGCTCCTCCGAGCCCTAAGAAACCTGTCATTTATGTGACCCCAACTGAAACATCCCCTAGGGAGAACTATTCTATCTATGGGATTTTGTGTCGTAGTGATTCATCGAATTTCTATTCAAGGTTTGTGAAAGCTATGGACTCTACTTCTTATAATGTTGTTGGGCATACATACAATACAAGGAGAAATAAAATAAACTTGTATCAACAACCTTCTGTTCCTACATCACAACCCACTCAAGTTCCTACTTCTTTACCACCCTCTCAACCAAGCCTTACATCAGCACCTAAACCTGCAATCAAAGCACCAGGTGATTATGATCTTGTCGAGTAGCTTCATGTTACTCTGGCTAAGATCTCACTTTGGGATTTTCTTCAGACCGATCCAGTTTATAGGATATGTTGCAAGAATCCCTAAAAAATATTCTCTTTCTTGCCTCAGCTAGGCCTACAGATGTTAATGTGCTATTGGCACATATTCGAGCAGATTCGTTGAATATTACATTCCACCCGCAAGAACTCCTACCTCCGGATGTGCAAAAACAAGAAAAACCCTTAATGATTATAATCAATGTTAACAACATTGGTATTAGGTGTACTCTCATTGACATTGGTTCAGCTCTAAATTTTTGCGATATGGATCTATTACCTAAAATTAAAGTTGAATCATCTTCTTTAGTAGCCTCTTCCTTGTATATTCATGGGTTTGATAATGTTGGCTGTCGAGCTCTGGGTACAATAATACTACCTTTGTAGCTAGGTCTCGTTACCCCACCTACATTGGTTTATGTAAGTCTCGACCCGTTAACATATAATCTTCTCTTGGGGAGACCCTGGATTCATGCTATGGGTGTTGTGACTTCAAATTTACACTGTTCTTTGAAGTTTGTTGTAAATAATTGGGTGGTTATAGTTAAAGTAGAACCATAAGTTGTTCACCTATGTGAGCTAGCTGCTACCAGTCATGCTTCAGTTGTATCCACTCTCAATAATTGTATCCCATCCTTAACTACTGATGCTATGGCATGTTCTTCATTGATACCCTTTATGGAAGTCATTCTTGGAGTGAGTGTCGACATCAATGAACCACCTAAAGAAAATAATCCTAAGTCTCCCCCATCTTCCCCTTCATCCTCTCAATCAAATGATTTCCTTGGTGATGATTGAGGCTCCTTAAACTTCTCTGAACTCTTCATCATAGAATACAAGGCAAGTCCCTCTGGTATAGAATTTCTAGGTACTACTGACACAAAGGAGGATGACACTTCTGTTCGGGAAGAGAAGTGTGATCTTGTTTAGAAAGCCACTCCTTCCTCTACCCAGGAGAGTAATTCCACTCTTGCAAAGGAGGTTAATATTTGTAGACCTGGTAATGAAGGTGGGAGTGCTCCCGTAGAAACATTTGACATCCATTGGTGGAATGAGGTACTTTACGTAGGACTACCACCTCCTAAAGTTTTGCAAACTCATTATGGATTCAGATATGACCTCCCCTCTCAATATGACTATGGGAAGAAAGCCCTGGGGCGTATTGAACAAGGAATTCAAGTCCCTATCCATTTTGAGCTACGACAACACTATTTGGGTTTGGGATGCTCTGTTGAACAATCTAAACAAAAACCTTGGTTGAGTGTTAATATGATTTCAATCGAGCCATTGAGCTTGGTTCACCCCGAGTTGATAGAAGAAAGGGGGAAGGCCAAGAAATTTCCTTTAGATGCCTTCTCTTTGGATGAAGCACTAGGGGAGTTTCTAGGTGCCTATTCCTCGTTACCTCCTTATCATCACAAGAAGTGATTCTTGTATCACTTGCACAAACAAGTGTACTTTGGAGAATCCATTTTGAGTATTGAAGAGGAAGGTCCTGTATCTAATATCAGAAATGATGTTTGGATATCTCATCTTGAAGACCGTAGTTCCCTCCTTAAAGGAGATACTGTTGAAATTCCTATGGATCCTAAATCTATAGAAAATATAATCAAGATTAGGAAGTGTCGCTCTTCAAAGGAAGCAGACAAACACTCTGATCTCTTGCATTCTCATCCTGATATCTTCGCTTCGATGTATGAGGATATTCCTAGTATTGATGAGTCTATAGTGGTTCACAATATCATCCTATGTCCTGATGCCAAGCCACTTAAGCAAAAAATCTAAAATATCAATCCTTGGGTGGTGTTAATGGTCAAGACTGAGATAGAGAAGTTGTTGAAAGCAGGCTTTATCTGTCTAATTGATTACTCCCCTTGGATTTTGAATATAGTCACTATTAGTAAGCCTAATGGCCGTATTCGCATATGTATTGACTTTCAAGTTTTTAATAAGGCTTCTATTAAAGATGATTTTCCACTACCTAATATAGATATGATTGTGGACTTAACTGCAGACCATGCATTGTTATCTTTTATGGATGGATTCTTTGGTTACAATCATATCCGTATTAACCCAAATGATCAATACAAGACAACCTTCACTACCCCTTGGAGTACTTTCTATTATGTGGTCATGCCCTTTGGTTTAAAGAACAAAATAACGACTTACCAACGGGCAATGACCCTGATATTTCATGATTTTATTCATAAGATCTTAGAAGACTATGTTGATGACATCTTGGCAAAGTCGATAACTCATCAAGATAATGTAAAGAACCTTTGTCTTATCTTTGAAAGGCTTCGACTCTACAAAATGAGACTCAATCCTCATAAGTGCATCTTCGACATAGATGTTGGCAAGCTTCTGGGGTTCATAGTCTCTCACCATGGAATCGAAGTCAACACAAATAAAATTGATGCTATTGTCAACACGCCTCCACCAGGAAACATCACTGAGTTGCAAAGTTTACAAGGGAAGGTTCAGGCCATTCATAGATTTATATCTCAGTTGGTTGATCGCACCCTTCGTTTCACTCGTTTATTGAAAAAGGATGTTTTCTTCATATGGGATGAAGAATGTTAGAAAGCCTTTGAGTCAATTAAATCTTATTTGGCAAATCCTCCTCTATTGATGTTGACTATGCAATATAGACCCTTTTTGCTTTACCTTGTTGCGTCACCATGTTCCTTGGCAACTTTGTTGGCTCAATATGATGATGTAGTGAAAGAAAGGGTAGTCTACTACATTAGCCACATTCTATTCGATTACGAAACTCATTTTTCTTCCATGGAGAAGCAATGCCTCGCTCTTGTATTTGCTACACAGAAGCTGAGACACTACCTTCTCCATGCTGAAGCACACATCATAGTGAAAAAAATCTATTGAAGCATTTGTTTTCTAGTACTGACCTTGTTGGGAGGTTAGCGAAGTGGGTTATGTTGCTTTCTGAATTCGATATAAAGTTCATTACTCAAAAATCAATGAAGGTTCAAGTGGTTGTCGATCAATTGGTAGACGCTCCCTCATCTCACTCCTTCCCTGGGTTGGATTTGTTTCCTGATGAAAATATTTTCATAATTAATTATGACCTTGAATGGAAGATGTATTTCAATGGATCTAGGTGTCAAACTGGTTCTAGAGCGGGTGTGGTTTTGATATCCCCCAAAGGTAAACCAATCCCTCTATCCTTTCTATTAGATTTTCCTTGCACGAATAACATCGCTGAGTATGAAGCTCTTATTTTTGGCTTGCATGCCGCGATTACACTAAGAATTAGACATCTCTGTATACTAGGCGATTCTGAGCTTATTGTAAATCAGATTATGGGAATCTATCAATCTAAACAAAGCAAGTTGTCCTAGTACTGAGACCTTGCTTTGTCCTTGCTTAAGCAATTTTCCTCTTTCACAATAGATAGTGTCCCTAGGAGAGAAAATAGACATGTCGATGCCACTTCATAGTTCAAGTCTTACGAACCCCTGTAGTTTTTGATCAACCTAAATTCAAGTCTCTTGTGTGTTCTCATGTAGACTCGGGGGAATGGTTTTCTAGTATTTACCATTACTTAAAGACTGGAAATTTTCCAGACGATGTGACAAAAAATGGTTGCACTCGTATATGAAAGCTTTCAGCACGTTGTGTCATCTTATCTAATGTTCTTTATCAAAAATTCTATAACGGCTTGCTTCTCAGGTGTCTCACTAAAGTAGAAATACCCCTAGCTCTTAAGGAAGCCCATTTGGGCTCCGGGGGTGGAAATTTTGGTGGTAGATCCCTGCAAAGAAGATTGATACACATGGGGTACTATTGGAAAACAATGGAATGAGATTCCTTTGATTTCATCAAAAAGTGTCTTCAATGTCAACAACATAGCTGTCTTATTCATGCACCTACTCAAGAGTTACAAAACCAAACCTCTCCTTGGTCATTTGCAAAGTGGGGGTTGGATATTATTGGAAAGATATCACCTCCCTCTTCCAAGGGACATGCCTTTATTATTATTGCTATGGATTACTTTACAAAATGGGTCAAAGCTATTCCACTCCAATCCACAAACGCCGAAGATATATGTAGTTCCCTCATGAACAACATTATTTCTCATTTTGGATTGCCTACTACACTTGTTTTTGACAATGGTACACCATTCAAGAACAATGAAGTAAAGTAATTTTTTGGAGAAATTTCATATCCAACATAGGTTTTCTATACTCTATTATCCATAGTCCAACGGTCAAGCAGAAGTGTCTAGCAAGACTCTTGAACTCATTCTTTGAAAAATAATCAATAAGCACGGTAAGGATTGGCATATTCAATTAACGTACTCTTAGTGGGCCTATCGCATGAGTGTTTGCATGGCAATGGGAATAACACCTTACAACCTCGTGTATGGTGTTGAAGCTATCATGCCTTTGGAGTTGGAAATTCCATCCTTATAGGTTTCCCTGAAAGGGTTAATTGATGATGAAACCTACCAAGTTAACCATTTACATCAGCTATAGATGCTCTATGAGCGTTGTTTACAGGCCCTCGATCACCTTAAAGCTTATCAAAGGTCATTATCAAGACAATATAATCAAAATGTGCTTCCTAGGACCTTTAAATTAGGGTACCTGGTTCTCTGTGAAAACCAACGAAATGTAAATGTGCTGCCTGATCAGAGAGGGAAATTTAGTCCTAACTGGTTAGGCCCTTACATTGTAATTTTTGTGTTGTGATGCATCTTTGTCGATACCATGCATAGTATTCCATGTGCCATTTGTGTGTTGTTCTCTCTATGAAAGGGTAGTAGCACTACATATATTGACATTTTTCATTACCACATTATGATTTTTTGTTATGTTATGATATGACCATGTGTATGTATTACACTAAGTTTCCTTGCATCAAATTACAAATTTTAAGGAAATTAGATCATCATTTTATTTAATTAACATACAACCATGTGTGTTTAATTCAATCATGTTAGCAGCTAATGTAAGCATACATCCATATGAGCATATAACATCCATAGCATAAGCATATATGAAAATGAAGAGTGCGCACATCCAAATAAACAATGTCATGATATCAGAATCGATGTATCCATATATATATACACATGTATGTATCAAATGTCATGAACATGTATTAGGCCACTATTATAAATAATGAGTGGCTACTGAATATATGTCTATACAAAAGATCTACAAGTATATATCTATGTGTATGTATCTCGCTACAAAAATGATGTACAAAATGATGAGTCCCTGTCACTGCGTGGCATGGCTCCCAAAGCCCTCTGGCTTTGGCTACTACTTGGGTACCCTTGGGAGAGGCTACACGGTGGTCATGGACCGAGATTGGTGAGAGCCTAATATAGATAAGGCTACCCACATCCCTCTGATCTCTCCCTGTAAGGAGGATATAGTCAGCTCCACTTGCCTCAGCTCATCTTTTAGCCGTTGAACCTCTGCTGGGGTCACAACTATTGGCTTCCCATCGAGGTCATCGAGACAGCTCTGGAGAGAATCATGCACCTACTTAGCGATACCATCCCTCCTCACTGTCGTATCTCGCTCGTTGAGCACTATCCATAGCTCACCTAACAGCTGGTCACACTATCCTTGAACAATCCTTAGTTTTGCAGTTAGTTGTACGATCTCTATACCTCACTCCTCATAGGCGCTCCTTAGGCATGCTACCAGCTCAAACATGGGGGCATGTCATCCTTTAGATACTGACTAGAAAGACTTGAGAACCATCCCCTGAATCAGAACATCAGGGGAAACCTCTGAAATACACTAAGCCATCATCCTAGTCCATCCATGTGCATCCTATGCAACCATAGAGAAAGAAAGAGGAATCAATATCACATGACATATATATATGGTAAACAGAAAAGTCAAAAGCATGGAAATGTAAACAATGTAGTATGTATACCTAGATCCCCTGGCTACCATGTAGGATCAGGGTGAGGGTCGATACTGGGACCCATGCTGCCAGTATCGGTGGTTGCTCCCCATGACACTAAGGCTGATACTATTGGAACAATAGGAGCTGGTGGTGCTAAAGAGAAAGGAGTAGCCGAGGGGGGTCTGACCTCCTCCATTGCCTTAGTCTCGCAAGTTCTCCCTCTTCCTCTCCGTTGGTCTGCTCACACCTGTAATCAAGGGATTTCTCTTAGGTTTGATTAGGAGTGTTAGCAACAAACAATAAAGACAATGAAACCCAAAGATCTTACGAAACACAAAGGAAGTAAAATACAAAATGATTATACTTGATCGCTGATACCTTCATGATTCACTTTCGTAATACCTTCTTGCTTGCTAGATGATGTTTCCCTCAGATTCGTCGTGCAAGCAAATATGCAAATGCCTAAGTCCTACACCAAGCTTTGAAAGATTTATGCTATGTCTAAATGCCTATGCCTATAACTATAATTGTCAATGTCTATGCCTAGACAAATGCCAAGATTTGACCAAATAACTATAATAAATGCTATGATAAATCTAAGAATGCAAGTGAGAAAGTGTATAAAATGTCAGCGTGTCTGTTTTTTTTTTTTTTTCGAAAAGTCAGAGGAAAATGGCATTTTATAGAAAATGCCATTTCAAATGAACGGGCGAGATTAATTGATGATGAGAACCTAAAATGAGAGGTCCAGATTAAACCTGAGAATCCCTAATTAGGGTTAGGGAAAATTCATTAATCGGACGGTCAAGAAAATGTCTCAGATAATCGGATCGACAGTGGAGAATAAATGAGGAAATTAATTAAAGAAATAAAGATTTTCGAAAAATCAAGAAGATAAGATTGCCTGATTTGTGAGATTTGAAAAATAAAGAAGATAAGATGTGGACTGAAGATTCGATTTGGAAAATCAAGAATCTGCCCGATTACTTGATTTTTAGAAGATTAATTACTATTTTGAATTAAATTAATTCAAAATAATGATTTTGTGAGATAATAAATAATCTTTTTCAGATTATTTATCAAAATGGACTGACAGTTAAGATTGAGATGACATTTTAAATAATTGATTTATTTAAAATGAGAGGAATATTAAATTGGCAATTAAATAATTAAATTTAATTATTTAATTTAGAAGATAAGATTAATTAATTAAATAAATTAATCAATTTATTTAATTAAGAGGATTAGTGACATATTAAATAAATAAATAAAACTTATTTATTTAATAATCAGGAAGAAATATATGACAAAGGGGAATTAAATAAATTAAGAAATTTATTTAATTAAGGGAAGACTTAGCCAATTAATGACATATTTAATAAATAAATAGAATACAAAGACATGAATTAATTAAATAATTATGAATTATTTAATCAATAGTCGAATGTGGACCAAGGACATAATTAAATGTCATAATTATGCTAGGATGAAAGTGGTAAAAATGAAGCTTGCAGGCCTAGGTCATTTTTAGGTGTCTACATTTTGCCCCTCTTTGTCATAATGTCACTTGTCGCATTGTGACAAAGAAAATAAGTCAAGAATATGCCCCAGCGAAGGTACGGAGTATCATTGCCCCCTCGGGAAATTTTTCAAATTTTGGGCCGGTGACGGAAAAAATTTGTAAAGGGTCCCGATAAATCAATTTAATGACCAGAAAAACAATGGCGCAGTCAGTTTTGGATTTTGACATGTTTAAAGCAACTAACGAGGAAGTCAAAGGTGGTCAAACGACCTTCCAGTATTAACCTCGGCTGAGAAATGTCATTTTGACCTTATAAATAGGTTGACAAAGGGGTAAAAGTCAATTTATATTCACTATTTACCTTGCAAAATTTGAGAGTTTAGACGAAAGGCGCAGCAGCGAGGATGGTGATTCCAGTGTCAGAGCACCACGGGGAGATCGTGCGGACCTACAAACGGCCAGAGGGCTCAGAGCCAGCGGTATGTACCCTTGTCCCACTTTGTCAATTTCTCATTTTATGTGCCAAATTTAAGTTTCTAGGATAGCTAACAAGTGCACCGTGACACAACTACGTTCGCATAAGCCGCAATCGTCTGTGCGTTCGACGCATTTGATGCATCGCGACACAAGTGCCAAGACAAATTAGGGTAGAGCGGCTGGTCACGCCGCATTTGACAATATATGCGACGCATTTGACTTATCGTGTCGCAACTGACTGTTGGAATGCCGCAATTGTCATATTGCAACGCACTCACTGTTTTCAATGCCGCAATTGTGTTTTTGTGACGCAACTGCCTTAATGCGACGCATCCGTCAAAGTCCGCGACGCAATCGTGAACATGCAATGCATTTGTTGTTTTGGAACGCATTTGATGTACGGTACGACGCAACTGACGTTTTGCAACGCAATTGCTTGGATGCGACGCATTTGCAATTTACCTTGACCACATTTGATTTCTATGCTTGTATATCCTTAGATGCTTTTCATGATGCTGACAGTTGTCCAAAAAAGTACTGATGCATTGTTCATCTTTTTGTAGAGGCAGCTTGCCCCTATCTATACGAGAGAGAGCAAACCAACCACCTTTCGATTCGCCAATCAGTTGGGCCCGCAAGAGCGGCGATGATTGATGCAACTGGGTTTATTCTATGCTGCGTTCATGCCCGCCATTTGGGCGAACAGGGGTCTGCTGACGGTGTTGTGTGAGCGGTGGCACTCAGAGACCTTCTCTTTCCACCTATCGATGGGTGAGGCTACTATCACCTTAGAGGATGTCTACCGTATTTTGTGAGTGCCGATTCGCAGGGAGCGGATCGTCTACGACCCTCGGCACGGCAACCAGACTTTTCATGCCTACTATCGAGATCAGGGTGCAGGACTGGGGATTCAGGGCTATGAGATCCGATGGGAGTTCATGGCGGAGCACTACGGTCGCTTCGATGCCTTCCTGGCGACTTTGATTACAGGTATTTTGGTTCCCTACCGGCAGGGACACGGGTTCCCTATTGGCTGGGGAGACATCCTGGTGGGCATGAGGTGAGATAGGACTATTTATGCTTGGGGTCCCTATTTACTGGGGACACTTTATCACCAGCTACATGATGTTGTGTATAGGAGAGGAGAGAGCATCTCCTGTGGGACGACCTTGATGATGATATAGGCTTGGGAGCACATTGTGATATTTTGACCTCCCATTGAGAGACCACAGTTGGCCGATGGTATGCCCTATGCGTACTATTATGCAGGTATGTTACAACAGACCCATATGGGTGAGACAGGGTGGTGGTGGCATCGTATCGACATGATGATATCCTTTATCTGGAGGTCGTACCGGGATTGTGGTCAGTGGGATGACGAGGATGAGCACTTGAGTCTGTGTAGGAAGTTCAGGTACCTGATTGGCCGGACAATGTAGACGTCCCTGATTATTGAGATGTACTTGCCACAACGTGTTTTGAGACAGTTTGGAGAGTAGCAGGATGTGCCCACAGGGACAACAGAGTATGCTCAATCATCGAGGGAGTACGCATGGGGGCCAGCTATCCCCGTGGCATTCGTAGAGTAGCAGATAGATGAGCTAGTAGCCCAGGCCTGGGGTTGGATGGGAGGAGCAGCGGATCCTGGTACGACCACAGCTTATGATTTATGGTGGCAGACAACACAGGCCAGTGCCTTTGACGGATCCGGATGGGCCAGCACTAGTGGACAGACGGTCAGTTATTCCGCGGGTGCCACGAGCTAGGCGAGGTGGCAGAGGTAGAGATGAAGGTAGGGGGAGAGACAGAGGCAGAGATGGAGGCAGAGGTGGGGATGATGGCGGAGATGGAGGCAGGGGTGGAGACGGAGGCAGAGACGAAGGCAGGGGTGGGGATGATGGTGGAGACGGACGGAGGCGATGACGAGATGGGAAAAGACAGGTTAGGGTATGCCCACGCGAGGGTATGCCCACGAGTTGGCCCAAGGTTGGCGAGAAGGGAGAGAGAGAGAGGAGCAGCCCAGACAGGAGGGAGAGGGTGAGGAGAGACGGGAGGAGGAGGTGGCAGTGGGGGGACAAGAGGAGGAGGCGGAGGTGAGGGGATAGGAGGAGGAGGTGGAGGTGACAGGACATGAGGAGGAGGCGAGGTGAGGGGATAGGAGGAGGAGACAGAGGTGACAGGACAGGAGGAGGAGGTGGAGGTGAGGGGACAGGAGGAGGGGACGGAGGTGGCAGAGGATGTGCCAGATGATGACGATGAGGAAGATGATACCATGGATGAGGCCGAGAGACTCCTCAGATGGCGGATGGTGGAGGGAGAGGAGGAGATACCGTCTACCTTAGGATTGCCGCAGGATGCTACAGCAGATCAGAGGGTAGCTGACCTACAGCAGAGACTGGACGTGAGTATGGCCCAGGTCAGATCTTTGCAGTCAGCACTGGAGGTAGCCCGGGTAGAGCGGGATCAAGCGGTGATCCATCAGCAAGATGCAGCTCAGTGGTGTACAGAGTTCGTGGCCTTATGCATCGGGCCCATAGGGGACATGGCTCGCGAGTTGGACAGAGTGAGCACGAGGCTAGGGCAGTACAAGACATTATATGAGCAAGCAGTGCCACCAGAGCGACGGGATCCTACCTTGTCCCGATCACAGAAGAGGACAGGTAGCGGACACAGATCAGGTAGTGGCAGTGGCAGCAGGAGTCACACCAGTGTCGGAGGGTCTACCTCGACAGGTCATACGTCCGGGCACAAGTCACATCACTCCCGCAGGCACACCCTGAGTCACAGCCATGGGTCAGTTGATTCAGTGCAGAGGTCAGTACAGGGTCAGCCACCAGTGATATATCTGTCTACTGCTCAGAGTCAGGCAGCAGTGACATCACAGATGTCCTTTACAGTTGAGATGACACCGTCCTTTGCAGCTCCATCAGTGGCACAGGCAGAGGTTGCGACAGGTCCTCCTATTTTTTCAGTACCAGTGACAGAGTTACCGCCGCCACATTCTTCACCACGACGGGATGATGAGAGTCTACCCTAGGGGAATTTTGTTATTATGACCCACTATGTATATTATTTGAGCCTGCGAGCTCCATTTTTGGGAAATCCCATGACTTTATCCTGTGACATTGTACATTTTTGAGATGATACTATATGATGATGCAGTTTTGATGCGACCTACATGTGTTATGTGATGTTCTTTGATTTAATGCTTTATGATATGTATGATGTATGATGTTAGTTTATGATGCCATGTATGTCCTATGATGCTTATGTTGTGATATTGATGCTATGATAATGCAATGCTTATTTATATGAGATGATGATGATGTGCATAATGTATCTTAGTAAAAGATGCAATGTCGATGATTATGTTTAATGCCATGTTTATGTATACGATTTGATGCCATGGATGATGTATGTATGGACCTAATGCAATGTTTATATGATCATGTATGCATTTATGTTTTTGGATGTTACAGGATATCATCATGGGATGGATGAGAGAAGACGACAAGACTGATGAGAGAAGGTGATCAGACCAAAGAGGAGAAGACACGAGACTGACGGAGATGCATGTTAATTCCTAGACCAAATCCTTCAAAGCTTTTACCGTAGGACATTAGTACTTATTGCTCTTAATCATCATTGGGCAGACTATTGTAATGGCCAAGAAACACCATGATATGACATAGACCAAGGTGTGCAAGGTCGTACCATCACGTAAGACAAATAGTCACAGACAAGGATGATCATGACTCATACTAGGAGTGTGCTTGCCCCAGTCTTTTTGCCATAACCAACCACATGCAGAAAAAGACAAGGACAAATCATGAAACATCGCTGCTTCTCTAAATATTGTTTCCAGGACATCCTTGAGAAACTTAGTAGCATGATTGTCAAAATATGAAAAAAAAATAAAAAAAATAGAGTCCTTACCACGATATGTCATTTTTCTAAATCCCAAAATCAGGACCTCGCTGAGAAACTAGTAGTCATGCGTGTCAATTGACATGATACGTCGCTGCTTCTCTAAATCCTGCTTAGTGGGATCTCGCTGAAAAACTAATATCATGATAAAAACTAAAAGACAATTGTCAAGTGTTTGCCAGGTGTGTCTGGATATCCACTGTTCTGATGCCAAGATGCCATGTTTGATAATGTCGAGATGTCCAAATGTTTGAAGTTTTGATGATCTTGAAAAATGTCGAGAATTGGTGAATTTAGGAAGGACACATCCTGAATAATGCCGATGTCGAGAGGATTTGATCCCTAATGGTCGTAAGGGGTCCCTCGAAATAATGACAATGCCTTGGAAGGACACATCCTAAGGCATAAATGACAGAGTTGGTTCTTAAGAAGGACACATCTGAAGAATACTAATGTCATGAAGAGTGATCTTTAGATGTCAAGAGGATCACTCAAAATGTCGAATGATGATGACAATGCCTAGGAAGGACACATCCTAAGGCGTAAATGACAGAGGTTATCGTTCAGAAGGACTCATCTGAAGACTAACCAAAATTTGACAGTTTGACCGGTTTATGATGATTTGACTTGCTTTGACTGAGTTTGACTTGTGTTTGACTATATGCCGATATTGCCTTGATGATATGAGTGATGTGCTGATGAGATTGCCATGCTGAATAAATGATTGTTTTACTTTGTTTTAGGAGTTTTCCCATGTGGAAAATGATTGAATACTTTTGACGTGTGTGCCAGTGTAGTGCCATGAACCCTAATGGACTGACCTAGTGCAGCCTCGGGGGCTCATCAACAGATGGCCTTGCCTACGTCATACACTCAGAGACCTCGTAGTTCGACACGACCAATGACTTTGTCTTGATGAGCAAAGATTGCGTCATGATTTTATTTTGACAAACCTAAAAGGACTGACCTAATGTCTCGGGGACTCAAAATGTGAGTCTTGCCTACGTAGCAAGTGCGCAGAGACAACGTAGTTCGACAATGACATGGACCAGTTGACTTGATTGACTTTGACAAGAGATGACACTACGTTTGTGTTCGTCGAGCGGTATGATGATTTGTTGTGGTTTTCTTCAGGACGTTTTATGATTTTTAGGTCTTTTTTTAGGACATTTTGCGAAGTTTTTTGGTATTTTTTCAAGACTTTTTGCCATTGTTTTTGTCTTTTTTCAGGACTTTTTGCCAATGTTTTTGTCTTTTTTCAGGACTTTTTTCCAATGTTTTTGTCTTTTTTCAGACTTTTTTCCAATGTTTTTGTCTTTTTTCAGGACTTTTTTCCAATTGCCAAGATCATGTGCGACATCCACTGCAGTTTCATGATAAACGTTTTGCCCCCAGTCAGGTCCAAGACTTAGCCGTTTGCAGGGAATATGGACGGGATGCTGCTGACTTACTAGATGGACAGTCGTCAGGACTTGATGTCAATCATTTATCTACTATGATAGGTAGGGTAGGATGTGGTGGCGATTTGCGGAATAATGGCGAAAATACCTTTCATCCTAGGCCAATTTAGACAAAGTGACAGTAGATGGCAGAGCAATGATTGATTACGCATGGCGCCTGTTTGCCAGGTTTTCACCATGGTACCTGTCCAAAGCACCTGTTTGCCAGGTTTTCACTATTGAACGAATCATTTTTCTCTTTACTATTTTCTTTGTGTTTCGTAAGATCTTTGGGTTTCATTGTCTTTATTGTTTGTTGCTAACACTCCTAATCAAACCTAAAAGAAATCCCTTGATTACAACACCCTCTCCATTTGTCTTGTGGAGGCTGATGATGAAAATCCTCCTGTGGACCAGGGTCTCCTCTCGGGGCACCCTCGTCGAACACAGGAGTAGGATGGTGCCTCTACCACCACCATGTAAAATCAGCTACTACCCCGACATTATCCACTGCCGCTATGGGGGGTTGATCATGATCAGGCTCATCATCATCTGAGGGGACAATATCAGTAATAGTGGGGTGAGGGTGATCCCCAACCCTCGCTGCACTCCTATAGGCCCTAGTATAGGTGGGAACATCTGTTGGAATAGTCTAAGGTTGGCCATGCTGTCACATGACCCGACTCTAGTAGTAAGGTACTATAAAATAATCACGACGACTTATCAAAAAATATCCCGCTACAAGTTCCTTAGGTACCTACCATTGTCTACCTATCAAAAAAATTGATAGGGTCTCCACCGAACCTCATCCGTGGTGACAGTGTCAAACTATAACCACCAAAACTATAGGTCACTGAATCCCCACTGACCTATCATGTCGAACCAGTGGGTCATAGGAATTTGATAGGACCGTTGTTGGGGAAAACTAACTATCCGGGTGCACATGATGTGGGCGAAATCCCACACCTGCAAAAGTGTGCATGTAGTAAGGCTATGGTACTCATAATGCACGTACCGACCTATTTCCTGATAGAGGTGTGCCAACATGCTATGCACCCAGGAAAAAATAGTGCAATGCTCCACCATCTCTCTGATAGTGTGGATGAGGCCCTTGTGCAGGTGTGAGCCTCACCCATCTATTGTGATCTATAATTCCATGGTCACGACCATAACTCGATGGAGCAACGGTGTAGTGTTCCTCGCCTGGTCATACTAGTGCATATAAATGTGGCCCTTTCCATCACCACCGTCTATCCTCCCTAAGCAATAGAGGATGCCCTCCCTCCACTCCCACACCGATCGAGTATCATCAAGAGCCACTCGCTACCCACAAATGGGATGCCCAAGGATTTGATAGATTTCCTCAAGTGTGATGGTCATCTCCCCACAAGGTAGCTGGAAAGATGACGTGGTGGTGTCCCACTACTCCATCAAGGCTATAAGCATCCTCTCGTGGTACCTCATCTCTCTAATGGTGAATACATGCCAGAGACCGACCTGCTAAAGTTGTGTGACCTCATCATTTGATAGATGGTCCCTCTACTCATGAATGAGCTAGAATTCTCACCCTCCTGAATGCTCTCGAATCTCTAGATACTCCTACAAAAAGTGAAAAATTCTAAGTCAGAACATTGAATTTTATTATAAAACAAAAAATTAATTAAGACCTATGTGTGCCACGTAGAGGTCTACGCGTCGCACATACATCCTTGACTACCATTGCTGCCTCAAAGGTGCCAGCGCGTCCCCGATCCAATAGTGTGGGGTCGGGGCCCTAACATGGAATGTAGACAACAATGAATATATTAGATGTTGGCACAAGAAAAAGATGCCTACACACCTCACCGACTAGAAAAATGCTAAAAATGAACTAAAATTCATGAAAGATGAGACTTAGAGACCTACCTAGTCCACCTCATGACTCCCTTCTGCTAGGAATTTTGTTGATTTTCTCTCACAAAAGTCAACAATTTGCTCACAGTGAATAGTGAAAATGACCCTTCCGGGGGTCCACCTAGGTATATATAGGCCCCCTGGGGCCCGCTTTTCCCAGAGCTTGTGGCTCCCTGGTTTCTCTTGAATTTACCCCACCAAGCTGGGGACAAACTCAGGAGGGGGAATAAGGTCACCCCTTGATCATATTTTTTCTTCTAAATCAATGAATTTTTCTTGATCATTCTTTTCTTTGTTGTAGCTTCTTCCGATTCTTCGCAGCTGACGAAAAATTTGAATTTTGTAGGTTAAACTCTTGAACAAATTTTCACGACCATTTTTTTGCTATTTTTTGAGCTCAGATGTTGGGGGAACCTTCGGTACTAGTTAGCTTGACTTCGGTGGCCTCTATGGTCCCTTTTTTCTTGGCATGCAAATCCGTAAAATTCACAATTTGGGTGAAATTTTTCTTCTCTACTTTAGTGAGGCTATTTTTTTCCAAAATTGAGCCCACTAAAGTGGGAGAAAAATGTAATGTCGCAAAATTGCACCTAGGGGCAATTCCACATTTTTGCATTTTTTTCCTAACATTTATGACACCTTAGAATATTAATGAAAAAATCCCATCAGTCAAAATTTCATGATTCTGACTCCATGTGCACTTGTGGTAGAGCAACAAAATCCTAATGACACATTTCTTGAGAATCTAGGCTTTGGACGCCTACGTGGCATGTTCAACGTCTTGGCAGTTTTCCAAGTTTGAAACAGGGAATCTGCAATCCTGATTCTTTTGACACGTGTCCTAGCAATTGTATTTCAAATGTAACAGCTCTTTGTCACCCTTACACGTAGGAAAAACCCCTTTTTCCTCTCATTTTGGGGTTGGAAGTCATTCATTGAAGCTCTCTTGTTATATGCTCCAGTTTTGAGTTCTCATCTTTGATAGCAACATTCTCCCAAGCAAAGCCATGCTGAACTGAGGTCCCTCTAGTAGCAAAAACTCTTAAGCAAGCACTCAACTGTGTGTCTGTGTGCTCTGGAGAGGGTCTTGACCCATGGGTAATGCTCTCTCTCTTTCACTTTCCTTCCTTACTTGTTCATTTACTATTTCATGGTGCGGGTTCTACTCCTAAGCGGGTTTTGCTTTCACCACATGCTTTTATACTCCTTTCCAACTTGGTTGTCCATGGAGGTGGGAACACCAAAATAGGGGGTTTGATTGAGGCAGACCCCTACACAGCCCCAAAATTTCCCCCTTATTCTTTTGTGTGTAGGTGTGAAGAGGAGCTTGGAGTGAAGAGTTGAATGTCCAGCAAAAGGTAAATTCTCTCCAAGTCCCCCTTTGTGTTTCTTATATTTTTGGCTTCCTATTCATTTATTTCACTTAGTACATTCCATTGAACCTGAGCTTAGAAGTGAAATATGGTTTTGTCCACTTGAGCTCTTGAGCCCTTTGTTGCTTAGGATACCAACGCACATTTTAGACAACATGCCACGTTGGTGTCCTGAAACCACATTGTTGTCTTTTGGCCGAGAGCTTGCTTATTAGAGGCAGAAATCTTGGGGTTTCATTCTCTTAGGATCCAAGAAAAATTTCCCTGGAACACAACTCAAAGTGTAATTTTCTATTGGTTTGCTTATTTTGAGGTGTATAAGGGTAGTTCGTTCCTTGGTGATCTCTCAAGAACGAAGAGACCCGTGTGCAACGAATCCCTCTTATATCATAGAAACATGAAACAATGTAATGAAACATGAAGGAATGATGAATGAACAAAGCAATGTCATAACTCACCAAACCCTTGAATGAACCAAGTTGGAATGTAGATCTACAACTAGGATGAAATGGCTTCAATGGATGTGGATCTTGATCTTGAAACTTAATTTGAAACAATTCCTTGAATGCTTGAATGGATCTTGAGCACTACATCAACATATTAGCTCAAATAACATGCATGATGTAAGAAGACTTAGACATGGTAATAGGATCTTGATTGCTGCAATAATTCTTCAATAAATCTACTCTTGAATGCCTTGAAATGCTCTTGAACGTTTAGATTTCTTAGATCACACTTGCTCATAAAATTGCTAGCTTGAAAATCTTAGATGAAACTTAGTGAAATAACCTTATATTTATAGTATGTAACATTAATTTCTCAAAATTCAAATAACACAAGCCGACATGTGAATATGGATTTGAAATCATTAAAATACCACTAAAAACATAATTTAAATTTAGGTCCTAGGTCACTTACCTAGGACACACATTGCTCAATGATAAGTGTTATGTCATGGAATTAATGGATTTTGGGTTTTCCTCTTCGTAAATTGTAATTAATTAGGCCTAGATTTGAATTAAAGGGGCAAATTAAGGCCTAATTAACCTCAATTAATTAATAAATCCCAAAATAAGTGTGAAAGTGTAAAGGTACACTTTACAACGCTACATTAAGGCACAATTAAGTCCATTTTATTTAATAAGGCCCTAAACTCAATGTGAATATGTAAAATATATATTATAACATTAAATTAAGGCATAATTTAGTTCATTTTAATATTAATTCCCAAATTAAGTGTGAAAAAGGGATACTTTTTTCTACACTACATTTAGCCCCCACTTTAGTGAGAGGATGACCCCATGTCAAACTCACACAAAAGTAGACATTCAAGACACATATGTATGTAGCAATGACAAAGATACTTAATCATACAACATCAAAGCCTAGAAGAAAAGGAGGGCGAATCAAGCTTCAACTGTCCAACGTGATGTGGAACACATCTCAGATGTTTGTCCAAAAGGGAAGATCAAGCTTTAGCTATCCAACATGATGTGGAACACATATCAACTGTTTTTCCAACACGTTCACAAGAAGAACTTGATGTCCACTATGCAAAAAAAAAACACACTCACACGAGATAATGGAATCTCAGACTGTCCACTAGGTGAGCCCATAGGAAAGTGGCTTAGTGAGAAAGTCATGGTAGGTCTACAAGCTCTCACTATACTTACCATACCAAAGATATCCCTCTGATAACTCTGATAGGGTGCCACACACACTAAGGCTTCGAGATTCACAAGGTTAACAAGATGTGTTATGCTAAACACTTATGAACAAAAATAAAAATAAATATTTGTTCAAAGGGACTTCGCTTAATTTGTGTAAGGTATCTTCTTAGGATCATCATGGCTAATGTCTCCAAGAGAGTACAAATCCAAGATAAGAGATTCACAACTTAGGGAATGCAATGCGTAGCATCACCACCAAGAAGAAATTCATACACTAAGAAATATCACACTCTTGGAGGACATCAAACCCAATGACACCACCAAGAAAAGGAAACATCATAAGGAGAAAGAAAATGGCATAGTGAAACATGAGTTTTGATGTATTACCCCACTTTAAAGCAATTTATAACACCATTGTTGTGAGCAATCTGCTTTAAAGTAGCCAATGCAGAAGACATGTGAGCTTATTCATAAAGCCCTAAGCCAAGTCATATGCTCCTAAATGAAACTAAATCATGAAAAAGAGGAAGGGGTTTCCCCCAAAACACATAAGGGATCCACGGATTCGGGTTCAGTAATTTTTACTACAATGTGATTATATAGCTCAGAAATGTTATCATTCCCCAAATACTCGCAGAGCAAGAAGAGTGGCACATAGAGAGCAAAAACAAAGAAAAATATTTTAGGTCAACATGGAAGAGACCTAAATGTATTGACACCTTGCATCATCCCCAAAAGGAAAACACAAGACAAATAAAAGATAAATTTTTATGACATATAGAAGAATGTAGGTACAAATAGAGGAATGCACATAAAGAGAGAGATACATCAAACAAAACAATATGGGGGATCACATTACGCACATGCAATCACACAAAGAACATGAAAAAGAAAACAAAGAAAAACACTAGTAAGACATGGGTCAGTGCAAGATCATGGGGGTCCAAACTAGGCCCTTAAGTGGCAATGAAAATTCAAAAAAAAGAGTTAGGAAACTTGACATAAAAATTTGAATAAGTTATTAACATAATTTGAAAAATATGTAAGAGAAAAATTTGTAGCAAATTGAATGTAGTTTCTATGATACTAGTCCTTTTTAGGAAAAAGGTAAATGTATTTGGTGTAAATTTAAAATTTCAATGTAGTAGTACTAGATTTTCAAGAAAAAATAAAAAGCAGGTGTATGTCTAACCAACCTAAGTATAGGAAAAAAAATATATTCTTTTGAAACTTTCAATATAAGTAGTGTTAGAATAGTCTTAAGTTTACTTAGGACTTCTAACATTATTATATAGTTATTATTTAATAATGTTGTTAGGTGTATTTTATTTTTTATCGTTGAGGTAGCTCAGGTTGGTTATTCACGTACCTCATCACACCCAAACTATTAATATCTAGGTTTGTACATTATTTATTATCTCATTTTTTATTCATTCTTCACTCCTAGTGAAATAGCTTCTCCTGTGTTGCTTCTCTCATTCATGAAGGTTTCTCTTGGTTTGCAGATGCTCCTAGGTGCTTTGCTCTAACATGGTATCAGATTTTGTCTTCTGCAACCACCTTCCATGCTGAGAATGTTCATCAAAATTTGAGATCATTTATTTGTGTGGAAGTCCAAGAAAAGGTTGTGCCTCACATGTTGCTTCCCTCCTAAGTGGGCCCTGCACACATTGGCATTGGATTTTTTTTATTTCAACATTGTTTCCATACCAGAGGGTTACCAATGGCTTTTGGATGTTCCTCGCGGGGTGGAAGGCTTGATGAAGTCTGATTGGAGGCACGTTTGAAGATCTTGTGGAGGCTGCAATTTTTCTCTATGCAAGCCAATTTAATCCTATAGAGAGGCATGATTTTGTGTTTCACATTCACTCTATTGCAGGGCACGATTCATTCCTGTAAATTGAACGGATTCATACCTACGAGGGGTGTGGCAATCTATTCCTAGAAGACTATGCAATCCATTCGCTATGCAATGAAGACTCAGATTAGAGGCACGATTTGTAGTTTGCAAGTGTGAAAATTGTCTCTGTTGCAAGTTTTTTTTGTGGCTGTGATATACTCTAGGAGCCGTGTGAAGGAGAAGTTGGCATTTGAAGATCAAGTTGGGCAAAGTAAGGTTTCTTTCTTTCTTGGAGTGCAAAATTTTTACTTTTTTTTCTAACTTGGTTGTGCAACATTATCCCGCATTGGTGAGAAGGGTAAGTGCACCAATTTTACTTTTTTTTTAACTTGGTTTTGCAACATTATCCCACATTAGTGAGAAGGGTAAGTGCACCAATCTATGACACAATTTTGGTGCCAAACTGAAAAAATTTGCAAAAAAACTCGAAATTGACCATTTGGTGCATGCCAAATTAGGTGAGCGCCAAATATGGCACACGCCAAATTTGGTGAGCGCCAAACTTGGTGCGCGCCAAATATGGCACACACCAAATTTGGCGAGCGCCAAACTTGGCGCGCACCAAATATGACACATGCCAAACTTGGTGTGCACCAAATTTGGCATGCACCAAATGAAAAAGAAATTTAAAAGGAAAAAAGCATTTGAAACCTACATTCTCATTTTGACCTATGGCTTGGCTTGGAGGATTTGAGCTCTACAACTCACACTTGCCATATCTCAACCATTGTTTGCACTCTTAGCTTGCTATTTTTCATGAGGATGTCGCCAACATGTCAGAGATGTCAAAGATTGTGAAGAGGTATGTATTTTTATTCTATTTATTTTGAATTTGATTTAGAATAAAGATTGAAATAGGTTTTTATAATAAAATTTTGTTCTAATCCTTAGGGAATGAATCTCCACCTCGAAACATTGGGAATTCACAGTCAACCCCTCAGGAAGAGCCTCCTATACAAGAACAAACTGAAACCCCTCCATCAATTCAGAGGCATCCTCAAGGAACACAAGAAAATATTCTAAATCAAATTGAAAACAATAAAAGAGACATTGAAAAATTAATTGGAAGATTAACCAAGCATGTCGAAACCCACCCTTATAGGAGAGGGATTGTTGAATCATTGAAGTCAATTGTATCTCATGTAGGAGAAATGAGCGAGAAAATATTTTTTTGGTCAAATAAGAGGCATGAGATGAGATAATATTATGCTAGTGGTTTGTCATATGCAGATGTTAAAAAATAAAAAATTAGCAAAGTTGACTTGTGTGCCCTATTTACAGACCCAAAAACCAACACACATTTGTCTTATGCATGCAGGAGGTTCCCCATCCATTGGTGCCACCATGATTTAATTAATAATAAATTTTGGGAGCGGTGGTGGATGGTATTTGACCAACCTCCATGCAATAACCATGAGGTATCACAATAATTTTTGAGGAAACTCTATTGTGAGTTTGTCCTCAATAAGATGCAAAATTATTTTGACATCTTAGACTTTCAGGGTAGAGGTGAGGGCTCCACACATGATAGACCTGTTGCACAACATAATCCACAGTTGGCACCAAGACCCTTGACCAGGCCCATGGTGGAGCATGTCATCGTTCCTTCCATTGTTAAGGATAGTGTAGAGGTGGACACACAGGAGTCAATTGGCTCACTCACCCAGACCATTTTATAGTGTGTGAGAACTCTAGTAGAGCCTGGTGTGGAGGAGATGTGTAGGCCCCAAGCTATACCCCACCATTGTGGTGCAATTTGCACATACGATTATCAGAGTGCTCAGGATGCAGCTACATAGCCTACATCAGTTGTAGAGGCGATGGATTTCACAAATGATTTGCTGAATATACATTCAACATTGACACTCAGGAAAAATTCAGCAAGTTCATTTAATGTTGTTTATTACATTATATTTTGAAATTTAAGAATAAGTATATTAGTATAATTTTGATATGATGAAATTTCAGGGTCAGAGTGTTCATGAGATGTGCCCCATTCCTATAGACCCTTATTCATTCTTGATGTTGAGTCCACAGGCATGCAACTAGTATTAAAGATATTATTATTGAATTTGAACAGTTGAATGTTATATTTGAATGCTTGTCTCATAACATGCTTTGGATTTCAAACAATTTCCTGATGAACCTTCGACCTACACACCTCACAATTCATTTCCTTAAACAATTTACACTTAGGTATCCTTTATTCATTAATGGTGTTGTAAAAAAATGTTGGCTAGTTTTCATAATTTTGTGTATACAAATCTAAAAAATTGATGAGAAACACAAACATTGCATTTGTATTCCTTGATCGTGTCACATTATCTTCTCCTAATTCATTTTTTGTTCCTTTATTCCTTCCCAATCCCATCCCATTAACATTTAATATTTCACCCTACCATTTACTCTTTCATTTACCATTTGTAAATGTTGACATCAAACAACCTTGGTGATGTTGGTGGCACAATGGACCAAGGAGTTGCTACAACAATAGCCAATTTTGATCCATTGAGAGAGGTATCCAATAGATTAGTCAATTTGACATTATATTTTCTCTTTTATGGTCTATTATAGAAAATTTTCACGATACTTTTGTGTAGTTTAATTTCTATCTTGATGGTTGCTATAGGTGGTTGTCACTCCAGATCGTGGATGTGGTAATGATGTAAATGTGAATCATGACTATATGTATGCAGTAAGTGATTATATTTTGTTATATGTCATTCCACAATTCAAATTCTATGTATTAACATCTTTAAATTTTATTGTATCAGTTGAAGGTCCAGAGTGAAGAGAGGAGGACTAGAGAGCATGTTCAAAAGACCGGAGAACCAACAGTCACTCCATCTAGCCAAAATTTGAAGGCAACAAGGGATCTATTTCCTTCCCCTAGATAGAAATGACTGTATTAGGGTCATTTGTTGTATGTCTATGTGGCATTTTGGAACATATGTTTTGTACTATCGATATATATGTGACATTTTATGTCCATATGGCTCCTTTGTACTAAGAATGTATGGATTTTTTGAATATATTGTATATACTTTTATCAATATATATCATTGTATAGCCTTACGACTTTTTGATTAAAAAAAATCTTATTTTGCTACTGCCATTCTTGAATGATGTTATCATGTGTATTGTGTAAATCCTATGCTTGAATGTTGTAGGAATGGATTTTTTTTACATCTAATGCTTAATTAATTACTGTCGATTGTTCAATAAGCTCCATCTAAAGCGTATTGTGTAAATAAGCTCCATTCCTGGTGGTTTGTATCCTTTGGAATGCTTCAATTACTTGTGCCTCACTTATTCACATGTATGTTTCACTTATTCACATGTATACTTCACGTATATTGCATGTATTCATGTGTATGATTCATGCTTCCAATGCATAGCAACAAAAATATTTTAGGGAAAAATTTGACAAACCAAAAGTATAAGAGTTTTTGAAAAAGTCGGGAAAAAATCATATTTAAAAAAAATGTAAAAAATTGTAGAACAAGAGATAATTTTTTTTTTTTTGAAATTGAAAGGTATCTCCATAGCATATAGAGATATAGAGAGCAAATAAAATAAATATTTGAACTAATGAATTGTAAAAAATAATTTTTTGTAGTTTATATTCATATCATTGATTACATTTTATTGCACATCTTTCAAAGTCAAAGCATTACTTCACACTGCATAACTAATAACTAGATGATGATAGATGACAAAATTTCAATTGCAATATAGTTTTTACAAAGTCAACCTAAGCAGTTATGCAATTACTTCACATTGCATAACTAATAAGTACGAGTACCTGCCAATTGCATTTTCTTATCATGGCATTCTATGATTCTAGATTTCTTTGATGTATTTTTTCAAATAGTTCACTACCTTGTCTTTGTTACCACATTTTCCATACATGTCTACCAAAGAATTTTTTCAAACAGTTCGCTGCCTTGTTGCTATGGCTAAAATACTAAAACAAGTGCTTTCGAACAAGCTATGAATGCTTGGAAAAAATCTATCAAAAGCATAATAGCAATTAGTACTATAGACAAGGCAATGAACTACTTGAAAAAAATGCCTCAAAGAAATGTGGTCTCAAGGTGATGGAATGCCATGACATGCAAATTGCTATGGATTGTCATGCCATTCCATCACCATGAGACCACATTTCTTTGAGGTATTTTTTCAAACAATTTACTGCCTTGTCTATGCTGCCACATTTTTTGTACATATTTATGAAAGCATTTTATCAAATAGTTCACTTCCTTGCTGCTATGGCTAAAAGCCTAAAATAGGTGCTTCCAAACAAGCTATGGATGCTTGGAAAAATCTATCAAAGCATAATAAGAAGCAATAACATAGACAAGGTAGTGAACTGTTAAAAAAAATGCCTCAAAGAAATGTGGTTTCAATGTGCTTGTCATGGCATTCCATCACATGGAGACCACATTTCTTTGAGGATTTTTTTTCAAATAATTCACTACCTTGTCTATGCTACCACATTTTTCATACATTTCTACCAAAGAATTTATCAATCAATTCACTACCTTGCTGCTATGGCTAAAATTCTAAAACAAGTGCTTTCAAACAAGCTTTGGATGCTTGGAAAAAATCCATCAAAGCTTAATAGTAAGCTGTAACATAGACAAGGTAGCAAACTATTTGAAAAAAATCCTCAAAGAAATGTGGTCTCATGGTGATGGAATGCCATGACAAGAAAATTCCCTCATTTTTTATGGCATTCCATCACCATGAGACCACATTTCTTTGAGGCATTTTTTCAAATAGTTTACTACCTTGTCTATGCTACCACATTTTTCATACATGTCTACCAAAGCATTTTATCAAATAGTTCACTAACTTGCTACTATGGCTAAGAGCCTACAAAAAGTGCTTTCGGAAAAGTGGTGGATGCTTGGAAAAAATATATCAAAGCATAATAGTAAGCGAAAGCGTAGACAAGGTAGTGAACTAGTTCAAAAAATGTGGTGCAGGAGCACCTTGTGCAATTTATGCCTCCAATAGGAAATTATGTAAAGTTTGAATCTTCACCATGGAATACATGTAAAAAGGTCATGATAAGGTCATTTTAAATGTATTTAAATCATCTTTAGGTTTCTAGGAGGATAAATTGCAAAAAAATGTTTTTGTTGCAAAAGATGGAAAATTTGCAAAATTGCAAAATCGCAAGTTGTAAAAAAATAGGAAATTGAAGAGTCATGAAGTTGTAAAGTCTTAGTAACTGAGGGGGCAATCAAGAAAGCTTTTCTAAACACCTTTTTAAGAGACTTGTGAAGGCGTGCAAAAGATCAGAGAGTTTTCATTTTTGAAGAAGTTTTGAATAAAAGTACTTTGTTCTGCAATTACAATGTTGTTTTCTATTATTTACTAGTTTGTACTATCAATACAACATCATCAGGCCTTAAACTCCATTTTTTTGGGTAGAATAGGGACTTTACAACTTTGCACTACTTGCATTTTACAACTTTTTTCCCAAGCGAAAAATCACCACCATGGGAAAATGCCTCTGAGATAGAAAAAAATAAGAGAGATTTATTGTAGAGTGGCCCAATGCGATCCCATAGGTTCAGACGAAAAGTTTCTAAGCGTCACTGTGTTTGAGTAATGGCATGTTAAAGTTTGCAGCCATTTTGCACTTCAAAATCTTAAGGGATTCAGCTGGTTGAACATAGCTCGAAGCGATTCAACGCATTTGGGTGCAAAAGAGTACCATGCCTAGTGTAAATTTACCCATTCAGATGTATTGGAATAGTTAGTTTGGTCACACGATTTGCAGAATGACAGTTGCACCACTTTGCAACTTTGCACTACTTGCATTTGACAACTTTTCCCCAAGAAAAATCTCACCACCATGGGAAAATTCCTTCGAGATAGCGAAATATGAGAAAGGTTATTATAGAGGGGCCCAACATGATCCCATAGGCTTAGACGAGAAGTTTCTAAGCGTAACGGTGTCCGAGTAATAACATGTTGAAGTTTGCAGTCATTTTGCACTTCAAACTCTTAAGGGATTCAGCTAGTTGAACGTAACTCAAAGTGATTCAAAATGTTTGGGTTTGAAAGAGGACCATTCCTAATGTAAACGTACCCAATCAGACATGTTGGAATAGTTAATTTGGTCACACGAATTGTAAAATGAAAGTTGCACCACTTTGCAACTTTTCACTACTTACATTTGACAACTTTTTCTCCAAGCAAAACCTCGCCACCACGGGAAAATACCTCTGAGATAGAAAAAACTGAGAGAGGTTATTGTCGAGGGGCCCAACATGATCCCATAGTCTTGGAAAAAAAATTCTAAGCATCATGGTGTCCGAGTAATGGCATGCTAAAGTTTGCAGCCATTTTGCACTTTAGACTCTTAAGGGATTCAATCGGTTGAACGTAGCTCAGAGCGATTCGGTGTGTTTGGGTGCAAAAGAGGACCATTAATAGTGTAAAATTACCCACTTGGATCATTGGAACAGTTATTTTGGTCACATGAGTTTTAGAATGAAAGTTGCACCACTTTGCAACTTTGCACTACTTGCATTTGACAACTTTTTCCCCAAGCAAAAACACGCCACCACGGGAAAATGTCTCTAAGATAGTAAAAACCGAGAGAGGTTATTGTAGAGGGTCACAACATGATCCCATAGACTTATATGAGAAGTTTTAAGCATCATGTTGTCCGAGTAACAACATGTTGAAGTTTGCAGCCATTTTGCACTTCAGACTCTTAAGGGATTCAATAGATTGAACGTAGCTCAGAGTGATTCGGCGTGTTTGGGTGTGAAAGAGGACCATTTCTATCATAAACATACCCACTCGGATGTGTTGGAATAGTTTGTTTGGTCACACAAGTTGCAAAATGAAAGTTGCACCATTTTGCAACTTTGCACTACTTGCATTTGACAACTTTTTCCCCAAGCGAAAACTTGCCACCACGGGAAAATTCCTTTGAGATAGAAAAAAATGAGAGAGGTTATTATAGAGGGGAAAAATATGATCCCATAGGCTCAGACAAGAATTTTCTAAGTATCATGATGTCTGAGTAACGATATGCTAAAGTTTGCAGTCATTTTGCACTTTAGACTCTTAAGGGATTCGGCCGGTTGAATGTAGCTCAGAGCAATTCGATGCGTTTAGGTATGAAAGAGGACCATTCCTAGTGTAAACATACCCACTTGGATGCGTTGGAATAGTTAGTTAGGTCACACAAGTTGTAGAACGAAAGTTGCACCAAATTGCAACTTTGCACTACTTGCATTTGATAACTTTTTCCCCAACCGAAAACTCGCTACCACGAGAAAAAAACTCCAAGATAGTGAAAAATGAGAGGTTATTGTAGAAGGGAACAAAATGATCCCATAGGCTTAGACACGAAGTTTCTAAGCATCACGGTGTCTAAGTAATGGCATGTTGAAGTTTGCAGCCATTTTACACTTTAGAATTTTAAGGGATTCAGTCGGTTGAACGTAGCTCAGAGCGATTCGGCATGTCTTGGTGCAAAAGAGGACCATTCCTAGCATAAACATACCCACTCGGATGCGTTGGAATAGTTAGTTTGGTCACATGAGTTGTAGAATGAAAGTTGAACCACTTTGCAAATTTGCACTACTTTCATTTGATAACTTTTTCTCCAAGTGAAAACTCACCACCACGGGAAAATGCCTTCAAGATAGTGAAAACTAAGAGAGGTTATTGTAGAGGGGCCCAACACAATCCCATAGGATTAGATGAGAAGTTTCTAAGCATCACGGTGTTGGAGTAATGGCATGTTGAATTTTTCATCCATTTTACACTTCAGACTCTTAAGGGATTCAATCGTTTGAACATAGCTCAGAGAGATTCAACACATTTGGGTGTGAAAGAGGAACATGCGTAGTGTAAAAATTCTCACTCAGACGTGTTGGAACAGTTAGTTTGGTCACACGAGTTGCAGAACAAAAGTTGCACCACTTTGCAACTTTGCACTACTTGCATTTGATAACTTTTTGCCCAAGCAAAAACTCGCCACTAAGAGGAAACACCTCAAAGATAGAGAAAACAGAGAGTGGTTATTGTAGAAGGGCCCAACATGATCCCATAGGCTCATATGAGAAGTTTCTAAGCATCACGATGTCCGAGTAATGACATGTTGAAGTTTGTAACCATTTTACACTTTAGACTCTTAAAGGATTCAACCGGTTGAACGTAGCTCAAAGCGATTCGACATGTTTGGGTATGAAAGAGGACCATTCCTAGCATAAACATACCCACTCAGATGTGTTGGAATAGTTAGTTTGGTCACACGATTTCAACTTCCCTTTACATAAAAAATGCAACATTGCATAGCAACTTTTTGCAATATTTTTTGCAAAATGACAACTTTTCACAACTTATTACCAATTGACTCAAAAATACATGAAAAGTGGCCTTAAAAGACCTTAATACATCAGATTAACACAAAACCAAACAAAGCTTAATACCTAACCTTCTTTTACATCATGAAACCTATGGTGCCTTGCACCACAATGTGAATTGTTTCTACAATGCAAGCTATGGATATGAGATTGATGAAGCTATTCATGATGGTAAGATGGGGATGAGGATATGATTCTACAATGAAGTAGCTGCACCTACAATGCTAAGGAGATTTCTATGCTATGCTAATGATAATGCAATGATAATGATAATGATAATGATAATGCTATGATGATGATGATGCAAAGACAAAGGCACACTTTTGGATAATTGATATGAGATTTAAGTAGCATGTAAGTATGATAGATATTGTGCATGTTAAAAATGGAGGTGATGAGCTTCCTTCTATAGGCTAAGTGGTGTAGGGGCACCAAAGTTATTATGCAAATTTGGTTAAGTTGAGTCTAAAATTTGTGTTTAGGTGTTAGAGTCTTGTTTGTCATTCAATAAGGTCATATTAGACCAATTTATAATGTAATAAGTCATTTTTGTTGGTTTTGGGGTAATTTAGGAGTTCATGTTGCACATTTGTCAAAATGATGTGAAATTGCAAAAGTGCAATGTTGAAAAGTTGCAAAAATGAAAACTAGGAAGGAAAATGGTCACGGTGGCTTGGTGGAATTAGTCCATTAGGATGAAACTAGGTGTAGGTGTTGAGGTTTGGAGCAAGGTAGATCATTTGTGAGTGTGGGCATGATGCCCTGGTTGTCAAATTTGTGAGTTTTTGGTGAAATTTGATGGTTTAAGGTGGGTAATTGTAGTAAACCCTTGGGGCAGCAGATTTTGAGGGTATTTTAAGCTTTTGTAGGTCATTTGAGGTATGTTTGATGCTTTTTTAAGGTGAGATAAGTTGTGGGAGTAGGACTTTCAATAAACCCTAGAGTAGGACTTTCAATAAACCCTCCCTAAAACAAGCAAAATTGAGTGTTTTAAGGTTAATGGTGTTAGAGAGCACTTCTCTAATTAAAAATAGTGGATTTTGAGGATTTATAAGCAGACAAAGGACTTTCCATAGGTGTTTTTGGTTGGTTGATAGTTTAGAGTACAACTATTTTGTAAATGTGGCCTAATTGGCCAATTTGGGACAGCGTAGAAGCCATGAATTGAGGAGTTGGTCCAAAGTAACCATATGGTGTCTTGAAATATGTTTTTTGAGGGATTAAAGGGTGTTTGAAATGATGGATGGTTATTGGTTTTGACAAATAATCTGTAAGTGATGATCAAGAAACTGAGTTGCAGACCTACAAGGGAACACTAGGTGAGATTGTGAAAATAGGGGTTGAAGAAACAAAAGGTGTTTGAAATCTCTTTGTTTTATGATTGAGAATCTATTTTACTCCTTGCTCTATATCACTAAGCCTTTTCCAAGATTTTACCACTACATTTTATGCAAAACTCCACTTGTAGCCATCACCTTTCAAGTAAAATCTCAAGAAATTCAACTAGGGCAGCCTCTTAAACTTCAAAAACTTCACTCCCTGCACCTAAATCTTATTCCTACATATAATCCTACCATTTGGGACCCATTCCACCAAGCCACAATAGTTTAAAATAGGTGGAATGAGCCAATATTTCATTTTATGCCTTCAAAACCTTGGTCTTGACTGTACAAACCTGCTTTGAGTAAAATTGCAATAAAATTCTTAAAACACAATGAAATTACTTCACCCCAAATCCAAAATGAATCTAAAACATATATTTGTCAAATCGGATGCAATTTGGATTGAATACAAGCTGTACAGAGCTGTACATAGCAAGAGAGCAGCAAATTTTTAGAAAACAACACAGAAAAGTGAGTTTTATTGATTTCTTCCTCAAAAATAATCAACAACCTTTCTCATTGACCCAAGAGGTTGTATTTAACCTCCCACAGCCAAAAATAACCATCAAACTGATCCAAATAACATTTAAACTTCCAATGACAACTTGAAATGTAAACCATAAATGATTACAACTAACTTTAAATGTACTGTATACACATTTAATTGAGGCATATATTAAGGAGTATACACATTTACATGTATTAATTTCTCATAATTTTTTTATATCAAAAAATACACTAAGTCAATAAGGATTATTTTTGTTGATCAAATGAATGTTGGTGGTGACGACAAGGTTCAAGTAGTGAAGAATCTTTTGATGCATGCCAAAGTCCTCAAACAACCAAACTACAACATTCTTAATTGGGTACCTTCTAAGCCATGTTCCAGTAACAACCACCGAACCTGTAGGATATTCTATGTTTTCTCCATCTATAACTGGGGCCTCCAATTTCTTTTTGGCCTCAATACAATGACACAGGTAATAATCTATACCCTCTTAATTGTCTTCATCTGCAATCACCGCATAAATGCGCCCTACATTGATATGTTCATCTTATTAGATGTATTTAATGAACATCAAAATAAAACCTGTAAGTAAGATATACTACCTAGTTCGACAAGGTATGATACATGATCAAATTCAATGGATGATTGCATCTCTATGATTTGTAGAGCCATCGGGAGGTGATAGGTGTCAAGTGGGGTTAGACTTCTTACAAACCATTGGTCAACCCACTTTGTTGACTCGCAATCGTTCCATGCTTGAAGTGTACATGCATAACAAAGGCATGCCATCTTCCGCATATGGATAGTCCATGTACCTGCATTGGATCTTCTAAAAGAGTGTAGCTCACTCGATCCTATTAGTATACAACAATCCTCATATTTTGCAATGTTAGTATCATCTACTAAATGAAAAAATCTATGAACTAAAGAATTACCTTGACTACCTAGACCCATTGCATGATGGCACCACTCGACAATTGATCTTGCATCTATCAAATTTGCACTATCTTTGTACTTTAATGCTTCTCATGCTAGGAATCTTTTGATACATGCACCTACTCCATCATGCTCCCCCTTTCCATGCCCGGTCTCCGAGAAGTTTCACATATATTGAACACCACTGATCCTATGCATCCTGCTCAACCAGTAAAACATTCTAGCATTCTTGAATTGTGATGTACAGTTATTTGACCATATTACATGTTGACTGAATGATATTCCCTTGCTACCTAGATCAACATAGAACATCTGAAAGCAACCTTGCACAAACTCGGTAGAATGTGTTCCATCATCACTGATGTAAAAGTGATACTCCCTCAATACTTTCCTTTTATCCTTTGTACTATCATTTGCATGAATGAATGTTATATGCACAAATATAGCAACCTATGTGGAGTTGTAGTACTATGATTGCGTTCTATGGTTGTAGTGTGTAGTTCTCCGCGAAGTCGACAACTGAAACAATGTTATGAAGTGGAAACATGTCCTTGCATAACTTGAACTGTGAGTCCAGCCATTGAGCTCTATGTGTATGCCTTGCATACTCATATACCAATTGATCATGAAAAACCCCCATAAACTGATATACTGGAATCTTATCACTAACCAATTCACACTTCTTTCCTTCTTTCCCATTTTCTAGACTATAAGCCATTGTCTTGTATTTGCCAAATTTGACAATTTTGTCTCCAATTGTGTGTGTACTAGCCATGTGTTGGAAAATTGGAAAATGTTGTATGCCACCACAATGATCACATGTGCCATCCAAACATGACTTGTTGTAAAAAAAAATTGCATTCTCTCTTTCACATAAAATGGAAGATAAGAATTCCCTTGTGGATTTAGGTGGAGGCCTTATGTTACATTCCTGCAAAACATTGTCAATATGCATATCTACACATATACGTCGATAAAAATAATAATGGTTACAAAAATCAATATGTACTCTACAAAAAAAAGTAGTGCATGTGTGATTTATTTTGACATAAAAAGGATTTAGCATTTCAAAATACCTTTGACATATTTTAATTTTAGGAAACTTTTGTACAAAATCAGCAAAAAAATGGGTTTGAGTGGTATCCAAATAATGCTTTGGATGTGGCTCACCGATTTTAATACCAATTCTCCTTCTTACAACATCTCTTTGATTAGGATAGGTCTTTGTGTTATCCTTCCAATAATATACTATTAAAGATCTCAAGCCTTGAGCAATTCTTTTATCTTTCCATGGCACTCTACCTGAGAATGCCCATAACTCATTGATATTTGGATCCTCCAATCTTTCACACCTTCCTTTGGCTCTCATTAGAGATGATCTACTTATTTTCAAAGAATTACTTGTCTTTGTAAGGTTCACCTTGTTCCTTGTTTGATTTCTTAACAGTGTTGTTGTCATCACACGTCATGTGGTACAACTATCCTTCATGTGTGAGGTAGAACTCACGCTCTCGTATGCACTCATCAAATTCTTTAAAATGAAATTTTCAATTGAGTCATTTGAAACTCTTAGCCCAAGATCCTTCATGGTGGGCCTAAATTTGAGTTGCCTCATCATTTCAACAAATAGTTGGCATCTTCCACCCTTAGCTTCTCAAAAAATAAACTCCATATCCTTTGTGCAGATCTTTGACATGTACATTTTGGAATCTTATCAGGCAGCCATTTCAAAACATTGGAATCAATATCAATCAAAAATCTTGGTTTCCTGTGCAAAACTCTAGGAGTATTTCTCAAATGTAAATTTATGTCAACATTAGGAATGTCAACAACATCGGGGATAGATCATGTACCTTCAATTGAAGGTGCAATTGATGGCATACCTTGAGATTGAAATGTAAACGATGGTGTACCTCCAACTTGAGATGTCGTTTGTGGAGTGACTTCAAATAGAGGTGTGTTTGCTGATGTATTTTTGAAACACAATGTTGTTGATGGTGTGTCTTCAACTGTAGATGTGATTTCCAATGTACTTGGAAGACCACATGTTGCTGGTGTGTCTTCAACTGGAGATGTGCATTGAACTTCACCTATGGTTGATGATGTGCCTCAAACTTGGGGATCCATTTGTGTCCTTCCACGAAATTTGTTCATTCATTCCCTTTTTTTTTCCAATTGTACATCTCTCTTAGATTGCATAGGAATTTTTGGCTGTATGGGCTACAATTTTTTATTCTCTTCTCGTTACATTTTTTATTGCACGTTCTTTTGGTGTTAGAGGCTTTGGTCATTTCCTTGGCATGAAATTTAATGATACGTGTTAAAAATCACACATATAAAAAAATTAAGTAATTCATTTTATGAAACATATTGATAACGCTAATTACATTGTATTTTATTGAACACAACAAAGCATTTTATGAAAGAAGGTAGCGAGCTGTTTGGAATTATCAAACATGTCTATGCTACAACAATTTCCGTACATACATCTACCTCCATACCAAAAGAAAAGTAATTGTAATGAATTTTTTCAAACATATCCATAATGTTGATTACATTGCATTTTATGGTTATTTGAGTCATTTTAGGCAACAAATGTAAAAGTTGCAAATCATGTCAAAAAGTTGTCAATTTAGACAAAAGTTGTCAAGGAGGGTAAAATGGTATTTTTCTTGTTTGGAGTCATGTTCTTAGGTTGAATAAGGTATAATTAGACCACTTATAATTTTTTGGGGTGCTTAGAGTGAGTTAGGGGTCAATTGTGTCAAAATTATAAAAATTGCAAAAAATGTTGAAGAGTTGTAATGAAAAATGTAAAAGTTGTAAAGAGGGAAACCCAATGGTCATTTGGGTTTGAAAAGAAGTTGTAACTGTTGAATTTTTTTATATAACCTTTAAAAAAGACTTGGGAACTTGAAGGGAGAGGTTGGAATGCAATTTTGAGAAGAGAAGTAATTGAAACACCCCCTGTTTTTGTGTATTTTCCAAAAAAATTGAAGTTTCTTTGATCTGTACAGTTACGTACATGAAATTTTTGATCTTTCATGGAGTGAATCTTGTGGGAATCAAGACTAACACCATTTTATACTTGGTTTGGATTGATTTCAATTGTTTTTTTTGAATTTTAGAGATAAATTACAGAGGACCAGTCTGTATACCCTGTTTTAAGGGTTTTGAGGGTATGAAAATGACATTTTAAGCCATTCCACCCATTGTTTTGTTCTGTAACTTGGTGGAATGTCTCAATAGGGAATTATTTAGGTGTGTACATGGTTCATTGGATTATTTAAGATTTTTGAAGGCTTTTTGTGTTGCTATCTTGAAGGTTTTTGTGCAAATTTTGCTTGAAAATGGAGGTTTTGAACTAGGGTTTGGTGAAATATTGATAATAGAGGCTGGTGAATGAACTTATAAGCATATGAAGACATAATTAAGGGTTTTTGAAGTGGTTTATGGGCTAGAGAAGGTCTAGGATATAGTTTTTCAATAAACCCCCATGTAAATTGCCTAAAATGAGGGTTTCTTATTTAGATGTCTTGGAAAGTGTGTCACTACAAATAAATGGTGAAATTAGAGGTTTTGTTGACTACTTGTTGCTTCCCCATTGAGTTTTGGTCTTGAGTAGGAGTTTCCAATAGGGCCCCTTTGTAAAAGTGACCTAATTTGTGGTCTAGGACAGTGTTGGTGCTTTATTTTGTCAAAGTTGTTCCAAAGAAACCTAATGGTGTTTTGAGGTCAAGAAACCTCTGTTGAAAACCTACAAGGAAGAATATGTGAGTTTGTGGAAGATAGGAAAGGAAAGGTTGTAAAATCTGAAAGAGGGTTTGAATTGGTTTAATTTGAGGTTAGAGACAAGTTACTTCCCTGTTTGACATCATATTTGTACAAAATTTCTTCATGTAAGCATTGATCAATGTTAAGAAGGGTTTGAGGGGAGTATTTGGAGTGTGGAAAATTTCTTAGGAGAAAATACTTGTGTCAAACCCAGGGTATAAGTTGCTACCACCTTTGGAAACTAGAGAATCTTGTGCTTATTTTCCCTTTTTTTTCTTAGAACGGTAAATGGTATGAATGAATGGAAACTTGCATTAAACCAACTATGTCTTGAGTCACTTGAAATTATCTAAGCACATGATGAAGGTCAATTTTTTATGGCACAAAAAAATTAATGGAAACTTGCACATTAACATTGATGAAAGCTCTTAGGTATTCCAAATTAGTTGAAAATAAAAAAAAAATCCCACAACCATCAGTAATAATGAATTTAATGTTCAATTCTATGTGTAAAAATGAAGATTAATAAAATCATCAAATCAATGGTCTATAAATTGTCAAAACAAAACAAAAAAAATTGTGTTAAGTTGAATTCATTTATATAAGCATGCTGGAAATGGACTACTATAAGCAATGTAAATAGAATTCATAAGAAAATTTGTGTTAAGTTGATGTAATTTATATAAGTTTAAACATGAATTCATCTAAATTATGTCATGTTTTTCATTTTTTTTCTTCAAACTCATAAAAATTATAAAAAATTTATGCAACTCCCATCTAATTCAATGTTGAATTGTATGTCCAATTGTTATGATTAATAAAATCATTAAAGGAATTTAGATTATTGTCAAAAATAAACATACTAAATATAAACATTTCAATATTACCAAAATGAATATATTACCTGAGATAATGTAAAATGATGTAGAAACTTCAAAATGTCTTCATCTATGTTGTCTGGCATGCAAATTGGTGGAAAAAAGGTGATGGATCAAGCATAGATTGGTACAATAGGGAGTCAACTGCATAAAAAAGACATTTTTGTATCGGATAAAGCACTGAACCAAACAAAAGCAAGAAGCATGTGGGCCTGAATCACAGGTTCAACCCCTATTTTACTGTTTCAAGGTAAAACACATTTGGCGCTCGCCAAATTTGGTGCTTTGAAATGCTTTCACAATATAAAAAGAAAGGGAGTGAGACTTGAGATAGAGGGAGAGGGGATATGAGAGAGAGATTACTCCTAGTAGCGTGGTAGGGACTGAGACCTGAGAGCAATAGAGACTTGAGAGGGATAGAGAGTGATCTAGTTAGGGTGGGGGAAGGACTTCACAATGGGAGAGGAGTTGGAGTGAAATAGATTTGTCTACCCTCTACCCTTAAAATATAAACCGTAAACCCTTAAACCCTCTACTGTCTACCCTCAACCCTAAAACCCTCAACCCTTAAACCCTCTACCCTCTACCCTCTACCCTCAACCCTAAACCCTAAACCCTAAACCCTCTCTCTCTCTCTCAACCCTACACCCTTTACCCTTAAACTATAAACCGTAAACTGTAAACCTTTAAACCCTCAACCCCCCTATCTATCTCTCTCTCTCAAACCTACACCCTCTACCCTTAAACCCTCAACCCCCCATCTATCTCTATCTCTCAACCCTACACCCTCTACCCTTAAACCCTCAATCCCCCATCTATCTCTCTCTTTCAACCCTACACCTTCTACCCTTAAACCATAAATCCTAAACCCTAAAACCCTTAAACCCTCAACCCCCCTTTCTCTCTCAACCCTGCACCCTCTACCCTCTACCCTCTACCCTCTACCCTCTACCCTCTACCCTCTACCCTCAAACCTTGACCCTTAAACCCTAAACCTTAAACCCTCTACCCTCAACCCTCAACCCTTAAATTGTAAACTGTAAACCGTTAAACCCTCTACCCTCAACCCTCTCTCTCTCTCTCAACCCTACACCCTCTACCATTAAACCCTAAACCCGAAAACTCTTAAACCCTCAAGTCCCCATCTCTCTCTCAACCCTACACCCTTTACCCTTAAACCCTCAACACCCCTCTCTCTCTCTCAACCCTACACCCTCTACCCTTAAACCATAAACCCTAAACCCTAAAACTCTAAAACCCTCAACCCCCCCTCTCTCTCTCTCTCTTAACCCTCTACCCTCTACCCTCTACCCTCAACCCTCGACCTTTAAACCCTCGACCTTTAAACCCTAAACCCCAAAAACCTTAACCCCTCATCTCTCTCTCTCAAACCTACACCCTCTACCCTTAAACTGTAAACCCTAAAACCTAAAACCATTAAATCCTCAATCCCCCCTCTCTCTCTCTCAACCCTCTACCCTTTACCCTCTACCCTCTACCCTCTACCCTTAAGCCCTAAACCTTAAACTCTCTACCCTCAACCCTCAACCCTTAAACCCTAAAACCCTAAACCTTAAACCCTCTACCCTCAACCCTCTACCCTTAAACTATAAATCGTAAACCCTTAATCCCTCTACCCTCTACCTTCAACCCTAAAACCCTCAACCCTCTCTCTCTCTCTCTCTCAACACTACACCCTCTACCCTTAAACCGTAAACCCTAAAACCTTAAACCCTTAAACCCTCAACCCCCTATCTCTCTCTCTCTCAACCCTACACCCTCTACCCTTAAATCATAAACCCTAAACCCTAAAACCCTCAACCCCCCTCTCTCTCAACCCTCTAACCTCCACCCTCAACCCTTAAACCCTTATCCCTTAAACCCTAAACCATTAAACCGTCTACCCTCTACTCTTAACCCTTTACCCTCAACCCTCAACCCTCAACCCTTAAACCCTAAAAACCTAAAAATCTCAACCCCCTTCTCTCTGTCTCAACCCTACACCCTCACCCTTAAATCGTAAAACCATAAACCCCAAACCCTAAACCCTAAAACCCTCAACCCACCCTCTCTCTCTCAACCCTAAACCCTCTACCCTCAACCATCTACCCTTTACCCTTAACCCTCTACCCTCTACCCTAAAAACCTCAACCCTCTCTCTCTATCTCTCTACCCTCTACCCTCTACCCTCTACCCTCAACCCTTAAAACCTAAAGCCCTTAAATGCTCAACCCCCTTCTCTTAGCTCTCTCTCTCTCTCTTAACCCTCTACCCTATACCCTCAACCCTTGACCCCTAAACCCTAAACCTTAAACCCTCTACCCTCAACCCTTGACCCTTAAACCCTCTACCATCGACCCTTAAACCCTAAAACCCTAAAACCCTAAACCTTAAACCCTCTACCGTCAACCCTTAAACCATAAACCATAAACTGTAAAACCCTAAAACCATCAACCCCACTATCTCTCTCTCTCAACCCTACACCTTCTACCCTTAAACTGTAAACTATAAACCCTTAAACGCGCAACCCCCCTCTCTCTCTCAACCCTAAATCGTCTACCCTCAACCCTCTACCCTATACCATCTACCCTCAACCCTATACCCTCCACCCTCAACCCTTAAACCGTCTACCCTCAACCCTCTCTCTCTCTACCCTCTACCATCTACCATCAACCCTCAAGCCTAAATACCTAAAACCCTTAAACCCTCAACCCCCTTCTCTCTCTTTCAACCCTACACCCTCTACAATTAAACTATAAACCCTAAACCATAAACTGTAAACCATAAAACCCTAAAACCCTCAACCCCCCTCTCTCTCTCAACTCGAAACCCTCTACCATCAAACTTCAACCCTATACCCTATACCATCTACCCTAAACCCTCTACCTTCCACCCTAGACCCTTAAAACCTTAACCCTAACCCTAACCCTTAAACCCTAAACTCTTAAAACTCATCCAATTCCCATCTTTAACCCTTAACCTCAACCTCTAAACCCCCACCCTCTACCCTCAACCCCTCTCTCTCTCCCCAACCCTACACTCTACCCTAAAACCTGTGAACCTTAAAACCCTCAACCCCCTCTCTCTCTCTCTCTCTCTCTCTCTCTCTCTCTCTCTCTCTCTCTCTCTCTCTCTCTCTCTCTCCTTAAAATGTAAACCCTAAAACCCTAAAACTCTTAAACCCTCAACCCCCTCTCCCTCAACCCTACACCCTTTAATCTCTACCCTCAACCTCAACCTCAACCCTCTACCCTCTACCCTAACCCTTAACCCTCTACCCTCTACCCTCAAACCTGTAGCTGTCCCCCAATCACCCTCTCTCTATTCATTTCTCTACCCCTCTACCCTCAACCCTAAACCCTCAACCCTTAAACCTCTACCTTTCTCACCCTCAACCTCACCCTCAACCCTCAATCCCCTCACCCTACCCTCAACCTCAACCTCAACCCTCAAACCCTCAAACTCTAAACCTCAATTCTCCCTCTCTCTCTCAACCTAACACCCTCTACCCTTAAACTGTAAAACCCCAAAACCCTAAAACCCTAAAACCTTAAACCCCAAACCCTAAAACCCCAACCCTTAAACCTCTACTCCCCAATTCTCTACTCCTCAACCCTCTACCCTAAAACCCCAGTCCTCATCCCCCTCTCTTCAACCCTGCCACCCTCTACCCTTAAACCATAAAATGTAAACCCTAAAGCCTAAACCTTAAACCTGTAAACCATAAACCCTTAAACCATCAATCCTTAACCCTTAAATCCTAAAGCCCTTAAACCCTCTACCCCCCATTCTCTCTCTCTCTCAACCCTACACCCTCTACCCTTAAACCATAAACTGTAATCCCTAAACCCTAAACCCTAAAACCAAAGAGAGAGGTAGAGAGAGAGAGAGTGGGGGTGGGAGGGAGATACCTAAGAGAGAGGGAGAGAGAGAGAGATAGAGGGAGTGCAAGAGAGAGGGGGGTAGGAGGGAGAGACTTGAGAGAGAGAGGGAGGGAGAGGGGGTGGGAGGGAGAAATGTAAGAGAGAGGGAGAGACCTGAGAGAGATGGAGAGGGAATAAAAGTGGGAGAGAGGGGGTAGGAGGGAGAGACATGAGAGAGTAGAAGAGAGAGGGAGTGGGAGATAGAGGGATGTGAGAGATACAAGGAGTGAGAGAGATACTTGAGAGAGGGAGAGGGGTGGGAAGGAGAGAGAGTGCCCGAGATAGAGGGATGGGAGAGAGATGGAGGGAGTGATATATATATATATAGAGTGAGAGAGAGATACTTGAGAGAGAGTGGGAGAGAGATAGAGGGAGAGAGAGGGAGAGGTGGTGGGAGGGAGATACTTGAGAGAGAGCGAGAGGGAGAGGGAGAAAGTGAGAGGGAGAGAGGTAAAGGGAGGGAGAGGGAGGAAGTGGGAGAGAGATAGAGGGAGTGGAAGAGAGAGAGGGAGTGGGAGAGAGAGAGGGAGAGGATTTGGGAGGGAGAGACTTGAGAGAGAGAGAGAGCGGGGGCAGGAGGGAGAGACTTGAGAGAGAGAGAGAGAGGGATATGGGGTGGGAGGGAGAGACCTGAGAGAGAAGGGGAGAGAGTGAGAGAGAGATAGAGGGGGTGAGAGAGAGGGAGTGGGAGAGAGGGAGGGAGTGTGTGTGTTTATGTGAGAGAGTGAGAGAGGGAGAGAGAGAGAGAGGGAGTGAGAGAGAGAGGGAGTGGGAGTGGGAGAGAGATAGAGGGAGTGAGTGAGAGACCAAAGAGAGGGATAGGGGGTATGAGGGAGAGACTTGAGAGAGAGAGAGATAATGACCTAAGAGAGGGAGATGGAGTGGGAGAGACAAAAAGACTAGAGGTGGAGAGTGAGAAAGGGGGTTGGAGTGTGATAGATTTATCTAGGTAGGGTGGGAGGGAATGAGACCTAAGAGAGGGATTTGGAGTGAGAGAGAGTAGTCAGTAGCGTGGGAGGGAGTGAGACCAGAGAGAGAGAGAATTCAAAGGGATAGAGAGTTATCCAGTTAGGGTAATGAGGTAGAGATGGTATGAAAGGTAAAACCTCAACTTTGCGCACTCTCAGCATTATCAGAGTGGTTGACCAAAGAGAGGGGAAAGTTACATTTTATTCAAAGTAGGTCATTTGGCGAGTGCCAAATTTGGCACTTGCCAAATGACACATCCCATTTGGCCCACCCCAAATTTAGCAAGTGCCAAATTTAGCAAGCACCAAATTTAGCAAGCACCAAATTTGGCATATCTGAAATTAGATGTGTCATTTGGTGAGCACCAAATTTGTTGTTTGTCAAATGACCTACTTTGGATGTGTTAATTGATAGGATTTTCCAAATTTCCTCATATTTTCGTCTGTGCTCCCTGTCACATTTGCACGTCTTTCAATGCAAGTTTATTAAAAAACCGTGATAGCATTAACCTCTCTCTTAGCTATCTAAATATATAATTATTTTTTCATTTTGAAAAAATTAAGTTTTTGATCCATAGCTTCTATTATAAATGCCTCCATTTTTGGTCGAAACACAAGACAAATTACTTTTTTTGAAACTAGACTCCATTTTACACATGATGAAAAAAATTAAATTTTTGATTAGTTTTCAAAAAAATTAGGGGGGAGCATGTTCAAATTTCAACTTTTCAGGATGTGTCCACTTTGAAAATTCATAAAATATTATATATTCATTAAAAAAATAATCTAAAAGAGCGAGGATAAACTACATGGTGTTAGCTAATTTCTCACTACTAGGATTTTTGAAATTCTAAAAAAAAGTTAATCAAAAAGGGGGGAGCCCTCAGGCACTATGCTATTTTTTTTTATAAAAGCAAGACCTGTTTTATCCCCCTTTTTGAGACCCTTAGTCTTCATTAATTTTAAAAAAATTAGTAGCTTAGAAACTAGACTCGAAGCACTTCAACTTTTTTTCTTGATACATCTTGAAATTTTGAGCACAACTATCTTCATTTTCTTGTGCAAATCAGATTTTGCTGATTTCAGAAAAAAAAAATTGGCATCTTAAGAGCAAAAATTGTGTCACAAATTCATGCACTTACCCAAAAATCGGTTAGAAAAAATCATATTATTGTCCCATGCTCTCATTGTTGCATGAGATAAGGCTCATAGAGGTGGTGTTTCATACTATGTGGAGGTGACTTGCTTTGATTGTGTGGACATTGCTACAATGTGGAGTTGTTTGTAGTGAAAGAGTTGGTGGCACCCAATTGTTTTGTACAATATTCTGCTTCAAAAGGGAGAAATTATCCCACATGCTCCAGGAATAGGAGTCCTTTTCTATTTATATACACATCTAAACATAGAGATCTGTGAGCAGTTTTTGGCATGGTGGGACTAGGAGCTTGGTACAAGTAAGTTTTTGAAATTGTCACCATTTTTCCATCTATTGCAAGTTTTGTGGCTTGAATTTTTACCATCTATTACTAGTTTCTTGCTTCAATTTGGTGTTTCTTTGGAAACGTTTGTGTTTTTTGAGGGGATTGCACATTGTTGGTTCTATCTATCCTAGGGGGTATAAGTAGCATATTGGTCTCTTCATGTTCATTTCTACATCATGTCAAAACTGAAGATTGAACTACTCACTCCACACAACTATCACACATGGAAGCTCAAGATGACACAATTGTTGCAATTTTGGTGTCTTTGGAAAATGTTGGATTCCAAACAACCCGAGATCGCTAAGGAATTTGAGAAGTTTTTCCATTGCAACAAAATGGATGAGGTGAAAGGACTCATAGGCCTCCATGTATCTAATAATTTGGTGTTTCATATTGTAGAGTGTACAACAACTAAATAGGTGTGGGATAAGCTTGTTGAGTTGTATGGAAAGGTCATTCAATTCAGGATCTTATAGCTTGAATCAAATCGCACTTCACTCTCTCCAAATGCATTTCTCACTATTTAGGACTTCCTTGCATAGTTCAAGTTTATTTTGTTGCAGTTGAAAGGATGTGGTCATGATAAAACAAATAAAGAGTGTATCTTCTTGATCCTATCTAAGCTGCGTGGTCTATTTCAATTATTTTCTTCCACCTTCTATTCTACCATGGATGTTATGGGAGATGCTTATCAAATGCCTTCTTTTGAGGTGTTTTGTGATCGACTAGCTAGGGAGCAATCCAAGTTGATATAGATGGATGCTCTTCCTAAGAGTCATAACTTCATGGCTCAATCTTCCAAGGGAAAGTGAAAGAATAAGAAAAAGCCTAAGACATATTCTCCTCTAGGTGGTGAGAATCCCTCCAAGCCTAAGGAGAAGAATGATCATAAGACTGCACCTCCTCCTTCTAACTTAGGAGAATCATCTTCCAAGTCTAAAAAGAAGGATAATTGTCCTTTTTGTGGAAATTCAGGGCATAACGATGCACATTATTTTGTGAGGCTCACAGCACTGGAGGAAGCTATGAGGAAGCACAACATTTCCATGCCTATGTATTCTTCCTTGGGAAAGGGTCAAGCCCTTGCAGCAAGAGGTTTGTCCTCTACCCATGACAATTGGATTCTTGATTCTAGTGGTTCACATTATATAACTCATGATGTAGATCTTCTTGATTCTCTCTTTGATAGTTATACTACTCACATTATAGTTGGGGACTCTTCTCAGATTCCATTTTTAGGGATAGGCTCAGTTTAGATGCAAGATGGTTGCATTGATGGTGTTCTTCTTGTTCTTGATATTTCATAGTATCTACTCTTCATTTATTAGATTAGTCAGCATGGTGATGGAAGGCTTTGTTGAGTTCTCTCCTAGTGATGTGACTATTCAAGAGTTAGAGAATCTTAAGAAGGATGTTGCCACTGGTGTAGTTGATCATAGATCCCATTTGTATAAGTTTGATGTATTTGAGCCTTCATCATGATCATCCTTTATGGCTCATGCAGATACACTGAGTAAGCTTTGGCACGAGCAGTTTGGGCACCTGAATTATAGATATCTCCAACAGATGAGCACACAGAACTTGGTGATTGGTATTCCTTAGATCTTTTATTCTGAAGGGGTTTTCCTAGGTTGTGTACTTGGGAAACATCATCGATATCCATTTCCAAAAGGTATGGCCACACGTGCTTCAACACCCCTTGAGTTGGCGCATAGTAATCTTATGTCATTTTGTACTCCATTTTTAGGGGCCAAGTATGTGCTCACCTTCATTGATGACTTCTTCCACTGCACTTGGGTGTACTTTTTAAAGTACAAGGATGAGGTTTTTTGTTTCTTCATGAACTTCCTTGTATTTGTGGAGAAGCAGTTAATAAATTCCCTTCATAATATTTGTACAGATAATGGGGGGAGTATGTCAATTGGGAGTTTCAAGACTTTTGCAGTGCTTGAGGTATTCTTCATCAGCACACAGTGCCATACACTCCTCAACAGAATGGTGTGGCAGAGCGAAAGAATAGAAACTTACAGGAGATGGCCAATTGTATGATTCAGTCTAGGTACATGGCTCCATCTTTGTGGGTAGAGGCTGTCAATTGTGCCAACTACATTCAGAATTGTATGTTTCACAAGGTAGTGCAAAATATGACTTATGAGGATGCTTGTTCTCATGTCAAGCCTAAGGTCTCCTACTTCAGAGTATTTTGTAGTGATACATGGAAATCCATTCAAGCAGGTAGGTAGAAAGAAATGGAGAAGAAGAGTCAGTAGTTTATCTTCATTGGCTACTTTGAGGATGTGAAGGGTTATCATTTGTTTGATTCTATCACTCAAGAGGTACATTTTCATCATGATGCTCATTTTGAAGGATTCTCCATCACAAGCCTCTACCTCCCTTCTTCCCAGTTCTTCTTCAAAGGATGTTTTGTTTCTTATTGTTGATGATGATGATGTTCCTAATGCTCTTGATAATGATGGTATTGATATTGTTGTTGACATAACTCCATCTTCTCCTGAGCCTGCAACCACATGGCCTCTTTGGGATTGTACTCTTTTTAAGGAGGTTGGTTCTCATGCAGGTGATCCCACCATTTCTCGCCGCACTTGTTCTCATACTTTAGGTATTAGTCTTTTGAGTCATGCAGTTTTTACTGATCCTTAGAATTTTTCAGATGCTTCAGGTGTTCTAGAGTGGGATAGTGCTAGTGCTAAGGAATATTATTCTTTGATGAAGAACCATACTTGGGATCTTATTCCTCTTCCTAAGGGAAGAAAGTTGGTTCAGTGCAAGTGGGTGTATTATACCAAGTTTGCAGCTGATGGTTCTATTGAAAAGTAAAAGGATTATCTTGTAGTTAAGGGTTTTTCTCAGGTTGAGGGCATCGACTATTCAGAGAACTTTGCTCTTGTCACCAAGATGGATTCGATTCATCTTATACTTTCTATTACTACATCTCAAGGTTGGTCAATGTATCAAATGGATGTGAAGAGTGCTTTCCTACATGGTGATTTTTAGGAGGATATCTATATAGGGAAACCACCAGGATTTTTGCAGGACCCTTCATTTGTTTTCACGCTTCAACGTTCATTGTATGGTCTCTAACAAGCCCCTCAGGTTTGGTATGAGAAGATGGATAGCTTTCTGCTTGCTTTTGGATTCACTAGATGTCACTTTTCCCCTATAGTTTACATTCAAAGGCATGGAGCGAATATTCTCATTCTTGTTCTCTATGTGGATGATTTTATTATCACTAGGAGTTATCTTGCCATGATTGAGGATACTCATAGAGCTTTGATGAAGAGGTTTGATATGACCAACCTTGGTCCTTTGCATTTATTCCCTGGTCTTTAGATTCATCAGTCTTTTATAGTTATTTCTATTTTCCAGTTGAAGTATGCTCTTGATTTGCTTTAGAGATTTGGGATGGATGATCGCAAGCCAACCCCTACTCCTTTTCAGTCAGGTGTTGTGTTGTCTTCTAGTTGCATTACTCCGCTAGTGGATGTTACATTGTATTGACAGTTGGTTGGAAACCTTTTGTACTTGACACATAGTCATCCTGATATTTCCTTTGTAGTTGGTCTTGTCTCACATTTCTCTCAAGATCCTCATGAGAGTCATTGGAAGGAATCCAAACATATCTTACGGTACATTCAGGGCACTACTCAATTTGGCATTCATTACACATTGGGTGCTACTCACATTGTGGGCTTCACTATCTCAGATTGGGCTGGTGATATTAATGATCGAAAGTCTACTTTTGGCTTTATCTTTTGTCTTGGTTCTAGTCTGATTGCATGGTCTTGTGAGAAGAAAAATTCTATTGCATTATCATCAACTGAGGTTGACTATCAAGGTGTTGTTTTGGCTAGTTAGGAGGTTATGTGGCTTTGACAGTTGATGGTTAAGTTTTGATTTCTTGCTGATCATCCCACTACTCTTTGGTGTGATAATCAAAGTGCCATTCATATTTCTCACAACCTAGTGGAGCATCAACACACAAAGCATATTGAGATCCACATGCACTTCATTAGGAAACTCATTCAAGAGGGTGTTATGAATTTGGAGTATTTGCCTACAGAGCAGAAGGCTACAGACATCTTCACTAAACCTTTGGAACTCCTCACTATCTTTAGTTGAGATCGATGCTTGGGGTGAAGGAAGTTGTCCTTGGGGGTCTTGATGAGTCATCCTTCCTTCTTTTTCTCTTTTCTATTTTTCTCTATTTTGGACAGGGGCTTTTTCCCACGGGGTTTTTCTTCTTTTCTCCAATTGTGAGAGATTTTTTTTTTGCATTGTAGTTGTACATGGGTACCTAACATGGCCTTATTTTTGGGACCCATTTTGTACCTCATATCACATAATAATCTCCCTAAGTTGCACTTAAGGGGGGTGTTAGAGTAGTCTTAAGTTTACTTAGGACTTCTAACATTATTAGATAGTTATTATTTAATAATGTTGTTAGGTGTATTCTATTTTTTACCATTGAGGTAGTTCAGGTTGGTTGTTCTCATACCTCATCACACCCAGACTATTAATATCTAGGTTTGTACATTATTTCTCATCTCATTTTTTATTCATTCTTCACTCCTGGTGAAATAGCTTCTCCTATGTTGCTTCTCTCATTTGTGAAGGTTTCTCGTGGTTTGCAGATTCTCTTGGGTGCTTTGCTCTAACAAGTAGAGGACACATGCTCACATGTGCCACATTTTTTTTGTAATTTATTTGTAAGTAAATAATTAGTTATGAATTTTACATTAGAACTTTTTCAATATTAAAACTTGTTTGTCTGACCACCATAACTTGGTCAAAAATTTATGAAATTCAATTTTTCTTTTTCTTATCCTATAGTATGGGAAGCATAGAATGTGTCACATCTTTCTAATTAAAAAAATGTGAAATCATTTAAGAACTATAGATGTTTTTTAATCATCCTATCAATTAGGACTTTAGTCAGAATGCATGTAGAAAATCAATAATAATTATTTATTTAATTTCAAATAAGGCATATCTTATATTGGTGGAAAGTTGAAAAATTTCTCAATAAATCCTTTTCGTTTCATCAAATTTAGATAAAAAAAGTTGACAACCACTTTTTTTTCATATCACCACTTTTTGGTCCCCCATGATTTTGCACTCACCCGCACATGTGAGTCAACCTATATGTAATATCCCTTGCAAACTTTTTCCTTAACTTGTTGAATTTCACTCAAGGAATATAGTCAGGGTTCACCAAAATGTAAAACAAAGATCTTGGTTGCTATGGCCCTCTAAAACTTTAGGGTTTTTTCACCTAAAGGAGAAGGATAGACCAAAATGGCAATGTTCACACTTAAAATGTCCTGATTCCACTTATAATATTCCTTGCATTATCTAACCTTAGTTTGTAGATTTAGGCCTCAAGGGATATTGTCAAACACTTTGCATACCTATTATTTTTGAGTTACAGTCTGATATTTTCTTGCTTGGATATGATATGAATGCTACAAATTGATGTTTTGAATGCTTCTAAAGATGCAAGATTGATTAACAATGCAATAGAAGTGATATACTAACTATTCTTGACCATTCTCATACATATACATGACTGAAATTAACAAGTACAACAAGTTGACATAATGTCAAAAACTTTCCATGCATCTTATGGTAGCAAAAAAGCACCTACAACATCTAGGCATTAATGCAAACACTTGCCATACAAACTGAATATGCAATAAGAACATCTACAACCACTTGAAATTTAATCAAACATTTAGCATGCGACTTAGAATGACAAACATATGATTGCAACTTATAACTCCATTATCGATAGTCTCTTTCAATTACAATGTCAATGTGGAAGTGATTAGCCAAGACTCTTAGCTATACAATGCAACCCCTAATATCTAATATTAAAGATTACTTAGAGTAGCAACCTATGCAAATTTATATGACAATGCAAATGCTCTAAAAACTATAAGGAACCTGGTGTAAGTAATACTGATATGCTTGAGGCAATGTAGCAACCCTTATTGATGATGAAGCTTCCAAAAAATGATGAAATAAAACTCTTTTGTATGCTGCCCCTGTTCAGGATCAGATTGCACCAATAAAATAATTTGCAGCCCCTATTGTCACCTTCCAACTCCAAGAATCATTGCATAGCATCAAAGAATGGTGTGCTCAAGCTAGGAAAGATAATCGATGCAACCCAAGGCCTCCATGAAAAAAAATGTGGTTCTCTAGCATGCCAATATAATGAATGTCAAAAATGTAACAACAACCTTAACTTATATGATTCTCCTCAAGGGCAGTGTATATCTCTTCCAAGGTGCAACACTTATCCTCTAGGAGACTCAATGACTCAACTTGAAATTTATGGGAATTTAATCTCTCCTCCAAGAGGAATTCGCCCCATACTAAATCCACCCTACTACAAGTAGCAACCACAATTCCTAATTGAAATCATTTTTCCTTTCAATTCATCTTATGTCAAGATGTAAATCAAATCCAACAACTATCTAATTTCTTCAAAATGCTCCAACAAGCTGATTTGCAATTAATGTCTCCAAATTTGGCCAAAGCCCACAAAATTTGCAATGAAGCACAAATTGAGCTTCTAAAGTGAAGCCTGCCATTAGCAATAATTCAAATAATATTTCACAACCTCAAAATTGCATAACCAATGAGAGTTTTCATTCCCAATGGTTGGAAATGGCAGAAACCCTAGCTGGCTCCCTCACCAAACAATCTCAACAAACAATATCAATTTCCTAGATGATTAGAAGCAATCCCACCCCCTCTTAATATACTTTTATCCTCTTGAGGTCAGCCCCCCTAGAAGCTTCCACATTATTCATTTATTTTATTTTTGGTGACTTTATGATATAATATTTTATTTAAGTCACTTTATTAAATTAATTAAATATAAGGTTACTTTATAATATTTATTTATTTAGTAACCTTACAAATAATTAATTTAATTATTATCCCCCTTATTTCTCCAATCCAATCGAGTCCAGGAAACCATCTACTGACTAGGTAACTGCCTCTAAAAGACCCTCTAACCAAGCTCCTTAGCCTACAAGAGTCAGGAATAGGCTAAACCTTCTGAAAAATGTTGCTCACAAAAATGGGGACATTACACTATAGTAGGTCGTTTGCATCCCAATATTGTTCAATATATGTGGAAGGAGGACAACTAGCCAAAGGGACAATATCAAGTGCCGAATTAGGACAAGCACCAAGTTCAACACTCTTATTAGGAGTATCATATTTTAAGCTCATAGAAGAGGAAAACATTAGATTCAACTCATTATGCAATTGTACAATCTTTGCAATTTCAATGTCATCATCCATATTAATCACAATAGGAGGTCTAATAAAAATATCCATAGAAGCTTCTTGTTATTTATGTTGTGACGAGGGAAAAGAGGCATCATGACTTGTTGTTTGGATTTTTATTTTATATGTCATTATTTTCTTGTTTTTCTTGTAACAAACAAGCAATAGCATGACATCTACACCTATGCTCTTTAGCATTGTGATTTCTTTTCATTCAGTTTTCAAGTTGTGTCTGTGTAGGAGTGGGTTTATCAACCATAGGTTTCTTTTCTTCCCTTAAGGGAGGAATCAAAGGAACCATGGGAGGTTGTTTAATGACTTTCTCTTTAGCTTTGTATACTTGTTTGACTTTAGGAGGCACAACAGGATTTATTTGATTATCTCATGGTCTCTTGTAGGAAATCGGTAAAGGATCTATCATAGGCTGGTCTTGGATATTTGGAAGGGCTTTAGGTTCAATCATGGTCTCATCAAGGATAGAAGGATCAATCATGGGTTGAGGCATATTGCTAAGATAATTCAGCTATACACTTTTCCTTAAACTTTTGATAGGATTTGAAAAAGAAGTTTTCACAGGATCTAAAAGGTGCATTAGGCTCGGGCCAAAATAAATCCAATGAAAAGTTCCCACAGGAAGACACAAGATTAAAGCCACTATGATGCACAGTAAATATCTCATTGTCAAATGGAAACTTTAAACATTTATGCACAACCGAAAGGATGACATTCATGGTGCGAAACTATGGATAGCCTAACTTCACACAAAATTGGTTTAACAACGGGATGATGGTGAATGAGACATTTAATTCTTTCGGTCCAACCTTTAGAGGGAGATTTATTGAGCCAATCATAGGGAAATCAAAACCATTATGCATTTTGATCCATGCTTTTTATTTTTCATATGTATCTTGATAAAGCTCATTCGCAAATAGGAATTCTTCAGTGATCACATTCTCTACACAAACGAGATCAATTAATATCCCATTATTAGGCTTGTCATTAATTCTTCCAACTATGTAAAGAGGACCATTAGATACATGTTTAAGTATATCTTGTTGTGAGAAAGAAATATAGAGCGACATCTTAGCTAGGCCCTTACGAGGAACTTAGCATCAATAAATGAAATCACACTATCTGCAAGGTTGTTCTCATTGTCTTTCATGTTTTCATCATTTGTGTCAACATTCATCACATCATTCTTTGTTTCACTAGCTTTGAAAAAGGAGATATTATGATTAGGCATGGGATTGGTAAAGATTAGAAAATTATGATTAGGAGGAGCTATAGAGTAATTTCCTTGATCATTAACACCTCCAATTAGGATATGATTAGAATCAATGAGGTCTTGCACAAGATGTTTAATGTTGAAATAATGGATGTTGAATCATCCAATGAAGCTGCACACACTTCAAAGGATCTTTGCCAAGAGAAATTCAACCACATAGAAAGAGTTGCAACTAAGGGCATGCAAATGGAGATTACTATTGATATAGAATATTAGATGATTACAAATGTAAAAATTCCTTGATTATATAGGCATGTGAGAGATGCAAAATGCAATATGATGTTTCCATGTGTCTAAATCACACTACATGTGACAACATGTGAACCTTACCTAGGAAATGATAAAAGATTGAGATAAGTTCTAGAAGGATAACTCATCTTCTAGAAGGAATCTTATCCCTAAAAACATGGAAAGGGGAATTACCCCATTATTAATGATTTATCTAATAATGCAACCTAGGACAAAATAATGCAAGACCTAAGTTAACTTATGCTAGTGTAATAAATAATTAATTACACTAACACCCCACCATAAGTGCAACTTAGGGAGGAAATGAAAAATGCAATGATGATGGTGATGATGATGGGTCCCAGCTACACGATGGCCATGTTAGGTACCCATTTACATGATGAAAATGCAACAAATCTCCCACAACCAAAGAAAAGGGGAAAACCCAGTGGGAACAAAACCCCTCTCCAAAAAGGAGATGAAATGCAAAAAAGTGAGAAAGGATGGAGGACTCCCAAATACCCCCCAAGGACACCATCCATAAAATGGATACAATACAATCAATAGCCCTCCCATTGGAGGGAAATAGAGAGACTATATAGCCCCCCCAAAATATGAGATCACCTAAAAAAATGGTAAGTGGCTGAAGACAAAACAAGATACAATGTCGACAAACAAATTGTCTCCCTTTCAAAAGAAACAAAACCAAGTGCAAGTGTACGAATGCTTCCCCTTCCGAATAGGAATTGAAGGAAGGAAGGATGAATATGGATGCCGATGATGTCTCTGAACTCTTCTCAAATGTCTCCTCTATCACTAAAGATGAAGATGCCACAATCAACTCAGGTACATGCCCAAGCAATGAAGAAGGTGACAAATCAGGACGATGTGGAAACTGATGTTGAAGAATATCCAAAGATAGCAATACAATGAATGTGATGGAGACTAGATTTTCCCCCACAATGAAGTGTCCTCAAAACTACTAAAAGAAGTTTGAAGGAAAAATTGTGTCCAAACCACATGTCTCCCGATAGGAAGAGGAAAATCCAATGGAAGGTACTGAAGAAACTCCAACTCCTGAATGGAATGAGAGGGAAGAAGTCTCATATGTGAAATATCTAAAGAGAAAACAAGTGCCTCCAAGATAGTATTTGTATTCCCAATTAAGGTAAAGACAAAAGGATGAGGAGACTCAAGAAAGCTCTCCAAAGTCAAATCTGAATAGAGGAGTGATATCCCCTCAAGAATGTCATCCAAACTTGTAGAAGTATCCAAGTCAGTGATACATAAAACAAAGCCATCCTGTGATGTCAAGTCTGGAAAGCTAAATGTGTCTTGATGAATGATGATGATGGAAGCCTCAATCAATGCTTTGGACAAGGAATCACTAAATGTGAAGGGATACCAATAGTCTTTGATGAAGAAGAAGCATCTGAACAAACCTTGTCAACCTCTTTGGAAGATTCCAGCCAATCCAAACAAACAACCTCTTGCATAGCAATATCATCATGGGGTACCTAATCTGAAGAATGACATTCTAAATCATGACCATAAGGGAAGGGTGGAATATTTGAATCTCCATATAGCTCCTAAATCTTAGTCCAAAGGATGTGAGGACAATCACAATTATCAATAGTACTCAAAACATCACAATCAACTTGTATTTCAATGATCTCCAAGATAGTGTATCTGCAACAACTCCAAGCAAATTCTTGAATACCTTCACTTGGATGAGGAACTATTCCATACAGATGTGGCAATAAATTAAATGATTAGAGATGGTGGATGATCCCATCCCACCATGGTTTATAGTTTCCCTTGTGCAACATAGTCAGAGAAGGAGTATATGCAAGCCCCATAATGTACAATCAAATTTCTCCAAAATACAAAGATACTGACCTTCAACAGTAAATATAAACTTCCAAAGATGATGTACAATTGAAGTGATTCCACCCAATGCAAAAAACCTTTTCTTAAGCTTCAGGATATCCAAGTTATTGAACAAATGCACCAAATTTAACAAAACCAATGCAAGAGTACATGTAGTTGAAACTGATCAAAGTGAATGGACTGATGAAAAAAGCTTTGAATTACCTTCTTAATGCCGCTGGAATCACCAAAATCTGACAATCTGATGAGAAGATATGAGCCTTTATGTCCAACCTAAGGTTTTGACTTCAATTGACTGTAGATTTTTTTGCCAGCAAAATTTTGTAGAATGGATGTCACCACTGGAAAGTAGACCAAATCCTCTTTCCGATGGTATCTCATTTGCTGATTTTCGATACAATGGGTGAAAGTTATGAAAAAACAAAAAAAAGGCCTAGATGAGGCACTTTGCAGGCTAAACATGGGCAAAAAATAAGCCCCTATGGGCTTAGCGCTTGGTCGTTGATGTGACTGTGGCAAAAAAGGAGGAAAAAAAAAATAGTGCCCCCGGATAGGGTGGCAGGCGAGTGGAGCTGCTAGTGGGGTGAAGATTTCTAGTGGCACCGCTTTAAAAAAAAAGCCACCATTCATACTACTGTCGGTGACAAACAACTAACAGTCGGTGACTTCGACCGGTAGGTAGGAGCTGTTAGAGATGGGAGCCCGGTCAGTGGAAGCACGGTCTGACAAAGAGAAGGCACCTGATAGTGAATGGCTGGTAGAAACCCCAATGATCAGAAGTCGATGTGGAAGCTGACGACGGTAGCCAGTGACGGCCCCCCCAAAACACGTACCCCTCTTTTGCAAAATATGGACTCTGCAAAAAAAAAGTTGGACAAACAAATCTGCCAAGTTGGATGGTGATTGATTTCAATATTGCAATTTGCAATTGAAATCAAAATATATAAATAATTCAAACACAAATTTCCAAGCCGACCATAGAGAAAATAGGCCCGCTTAAATATTTGATGCTGACTTAATATATATTTGCAGATATTATAAACTTTATGATGCCAACCATCAAAAATTAAAGCCCGATGGAGATTTAACAAATAAAATACCAAATATTTAATAAAATGTCGATGCCGAAGAAAAAATATGTATGTCGACCAAGGAATAAATTAGCAAGTCGCATAGAATCATTTTTCAGAAGTATATGAAATATCCCAAAAATTGTTTTTTTCCAAACTATATATGAAATACCCCTGATTTAAAAAAAAAAAAGTGCCCACAACTAAAACAATTTTTCCTCTGAGGACAACTGACCAGGATGATTTTTTACTGCAAATTGTATGAATAGTACGGTTGATTTTGCAAACCCTAAAATACCTCTTATGGCTCCTAAGTTGATGAATCCAATTTTGATGATTGAACAAGAAATCTTAGGGTTTCAAGGCCTTCTGAAGACAATGGCGAGCTCGGATCTAACTCTATCTACTCTAGAAACCAGCTTCGTCCCCAAGTGTAGTCAAGTAGCCTGCAATGGAAACCTTCAAGCCTACAATGAATCTCTCTCACCCAAATTTCTTGATCTTGGGATGAACTCTCAATGGAATCGCTTTGATACCATGTTAAAATAAAGGATGTTGAATCATCCAATGAAGTTGTTTACACTTCAAAGGATCTTTGCTAAGAAAAACTCAACCACACAGAAAGTGTTGCAACTAAGGGCATGCAAATGGAGATTACTATTGATCTAGAATATTAAATGATTACAAATGTACAAATGCCTTGATTATATAGGCATGAGAGAGATGCAAAATGCAATATGATGTTTTCATGTGTCTAAATCACACTACATGTGACAACATGTGAACCCTACCTAGGAAATGATAAAAGATTGAGATAAGTTCTAGAAGGACAACTCATCTTCTAGAAGGAATCTTATCCCTACAAACATGGAAAGGGGAATTACCCCATTATTAATGATTTATCTAATAATGCAACCTAGGACTAAATAATGCAAGACCTAAGTAAAATTATGCTAGTGTAATAAATAATTAATTACACTAACATTTAAGACACTTGCAATGTTCTATATCATGTCCATTTTATTGATGGAAATATGAAATTAGTTGTTCATAATATTTGTACTTTAAATCTATGCGTACAAAAAATATAATAATATGATTTTTTCTTTCATTGAAATGTCATTAGAAGTGCAAAGGTTCTATAAATCAAAGAATAGAAATGCCCAATAATTTGACTAATATCAACATGAAATAGATATGGATCAATTCCAATGTGAAGTATGATAATATATTTTTAAAAAATAGACATTTATGAATCTGCTAAAGACTAGAGTGAAGCCCCCCAAAAAATGAATGGGTGAATACTTAAATGATTATACATTAAAAAACATGAGAAAATTTATACAAGAATGAGAGACGTTACAATTATCTTAACTGTAATATAACTACAAATGACCTAACCTTCAAATAACCACTACCCAAATGGTTGAAAAATTTAATAAATTAAGAATAAATAATGTTACACTAACATCCCCCCTTATTACAATGTTCTTGCAAAAGTAGCCTTGAAAGCTCTAAATCACCTTGGTAAGGGACCCCTCTCAAGGCTTACATAACAAAGCTTGTTGATTACAAAACAAACATACATTCTTGAGAAGATCTACCTTAAATCCTCAATTAGGTGGAACTCCATCAAGTTGCCTTCTGACCCTCAAAAGGGTGTAGCTTCAATTTTAATTCCCAAGTTCTTGGACTACCATTTTCCCAAACTCTCGAACAACTAATTCTAAAATTATTCAACAACAATCCATATTGAGCTATGACAGAGCTCCATCAAGTTGTCTAATGACCCTCGAAAGGGTTTAGTTCTTGATCACAATATCGTAAACTCACTAGATAAATATATATTTTTAATTATTTCACCTAATCAAACTACCAACATTATTTCCAAACGCTAACCTCTCCTTTCACTTCAAACTTCTACACAATTTTTTTTGATGTGAGTGGAGCTTCATCATTTACTAATACATCATCTCTAAAAGAGAGTGCATCAGAACAAAGATGGGACTCATCATTCACAAATGCAACGTCTCTAGAAGAGAGTGAATTGGGATAAAGAAGAGATTCACCATTCACTAATGCATCATCTCTAGAAGAGAGTGCATTGGAATGAAAGGTAGATTCATCATTCACAAATGCATCATTTCTAGAAGAGATTGTATTGGAATGAAGAGATTCACCATTCACTAATGCATCATTTCTACAAGAGAGTGCATTGGAATGAAGAGAGGGTAGAGTAGTGTTAAGAAAAGTATCAATGATTTCATCCTCTTGCGCTAAAATATCCATAGAAGGAATTTCAGGAGAGGGATCAACAAAGAATAATAGGAAAGGAGACAAGAACTCACTTTCACACACTTGTAAGAGAACTTCTTGAAGCTTCTTAAAAAAGTTAGAAAGAGATAGAAGGAATAAAGATAGAATATACATTTTGAAATAGAGAAATAGACATGCAGTTTGATCTAGAGCAATCCAGGGGTGACAGATTTGAGAAAACTGAAAAATCCTATTTTTTCATTTTTTTTGGTATTTTCTAGGTTCTAGTAATTTGCTTTGTTGGAGGTCTTCAGTTCATAATTTGGGGTTGAAACTTGCATCAATCCCTAAAATTTGACTGTTGAAGGCATATTATTTTAGGGGCTGAATTAGTCCCTTTGGAGACCTTTCCAATGGTGTAAACGGTTCTGAATTATGAGCACAGAGTTAAAAGTTATGACCCCACCAAATTAGGGTAATTAAATTCCCAGCTTTTTAAAATTACTATGGTTCACGTCAGGTTCACCAAAATGTAGAGAAGGGGAATTCGCTACTCATGAGTCTCTTTATTCTCAAGAGAATACCAAGGGGAAAATTTCCCTAAACTACCTCAAGGAACAAAGCTAGAGTTTAAGAATCAGGAAGAGCATGCCATAGAGGTTTTCTGGACAAACTAACAAGTTTTTGGCCAAAGGATGGTAGTGCGGAATAGGGATGACAACAAAGTGTGCTAGAGTCCTAGAGGCACGTTGGCATCTCGTACGGACTAGAAACTGAGTTTATCACATAAAACAAGTAAATGAATACTAACAATTAGATTACTAAGAACTTCCAGAATGTGGGAAGGTATCAGAATGTAACAAAACTGAAATGAAGTGAAGTATAAATGATAAAGTAAGATAATAAAAGATAGAAACTACTCGCAAAAACCCAAGAAATGAAGCCTCTAACAAAGAGAAGTCTTCAAAACCTACATACATAAGATCGAGAGAAAATTTTGGCGCTATATAGGGGTTTTCCTTAGTCAAACCCCTATTTTGGTGTTCCCACCTCCATGGACAGCTAGATAGATAGAGAAAGTGAACAAAGTAAGCAAATATGGAGTGATAAAAGCAATCCCCGCTCAAGGAGGAGAACCCACATCATGAGATAGAGATGCAATAGATAAGGGGTGTGTGAAATCCCAGGATGCTTGCAAGCACAAGATAAGGGAGATATCAACTGCAAGGCTTAAGGAAGCCAAAGAGAGAGATAGCTATGAGAGCCAAGAGAGTTGTAGAGGGTGCTACGAGAAAACAAGAGTGTTGTTGTAGTGAGCTATAAAAGCAAGCGAGCAAGACTAAGAGAAGAGGAAAAGGCATGATCCAAAGCTAGAAAGATCTAGAAGAACAAATAGATTGAAAAGATAATATATAAAGAGAAAAGAGGAGGGAAAAGAAGCTTCTCAAGCCGAACTACAAGGAATCCTAGTCCGTTACTACTAAAAAAAGTAGTCAACAAGTGGCAAACATGCTCGGAAATGACCATTTTAACATTGAAATGTCACAGGATGCTAGTGTGGCATGTAGACGTCTGCACGTCGTGCTAGTGTCTAAACACATCACACTACAAGACAACAAGAACGAGAGAAGAACAAGGTTCAATTCAAAGCTAACATACAAAGGTAGCTGCTGAAAAGGGGTCCCGAGCATCTTGAGAAGGAAAAAAAGTTGATGTAGGGGCTAAAATGAGTCTACACAAATGCTAATGGAGTGGACACCAAAGTGGATACAAGAATGTATGTGAAATTGCAAGAGGTGCAATTTTAGGACATTACAAGATAATATTAATTTATATGTAAATATTAGTTTTTGAATATTTAAAATTAAAAAAATTATTTGAAATCATGATTTTTGGTTGATGAAAAATAAGAGTTTTTAGTGCATTATAATTCTTGAAATGAAAGATGAGAAGTAAATTTTATTTTCTTATAATATTGTAAGAATGCATACAAAACAATATAATAGTATGAGTTTCTCCAATTTCCTTACGATGATAAATAACATATATTTGAGTAATAATAATTATAAGATAAATATTACATGATTTAATGTCTGAATATATTAAAATAGATAACTTATTTCAAACAAAAAAATGAGTCTTTAGTGCAATATGATTCTCAAAATGAAAGGTAAAGAAACATTTTTTTATTTTTATAATGCTTTAAGAATGTGTACAAAAGAATATAAAATTAAGTGTTTCTCTAATTTGCATTATGAAGAAATAACAAACATCTAGACAATTATTAATTCTAAGATAAATATTACATAATTTAATGTTAAAATTATTTACTTTAGTAAATTTAATTCAAACTATAATTTTGGAGTAGGTGGAAAATGATAATTTTGGTGCATTATGATTCTTAAATGAAATATAAACAATATATATATTTAAATTATAATACTTTAAATATGTGTAAAAAAATATAATATAAAATTTTCTTTTATTGGTTCTATAAATCAAAGAATAGAAATGCCCAATAATTTGACTAATACTAAAATGAAAAAGATATGGATCAATTCCAATGTGAAGTATGATATTTTTCTTAAAAAATAGACATTTATGATGCTAAAGACTAGAGTGAAGCCCCCCAAAAATGGGGTGAATACTTGAATGATTATACATTGAAACACATGAGCAAATTTATATGAGGAGAGACATTACAATTATCTTAACTGTAATCTAACTACAAATGACCTAACTTAAATAACCACTACCCAAATGGTTAAAAGATGTAAAGAATATAAAGTTACACTAACATTATATATAATGTTACACTAACACTATTTATAATGTTACACTAACACTATTTATAATGTTACACTAACATTTCCCCCTTATTATGATGTTCCTGCAAATGTAGCCTAAAAATGTCTAATTCACCTTGCTAAGGGACCCCCCTCAAGGCTTACATAACAAAACTTGCTAATTACAAAACAAATATACATTCTTCAGAATATCTACCTTTGAAGAAACAAATCCTCAATTAGGTGGAACTCCATCAAGCTACCTTGTGACCCTCAAATGGGTGTAGCTTTGAGTTTAATTCACGAGTTCTTGGACTGCCATTTTCCTGAACTCTCAAATCACCAATCTTAAATTATTCAACAACAATCCATTTTGAGTTATGACAAAGGTCCATCAAGTTGTCTAATGACCCTCAAAAATGTTTAATTCTTGATCACAATCTCATAAACTCACAAGACAACAATCCATATTGAATTCAACACCAAATCCCTTACTTGTCTCCAAAAATCAAACTTCACAATATCATGTGTATTCTTTAAATCCATCAGTATAAACAAGGAAGTCAAGAAAGAAAGAAAAAATGCTTCTCACGCAAAACACCATCTCTAGTGCCACTAGCCTTCATTAAACATCTAGTTACTCCTTGACTCCCAATTGTAGCATTCAAACCTTTGAAGGCCCTCTTAGGTGTAGCATATATGACAAGGGGGAAAGCACTATATGTGGCCATAATTAAACAAAAAGAATAGATATATGGCTCAATCAATAATTCATCTATTAGAATGAAAACCCTTAATACATTTGGAATGACCATATTCCTCTAATTGTCCTCATTATCTCAAATAATCCCACTATACCCTTATTTCTCATAAAAATGTTTCTTAAAGAAATGTAAAGTAAATTAAAATTTTAACATTTATTTTAATTACTTCACCAAATCAAACTGACAACATTATTTTCAAATCTGAACCTCTCTTTTCACTCGAAACTTCTACACAAATTTTTCTATTGCCATCAAAATAACTATCTTGTACAAGTTGGTAGCATAAACTAGCTTTGACAATCAATACTGTCTTACATGGTGGTTTGTGATCAATTTACAAACAATTATTAGTTCTCATTAAACTATCAAATCAAAATCAAACTGATTCCTCAAGGTTCTAACAAGCAACTACTTGGCCTGTGTGCTGTAAAAAAAATCCCCTTTGCTATTTTTATTGTTGACAAAAGTTCAGTTTTAGTGGAAGATTCATGTTAAAGGGAATGGATGAATAAATTTCTTACTCCACTTGAGATTTAACACACTCGCCCCAAATTTTGTCATGGAAACATCCTCTTACTCATAAAACTTGATCTGAGACTAACAAAACTAGAATGGAATGATACCTTTTATCCTTCAGCGCTACCATAATCCACAAAAATGAAGCTGCCATAGGAGAAAAATCCTTTTTGCACAAGCCACATAATACATTGAAATATAAGAGAAAATTTATACAAGGAGGAGAGAAGTTATAGTTATCTTTAACTATAATACAACTGCAAATGACCTATCCTGAATAAATATATTTGATGTCCAATCTAGTCTTTGTAATGTAATGTAAAGATGTCATTTTTATTGACTCTCAAAATATATTCTTTGAAATGATATTATCATGTAAAGTTAACCCTAAGAATTCAACCTCTTCATATATAATTTAAATATACTGTTTATTTTTCTCAAATATGGTGTACAACTTGAGAGTTTAAATATGATGTTTATTAAAATATGAAATATGTATTTTTAAATATAAAAGAACACATCACTAATAAAAATTATACACAAGAACATAGATTTAAATAGGAAAAACATATTAAAATTACCATTAATTAATAAGCATAGATAAGAATTTATAAAACTCTATATTATAGTAGCTTTCATAGGTCTACCTACCTATCACTTCCCTCAAAATTCAATAATCACTATCTAGTGACAAGAAATTAGATATCATAGAAGTGGAAAATGGAATATCTCATAACTTGACATGTCACTCCTTATTCTAACAACCTTTATAGAAATTTATTTTCAAAAATAAAATGAGTAATTTTATTATTGAATTTTAGGAAAGAGAATCAATCAATCAATAGTAATTTCTTTTATGTTAACAATGCTAATCTCTAGTCTAATTGTTTATTATAATTGGTTGGATATAAGGCTTAGATTGCTTAGATTGCTTGTGTGTGTGTGTGTGTATGAAATGAGTTGTTTGTAATCTTTGATTACTATGAGAAGATTGAATGGACCATTATTTCATCACATAACACAAAATATACAAGGAGAAACTCTTGCATGAAAAAAATCCACCAAGAAGAGATGTTAAGCATGAATTAAATTTCAAATCAAGATTACAATATGATCATACTTCCATTTTCATCTTTGCATTCAATTTGGTAGCACATGTTTACCTATGAAAAATCTCAAGCATTCAAACCTATACTCTATCATTGAAAATGTTCCTTTCAATTCTTACTTGGTCTACCTCTTTCCATTATCATGGTGCTCCAATTTATAGTCTTTCATGAAAGGATAAATCATTGGTGATTTTTAAAACAAGATGAAGATCAACAATGTCCAACAAGGCATAAAAATGACACTTCATAAATTCCCACACCCAAGGAAACTTAAGATTCACCCTCTTCCCTCTCAAGTTCCAAAGACTCATAGAAATCCCCTAGAATATCAAGAGTAACTCAAGGAAAATATAAAAAGGATTTTTTATCACCCTCCCAAGTGCCCAACTCAATGAATGAAAAATAAAATGTGTGGAATTCAAAAGTCATCCTCCACTCTTTCCTAAGTGCCCCAATTGCAAGTGGAACTTTAATTAATGTATTTTCTACTACAATTCATCTTTACAATGGGCCCTCTCCTTATGAGTTTATTATAATTATTATAAATTAATTTACATAACAACCTAAATTCCTAAAGAAACTTTCTAAGGATGTTGGAAACATGTAAAATGACATAGGATTTACAAGATATATGACACCTAAATCCTTGCATTATAACACCTAGAATCATACACTATAAATAAACATATAGGAATTGAAACATCGGAAATGGGGAGAGGGGGTTTCTATCTTTGAAGAGATAGGGATCCTCCTATTTCACTGTCTTGTTTCACTCAAGGAAACCCTAGAGATCTAAATCCAAGGATGGAATGAAGGAAAGAGATCTGCTAAAGGTTGTCCTAGGGTCTGATTAGAGACTAAAGAGGGGTTCACCACCAAGCTAGGGCTTGGAAAGACAAGTAACATGCAAAACCTAGTGATTAAATCTAATGATATGTAAAGCTTCACTAAATGACCTAGAAATGAATGTAAAACATAATAGAAATTTGAGAAACCAAAAATGTGCAACTATAAACATGTAGCAACTTGAATGGAGACTTGAAATGATAAAAATGTTGAATTTAATGCCTATTGGGACTCATACATCAGTCTAGGTGATTTAGTCCCAAATTAGGGTTTCTAGGAAGGAACATGAATCTGGAAAAGACAATTCTGGAACACTTGAAAATTGGAAAATTCACTGAATTGGGACTCACATGCCAGAAGTGGCATATCAATATAGCTTGAATTTTTTGGAGAATCAAGATTTGAATATTCTCTTCAACCTCAACTCTATCTTCTCAACATGGTTTCCAAATCTGAATTGTTAAATTTTTATCTATAGATGTCTTTCAATGATCTTGTAAATGATGTGACAAATTTGAACACTTGAAAAATTTCTCCAATATTTCTCCTTAGAGGGTCTCCAACCTAGATCTACAAATCACATGCTAAAGAGAGGGAAAATGTTATTTTGTTAGTGGAAAGGGGTTTTCCTTGGTCAAACCCTGTTTTGGTAATCAAACCTTGTAATGAAATCAAATGGAAAGGAGGAATGATGAATGAACAAAATGATATGTTGCAACTCACCAAAACCTAGAAATAAAGTGTTGCAAACATGTATGAGATGGCTCCAATGGATGCAGATCTTGACTTTTGCTTGAATGTTGTAGATGGGTATGTGCAAGATCATGATGGGCCAAAAAGTGGCAATATGATGGGTATGTGGCTGACGACTATTTTTTAACCCAAAATTGATGAAATGAAAAGGGTTTTTAAAGGAGATTCTCAGCTTTCCACCAATATAAATTATGCTTTATTTTGAATTTAATAATTAATTATTATTCATTTTCTATTCAAATTATGACTAAAGTCCTAATTGATAGGCTGATTGAAAAACATCTATAGCTTTCAAACGGTATCACATTTTTTGAATCCAAAACATGCATCAAATTCTATGCTTCACATACTATAGGATTGAAAAAAGAAAAATTGAATTTCACAAAGTTTTGACCAAGTTAAGGTGGTCAGACATACAAGTTTTTATATTTTTTAAAAAGTTGTAATAAAAAACTCATAATTATTTTTTACTTGGAAAAAAATTACAAAAAAATATGCATCACATTAGGGCATGAGTCCTCTACTTATATCTAAAATCTTATAAAAAAATATTATCATTTTATTGTGGGTAGGGTGGTCAGACAGACACCTACTTCTTATTTTTTCCCTGAAATTTAAGTACCACTGCATTGAAATTTCAAATTTTCACCAAATAGATTTTTAATTTTTTTAAGCAAACCCAGTAGTTTAAAAACTACATTCAATTTGCTACAAATTCTATTCTTACATATTTTTTAAATAATATAGATAACTTATTCAAAATTTTACGTTAAGTTTCCTAACTCTGATTTTTCTAATTCTTTTGCCACTTAAGGGCCTATTTTTTCCATGATGATCCTGCACATACCCAGATTTTGAATTAAAAGCTTGCTTGAATCATGAAACCCTACATCACAATTGTTATCTCAAATATAAACATGATGCATGGGGTAACTGCAAAAATATGGGGGGCCAAAAAGGGGGCTTAAGTGGCCACTTGTTTTCTGAAATAAGGAAATACAAACCTTGAACATGAAATTGAGGATAGCTACACTCAAAATTTTGAGATGCAACAAAAACGAGGATCGTAGTGCTCCGAGTCTACTTTCTAAAATATTAATTTATTTTGAAAATGGTTGAGATTAAGGGGTTCAAAAGAGGGATGTACAAAAATTAGTGTTATTTTTGTTAGAAAAATATAACATAGCAACTTTTGTACGTCCCTAACATGCTGACTTTTTTTTACTATTTTTAAAATAGCTTCAGTGAGAAATTAGCTAACAGTATGTAGTTGATGCACGATTTTTATGATAATTTTTTAATGAATATTTGATTTTTAACTAATTTTCTAAGTGGACACTTCCTAAAAAACATAATTTTGGTCGTGCCACCCCTACAAATTTTGGAAACTAATTGATTTTTTATTTTCTTTTTAAATTTGTAGAACAAAATCTAGTTTCTAAAAATGTAATTTATTTCAAAATTTGATAAACAGTTAATTTATAACAAAAAAACACCAAACACTACTTTTTCCAAAAAAGAGACACATAAACAAAAGAAATTATAGATGAAAGGCTTAACATTGTCAAAAAGTGAAAAAAATTACATCGTTGGATAGCTAAGAGAGAACCTAACATTATCCAGGTGTTTGATTTGTTTGAAATTGTTCAACATGTTCAATCCTGATGGTGAACACGACCCGATTATGTGAAATATTGTAGAATTTGTAAAAACATGTCTTTGGTCATTGGGATGGTCCTCCAAGACTTTGGGTTGGTATTCCAAGGAAAATACAAATCCTAAGGCTTGGGGATTCCCAAAGCAAGATATAACGCGAGCGCATTATAACACGCTCACATTATATCTTATTTTTTACATGGTCTTTCACGTTTGTGCGAGACATGACTAGCAAGACATAACACGAGCACAATATAGCACGCCTGTGTTATGTCTTGGTTTATGTTAAATTATACTCTATTGAATGTATGTTTATATATTTTTATGTTTGTATGTACATATATGCTTGTATGTCGTGTATATATGTATGTATGCATGCTTGTATGTATGTATGTATGCATGTATGTATGTATGTATACACCAATGCATTTATGTATACCTATATGTATGTGAGATTGTATCTACATATGTACATGTATACTTGTATGTATGTAGGATCATATGCAAATATGTATTATGCTTGTATGAATGTATGTATGTATTTATGTATATATTTAGAGGGAGGGATAATTTTAAGAGAGAGAGAGAGAGAGAGAGAGTTGGGAGGGAGAGAGGGAAGAGAGAGAGAGAGAGAGAGAGAGAGGAGGAGTGAGAGAGAGAGTCTTGAGGGAGGGAGAGGGGGTGGAAGCGAGAGTATAAGAGAGAGGGAGTGGGAGAGAAGGGGTTGGAGTGAGAGGGAATTAGCTAGGTAGGGTGGGAGGGAGGGAGATAAGAGAGAGTTATGTAGGTAGGGTGCCAAAGGGAGATACTTTTGAGTGCGAGGGGGTGAGAGGGAGAGACTTGAGAGATAGGTAGTGAGAGTGTGAGAGGGAGTGGGAGAGAGAGGCAATGTGAGAGTGAGAGACCTGAGAGAGGGAGAGGGTGTGGGAGGGAGTGACTTGAGAGAGGGAGAGATCGAGTGGGTGGAGTGAGAGGTAATTATCTAGGTAGGGTGGGAGGGATAGATAGAGAGAAGGGGTAGAGAGAGAGAGAGAGAGTTACCTAGGTAGGGTGCCAAAGGGAGAGACTTGAGAGAGAGGGGGTGGGAGGGAGAGACTTGAGAGAGAGAGAGGGGAGAGAGGGAGTGACAGAGAGAGGAAGTGATGAAGAAGCAGTGGGAGGGAGATAAAGAGAGATAGATAGAGGGAGTGAGAGAGGATGGTAGGGATTTATTAAGTGAGAGGTACGTAGAAAGAGGGAGAGGGTAGATAAAGACAATTAGAGAGGGTAGGAGAGAGGGAGGGAGAGAGAGGTGAGATGTATAGATAGAGAGAAAGGGATAGGGGTTGAGGGTATAGGGTTAGGGATTAGGGTGGAGGACCTATATGGTTGATGGTTTAGGGAATTCGGGTTTAAGGGTTGAGGGTTGAGTGATTTGGGTTTAGGGTAGAGGGTATTGGGTTGAGGGTAGAAGGTTTAAGGGTTTATGGTTTAGGGTAGAGGGTTTAGGGTATAGGTTTGAGGGTATACGGTTGAAGAATTAGGTTGAGGGTCCAATGTAAAGGGTAGAGGGTATAGGGGTTGAGGGTTTAGGGTTTAAGGGTTGAGGGTTGAGATATTAAGGGTTGAGGGTTGAGAATTGAGGGTTTAGAGTTTAATGTATAGGGTAGATGGTAGATGGTAGATGGTTTAAGGGTTGAGGGTTGAGAGTTGAGGGTTTAAGTTTGAGGGTAGAGGATTGAGGATATAGGGTTGAGGGATTAGGGTTGAGGGTCCAATGTATAGGGTAGAGGGTATAGGGGTTGAGGGATTAGGTTTAAGGGTTGAGAGCTTAATTGTTGAGGTTTTAGGGATTAGGGTAGAGATTTTAATTGGGTTTAAGGGTTTAAGGGTTGAGGGATTAGGCTTAAGGGTAGAGGGTAGGGGGTAGAGGGTAAAGGGTTTAAGGGTTTAAGGACTGAGGGTTGAGGGTTTAGGGTTTAGGGTTGAGTGTTTAAGGGTTGAGGTATTGGGGTAGAGAGGGAGGGAGGGATGGATGGAGAGATGGAGGGAGAAGTGAGATAGAGAGAAAGAGAGAAGAGGAGGGAGGGACAAAGATATATGAGGGTTGAGGATCCAATATATAGGGTAGAGGGTTGAGAATTGAGGGTATATGGTTGAGGGATTAGGATTGAGGGTACATATGGTTTAGAGGATTAGGGTTGAGGTCAATGTTAGGGTGGGGGTATCGGGGTTGAGGTTTAGGGTTGGGTTGAGGAGTGATTGAGTGATTGAGGGTTGAGGTTAATGTGAGGTGGTTTAGAAGGGTAGGGGTGAGGTTTAAGGTTTGGGTTTAGGTTTTAAGGTTGATGGTAGAGGATTGAGGGTATATGGTTGGGGGATTAGGGTTGAGGGTCCAATGTATAGGGTAGAGGGTATAGGGGTTGAGAGATTAGGGTTTAAGGGTTGAGGGTTGAGGGATTAAGGGTCAAGAGGATTGAGGGATTAGGGTAGAGATTTTACTTGGGTTTAAGGGAAGGGTTGAGGGATTAGGGTTGAGGGTAGAGGGTAGAGGGTATTGGGTTGAGGGTAAAGGGTAGAGGGTTTAAGGGCTAAGGGTTGATGGTTTAGGGTTTAGGGTTAAATTTTTAAGGGTTTATGGATTGAGGGTATATGGTTGAGGGATTAGGGTAGAGATGGAGGGATATTAGATAGAGGGTGATATGGAGGGATAAGTGAGATATAGAGAAGGAGAGAAGAGGAGGGAGGGACAAAGATATATGAGGGTTGAGGATCCAATATATAGGGTAGAGGGTTGAGAATTGAGGGTATAGGGTTGAAGAACTATAGGGTTTATGGTTTGGGGTATTGGGTTGAGGGTATAGGTTTGAGGGATTAGGGTTGAGGGTGCATATGGTTGAAGGATTAGGGTTGATTGTCCAATGTATAGGGTATAGGGTATTAGGGTTGATTATTTAATGTATAGGTTAGAGGGTAGAGGGTAGAGGGTAGAGGATTTAAGTGTTGAGAGTTTAAGGTTGAGGGTAGAGGATTGAGGGTATAGAGTTGAGGGATTAGGGTTGAGGGTCCAATGCATAGGGTAGAGGGTATAGGGGTTGAGGGATTAGGGTTTAAGGGTTGAGATTTGAGGGTTGAGGGATTAAGGTTCAAGAGGATTGAGGGATTAGGGTAGAGAGTTTACTTGAGTTTAATGGTTTAAGAGTTGAGGATTAGTGTTGATGGTAGAGGTTATTGGGTTGAGGGTAGAGGGTAGAGGGTTTAAGGGTTTAGGTTTTAAGGGTTGAGGGTTGAGGGTTAAGTTTTGAAAATTTAGGGTTTAGGGTTGAGTGTTTAAGGGTTTAAGTGTTAAGGGTATACAATTGAGGGATTAGGGTAGGGAGGGATGAATGGATGGAGGGAGAGATGGAGGTATAAGTGAGATAGAGAGAAGGAGAGAAGAGGAGGGAGTGACAAAGATATATGAGGGTTGAGGATCCAATGTATAGGGTAGAGGGTTGAGAATTATGGGTATATTGTTGATGACCTATAGGGTTGATAGTTTAGGGTATTGGGTTGAGGGTACATATGGTTGAAGTATTAGGGTTGAGGATCCAATGTATAGGGTAGAGGGTATTAGGCTTGAGGGTTTAGGGTTTGAGGGTTGAGGATTGAGAGATTAAGGGTTGAGGGTTGATAATTGAGAATTGAGGGTAGAGGGTTTAAGGGTTTAGGGTTGAGAGTTTATGGTCCAAGAAATGGGGTCTCTTGGTGATGTAGAGAGAGGGAGGGAGTGGGAGAGAGATAGAGGGTAGAGGGTTAAGGGTTAAGGATAGAGGGGAGAGAGAAAAAAGGAGTGTGTGAGTGAGAGAGAGAGACTTGAGAGAGGGAGAGGGGGTAGGAGGGAGAGACTTGAGAGAGAAAGAGAGGGAGGGACTGGGAGAGAGATGGAGGGTAGAGGGTTTAAGGGTTTAAGGGTATAGTAGAGATTTAAGTGTTAAGGGTAGAGGGTAGAGGTTAAGGGTAGATGGGAGAGAGATAAAAGGAGTAAGTGAGTGAGAGAGAGAGACTTGAGAGAGGAGGGGTAGGAGGGAGAAACTTGAGAGAGAGAGAGAGGGAGGGAGTGGGAGAGAGATAGAGGGTAGAGGGTAGAGGCTTTAAGGGTTTGAGGGTAGAGGGTAGAGGAGTTAAGTGTTAAGGGTAGAGGGTAGAGGGTTAATGGTAGAGGGGAGAGAGATAGGAGTGAGAGAGTGAGAGAGAGGGAGACTTGAGAGAGGGAGAGGGTGTAGGAGGGAGAGAATTGAGAGAGAGGGAGGGAGTGGGAGAGATGTAGAGGGTAGAGGGTTGATAATTTAGGTTATAGGGTTGATGGTTTAGGGTATTGGGTTGAAGGTATAGGGTTGAGGGATGAGGGTTGAGGGTAGAGGGTAGAGGGTTTAGGGTTTGAGGGTATAGGTTTTATGGTTTAGGGTTGAGGGTTGAGGGTAGAGGGTTTGATGAAGGTTGTTTCAGTCCTCATCATTTAATTAAAAATGTCAATCTAGGGCAGTTTCCATGGCGATATGCAAGAGGGAGAAGAAATCATTTGCATGACATTCTTTTTTTACAAATAGAATTGAAAAGTAATGCATGAAAGAAATTGCTAGAATAAAATCTAATCTAAGATCTTGTAAATTAAAATGATGGAATGAAATATATCTTAAGAAGCATTCAAAGGGGAATTCTGGAAATGTAAATAACAAGGAATGGAAAGATTGCTGAAAAATAAACTATGAAATGAAAACTACAAACAACTACACTACTGCTACTAAAAACTGAAATCTATTATTTTATAAAACTCTTTCTCCTTTGATTCCTTAATTACAATGAATTTTTAGAATTCTAAAAGATGATCCTTATAGCTGTGCAACATCTTGCTAGAAGATAGGAACATGTGTTGAGGGAAAAAGATAAGTATTTTCTTCATCTTGTTGAGTCAATCTTCTTTGGTTGTCCAAAACAAATATGTCTATTTTGAAGCTCCTAAACAAGCTCCAAAAAGACATTTGAATGCTGAAAAATTCATTCCTTTCCCTTGTGTAATATTAAAGCTCATAAAACAGCTCCTAGATGCTTGCAAAAAGGTTCAAACTACCCAAAACTACCTCCTAGATATGTTTCATTTGTTTGCACAACTTAACAACCTACCTTAAATGCTTGAAACCACCCCTATATGCTCTCAAATGTTGTCCCTTAACTGCACATAGAAGCCCAAAATACTCAACCTCTTCATAAATTCTATCATACTTATCCTTCACTTAGATCCTTCTTACCTCCAGAAATTTAGGAGCATGAAAGAAAATTTCTGGAGCATTGGATTGGTGAAGTTTTCTCTCAAACTACGAACTAGTTTTTCGTGAAATTTAATAGGTTTTTTTTCCTTCTTGTCTCCTAGTTTTTGTAGTAAAATATCAAGAACTTAGATTGTAATTTTCAAGATATGATGAAATCTTGACTGCTCCAAATGAAAATATCTTACTTTCCTCATCATGCTTAATCTTGATAAACTTCATAATTAATCAAAATACATGATTTTATTTGGCTATTAGATGATACATTTTTTTCTCATCAGGGTTTAAGGGTTTAAGGGTAGAGGGTAGAGGATTTAAGTGTTAAGGGTAGAGGGTAGAGGGTTAAGGGTAGAGGGGAGAGAGATAGGACTGAGTGAGTGAGAGAGAGAGACTTGAGAGAGGGAGAAGGGGTAGGAGGGAGAGAATTGAGAGAGAGAGAGAGAGGGAAGGATTGGGAGAGATATATAGGGTAGAGAGTAGAGGGTTGAGAATTGAGGGTATAGGGTTGATGGTTTAGGGTATTTGTTTGAAGGTATAGGGTTGAGGGATGAGGGTTGAGGGTAGAGGGTAGAAGGTTTAAGGGTTTAGGTTTGAGGGTTTAGAGTTGAGGGTAGAGGGTTTAGGGTTTAAGGATATATGTTTTAGGGTTTAGGGTTGAGGGTAGCGAGTTGAGGGTTTAAGGGTATAGGGATTAAGGTTTTTCGGTTGAGGGTAAAGGGTAGAGGGTAGAGGGTAGAGGGTTTAAGGGTAGAGGGTAGAGTATTTAAGTCTTAAGGGTAGATAGTAGAGGGTTAAGGGTAGAGGGGAGAGAGATAGGAGTGAGTGAGTGAGAGAGAGATACTTGAGAGAGGGAGAAGAGATAGGAGGGAGAGGAGGTAGGAGGGAGAGACTTGAGAGAGAGAGAGAGGGAGGGAGTGGGAGAGAGATAGAGGGTAGAGGATTTAAGGGTTAAGGGTTAAGGGTAGATGGGAAAGAGATAGGATTGAGTGAGTGAGAGAGAGAGACTTGAGAGAGGGAGAGGGGGTTAGGAGGGATATAATTTAGAGAGAGAGAGGGAGGGAGTGGGAGAGAGATAGAGGGTAGAGGGTAGAGGGTTTAAGGGCTTAATGGTAGAGGGTAAAGGATTTAAGGGTTAAGAGTAGAGGGTAGAGGGGAGAGAGATAGAAGGAGTGAGTGAGTGAGTGAGAAAGAGATACTTGAGAGAGGGAGAGGGGGTAGGAAGAAGAGACTTGAGAGAGAGAGAGGGAGGGACTAGGAGAGAGATAGAGGGTTTAAGGGTAGAGGGTAGAGGATAGAGAGAAAGAGAGAGAAAAGAAACCTATAAAAAATCAACTTTCTCATAACGCAAGCTCATTTTGAAGTAGTAGAGATATGACCATTCTTTTAGCAAGACATAACACACTCACATTAAAATGCAAGCACCTTTTGTCTTGCTCTAAAAATGGTAAAAAAATCAATATACTCGCAATCTCAAGGCCCACATTCTGCATATTCTCCTGGTTCTATACATGCTCTAACAAAAAAAATCTTTTTGATGATTTTGTGAAGTATGCATGCATGTTTTTCACATTCCAAGACCTTTTTCATGATATGTCCACCACCTTTGCATGAAATAGCAGATTTTCACATTGAAAGGCATATAATATCAATTCAAGTTTGAATTCCATTCAAGAGTGATATACGATTGAATTTTGGAGGGGAACAAGCTTTTGAAAAAGTTAAATTGTTGAGGAGTTTGAAGAAAGAAGAAGAAAAGGCTACATAATTGGGCAGAACTCGTCCATTTGAAACTTTGGGTTTTTAGGTATGTGAAGTTTTTACACATTTTCTTTCATTCTATTTTGGCTTGCTTTCATTTTTTTATTTTGCATATTCCATGTTGATCATTGTTTGTTTGTCGATATAACCTTAGCTTGTCAATGCACATTTTAAATTACACAATTATTTACACTTGCTAATTACATTTTTAAACCACACCTCTTTGAGACATTTTGTTAAACAATTGACTTACCATTTGTATGCTTCCACATTTTGTATACACATATATATGACATAAGTTATAAGGAAGTAAAATAATACATCATTTCTCAATCCTTTACTATGGACGTGCATACCACTCTCCAAAGCTTTCATTTTGGTTTATGCATGGGGGATGTTGGAAAATGTAGTTGAATTTGGTTTTACACCTACAATTTGCATTTGCGTGAAATTTTCTAAAGCCTTTTCAATAAATCTATTTTGTGCATATCGTGCAATCATTATAGTCCAAGAGGATATATCTCATTAAGGTATTTTGTCAAACAGTTATACCAAGCAGCTGATTGCCTTGTCTATGCTACCAAATTTTCCATACATGTCTCTAAAAACTTGGAATATACTCCTCCCACATTGATAGATCTTTGAATCTATTTTGGTTTTCATCTCTATTTCTTAGCAACATGGGGAATGGTGCATCCTATCTTGCAATCATGGCTCAAAATGAAAGCATGGAAAAGGTATTTGAATTGTTTGACAATAATATTTTCATATAAATGTATGCAAAATGTGGTAGCATTGACAAGCTAGTGAGCTTGGCAAGCTAGTGAGCTCACTAGCTTACTAATTTGGTAGGGTTGACAAGGTAGGGGCAGCGTGAAAAAATGCCTCATAGAAATGGGGACTCACCATGAGTCCCCATTTCTACGAGGCATCATAGAAATGGGGACATCACCATGAGTCCCCATTTCTATGAGGCATCATAGAAAGGGGGACATCATCGTGAGTCCCCATTTCTATGGGGACATCACCGCGAGTCCCCATTTCTATGGGGACATCACCGCGAGTCCCCATTTCTATGAGGCATTTTTTCATGTTGCCCCTACCTTGTCAACCCTACCGAATTGTCAAGCTATTGAGCTCACTAGCTTGCCAATTTGGTAGGGTTGACAAGGTAGGGGCACGTATGCCTCATAGAATACAATCATTCAAGCTGGAAAGCTAGTGAGCTCACTAGCTTTCCAATTCGGTAGGGTTGAAAAGGTAGGGGCAGTGTATGCCTCATAGAAATGGGGTATCATGATGTTTTATGTGAGACCTCATTTCTATGAGGCATACGCTGCCCCTACCTTGTCAACCCTACCGAATTGGAAAGCTAGTGAGCTCACTAGCTTTCCAATTCGGTAGGGTTTACAAGGTAGGGGCAGCGTGCAAAAAATGCCTCATAGAAATGGGGACTCATAGTTGTTTTCAACCCTACCGTATTGGAAATCTTGTGAGATCACTAGCTTGCTAATGCTCACATGATTTTTTTGATTGAATTCCTTGAAGAAATGTGGTAATGTGGCATGCCATGATTGCAAGATAGGCTCAAAATGGAAGCATGGACAAGGCATTTTAATTGTTTGACAAGGAATTTGAATTCACATGCCTTGTCCATGCTTCCATTTTGAGCCTATATTTCAATCATGGCATGCCACATTACCACATTTCTTTAAGGAATTCCATCGAAGAAATTCATGTGACCTTAGTATATGCTAGAAATACTCTTCTATAGGATGATTGTAAGTATTTTGTATGAAGCCTTGAATGACACATATTTTATTTATTTGTATGGATTCAGTTTTTAGGAAATAATGTTTGTCTCATTACCATGATACAAGTAAAATTATCTGCCATGCTAAGGAAATGGACAAGGAATAAACTAATAGATGAAGAGTATGAAACCAATAAAGAAAAAAATATAGAAAAAGTGAGGGAATATTGTGAAAAGAAGAAATTAGATATGATTGATGAAAGCAAGCCAATTGAAGAGGAACCTCAACCATCAAAACGAGAAAAGGAAATGGTGGAACAAAGTGCACGAATGTGAAAGCATCGTGGTAAGACAGATTCAAATATCATAGTTGGAGACACACCCTCTACCGCAAGTGAATACGAAGGGACACCATTAAGCACAATTGAATATGGAGGGACACCATCTACTGCAAGTGAATATGGTTGAACACCATCTACCGCAAGTTAATATGAAGGGACACCATCCACCACATCTCAAGTTAAGATTACATCATCACTCATATTTGACGAAGAAGGTACACCATCATCCCCATGTGAACCTCAAGGTATGTCGTCTATTCCACCCTTGATCAAAGGTACACAATATATCCCACCTCACTTAAATATTGATGAAATTCCTAACATTGAGATGTATGTACTTAGGAGAAAACCACCTAGAATTTTGCATAGAAATCCAAAGTATTTGATTAATATTGATGAGGATATTTTGCAGCACATAGAAGGTAAGATTCCAACACACACTTGTAGAAGATATGCTAATAAGATTTGGAAATTGTTCTTTGAAAGGATAAATGAGATTGAAATATGTCAACTATTTGTTGAAATTATGTGGGGTATAAAGTATAGAAACATCATGAAGAATCTTGGGTTGAGAACATTGAATGCTTCAAGTGAAAACACTATTGTGAAGAATCTAATGGATTCTTATGAGAGTGTGGGTAATACCTCAAGCTCAAAGGATAGTAATGTCACCCAACGTGTCATTACATCAACTTTGGTAAGTAATCAAACAAAGAGAGCTCATCTCATTAGAAAGATAAGTGAACAATTGAGAATTAATAGAATTTTTTTATCAAGAGTTGTTCAAATGCGACAAAGAATTGAGGGCACTGATTCAAATGAATTATGGGCATTATTGGGGAGACTACCATGGAAAGATAAACATGTTGTTGAAGAATTGAGAAAACTATTTGAATATTATTGGCAGAATAACACAAGGCCATCTTTGAATCAAAGGGATGTGGTAAGAAGGAGAATCGGTAGTCGGAACCTTGAGCCCCATCCAAAGCATTTTTTGGATATGAATCAAACCCAATTTTTTCATAAATTTCAACAGGATTATCCTCAAATTAGTATTTGTCAAAGATATTTTTGAAATGATTAAACATTTTTATGTCAAGATAAATCACGCACACACTACTTCTTGTTGTAGACTACATATTGAATTCTCTAACCATTATGATGTTTATTATTCTATATGTTTAGATTTTCATACTAACGATGTTTTGCAGGATTGTGGCATACAAGCCCCACCAACATCTTCAAGAAAGATCTTATTAAAAAATTAATGTGATAGAGGATGGCCAAATATTCTACAAGACACTATGCTTAGATGGTTCATGTCAGCGTTGTGGTGGCTTACAGCGTATGCCAGTATGTCAACAAATGGAAAGCACAGATGAGGTGGAACAAAAACTAGTAAAGTTTGGGAAGTAGAAAACAATGGCATACATTGCAAAAAAGTGTGATTTGGTTATTCAAAAGATTCTAGTGTATCATTTTATGTCCATGTTTCATGATAATATAGTATATGAGTATACAAGGCATACCCATAGAGCCTGATGGATGGACACACAATTCAAGCTATGCAAGGACACCTTTGCAATTGGTAGCATAGTTTCATTGGTTGAATTTACAAAGAGCTACACTCTACAACCACAACGTGAGGTGCAGTAACAGTATTACAAATCCACACAGGTTTTGATATTAATGCAAATAGCATTCATTCATGCAGTTGATAGTACAGAGGATGAAAGGAAGGTATTGAGGGAGTATCACTTTTATATTAGTGATGATCGCACACATTCTCCACAGTTTGTGCAAGGTTTCTTCCAAATGTTCTATAGTGATTTGGCTTAGAGGGGCATAGCATATAGTCGACATATAATATGGTCGGATAACTGTGCAACAAAGTTCAAAAACTTGTGCATGTTCTACTTGTTGTGCAGGATGCATGTCATTATAGGTGTTCAGTATATGTGGAACTTTTCTGAGACTAGGCATGGAAAGGGGGGGCATGATGGTGTAGGAGCATGTGTGAAAAGAGAATTAGCATGAGAAGTGTTAAAGTATAAAGACAATGCCAAGTTGATAGATGCAAAATCAATCATCGAGTGGTGTAATTCTTTGATGGGTCTAGGTAATGAAGGTACGTCTTCAGTTCGTAGACTTTTTTGGTTGATGGATGATACTAAAATTGCACCATATGAGCATTATTGTACACTAACACAATTGAGTGAGCTACACTCTTTCCTTAGTTTAGATGCAGGTTCATGGAGTATCAATACATGGAACATGGCATGATTTTTTTCTTCATGTACAATACAAGCATGTAATGATTGTGAGTCAAAGGAGTGGGTTGAGAAATGATCGTTAATTTATCTTAACCCACTTCACACGTATCACCCTCCGATGAAATTGGAACTAACATAGATGGATTCATCAGTCGAATTTAATAGCATATCTGATCTAATTCAACTAGGTAATATATCTACTTTCTTAGTTTTTGAAATTCCTATTGTTATCTTACTTTGTAGTGTATTTGTAATGTTGACTAATTTTAAGATATTTGTTACACATATCAATGCATGGAATGTTTATGCAGTTATTGCAGATGAAGACAACAAAGAGGGAACAAATTATTACTTGTGTCATTGTGTTGACGCCAAAAAGAAATTGGAGGCCCCAATTATAGATGGAAAAAAATTGAATACCCTACAGGTTCAGTTGTTGTTACTGGAATGTGGCTTAGAAGGTACCCACATAAGAGTGTTAAATATTGGTTGTTTTAGGACTTTGACATGCATCGGAAGATTCTTCATTACTCGAACCTTGTCGTGGAATCTAATGTTTATTTGACCAAATATCAGGGTAGGCCTTTGAACAAGACCTTGTGGAAGGTCCGTGAGTCTGACCATGAGGTAATACTTGACACAATAAAGAGTAGAGTAGACCTGGATGGTCTATTGGATTAATTTGTAAGTATGCACATTGGTTCTTATTAATTTAAACTTGTATGCACATTAATTTGTATGATGCCAATGCTATCATCTAATGTTTATATCATCTTCTTTTACTTTGCCTATTTGTAAGTAACCTACTAAAAATTGATTGGCGTCCCTTGCAGAAAATGTTGATTTATGAGCCATCCAAGAGAATCTCAGCCAAAAAGCAATGCAACATCCTTATTTTGATGATCTTGAAAAATTTCAATCATGATTTTAATCCATTATAAAAGTGTGTGTGAAGCTTAGCAAGGGAATTTCAAGTTATTCATTTGAAGTTAACCTTATCATGAGCACCTATGATGTAGACATTATAAGAGCATCTCAAATTTCAAGTTATTATATTCATGAGAGGTGTTGTGTGCAATAGGTATCTTGGAACTCCCAATGAAGATGTATGGCCAAGAGTGACTAAGTTGAGAGATTTGCATGCCTATCCTCAATAGAAGCATCAATATTTATGCCTTGTTGTTCTCGACTTGGAGCCAAATGGTGTGGATTTGTTTTCTGTAAGTGTCTTCCATCTATTTTCATTTCATTTCCATTTTGGATGCTCTTTCTTTTTCTTCTTTTACTTTGCCTATTTGTAAGTAAACTACTAAAAATTGATTGGTGTCTCCTTACAGAAAATGCCAATTTATGAGCCATCCAAGAGAATCTCAACCAAAACAGCAATGCAATATCCTTATTTTGATGATCTTGACAAATCTCGATTATGATTTGAAGCCATTATAAAAGAGTGTGTGAAGCTTAGCGAGGGGATATCAAGTATTCATTTGAAGTTAACCTCATCACGATCACCTATGATGTAGACATTATAAGATAATCTCGAATGTATGAGTGACTTGTAAAAGATCTGTGAGAATGGAGTACCTAAGGCATTGTGCCTACAAGTACAAGCACTTGGGTTTCAGAACGATGTATGAAGCATATTAGACAATTGTAGCACAAATAGAAGAATTAGGACAACTAAATAAATCTCATTTTATTTTAAATGGAATACTATTAATATAGTGAGTGTAATAACCATTGATGGTTAGTAATCATTCTTTTTCTTCTTTTATTCTCTCCCTATTATAACTAGCATCAATTGACTAACTTATTATAAAAACTTCATTTATTAAAAAAAATCAACCTAATGATTATATATCAATATCAATATAGTCTATAGCCTATTCAAATAAACATTTGTAATGAGATTTACTCAAATTTTGAAATTTATTGCTACCCTCAAACATTTGTAATTCATGCAATGTAATCCCTTAACAGTCCAAATTACAAAAGTGCAACAATCTTTGATGGCCTATTATCTGGATACCGTGTCAGTTACGAGAATTCTATCTAAGGCATAAAGATCATGTAGGGAACCTCTATAATAACCTCTCTTGGTTTTTTTTTATCTCAGAGTCATTTTTCCGTGGTGTCCAATTTTGACTTGATGGAAAAAGTGTCAATTGCAAGCAGTGTAAAGTTGCAAAGTGGTACAAATTTTGTTCTGCAACTCATGTGACCAAACGGGTTGTTCCAACATGTCCAAATGGGTAAATTTATGCTTTTCATGTTCCTCTTTTGCACCCAAACATGTCGAATAGCTCTGAGCTATGTTCAACTAGCTCGATCCCTTAAGGGTCCAAAGTGCAAAAGGGCAGAAATCTTTGACGGGATATTACCCAAAAACCATGACACTTAAAAAACTCTCCATCTTAGCCTACAAGATCACATTAGGCCTCTCTATAATAACTTCTTTCAAATTTTTTTTATCTCAGAGTCATTTTCTCATGGTGTCTAGTTTTTACTTGATGGAAAAAGTGTCAAATGCAAGCAGTGTAAAGTTGCAAAGTGGTGCAAATTTTGTTCTACAACTCGTGTGACCAAACAAACTATTCTAATTGGTCCAAATGGGTACATTTATGCTAGGAATGGTCCTCTTTTTCACCCAAACACACCGAATCACTCCAAGCTATGTTCAACCGGCTTGATCCCTTCAAGGTTCAAAGTGCAAAAAGGCAACAATCTTTGACAAGCTATTACTAGGAAACCATGATGCTTACTCTCCGTCTGAGCCTACAAGATCATGTTGGGCCCCTCTATATTAACCTCTCTTTTATTTTCTTATCTCAGAGTCATTTTCTCATGGTGTCCAGTTTTCACTTGATGAAAAAAGTGTCAAATGCAAGCAGTGTAAAGTTGCAAAGTGGTGCAAATTTCGTTCTACAATTCCTATGACAAAATAGACTATTCCAATGCATCCAAATAGGTAGTTTTATGCTAGGCATGGTCTTCTTTTGCACCCAAACATGTCGAATCGCTTTGAGCTACATTCAACTAGCTCAATACCTTAAGGGTCCAAAGTGCAAAAGGGCAGCAATCTTTGATGAGTTATTACTCAAAAACCATGATGCTTACAAAATCTCTATATAAGCCTATGGGATTGTGTTGGGCCCCTCTACAATAACCTCTCTCATTTTTTGTTATCTCAGAGTCATTTTCCTATGGTGTACAGTTTTCACTTGATGGAAAAATTGTCAAATGCAAGCAATGTAAAGTTGCTAAGTGGTGCAAGTTTCATTTTGCAAATCATGTGACCAAACATATTATTTCAACATGTTTGGATGGGTATTTTTATGCTAGGAATGGTCATCTTTCACACCCAAACATGCCAAATCGCTCGGAGCTATGTTCAATCAACTCACTCGGAGCTATGTTCAACCAACTCAATCCCTTAAGGGTCCAAAGTGCAAAAGGGCGGCAATCTTTGGCGGGCTATTAATTGGAAACCGTGATGCTTACGAACTCCCTGTCTAAGCCTATGGGATCGTGTTGGGCCCCTCTAGAATAAACTCTCTCGACTTTTGCTATCTCAGATTCTTTTTCCCATGGTGTCCAGTTTTCACTTGATGGAAAAAGTGTCAAATGAAAACATTGTAAAGTTGCAAAGTGGTGCAACTTTTGTTCTACAACTTGTGTGACCAAATGAATTGTTCCAACGCATCCGGATGGGTATTTTTATGCTAGGAATGGTTCTCTTTCACACCTAAACATGTTGAATCACTTTAAGACATGTTCAACTGGCTCGATCCCTCAAGAGTCCAAAGTGTAAAATGACTGCAATCTTTGACGAGCTATTACTCAGAAATCATGACACTTACAAACTCTCTGTCTAATCCTACAGGATTGTGTTGGGCTCCTCTATAATAGCCTCTCTCAGTTTTTGTTATCTTGGAGTTTTCTTCTAGTGGTGTCAATTTTTCACTTGATAGAAAAAGTGTCAAATGCAAGCAGTGTAAAGTTGCAAAGTGGTGCAACTTTCGTTTTGCAACTCATGTAACCAAACGAATTATTTCAATGCATCCCAATAGGTACGTTTACGCTAGGTGTGGTCCTCTTTCACACCCAAACATGTCGAATCACTCCTAGTTACGTTTAACTGACTCAATCCATTATGATGGCATGCAAAACAATCGAAAAGAGAAATATTCACATGACAATTGAGAAGTATGAGTTTTCCACACAAAAAACATATGATCATTCTCAATTCTAGCAAGCACAAGAAGTTTTGTAATTATCCTCATTTCCCTTACAACAATATACAACCAATTGTAAATGTGTACAATGGTGGAACTTGGAAACATTTTATTTTTCCTTAATTAACAACTTTGGTTGTGAAGCATTTTTTCATTTTCATTTGAAATGATTTGCTATGCTTGAAAATTGGAGTCTAAGAGAAAAAAGTGATGTTCTCATATACATTTATTATTTGGTGTGATAAATAAAGTTTCCACCCTTGAGTCCATTTCTTATTTGTATTATAAATTATAAAGCTTTCTCCCAAGTCCATTTCCTATACAAGAAATAATATTGCAAAAAATTGACATATACATCTTTCAACCTATTTATATGGTGATGGATCAAGAACGTAACAATTCATTATGTACTGTGAGGATTATGCTATGAAAATGCTTAAAGACTATTCAAGATAAATTTTTATATGATAATGTGTCAAGAAGTTAACTACTCATCATCTACTATGAATATTATGTTTTGCAAGTGTTGTCGGGTCATCCCACAATAATGGGTTACACTTTTTGGCCAAACTTGACACTGAAATCAACATTTTCAAAAAAAACTTCACTTTCTGACACCTATAGTAGGTAAACTATTAGGAATTTGAAAATAATGTAAACTAGTGATTTGTGAGATTTTTTCTGTAGATTTTAAAATATATTTAAAAAAAAAAATTGGAATTAAAATTTTTTTTATTTTTGCGTCTCCTTTGATAACTAGTTTTTAATAGTAAACAACATTTTTTAAAAGTGATGTGTACTTCGACACGCATAACTTTTTTTCTACAAAGGATAAAATTTTGATTCTTTTTAATTTAGGTTGCTAACACTGGTATCTATTGGTTTCATTTTGTTTCATAATGTTTTGTTGAATATTTTTTTTTAATTAAGTTTTGAAGTCAAAACATTTACAATTTAGACATAGGTGCACTTCGACACGCATAACTTTTTTGGTATGTAGTGAAATTCAATTTTTTTTTGTTAGAACAAGGACACCAATACCTAGGGTGTATATATTTTTCAAAAAAAAAATTCTCAAATTTAATATTTTTCCACAATGATTTTTCACTGAACTTGATGTTCAGTGAAAAACCTATGTCCAGTTAATCAAAAGAATAAAATGAAAAATAAAAACAAAATATATTAAATTTATAGTTGTTGGAAAGCACGTTTTGAGCACTACACTCCCCCAACTTGGTTTATCAAGTTTGAATCCATCTGCACCTCCTTTTTGGGCTTCGATAGTCAAAAAAATACATAAAATTTGAAATGGTGGAGGGGAAAGAGAAAAAAGGCGGGTTCATTAGAACCCCCCTTCTAATGAAGGGGGTTCAAACGAAGGGGGTTCATTAGAACCCCCCTTCATTAGAAGGGTTGGTTCAAATGAACCCCTCTCCATTCCGCTAAATTTTTCCACCAAAGTTTCCTCTAAGATAGCCTTCGAACGAAGGCTCCAAAAAACACATTTAAATGGCTAATTTTTGGATTTCCTAATATTAGCATTTTTTATTTTTTATTATTTGCAATTATTTTTTTGTTTTCTTAAGTTTCTATTATGAAAGTATGTGAATTTTTTCTATATAAGTAAGAAAAAAATCATAGAAATTGTCAAAGTTGTTTTGGTTTGTTTTGGTTTTACAGGGAAAGCTTTGGAGGAGAATATCTGAAGAATTGTGAAAAATATTTTTGTTCTATTGGAGGAGAATATTGAAGAATTGTGAAAAATATTTTTGTTCTATTGGAGGAGAATATTTGAAGATCAGAAGAGGCTTTGGAGGAGAATATCTGAAGATCAAAAGAGGCTTTGTTCTATTGGAGGAGAAGATTAGAGGAATTTTCAAGCGATATTTTACAAAGAAGGAGATGGGAAACAAAAAAACAAGAAAAAGGAAGAGTCAACGAAAGAATTCAGTAGAAGAGGAACAAAGATTACGTGAAGAAAGCTTGCAAAGATATCATAGACGAAAACAAGGTATGCCAAACTTGTGCCTCTCCCAATATTATTCCTTTTGTATCCCTTTAACCTTCCATTTTATATTTTTATTCAAGAATTATGTAGGAGGATTAATATATTTCTTTTGATCAACGTAAAATTTCCTATCTCAAACCTATCTCAAAATTATTTAGTTTCATGCATTCTTTGTAGAAATTTAAGAGTGATAATATCTTAATTTACACTAGATTTAATATTGCAACCTTAATTTTCTTTCTTTAAACTAACATGCATTTCCCTTCATTAGCCCCACACTTAAAGATGAAATAAATACCCGAAATGATTAATTACCATGAAATACCAAAAGCCTTTAATAGAAGACAAAAAAAGTGAATAGGTACTGAGCATTATTAATAGAAATCACAAGTGTGACATTATGAAAAAATTGATGGTAAAATTGATGAGAATAGAACAAAAGAGATAGCTAATTATCTACAAAATTAACTACTGGCAAGCCATAGAAGGGGATGCAATTGGAATCTATCAAAGGAATACAAGAATCCAAGGAATTTTACAGTTGATAGAGAGAAACAACTTTCCAATCTTACACAAAGTTAAGATGCTTCTCCATGAAGGTTTTGTCATCATTCTCCCTTCATCACCTTTACTTTGTGTCCTCTAGTTCTTCTCAAGCTATGTTTGATCTAATCAAGAATGGAGTAAGATTTCAATCTCTCTTGTAACATTTTAATGTTGTTGGAATTTTTCTTTATGGGGGCTCTACTAACTTTAATTACCCTCCTTAGAATAGCTTTGATCCATAAAATATTTCTCTAAAAATGTAATTCATTCACCACTCTTAGTGTTTTCCATTTTCAATTCACTAACTTATTCCATAACCTCCCAATGTTTGAAGAAAAGTTGTTCTTCTTTCATAGGGACAAGCACCTTTTCTTGGAAGTTTCTTAGCCATTTAGATAGTTTTTAGTTTCATTTTGTTGGTCTCAATGAAGAACCACTTAAGGATTGTATGATGAATGATAACCTCTTTGTTCATATCAATATTTTTATTTGCAATCAAGTTCACAATTGAAGCAACAACCTCTAAAGAGAGAGAATGGCATGGAAGATCAGCCAGTGAAATAAGAGGGGCAAGGCATAAATATTTCACTTTACCTCATCATCCAAATCAATTTCATCCTCCATTTTCACTTTACTCTTCACCTTAAGATTATTTTTCTACCCTCCACTCCCTTTAGTTTACCATCCAAAATGGGGTCATTCTCATCATAGTTTTCCCCTTCTTGAATGTGACTTTAGTGCTTCTAATATCTTCACCACCAAAAAAAATCATTCTAATATCTTCACCACCAAAAAATTGCATTCTTCCATGATTCTCAAGATCATTAGGGCCAAAGACAAGACTTTCTTGGAAAGGGGACCTAGGGTCAAGACTCAAGGTAAGAAGAATAAACCATTTTAGGAGTGTAATCCATAATGGAATAAGGTCATCTCTTCTTATAGTAATGTAAGTCCAATTTAGAAGAAGCAAGGTGGATTCTACAAGTAGCAATGACAAGTGGGGGTTTCAAGGATAATTCGTGTTTAATAAGTAGGATGAAATATTTGTGTAGGGTACAACCTTAATTATTCTATTAAATTCAAGAATAGAGTATTCAAGAAAGGGTAACATAACGAAAGGAAAAATCACTAGGTAATTGTTATGAAAATAGACAAATGGTGTAAAATGGTGTAATTGGCTTGGAAGTGCTCCTCAAGCATGACATACCTTGTTAGCAGTAATTGAGCATAGATAAAGGATTTTGTCCTAAGTTACTTTGGTGTAGTTCTTATACCTTAGTATGAGCAATAAAAGGGAGACAATAACTTATGTGGTGAGTTACAAAGGATGTGGTAGGAAAGAACAATTAAAATTGAAAATACACATATATTCACAAATAAATAATAGCACATCATACATTCATTAGATCATCATGCAATATATTATATTCATCATATATATCTCTGCTACATAGTTCATTTATACATCAATATTCTTTCTTATATTTCTCTTCTATATATCATCCATCTATAATATATTACATACTTTCTTCTCTATTCTACTTCTATAACTTCACCATAACTTCATCTAGTGCTTCTTTCCTTAATTTTCCTATATTTATATTGTTTCTTCTCTTCTTTGCTTAACATTATGACTAATGTTTCAAGAAATCCTTCAATTATCTCTACTAAATATCAGATCTCTCGACATTCTGATATTTGCGAAAAGCCAACACAGCCTTAGCATTTGCATAGACTAGTTTATCATTTATTTCATATGGTAATTGCAATATCTAGAATGTGAGTGGTTCCACTACCTCCATGAAAGTGTGCTCTTTGTCTACCACAAATGTAATGTTATTCACATATTAGTGCATAATATTAGAGGATGCTTAGTCCCTTGATTTCATTTGGGCTTAGAAATTTATGAAGAATATGAGTATATGATTAAGATACATAACATCTTTAAAGTGTTTCACATATATCTCGATATATCAGTATATCTCTATATATCAGTGAGGTTGTTGACTAAATTGCCATGGCATGGTACTCTCGCACTTATAGCAGGTTGTCATATCTTTATGAAATGCCTTTAGATCCATTTCTTCTCATTGGATTTTGACAAAATATCATGTGTCTTTCTCACAAACACCACCATCCCATGTAATGCCCCCTCAAGGATTAGACTGAAAAAATGTGATTAAATACAATAACACAACATTTATATTAATACAGAACATCCATCTTTTATCTAAATTGAGCAGAGATTATGAGAAAATTTCCACCAAATATGGCTTTTAAGTAAAGATTGTAAGAAGACTCATGTATATACACGTGGAATAATCATTAAAGGTTGTTGTTACAAATGGACACAAAAAATTTAAATCTGAAATTCTCTAATTTGAAATTATGATGTGAAAAAAAAGAAAGAAGACGACTCCAGAATTCAATAAAGAGTTAAATGAATCTTTAGAATACCTTATGCAGATGTTTAGGATCCAAATTGTGGTATAACTTATGTAAATTGGTGTGGATGAAGATGTATTGAATTTGAGGAGGAGAATTAATAAAGAACCCTGCTTTTAACGCCTATTTTCACTGTTCTTTGAGATGGTACGGCCTGTACAGACCACTAATGGGTCTGAGATTTGTTGGATGTGGTAGAGGTTTGAATCTATTATAATCTAGTCTTTGTTTTGTTTCATTTCATTGAGAAAGTCAAAATTTATAGCATTTTTATTGAAGACTACCTGAAATCCTATGAGGATAAACAATGAGCATTTAAAATTGTTGAATTCATTATTTTGTACGGTGGGAAAAAATCTAAAAGTTGGTGAAATAAAGCATATGTTTGTGTACTTTCAAGTTGCAAAGTTGTAGACCCAAAGGATTAAGTTTGTTTATCATTCCATGATTCCCTAGGCTGGATTTTGTATGATTCCAGACTGGGGATGACAGAGTACAGTAAGGGTTTGAGTAATTTGATGAAGGAGTTGGCATTCTTGATATGTGAATCTGTTTGTATATGGTGTCAAGGATTTCTAAGAAACTTTTTTAAGCTATGGTTTATAAAAACTTTGAAAGCTTGAGACCTTTTTATGCCACTGTCCTGTATGGAAAACTTGTTACAGTCATAGACAAGGCTGAGTGTATAGTGCATTTTAGAGTTTCCTATGGTTAACGATTGCAACAACCTTTCAAGAATCATATGTTGAATTGTATTTCATGCAATTAAAACTATTTTTAAGGTCTGGGAGGGTCCTTTGATATTGCATGACAAAATAGATAGGAGAGGACAGTCTTAAGAAGTCTAAATAGGCCTGATTGCTGAATGACAGTCATTATTTGGTGGTGTTTGTAGAATCTATGATCCTTTAGCTATGTAGGATCAACAATTCTGTAGTGAATCATGACATTATACTATCCACTATTATTACTATCCACTATTATGTGGTAGGCATGTTCCCTATGAATTATCAAGAATATAAAGGTCTGGTCCTAGTATTCAAATAAAGAGTATAATTCTGATCAAATATTCTATTGGTATGCAGGTATCCTAGTATTCAAAATTACTGGATTCAATAAATTACATAGATTATTTAGTGTTAGAGGCACTGTTAAGCTAACATAGATTATAGATTATAGATTATTTATGAGAGCTTGTGATCGATAAATCATTGGATATCAATCCTAGTGATACATCATTAATGGATTTCCGATATTAGCCTTATCAACACTCTAATGAAATCACCCTACAGGCTTCCACTTAATTTGTAGTAGGATTAATAGACATAAAACATCAAAGAAATAGATAAAATAACTAGTAAAATAGAGCAAATAAACAATACACAGTTGCATAACATGATAATTCCTTTGGTGAAAATCCAAACAAGCAAAAAAACTTTAGTAAAAGTATGCCTATGGCATCTCACTCACTATTCAGTGCTATTGCATGAATATTCTGCCATAAATATGGACTGCTTGTACAAACGACAATATAACTTCACTTGTCACCTGTCTGTTCTTTCAATCCACAAGTATCTACAACACATTGTCTATCTCTTTAGTATGGCAATAAAAGTGCTCTTCTTAGCCAATTGAACTTGCATGAAGGGTATTCAATTACCTTTTATCCTTGTCTGCCTTGCATCAATGGGAGATGGACTGATTGCCCTAGAATGGCAATGGTCACCCTTGCATAAATGCCCAATTGTTGATATGGAAACCCAAACAAACTGCTCGCTAGCTCTAATGGTCTCCAACAGAGAATGCCAAGAGTTTGCTTCTTGCCTTCACAACTCCATGGAATGCAAACAGTCCTGGCTGAAGAAGAATAACAATCCGCTTAACTAATGTTTGTCATTGTGGCACCACTAAGTGTGGGAAAATAGCAAGCATGACCCTTATCAAAGTCAAATAGTTGCCAAGCAAGGAACAAAATTGTCCCTTTCATTGTCTTCCACATTGTATGGCTCTCAACATAATAATAGCTAAAACTACTTTGAAACAAATGAATATATGGATGCTTGGTGCCACAAATCCACCAATAAAACTAGCAAACACATTTTCTCGTTCATACACTTCCTACATATCATTTGAGCATACTCCAAATTTGTGCCATAAATCCACCAATGATGTTCCAAACCAGTGCCAAGGACTGGCAAACATATTTTCTCTATTCATACACTCACTACATATCATTTGAGCATACTCCGAATTGCCGAAAGCAATGATAGTATCCCAATGACGATCTCAATAGAGAATCAATGCTCCATTAATCTACATGAAGTCAGAAAACACTCCTCAAATGGCCTCATGCCTTTTGCACAAGATTTAATACCTGCAACAACCTTTTATCACCTCTAGAAGCCTGCAGGATCACTGTAGCAGATTACATGAAGCCTATAGCAGCCTGCATGATGCATTGTAGCAACATGCACAACACCTGTAGCAGATTACATGATGCCTGTATCGGCCTGCATGATGCATGTAGCAGACTATATGATGCATGTAGCAGTCTTCATGATGCATGTAGCAACATGTACAACACCTATAGCTGCTTGAACAAAACTTGTAGCACTGTTACTGTTACAAGTGATCTACAAATGATCCTGCAACATGTCATATACTTTTCATAGAAAAAAATCCCCATAAGTCGCTGCACTCATGATATTTTCCCATTCAAATGCAGTGTGTTTAGACATGGTCATGAATCCTGGATCTAAGTTTGAGTCAGGCTTGGTAAGTCTGCAGTCATGATTTGCTGACATGTTAGTCTCAGCTGTACCTTGTCTTTATCACTGACATATAGCAAACAAGTCTGTAGTTCTCCTTGCCATTCACACTAGTGCATTCTTTATTCCATATCAATGATTTCTCTAGATTGATGTGAATCACTAATTGTATCATTACAATACCAAGAGTTTATGATGTTGCATCAATGCAGTGAAACCTCCAATCTTGAAAAACAAATTGCAACTAAGATTATACTTCCCTCCATGACTTGAAGTACTTTGGTACCTTGTCACCTCCAATACATTTGTCTTTGTCACCCTGGTCTGTTGTTCCTTGTGGATGATCACAGTTGTTTTCTTCAATGTTGTCCTTCAAATGGCTGCTCCTTTGGTCATGAGAACCATAATCTGCCTTGTAAATTTTTTCCTTAGAACTATCATTGTACTTGGACCAATTATAATCTCTCTTAAGAATAGAGTTAAGTATTAGATCTTAAAGATAAAACAAAAGTTTATGCTTCATAGTTATCCTAAGCAACCCAGTCTCATCCTTTTCTTGCAAGACTAGGTATATTTTAAAAACTACAGCTTAATTTATCATAGTCAAGATCCACCTAGTGATCAATTAAAATCATCCTTTAAGTTCCATATGTTAAATTTATTCTACGTGTTTTTGTGTAGGGGCTCAACATACAGAAACTGAAGTAGAAGTCGAGCCAAATTTAGATACTGGAGCAAATGAGGCTGAAGAACATATAGTTGATGTTAGGGAGGAGGCCCAAGTGCAAGGAATGAATATTGGAGAGGGGTCAGGATCACTTCGGGATACCATCATGGATGAGCATATGAATATAGCTAAAGAGGTGAAGAGAAAAAATTCTTCTAGAAATTTAGATCATTTACTTCAAATGGATATGGAAAAATTGAAGTTTTATGCTGAACAACCTAGAAATAGTACTAGGAGGTCAATGAACAAAACTGCAAAGCAAATAATTGCTCATTTCAATAACCTTGATACACTCGATCAAGCCCAACTATTATCAATTGTACTTCTAAGTAATGAGCTACAAGAGCCATTACAATTGTTGGGTGTAGATACAAGTACAAAAAAGAGGAAAGGTTCACACTTACAAAAAGACATTGTTGAAAATTTGAAAAAAGGTTTGGGGTCCATTGGGAAACAGTCTCGATTAGCAGATAAGGCAATTTCAAGAAGAGTCATGTTGACATCAATTTTAAGTGAAAAAATGGCCAAAAAAAGACAAATCTCTTCCCTTTCAACCGAGATTAGTTTCAGTAGAAAGACATTGACACAATATGTCAAAAGGAGAAAGATTCTTGATGATAGTACCTCAAAAGGCAATTGGGAAATTATGTGTAGAGCTCCTCGATCTGACAGGATTCAAGATGTTTTTAGGAACTTCCTCTCAACCTTTTGGAATGATCATACCCGTCCTTCATCAAATAGTAGAGATATTATCAGACACAGGATTGGGCCCAATAATAATGAATTACATATAAAACATTGGCTAGACATAACACAACATGAGATGTATGTAATGTTTTGTAATTCAAATCCACATATAAAGATTGGGTAAACAACGTTTCAAAGGTTAAAGCCATACTATGTGAAAACAAACAAGGTTTTTGAAACTTGTTGTTGTCGTTATCATATTGAATTTGATCTCTACTATCAAGTGTTCTAAAAGATTAGAGAAGAAAGTGATGGTATTCAGAATGCGCCTCCTAGACAAGCAAGTCAGTTCGTAGCATCCATCCTATGTGATAAATCAAATGATGATAATGCAACCAATCAAATAAGTTGCATACAAGGACACTGTGAAACATGTGGAAATTTGGCTAAAATGCCTTTGAGAGATGAAGATACCGACCTGACAAAGTTGGTAAATTGCAAGAGTTACAAGTATATCAAGTTTCATACCAAAAGTGGCAAAGAATCAACAAGGTTAGATTATGTAGAAGAGGAGATACCTATTGGAACATTTATGGAAAAGTTATGTAAATTGATACAACCATATATACAACATGCTTTCTTTTCTAAGTGGCAAGCACAACAGTTTCAGACATTAAGAGATACATTCCCACTTGGAATAGTGTTATCAGTAGTTGACTTTGCAGAGAATTACTCTTTTGTACATCAAAAAGAGATTCAATCACAATATTATTTTTCAGAGCAGATCACTATTATGGTGCATGTGTGTTATCAACATGCACAAATGGATTTGGATGGTGTTGACAGTACATTTGAGGAACGAATCATTAAGAAAGAATATCACTTCTATATTAGTGATGACAAAGAGCATGACACTCTATTTGTACAACATTGCTTCAAAAACTTTTTTGAATATTTGGCAATCAGGGGTGTCAAAATTGAAAAGCATTTTGTATGGTCAGATGGATGTGCTTCACAATTTAAATCTTCAAGGCCATTTTATGCACTTTGTAGATATCATCAAAATGACAACATACCACATGTTTGGAGCTTCTTTGAGAGTGGACACGGAAAGGTTGAACATGATGGTGCAGGAGCTTGCATCAAACGTGCTCTAAGAAAGTATCAACTGAATTATGAAGGAGATCGTATAAAAGATGCGCATGATGTTGTTGAATGGTGTCAGAAACACTTTGCATCAAATGAGGTTGGCACATCTTCAACAAACAACCGATCCATTCCACATAGAGTGTCTTGGGAGATATCAGGTATGTTTTTGTTTACATTTAAATCTTTAAAGATACATATATGTGTACATTCAAGTTTATTTATTTTAGTTTGAATATATTTATATTAAATTATGATTTTTTAATGCAAAATTAATTTTTGTAGGTGTGGATAGAAGATCAATGCATGGATGAAAGAGGGTAGAGAAAACAAGATCTTTGCATTCTGTCATGAGTACAAATAGTTTCCCGTGGACATTGCAGACTAGGGATTACTCATGTTTTTGTTATGACTGCATTTTAGAAAACTATGATGAATGCAACAACCAACAACAAGGATATGTCAGTGGATGGAATTTGGTGCCACTAGATGTTAGTGACACATACAATGAAGATGAAGATGAAAGCTTTGAAGACATTCCTTTGATTTCAATTGATTATGACCATATTTTAGGACTAATTAAAAAGGGTATGTATGTGTATATATTTATATCGTACATGTACGAGCTTTTGTAAATTTGTAACTTAATCGTTTAATAATTTTTTGCTACTTATTTTAAGTAAATTTATATATACTTAAATGATAGTGGAACTCCTTTTTTTACAAATTTTCCATGTAAATTTGGTGCAGGAGATATTTTTGCAGTCATAGCAGAGGCTAGAAACATAGAAGGTGTTAGTTATTATCTATTGTGTTGCACAAGAGAGAGGTGGAAGCTAGTAGAATCAGAAACGAGTGATGGAATGTCGTTCCCCACAGGTTTGACAAAATAAATAGATGCTCTTGCAAGATTTATCTATTGAATGTATATATTTTGAATTTGTTACTCGTATTGACCTTCTAAATGTTATGTCTTACTTTTGAATGTTGGTTCCCACAGGTTCAGTTGTACTACAAGGGACATATCTGAAACAAGTCAAAATTGTTCAGCATGGGATTCATTTTATTGATTATCAACTTGAGAACAAAGTATATCAATATAGCCACCTAGTAGTTGCTACTGCCCTATCCCTTCATCCAGTTCCACGTGCACATGGACGTCGTAAGTGGAGACTAGATAGTGATGAACATCAAAGAATATTACATGTTATTGAAGAGCGAGCTGAACCACTTGAATTGGTTTGAATAACATGATGTGTCATAGTTGTACTTGAACAATTTACACAAATTGTATGACTCCAAACTATATTAAATTGAATTTTTCTTCAAGTTCATTCCATCTTATTTGTCAACAAAACAAATATATTATCATGTATATGTTACTTTAAGTTTAAAATCTCATTCAATTAAGTATATTATGGTCTCAATATTTTGTATAATATATATACTGATCATTTTTTGTATAATAGTAACTTCCTTTCTTGTGGATGATGAAAATAGGCATCAAATGCAGGAGTTATACAAAGGATTTTATAGAGCTAGCTGCCCCATGACAGAAGTTGTGGTGAGGTCTGCGATGGAGATGGCCATGAAAAGAGAACCCAGAAATGTTGCTTTTGTTTTACGCCTACAATATCATGATTGTTCAGTTAATGTGAGATAGAGATACTTTTTAATGTACTTTAGGCCTTAGTAAAAATGCTTGAACTTATCAGAGAGTATTTGCTTATTTAGATGATTGTTTAGGGCACCCCTAAATTCATAAGTTTATTCTATTTGGAGTTTTTCTTAATGAGGTTGTGACTTGCAAACATAATCTGTGTTTAAGTGAAAAATCAAGCTATAGAGGGGATTATAAGCTTATTAATGGAACTATATATAGCTGATATATAACTATGTATATTATGTTGTTTTTTGTAGGGATGTGATGGTTCTCTGCTTCTGGATAAGACCTCCAACATGGCTGGAGGGAAGGATGCACTATCCAACATAAACTCTTTGAGGCTCTAGAGAAAGTGTGCCATGGTACAGTCTCTTGTGCTAACATTTTCATAATTGCTGCAAGGGGTGTTGTAATTCTGGTAAATAAGATTATTTGATGTCCTTTATGCCAAACTGCTATGTAGACCTATCAAGGTGGATTTACTTGCTGTTGATTGTTGTTTCAAGCCAGGCAACAACATTTTCTTATTACTTTTTGATGGTATTAGTGTACCATGTAAACCAAAGCAGAAGCAGATTTGTTTTGAATGGTAGAGATTTGTTTTTTTTTTAATATTGAGATTCACCATGAAAAGTAAAATTAACAACTATGTACTTGTTGGCATTGCAGAGACAATTTTTCTAGGGAATATCTTTTTGGGTATCTTTCACAGCATATATGTGAAAGGGGATCAAACTAATTTTGAAATCAGATCTGTTGGTGTGGAAGGCAGTGAGTTGTATCCAGATGTAAAAGACCTCACTGTCAATGAGTTCTTGAGTCAATTTTCTTGAATTATATGAGATAATCTTGGAAGAAGTGAGCTATTAGGTAGCATGAGAATAAAAGTTTTGAATATACATTTAGTGCTAGATACTGTGTATGGGCGATTGCACGATACGTTGTATTAACTCTAGTGAGTTGGGTCCTTTAAATTTGATTTTATGCATAGCCAATTATTGATATATATACGCTTGATATTTGCACGCAGTTTTCTCAAGATATTCATTAGATATGCTAATATGGAGTTATTCTAAGCTATGATTTATGAACCAAAATCAATTCTTAATGTGCAAAAGTAAACATTTTGTTGTGGTTTCAACTTATGTATTATTGATCCTTGTAAACAAAATGCCCTATTCATTAGAATTGTTAGAATCATACATTATATGGTACTGGCACTTTATTTTTACTAAATATTAACTGTGGAATTTGTAGATTCACAGTCTTGAAGTATGGCTTATCAATCTTCAAATAAAAAACCAGTGAGATGAACTAGTGTATGTAATACTAACTTCACAAACAAATAATGCACCAACCACAATGCCCAAAATCTAAGAAAAAATAATGACAGAATTCAAATGGGGCTCAATCTTCCAACAGACTTGAATATGACTCAGATGGCAGACCGATAGTTCAATGCAAGTAATCTAGAAAATAAATTCAATTTGCCTGTTTGTCTCAGTTAATCACATAGATTAAAGTTACATTGCAAATAGAATTGATGCTTTTAATAACAATAATGATGCCAATTATTCCTTATGGCTGATGAATTACTGGAGATAGACGCAGTTCCAAAATCCATTTGTATGATGCTACTTCTAAATGATGCAAGATAAACAAGCAAACTATCTTTAACATGGGTCTGGGAAATTGCAGCACACATCAAGCTGCCAAGTTCTTTTGGTAAGAAGAAATGAAGTAATATAAGTATAGTAATACAATACAGAGTATCTAGTAGATCCATTGATAATCATAGATTATGGGGTCACATAGTTTGAGATGGACTTAGAACACCAACTAGGACTCAATACAATGTTGGGTGACAGGATGTGTGACTTATCTATTAGACAAAATCAGATGGGATGGGGCACCACATTACAAAATGAACTTGATAGACTAATCCACAATCGTCTATGAGAGGACTAAAACAATTAACAGATGGTCAAGATTAGTCAACAAAGAGAATTGTAGGATTAAAATAATTGGCTAAATGAGTTATGCCATGTATTGTCATCCAAAATAAATGCACTGTGAACTATAAAAACTAACTGAAGTGTCACCTGAAGAAATCTTAGATTCAATAAAGTAATGGAAGCACAAGTTTCTCTAAATCAATCACTTTCCTCAATTTTATGTTGCATTGAAATGATATCTATGGAATAGTTATGTTTTCAAAAACTAGTTGTCAACTGCCAGTACAATTTGTGTTCAAATTTATTCTTCTAGCATTCCCTACCTCTGCTCTTAGAAGAGTAGTGCACTATTTTTGTAACATGAAAACATGTGGAAAAATGCACATTAAGTGGGGACATTTATGCATGTGAAATGAAGCCACAAGTGACTGGTACAAAACAAGTTCAAATATATATATATATATATTCTGAAAACAGTGAAGCTTTTTTATTTATAGCAAAAAGCGGTTACAAAATGGCAGCCAAAAAATACCAAGGCAAGGCCAAAATTACAAAGTAATAAGTAAGATTTTTGTAACATACATATCATAAGCTCTTACATGTCAAATATGACTTTAAACAAAGTTCAAAGAACAACAAGAAAGATAGTTGTTTCTTCAAAAGATGGCTAGTGAACAACAGTTTTTCCTTTCATACATAGATAAATGTAGGAACCAACAGTTTGCATCATATACGCATTAACATGATCAGAGTCTGAAAGAGAACTAGAATATTGGGTAGGATCGTTGAAGCCTGTTGTGTGTTGATGTTCCATGCAACAGAATGGAGGGCACTAGGTTTGTATAAGGTGGTTGCTTTTTAACCAAGAACATTTTCCTACATTGATCTCTCTGCTTGAGTGGCCACACTTTTGGCGGTAGGAGAAAACACTGCATCCACAACACAAAACAATAGAATCAAAATACACCAAGTCAATAAAATTAATAGTGAAAGCTAAAAGTGCATGGTTTGTACAAAATCTGGAGTAAACAAATTGAAGTTTCACAAAAGACAAGCTTACCAAAAGCTAAAGACAGCATTAGTGACCAGATTGTGTCCACTCTTATAAGCTCCACTAGCTTCACCAACCCAAGCACTTGACTAAGGTCCATAATTATCCAAGATTCTTTTGAGGTTCTTGAATGTAGACTCTTCTCGGCTAAGATACGATGGATCCAGTATTTTATCCACAAGAAGCTAATCAACACCTGGTAACCAGATAACAAATTGTCAAGCAGTATCATCTAAAAACTTGATATGATGAACAAATTCATAACAACTATTCAAGAGGTTCTTGGCAGATCAAAAGGATATAGAGGAAAGCTCAAAGACAAATTCCATTCATTAAATCCCTTTTTAAAATAAACATTAAAAAAAAATCTCATGTAAATAAAACTTCATTTTACATTGCTTCTCAGTACCAAGTACCCGGTATTCAGCTTTTCCCATGAACTTTCCCCAGACTTCGGTTTTACCGGAACTTCCATTTTACCAGACCTCGACTACCAGATCAAAAAAAAATTCTTGCATTTGCATTACCTTTTTCCCTTTTCAAACATTCCTGGTTCCTGGTATCTGGTACCCAGAAAACTACATTACGAAGTACTCTTTTATTAAAAATTTGTTTTTTCTCTTTACTTCCGGAGATCTTTTCAACTTGCTAGCTCCTTCCATAAGAGTTAAATTTTTCACTTAGGTCCCAAAGTCTTACAGCCTTGGGGTGCATTGTGAGAGCACACAACAAAAACTAGCAATCTACCATAAGAAACCACCAAGGTATCATTAAATTAATTAACAACTAGCTGCTAGAAAAATGGCCCAGGATGCTTTTCCATCTCATTTCACCCATATGCACTTTGATATATCTCTTCCTCTATTATAACCTTTCACCAATTGCAAGGTGTATACCATAGCAGCAAGAGTAATCATTTGCCTTGTAAAATTTCCATTTTTCCTCTGTCATATGTTGACTATCCATTGCATTTTGTTGATTTTTATCTTCTTAACTTTAGTGTACTTACTCCTTATTTGCACTATAACTATGCTTGCAAGTGTTTGCATTCAATTTGAACAAATGGTATTTTAACTATTCATAAACCATGTCACTATGAAAAATTCACTGCTTCAGTCCCACATAAATCAAGTTAATGAATGAAACATAAAAAATTGAGTACATAATAAAAAATTTGTGTTGAACTACACAAGCTTTGATAAGGTTTTTGACATTTTATAGGGATTTCTTCACTATCACTTTGTGAGCCAATGATGTACTCATTTGTAAATTAACATGAAATATGTGTTCCCTGTATTGTAAACTTAAACCTTTAACCAACAATACTTTCATTCAACATGCCACTTTTAACTACCATTGTCCTCTTTTGAGCATTGTCACTTTTTTTTAGACTGGACTTTCTTTCATACTAATCTTTTGAGTTTGAACTGCACCTTTCTATGACTTTCATGTTATTCTATTGTAAATCCACTATGTGGTCTTTGGTAGCAAGAAATCCACAAGTAAACATAGCATTTGATATTTCCTATGAGTCTTTTCATTTCTAAATTACTCTCAAGATCACCATATTGCCTTCCAAGCTCTATCAAGCTATCTAATGGCAAGAGCAACTTGTCTCCTTAAAACCCTATACATGACTGCCCTCTTCAATATTTTTCATTGGCTGCCATGTGCTTGATTACCAAGGTCATTTTCTTCATCTAGATTGTTTCCCTTACCATTGTAACATTGTTCTTTATAAGACAATATCTACACTTCTATAGACTGAATTCTAGAGCTCATGATGACTGTGATTATTGGCCTATGACTACCTTACTATTGTTTTCTTGACAAGGCTTTTCACAATCTTAATAGGGGATTTACTATGGTTTACCATAAGAGTTTCCTTGTTGACAGTAGTAGGATCCTTTAAAAAAAAAGGAAGACTTTTATTTTGGTAGATCAAAAGGATATAGAGGAAAGGTCATAGCTATGAAATTCAAGTATTTCAAGTGCATGATAGTGATCAAGGGACAGTAGTTTCAAGTTGAACTAAGATAGTATATTGAAGGTCATTCAAGACAATGAAATAGAAATGACAGACACATCAGAGGAGGAAGGAGATGAAGATTTTTCATCTGCTGTCCTCATTATTGGGCTACATTCTTTGCAATACAAGCATATCCAAGAGTAGTTTAAAGAAACGGCTAGCAGATCTAAGTTTGTCTATTATACATTATTGTTAATTAGAGGACAATCTCCATGAGAATATAGGGACAGTCCTCACCAATGTTCATGAATGAGAAGCATGCCAATGCTAAGGCCAAGACAGTTGAATTAGATAAGGAAGTTGAAGTCTTAACCCAACCGCCAGATGTAAAGCGTTATTTATGATGCATATAAAGGCAACCGAAGGAAGCAACAACATGATAGTCTAATCATACACAGAGCACAGTGAAAAGGTAATGGACTGTGCAAGATGAATTTGGCATTAGTTTCATGGAGGTTGCATACCAAAGAGGCAGTTAAGCAGGGGTTGTCTCATATCATCAGAGGTTAGAAGACAGTCTACAATGATCTGAGCAGTAGAAGCTATGCAAGACAGTCTTGATTAAGGTGTTGTCAATCCTTATGCATGGAAAACTAAAGACAATTGATGAGGGTAACAATGAGAGTATAAGGATAGACATGGACTATTAAAGATGGTGAATGAGTCATATATATTATATGCTTAAAGGAAAACTCTTTTCATTTTAAATGGCCAATGGCTAAAAGGTAAGGTAATGTCTTTGTGTCAACCTTGACATTCTTCATGACTGTGATGTAATGTACAGTCCAAATGATAATCTTCTTTAATGACTGCGATCTCATCAAGGTCCTTGATAGTTGAAGATGTTACACTATTTACTTGAAACATCTATATCATCCAAGCCTTTTTTTCATTGGATTAATGTCTACAAAATCAAAATTGTGTCTTTGCAAAGTGAAACAAGGTGATAAGAAAGGATATAGTGAAATTGAAGAGGAGGAAGAACATCAAGAGTTGATAATGACCACAAAGTGCAGTCACAGGGGAAAAATAATACAATGCAAGCATAAAGGTAAGTGATGTAAAGCATTTCATGAGTTTTCAATTAATGGCACCATGAAGGTTGTACACATTTGTAACAAAGCATATGGTATATAATATGTATGTATATAAACTAGGAAGAGTAGTGATTACAAATTGGTATCTGGACATATCATATCATAGTAGCATTACACTCAACAAACCTGCCATTAATCCCAAGTAATCATGACTCATTTCAAGTTTTCGCAAGTTATTCAAGAAGTTAGGCCATCATAGAAAACTTTTGCAAACTATTTGAACATACCTTAAGCAATCTCAAGAGATACATAAAAAGTAGAATCTTAGCAAATTTACCTTTTGTACCCAAGAATGACTCCTCGTACATAGAGCCTAGAAAAACAAAATGTGCCAAAGAGTTAGAATCAAGATAAATTACCAACATGTTTCATTCAAAATTTTGACAGCTATTGTGAAAACATAAAATAAACATTGCATTTTGTACCAACAACTTGTTTACCTATTAATTAACTTAGGCTCCACCAGAGTTGTCATGCCAACTCTGAATTGAGCGACCCTCTGAGTGAGAATCATGCTCTGATGGATGCACTGAGCCCTGGAGATAGTACAAGACATGTACACAATCTAATTATATTATGCCAAATTGGAATAATGTTAAATATCTATATACATGTGTACAAATTATATATATACATGGGTACATGATTTAAAAACTCAAACTCACCTTTCCACTAACATTAGTCACATCAACCAAATTATGCCTGCGTACACGGTCCATCCTTAGACTCAGTGTAACATGAGCTAACTCCCTCTACAATATATATATAACATAAATGTGTACATTAGGACTATCTACCATTTAAGTAAAACAAGTAATATTAAAGTTTAAACAAGTTTAAATTGTGCATGTGTGTACACACATCCATACCTCTGTATCAGGTGGTGTAGGATCTACTACAATGACCCTATCTGTCAACTCGGCTGTATCACGGGTCTCCTTGGCTAGCTCCAGTATTGACGGGTGTAGTGGACTAACTAGGTGAGATGGCATCGATGACATTTCTCCATGTACCAACATATCCACAAAACTTGACGATCCCATCTACAACTGATCTTCAACTAAATCTAAGCCCTGGGATGCATGATGTTGAACACTCGTAGAAGGACCAGTAGGTGTACCCTCGTCTCTAGCAGCTAAATGATCTGTAGGTGGATCTGACAAATGTGCAATGCTTCCAAAGTGATGAGAATGATGTGAAGGACCTGTAGCCTAGATGGATCCTAGATGTGAATGAGCTCTACTCACATGTCCTCTGACCTCATTTATCGGGATCCCAAGCTCTACCAAAATGAAACCGTATGCCTCCAATAGGTCATCTGACAAACAATGAGCCATACTCCGAAGCATCTACTCTCCTTTGAGACCATCTATGTCTGGGGGTGAAAGGACACCCGCCATAGCATAAGGATCAATACCATGATCCAATGGTCTAGATCATGTAGAATGACTCATCAAATATCTCCCCATACGATCAGTAGATATCATAGATGCAACAGCAGCTATATCACCAACACCGTCAATTTCTTCCCTTTGGGAAGAAATGACAACTTGCTCTGCAATAGGTGCTAGGGTTGGGGAGATAGCAGGCAATCTCTCCCCAACCAAATTCTGATAAGATTGAGGTTGTCAATTTGGTGTCAATTTGGTCGACGAAAAGCCTCCCTGTCAGCAACCCTACCACGCCCCTGACCATAATATTGTGGTAGGTCCAAGTAGTTGACGTTGAGGCCCAAATGAACCTTAGCATACAACTGTTGTGCAAAGTATAAAGGAATTTGGTCGTTATTTGGATAACGACCAAATGCTGCAAGAAAGCATGGGTATATCAAAGGGGCCATCTGAGGATCAACACATCAAGTCACCTGATATCCCTTAACCTTGGATTTACCAACGTAATATGGAAAACATTTTTCTTTGAGGGTATCTTTTGGGACTTGCAACTGAACAACTACAGGAGAAACCTCACCACTAATCTCGTGCTACATCTCGGCAAGAATAGCTGCTATAGTGTCAGCAAAATAAGCATTTGTGGTGTGAAATTTTCGTATAATCTTCTTTAAGCTATTTAGAATTGACACACATGTATCCTTGTAAACCCCTGTGGTGGTGGGATTAGCTAGAATACGATCCAATTTATGGATCTCCTTGTCTGTATAGGAAAATATACCCACAAGTGGTGGTTCCTGAGTTGCCATATTAGTCCCTGATTTGTCCAAAAAAATACATTACTTTAAACATCCTAGTGTTTAAATTTAAGTGAACAAATCACAATCAAATTTTACTTTAGCCCAACCAAATGGAGGTGAAGACCAATAGGTACATTTTATAATGATCTTCTTTCTATAACTAATTTCATGCAATTCCTTATTAATACCCAAACCTCAAGAAAATTTGACTTTCTAAATAGAAGGAAAAGTCATAAATTTCTTAAATTAAATCTAAAAATAAAGTTACAGACATTATGAACACTATTAGAAAGTCATCAAGCCCCAACCTGTCTTAGTTGGGATAACTTGTAAACCTGATAGTAAGAAATCTGCTTTGATGCAAATTTGACCCATAAACTACTCTAGATATTCTTAAACAACTCACCAATTATGGATTTCTAATTCTAGCTACTCCAAACATCTTTCAATTGAATGCAAAAGAAAAATACAGTACCAAAACCAAAGCAAAAGTAAGTAGATAAATAGAAACAAAACACAAGATTTGGACTAGAGAAACCCAAAAGGGGGAAAACTTGGATGATTAAATACTCTCCAAACTCCACTATAACCAATCAGGTACAATCAATATGAATGAACTTCTCTTCTATAAAGTGAAAGATTGAACCCTAGAATAGAACAAATAGTAAGGAAAAACAATAAAAGCATAGAACAAATAAAAAACTCGATCACATAACTTGGAAAGAATTTTGAAAATGAAAAAAATTCAAATTTAGAGAGTACGATAAGAATTAAGAAACTTGTGATAAAATTTTGATCGCAAGAGCTTGGATGTGTGGCAATGAGGTACCACCAAGAGTGAGAATCCTTCCAATACTTGGCACAGAGAGTGGAAACAATTTGACCAATGGAGGCTACAAAATCAGTAAACTCACTTATAACTATATCTTCCATATTAGGACCGGGGGAGACTTTAGCAAGCACTTTCTTGTACTCTTTGCTGACTTATGTATCACTTTATGGTGGCACCCTTGTTGGCACAATAAGGATTTCATTGCTGTAATGGGGTGGTCATTTTATTCTACCACTCAACACAAATTGATTGCACCCTTTTGAAAAAAATTTATTTAGGATCTTGCTCTTTTTCAGTTATGATGGACTTCATATTTTCAATTATTCAATCAATGCCATCATAGACCTCTTCCAAGCATGACTTATGTTTGCAGTGAAGCCGATCATACTTGTGATGGATTTGGTGAAACTAAGAAGATATTACATGCAATCCCACCAAGAGTCATTTAAGATGAATTGCTTTATAGTTGATGCCCTTTGACTATTAGATTGGCTCTATATTGATCAAAGTTGGCTAATGATTATGCTAGAAGGATCCTCCCACACTTGCACAAGCTGTCTCAAGATGATTGTAGTGGATGCAAATAAGATCTCGCTTCTCTACAACAACCTATTAGAAAAAATAAAATAAAATTTAAAAACAAAGAAAGAATCATACTTAAAGTGAAGCATAAAATTAAAAAAAAAATTGCATTGTTTTAGTTACCTTCAACAGCTCTAATTGGGAGAATGTTCTTGAAATGGGCTACGACATGTGTTGGTTTGTGATGAAAATTTGAATATTTTTGGCCTCAACCTAGATTTGTTTGTTCCAATCTTTTTTCTTGCCCAAGTTTTGTAGCATGAGGTTAAGCAATGTTCAGTCCTTAAGATCACTTACAACCTATGTTTCATGGAGTTTCTGGGATGGGAACGACAGTGGATAAAAGGATGTCTTTCTAGGATGGTTGGGATGGAAGGTTGTTTTTAGGGGATAAGAGGGAATGAAAATAAAAAATAGGGAAGATTTAAAAAATATAGGAAATTTCAATTATTCATGCATAAGTTGTTCATCATATATATTATACATTATAAAATGATATTAACATAAAACTAGAGCTGAATTGAGAATTCAAATGAGAGTTGACACACAAATTAACAAAATTTTATTGCTTGCATGTTAACATGTATATAATAAATATAAAATTACTACAAAATTTCCTTAAGGCTAGAAGTTACAACTCCAAAATGATGAAGAGAAGTTAGAAATAGAAAATTATGAGATTAAGTGACATCTGCATCAGTAATATAAAATTCTTAAATTTGTTGACAACACAACTATTCCTTTCCATCAAAATGATTGATTTCCTCTAATTATATAGAGTTATTTGTTTGGTCACTTGAATAAAATGTAAAAATGTTGCTGAACACTTCCCATCTCATAATTTCACATTACCTTTCTTTTAAAGAGAAATAGATTGTAATCTCTTCAATACACAGCTAAATCAACATGGGTAAGAGTGGTGTAGACATTCATTTGGGGTTTGTTACTGAAAGCATATTCAAAATTTAGTGCATATTCTCCATTGAAATTCCTTCAAAGTGCAAGGGGATAAAAAATCAGACCATTATCAGTAAAACAAATGACAATGAATAAAGCACATGTAATGCAACTATTCATATTTATGTGGATCAGTCTGGATCTGGTCCAAATTACACAACAGTTATATAATATATTATATAGTTTCTCAGTTAACTCTGAATTACACAATAGTTATACCCCCAAAGGTTAGCTGTTCCTGGGATGGTTGGGGGACAACTATTGTCCCTTGCTATTTTTGAGGTGTATTGGAAACATTTCCTAATTTTTATTCCTTTTTATTTGTAGGGGATGGCCTCAAGGATGTTCCCTATCTGTATCTGTGTCCTCAAAATATCTCGTGTGGGGATGAGTGGAAATACCCAGGGGATGTGTCCCCCTAGAACATAGCTTACAACAGCTCCTCGACACTCTCTCTCGGTTCTGCTCACCTTAATACAGTCTACTTGTTCACTTGGAAGTTTGAACGCTTGAGTTCTCTTAGAATTCACTTAAAATCCTGCAATTCTATGCTGAAACACATACATAACATGTATATATGCTTTTGCAAGCGAGAGCAGAAGGTGAAAGGATGCTTGGAAGTTAGAAGGTCAGAATTTGAAATACAACAGGCCAGTTTTATACACATGGAAAAACCATTGCTTGGTGCAGACTGGTGGGTACAAAATCACTACTTTCTAGAACATGCAGTTACATAATCGTCTCCTGTTGGATCCAGCAGTTTCTCACAACTGTGAAAAACTACTCTGTTTTCTGTCCAAAAACACTTGTTCCCTCCAACAAAAGTGTGCTACAAGCCATGCTCTACCATTTCGTGGATCCTCAGTGTGACTAATTCATTTTCTTTATCCATTTTCAGATCAATGTGTAGGTCTTGTAAGGTATCTCTGGCATGAACTTATATGAAACAGATGAATACTTCTTTATTATGCAATTAACGTTAGATATCTGCCACAGCACATTCCCATGTCTCAAGCATATTTAAGGGCTACTTTGCACTTTCTGTGCCAGTTTTTTTAATTAATATAGATCATACAGATTATCTGTTGAGGTGCAAAGATCTACAAGATCTGTTCATTCTTGCCAACATACAAGGATTCTTTGTCAAACTTTGGAGAGGATTTGTTTTTACACTACTCATGAGTTGATTGGAGACTCTGTCAAGGAAGGAGTAGGTTTTTTATAGATGATTAGTCCTTTATTTGGTATATTCATACTCTTAGAGATGTGATTGCACCACATGATGCTCTTGGGATTGATGGATCAATGGAATTTGGATACATCCACCTTTCATCTCCTAATAGGGGAGATGACTATTATTCATGTGGATGTATAACACATTCTTAGATTCCTAGTCCATGGTTATTGCATTACTATTGAGGATGAGAGACAATTAGTCACTATATAGGAGGGATAGTGATATACACTTGCATGATTCATCATGAGTTAGAATATTGATCATTTCTTATGTGGTGACTTGAGCAAGGGTCAATACCTATTCCCCTAACTAGGAGGATATTGATCACTATAGTATCCATGATAATGACTATTGATGGTCAAGGTATGCATTTGCATGTGGGCCTCATGCACATAATCAAGGCCATGGAGGAGTGAAATACTATTTTTGTATTGGAGCAGAGTATGCTTGCTCACCTTTACTAAGACCTTGGTAGATTTGGGCATCATGAGGGGAAAATACTCATGAACTCCACATTACTTTAGGTATGAGAATTCAAGAACATCATGTGTATAAGATATATCAATTACCCAAGGAAAATTTATTCGGATGCACCATGACCACAATAATACCCACTAATTTGATATTAGAGTTTCTAAGATTTACTATTTTGGAGATAATCTTTTGATCACTTGTACAACATAGAGATTATATAGTAGCCATATAGAGGAATGAGAGCATGGGATGATTTTGGTAGATAGATGGCTTGTATCCAACAAGATCACCTACTTATTGGTCACTATGACTATATCATCATGTAATTTAAGTACATGTGATTGATGAGGTAGTTTGGACTAGTATGGAAAGTGCCATCGATAATACCACTTATGTGCATTCACATCACATTACCATTAGAGCTAGACACCTCTCTCATCCAACAATCACTAAGGTCATTTTGAGTGACTTAAGTAGTAAAGGAGAGAACGATCATCTATTTTGGATGTGGATGATGTCAATGTTTTATAGGGGTACACCGACTAGTGAAGTTTTTATCCAACAATCATTCCTTTCAAGGATGCCCCTAAAGGGGATCCTGATGCTTAAGGTTTGGATGTGGAGTATAAAATGGAGGAGGACAGGCCAAGGGTATAATAGAGAGTATGCTCTCCAATAGTTGTACCTCCTAGATAGATGGAGTGAGGTGAGTCTAGCAATACATGTACTCCTATAGGACCCACACTTATAGCACACACTAGTCCTAGCATTGCAAATGGACTATGAGAAAAAATTGGTAGGCCAAAGACCTAAGTGATTTTATGTTTATGTTTTATATCATTTATTTGGAATATAATAGATATAGATAAAGTTCATTTTTTATTTGTTTTTTTGATGTGATATTGATTTCTCTTTTTTCTTGGTTTTACACCATGGACGTGAGAGTTTCTTCACCTTATCAGCTGAGTCATAGTAGAGATGGTCTCATCCCTATATCTTGAGGGTATAATTTGAGCATCATATAGGCCAAATTAGACTGCTAGACACCGCATGGAGACATTTGAGTAAAATACATAGCTTAGAGCTACTTATAACGAGTTCTATGTACATTGAGAGTCATTGGGAAATAGAGCTTGGAACAGTGACAATTAATTAAGATCAAAGACAAACATTTCAACGCATGAATGGATAGACATAGTTGTAATCATGAGCCCTAGTAAGAGAAACACTAGCAAGCAGGGTTTTCTCCAATCTATCATCAACAAGAAATTATGTGTAACAAGCACATAAAGGAACGAATTACAACAACACCTAAGGAATAGCCATCAACAATGAGGAATAGGCATCAACTGCTGAGGAACGACTTACTCCAAGGAGGGTTTTTTGTTTTTCCCAGATTAAGTGGTCTACAACTCTACAAAAATAAAATACAAACTATACAAGTAACTTTCAGCAAAGACTAATCTAAATGTGAAAACTCATTGATAAACTGTAGCCAGAAATGAAAGCACCACAAATTGTCTATCACACACATGAATCACCACATGTATATTGTGTAAAAGCGCCAAAATTTTGTTCTATTTCACAATCTCACAGCGAGTCTTACCTCCATGCATGTCCATTGCGTAAATGCACAGATAGTGAAAGCGCCATAAATGACCTGCACTGTTTGTTGGAAATCTTGTGAAAGCAACCTCGCCCACCAAAAAGAATTCCTGTGAAAACAACCTGCCTGCAAAAAAGACCAAAATGAACCTGTCTCTAAACTTTTAGAGGGAGAAATAAGGGCGTTCTCTAAAATTGGAGGAGAAAATTAGGTCTTCGAGCAAAGGAGTGGTTCGAACGAAGCCATTCTTTATTTTGCTTTTAAAATTTTAAAGAATTTTCATGAAGCGGCAGGGGGTTCATTCGAAGCCCCCCTTCATTAGAAGGGGGGTGCTTCTAATGAACCCCCTTCATTCGAACCACCTAATTGAA